>CM038670.1:280190198-280790198 GCA_021605145.1 Aegilops bicornis
CTAAAGGCATTGAACGCCTCTTTAGTAAAGCCGGGGTCGCGTAGGGCGGCCCTCCGGCGCCGATGACTCATTGCGCTCTCCACTTCAGAGTTCGTGATGGATACATTATCCAAATCCTCTAAAGGAGGACAATCCGGTGTTGCACCCGTATCAACTCCCACCCTAGAGGCAGGGTCTGGAACCTAATTTGTGGGGGCACGACCGGTAGGATCCCCAGACATAATCCGGTGAATGCTCTTCCTGATAAAACACAGCGGACAATGTCATGGTTCGATATGACTAACATGGGGTATATTTAAAGCCATACCTCTTTGATGAAGGCTCGGCCGAATTGTCATTTCCCTTCCTCTTCGAAGATCCGCTCGGCGCAGGCATCGCTCTCTTATGAGACGCCTCTAGAGCGACATGGCGAGCCGAGCACCTCCCCTTTGGAGCACGAGACAGTATGGTGGGTGAGGCGTAATGAGAAAGCTCTTTTGGAGGAGACGTCTCCTGACTACTTACATGGGAGGCAGGAAGGAGGCCGGGATAGTCGGCCGTGATGGGCACTTCTGTGCCGTCATAGCTCGCCTGGTAGAAGACTCCCTCCACAAGCTCAACAAATATATCTGGATCCTCTTCGTATCCGGGTTCAAGGTCCCTGAGGGAATCCTGGACTAGGGGGTGTCCGGATAGCCGAACTATCATCTTTGGCCGGACTCCTAGTCTATGAAGATACAAGATTGAAGACTTCGTCCCGTGTCCGGATGGGACTTTCCTTGGCGTTGAAGGCAAACTTGGAGATACGGATATGTAGATCTCCTACCATTGTAACCGACTCTGTGTAACCCTAACCCTATCCGGTGTCTATATAAACTGGAGGGTTTTAGTCCAGAGGATCTAACAACAATCATACCATAGGCTAGCTTCTAGGGTTTAGCCTCTCGATCTCGTGGTAGATCTACTCTTGTACTACCCATATCATCAATATTAATCAAGCAGGAGTAGGGTATTACCTCCATCGAGAGGGCCCAAACCTGGGTAAAACATCGTGACCCTTTGTCTCCTGCTACCATCCGCCTAGACGCACGATTCGGGACCCCCTACCCGAGATCCGCCGGTTTTGACAATCGACATTGGTGCTTTCATTGAGAGTTCCTCCGTGTCGTCACCTATAGGCCCGATGGCTCCTTCAATCATCAACAACAATGCGGTCCAGTGGTGAGACTTTTCTCCTCGGAGAGATCTTCGTATTCGGGCGGCTTTGCAGATCATGCGGGCAATTCGCTAGGCCATCCGGAGCAGATCGAAAGCTATGCCCCTGGCCATCAGGTCAGATTTGGAAGCTCGAACTATACGGCCGATGTCCGCGGAGATTTGATCTTCGACGGATTCAACCACGCCTAAGCGTGCCGCACTGTTTCGATGGGCACGATCTAGCTTTGCCGCCGAACAGTGTCCTGGAGGCCGCACTAGAGTCCGCTCCGACCCTTAGCTTGGAGCCGACTCCCCCGATCGAGGACAAGTGGTTGGACACTGCCTCGGGGGCTACGATCTCAGCGGCAATTGAGCCGAACTCCATCTCTGTCTTTTGCGATGACCGTGACTCCAGGGTGCCGGACTCCTCTCCGGACTCCGAACCCTCCGCGCCTTTGCCAATCGAATCCGATTGGGCGCTGGTTACGGAGTTCATTGCTGCGGACATCTTTCAGCACTCGCCCTTCGGCGACATCCTGAATTCACTAAAGTCTCTCTCTTTATCCGGAGAGCCCTGGCCGGACTACAGTCAGGAAGGTTGGGATGCGGAAGACGAAGAAATTCAACGCCCACCCACCACCCACTTTGTAGCCACTGTCGATGATTTAACCGACATGCTCGACTTCGACTTTGAAGACATCGACGGTATGGACGATGATGCGGGAGACGACCAAGAACCAGCGCCCACAGGGCACTGGAAGGCCACCTCATCATATGACATATACATGGTGGACATCCCAAAAGATGGGAATGGCGATGGAACGGCGGAGGATGACCCCTCCAAGAAACAACCCAAACGCCGACGTCAGCGGCGCCATTCTAAATCCCACCACAGTAAAAACGGTGATTCCGGCATGGGAGACAATAACACCCCGGACAGTGCCGAAGATGACCCCCTCCAGCAGGACTCAGTGCAGGAGGAGGGAGAAGCAAGACAGGACGACAGTGCGGCAGAAAGAGAAGTAGAGGACGATAATTATGTGCCTCCCTCCGAAGATGAGGCAAGCCTCGACGACGAAAACTTTGTCGTGCCTGAGGATCCCGCTGAACAGGAGCATTTCAAACGCAGGCTTATGGCCACGGCAAGCAGCCTCAAGAAAAAGCAGCAACAGCTTAGAGCTGACCAAGACCTGCTAGGTGACAGATGGACTGAAGTCCTTGCAGCCGAAGAGTATGAACTCGAGCGCCCCTCCAAGAGATACCCCAAATGCAGGCTGCTACCCCAATTAGAGGAAGCAACACCCAAACATACATCACCAGCGCATAAAGCGGACGACCGGCCACCCCGTGATCGCGTCAGAGAGGCCTCTAGACCCTCCATTCAAGCCGCACTCCAGCGTCGCTCGAAAAGTACCAAGGCATGGGGAAACGCGCCAGACCTGCGAGACATATTGGAGGACAAGGCAAGGCAAACAAGATCGATCTACGGATCGCGTAGGCGTCCCACAACACGTGATGATAACCGTCATACCGGATACTGACAACTCCGGCCGGGCGAACACGATGAGACAAAGCTCATATGAGCTACGCCGTGATATAGCCCAATCTGAGGCGCCAAGACACCCACTATGCTTCACAGATGAAGTAATGGATCATCAAATCCCCTAGGGCTTCAAACCCGTAAACATCGAATCATACGATGGTACCACAGATCCTGCTTTATGCGGATCGAGGACTATCTCCTCCATATCCACATGGCCCGGTGATGATCTACATGCCATCAAATACCTCCCACTCAAGATTAAAGGACCAGCTCAAGATTGGCTCAACAGCTTGCCACAGAATCAATTGGTTGTTGGGAGGACACGGAAGCCGCATTCCTTGATAACTTCCAGGGCACATATGTGCGACCACCAGACGCCGATGACCTCAGCCACATAATTCAGCAGCCCGGAAGAATCGCCGGACAATTACGGACACGGTTCCTAACCAAGAAAAATCAAATCGTTGACTGTCCGGATGCAGAGGCCCTTGCAGCCTTCAAACATAACATCCACGACGAGTGGCTAGCCCGGCACCTAGGACAGGAAAAGCCGAAATCCATGGCAGCCCTCACCACACTCATGACCCGCTTTTGCACGGGAGGGGACAGCTGGCTAGCTCGAAGCAACAACTTGGCCAAACACCCTGGTAGTTCGGGTACCAAGGACAGCAATGGCAGGTCGCGTCGCAACAAGAACAAGCGCCGCATTAACGGCGATAATGCTGAAGATATGGCAGTCAACGCCGGATTCAGAGGCTCTAAACCCGGTCAGAGGAAGAAGCCATTCAAAAGAAATACCCAGGGCCCGTCCAACTTGGACCGAATACTCGATCGCTTGTGCCAGATACATGGCACCCTCGAAAAACCAGCCAATCACACCAACAGGGATTGCTGGGTGTTCAAGCAAGCAGGCAAGCTAAGTGCCAAACTCAATGACAAGGGGCTGCATAGCGATGATGAGGAAGAGCCCCAGCCGCCGAACAACAGAGGACAGAAGGGCTTCCCCCCACAATTGCGGACGGTGAACATGATATACGCAACCCACATACCCAAAAGGGAGCGGAAGCGTGCACCAAGGGACGTATATGCGATGGAGCCAGTCGCCCCGAAGTTCAACCCATGGTCTTCCTGCCCGATCACCTTCGATCGAAGGGACCACCCCACTAGCATCCGTCATGGCGGTTTCGCCGCATTGGTTCTTGACCCAATTATCGACAGATTTCACCTCACTAGAGTCCTGATGGACGGCGGTAGCAGCCTGAACCTGCTTTATTAGGATACAGTGCGAAAAATGGGCATAGACCCCTCAAGGATTAAACCCACAAAGACGACCTTTAAAGGCGTAATACCAGGTGTAGAGGCCAATTGCACAGGCTCAGTTACACTCGAAGTGGTCTTCGGATCCCCGGATAACTTCCGAAGCGAAGAGTTAATCTTCGACATAGTCCTGTTCCGAAGTGGCTATCACGCGATCGCTCGACGAACCGCATTTGCAAAGTTCAATGCGGTGCCGCACCACGCTGGCATACCTCAAGCTCAAAATGCCAGGCCCTCGAGGAGTAATCACGGTCAATGGAAACACCGAACTCTCTCCGAACGGAGGAGCATATGGCGACCCTCGCGGGCAGAGGTGCAAAGCAGCCTCTCACAGGCAATTCTCGAATCCGCCACTAAGCGTCCGGACACCGCTGCCGCCCGGAGTAACCTACAACAAGACCGCTGGCACGATCCAAGCACGCCAGAGTAATCCGCCCCAACCCCAGCCCTCGCGAAATTGCGGTTAGTACTACGCTGCGTACATAACTACGCCCGAGATACCATGGGCATAAGGGAGGGCACGACCACGGCACGCCTGCACGCGGCTCAACCGCACCAGGGGCTCTCGATTGTGTCATTCTTTTTCTTTTTCTTTTACTTTCAGGACTCTGTTCTCCAAAAGCCCTGTCCGGCATTCGCGTCGAATACACGATGCAACAGCCAGGGAAGTAGAAAACTGTGTCAAGTGTCCAGGTGGTCTCTACTACGAGCATTATACCTGTTTTACATACCATCCCACAGCTTACCCCTGGAGGGGGACATGTTAAATAGTCCCACCCCTTGCTTATCGCACAATTTGTATCGTTCTGCTTTTATTTGCAGTTTCTTTTTAATAACCAATATATAGCTCTTGCCTATTATTGCATTCTTTACCATTTTATATGTTCATTTATGAAATTGCGCAACCGTACAATTTGGTACGGTCAATACACCAGGGGCTTAAGTACCCCAAAAGTATGGTGTGATAAGTCCGAACACTTTCGCAAGTGCGGCACCTCAACTTATAACATTATATGCATCGGCTCAATCATGTCTTGGGTCAATAGTTGGTTTACCTGCTCCCATGTTTTGGTACCTTACGTTCCGTTATATCGGCTAAGGTAGACCGGGAGAACCACTGCGATTGTGCCCCGGTTGAGCTGGGTTGAGCACCTCAGTGGAGAAAGCTAAAACTGACCATCATGATAGGGCGAGAGTCGGTCGCTGTTCGAGAGGTTTCTTCGAGTCCCTAAAGACTTACGCCGCTTAGAGCGAGGAACCGGCATTGTCCGGCCAAGGCGTGGATAGCGCCCCGAACTCGGTCTTCCGAATACTAGGGGCTTCACGAAATTTAAAATTATAGAATTCTATGGCTAAGTGAGAGTGTTCAAGCATTATAAGTCCGGTTGCCTTGTTCGCTATGCGTTGAGCGCCTCCTTGATGGACCCAAGAATGGGAACAAGAGCACTCAAGTTTATCCCGAACACCCCAAAGACTGTGGTGGCATGGGGGCTGAAGCCAACGACTTGCCATCTCTCAAATTTGATAAACGGCTGCACAGAAGGTAATGTTTTAAATTAACAAGCGTTGCTTAGCGCATATGAACAAGTTTTCAGCGTACAAGATTACAAATGCGAGTCTATTCAAAAATTACATCCTTGGAGCACTCATCCGCTATACGGCAGGCACCCTTCAGGACACCCTCATAGTACATTTCGGGCGTGCGATGCTCCTTTTCCTTCGGTGGCCCGTCCGTCACAAGCTTCTTCGCATCCATCTTGCCCTAGTGCACTTTAGCACGGGCAAGGGACCGATGGGCACCTTCAATACAGACGGAGCGCTTGATGACTTCAATCCATGGACAGGCGTCCACCAGCCGCCGCACTAGCCCAAAGTAGCTCCCATGCATGGCTTCCGATGGCCACAGCCGAACTATGAGGCCCTTCATGGCCTGTTCGGCGACCTTGTGGAGCTCGACCAGCTGCTTCAGCTGGTCGCTTAGGGGCACCGGATGTCCAGCCTCAGCATACTGAGACCAAAACACCTTCTCCGTCGAGCTCCGCTCCTTGGCGCGGTAGAACGCGGTAGCATCAGACACACTACGGGGCAGATCTGCGAATGCTCCTGGAGAGCTCCGAATCCGGGTAAGTAATAGGTAATTCACTTTCACATGCTTGCTTTTCATAAAGAATGCCTTACCCGCCGCTATCTTTTTTAATGATTCAATTTCTTGGAGGGCTTTTTGGGCTTCGGCCTTAGCGGCTATGGCACTCTCCAGAGCTGAGGCGAGCTCGGACTCTCGAGTCTTCGAGTCACGCTCCAAACTCTCGTGTTTTTCCACGAGAGCCTGGAGCTCTTGCCGCACCTCCGCCACCCGCTCCTCCTGCTTCTCTCGCTCGGTGCGCTCCGCGGCCGCTTTGCTTTCGGCCGCAGACACCGCTTCCTTTAGGGTAGCCACCTCGTTCGTGGCCCCTACAATACACATGTTATTCCTATCATTTTTTGCAAGTGAATCCTTTCTATAAGGTATTTCTTTAATAAGGTATTACTTACCTTCCTTGTCCTCGAGCTGCTTCTTGGCAAGGTCGAGCTCGTTCTCGGACCGCTCGAGGCTCTACTTCAATGCATTGACCTCCACAACAAGGCGGGCAGAGGTCAGTAGAGCCTCTGCATTCCCATATTGACATACTTATGTTAGACTCCTCACGTATATCTTTTAGATCCTTAGTCCGGCTTTTCTTTCCGAACACCGAACTAAGCATCAGGGGCTACTGTCTATGCGGTAATATTTTTAAATATTCTAAACTTACCTCATAGCCTGTTAGAAGGCTGGTACAGGCTTCAGTCAGCCCGCTCTTGGCGGACTGAACTTTCTGGATCAACACACTCATAACAGTGCGGTGCTCCTCCTCGATGGAGGCGCTGTTAAGCGCCTCTAGTAAGCTATCCGGTGCCTCCGGTTATACGGAGGACACCCGCGTCTTACCCTTCCTACGAAGGGACCGCTTGCCGGACTACGGAACCGCTGAAGGTTCCGGTATGGAGTCCGGACGAGGGTCGGGCATAGAGCCCCTGGGGGTCTCGCCCCCCACGCGCCTGGAGTCCGGGAGGTTGCCTTGTGTCGCCTCCTGCGCCACCTCCTCTTGACAAAGCTCCCTTTGGGGCCCCACCTCGGCATCATCCGCAGCGTGAGGTGAGGAGGCGGCCGGAAGTGAAGTACTCTCCATTTCCGATGAACTCAGGGACCCGCTCGACGAAGCGGCGAGCTCGCCCTTGGGTGGGATGCATGATTGTTCGGCATTAGAGAACACTATGCAATGAAAAAAAGCCATGGGGATCCGGACACTTACGATCTCGCCAGGGGCTTGGCCCTTGTTGGCCACTCCTCCTCGTCGCTATCGGCGTTGGTGGAGAAGTCCGAAGGAAGGGTCCTTCCCTTCTTGGACCCTCCGGCCTCCCCAGTTGGGGCGGCTTTCCTTTTCTTCTCTTCCCCCGCTGGGGGAGAGGCTTCTTTTTCCTCCTCCTCTTCCTCGGAGGAGGATTCCGCCTTAGAGTTGTTGGGCGGTGAGTCCGACAGCACCTGGCGCCGGGATCTCCTTCGAGTTCCCGTGGCCTCCTTCTTGGTCTTCTTCTCCGGCACCACGTGAGGTGCCGGAGCCAGCAGCCCTGTCAATCGGGCGTCCGCTGGGTCTTCTGGCAAAGGGTCCGGACAGTTAATCTGTCCGGACGTCTTCAGCCAGTCCTGTCAAAGGTTAGGGAGTTTTAGATCCCGCATAGAGTCAAACTATGGAAAAAGAGTCCTATAAAGGGTAAAATAACTTACCTCGCTGGCTTGATGCTTCGAGCTGAATCCGCGATCTTCGGTAGCAGATGTGGGAGCCTCGACGCCCTTGAACAGCACCTTCCAGGCATCTTCGTACATAGTGTCGAAGAGCCTTTTCAGAGTTGGGTGCTGTGCCGGATCGAACTCCGACAATTTGAAGGCCCGTTGTTGGCATGGGAGAATCCGGCGGATGAGCATCGCCTGGATAACGTTGACAAGCCTGAGATTCTTGTCCACCAGGTTTCGGACGCAGGTTTGGAGTCCGGATAGCTCATCTGAATCCCCCCACGCCAGGCCCGTCTCCTTCCATGATGTGAGCCATGTGGGGAAGCCATATCGGAATTCGGGGGCCGCCGTCCATTTAGAATCGCGCGGCTCGGTGATGTAGAACCACCCCGATTGCCACCCCTTTATGGTCTCCACAAAGGATCCCTCGAGCCATAGGACTTTGGCCATCTTGCCAACCATGGCACCTCAAGACTCAGCTTGGCGGCCGCCCACTACCTTCGGCCTGACATTGAAGATCTTCAGCCATAAGCCGAAGTGGGGCTGGATGTAGAGGAAGGCCTCGCACACGATGATGAACGCCGAGATGTTGAGGATGAAATTCGGGGCCCGATCGTGGAAGTCCAGGCCGTAGTAGAACATGATCCCCCGGACAAATGGGTGAAGTGGAAAACCTAGTCCGCAGAGGAAGTGGGGGAGAAACACCACCCTCTCATGGGGCCTGGGGGTTGGAACGAGCTGCCCCTCGTTGGGTAGCCGGTGCGCGATGTCGCTGGATAAGTATCCGGCCTCCCGCAGTCTTGTGATGTGCCCCTCCATGACGGAGGAGGCCATCCACCTGCCTCCCGCTCCGGACATAGTTGGAGAAGGATGAGGTGGGATGTGCGGACTTGGGCGCTGGAGCTCGAGTGCGCAGAAATGGATGAGCAAAGGAGGAAGAAGGCGTAGGTGAAAAGGTGGATCCTTATCCCCTTATATGGACGGACGGGTTAAGGCGTCCCGCCACCAGCCTGGTAAAACTCGCTTATCTCCCAAGCGCCATACTCAATGGCGCGGATGGGTTACCCACGTCCGTATTGATGAGAAACCCGGAATAAGGGGGCACGATCTCTGCTTTGATAAGACGTGCCAAGGAAACCGTCTCGCTAAACGCGCTGAGGTGGAATAGTAAAAACAATTCATATAAAGGCATGGCCGTTGTGTGATGTCACGCCGTGGAATACGTCAGCAGATCTGTGCAAAAATTATTCTCTCTATGGTGGTATGTGGAACTTGTTTTGCAGAGCCGGACACTATCCTTGTGTTCAAAACCTTCTATGAAGTATTCGGAGGAGGAACCCGCCTTGCAATGCCGAAGACAATATACGCGCCGGACTCGTCGTCATTGAAGCCTGGTTTAGGGGCTACTGAGGGAGTCCTGGACTAGGGGGTGTCCGGATAGCCGAACTATCATCTTTGGCCGGACTCCTAGTCTATGAAGATACAAGATTGAAGACTTCATCCCGTGTCCGGATGGGACTTTCCTTGGCGTGGAAGGCAAGCTTGGCGATACGGATATGTAGATCTCCAACCATTGTAACCGACTCTGTGTAACCCTAACCCTATCCGGTGTCTATATAAACCGGAGGGTTTTAGTCCCAGAGGATCTAACAACAATCATACCATAGGCTAGCTTCTAGGGTTTAGCCTCTCTGATCTCGTGGTAGATCTACTCTTGTACTACCCATATCATCAATATTAATCAAGCAGGAATAGGGTATTACCTCCATCGGGAGGGCCCGAACCTGGGTAAAAACATCGTGTCCCTTGTCTCCTGTTACCATCCGCCTGGACGCAGAGTTCGGGACCCCCTACCCGAGATCCGCCGGTTTTGACACCAACAGTCCCGGTTATGGTCCTCCGGCTGTGGAGCAGGGCTATGGATCCCCGCAGTGACTTTCCGCCATTCCTATTAAGGATGGATGGGTTAGTATCAAGTAAACATAACTTAGGGAGAGAACCGAGCAAGGTGACGGGCTGGAAGCTCGCCCAGCTAGGAGGGTTATACATGGAAGAGCCCTCTCGGCGCTTAAGGTGAGTGAACTCCTCTTTCTCCCCTTTATACAGATTGGCCAACATAGTGGCCAGGGCGGCAGGGGTGTCCGGACCCTTTCATCCGTAGCGTGAGGCGTCATCTTCCCCATTGCATTCCCACAATGGGAGCTCCCTGAATTGTAGTGGTTGAATGCCTCACGCTAGGGAGGTTGCCGTTACCTCGATTATCGACAATCCGGACTGGGCGAGCGTCCTTATCTTGCCCATTAGTTGTCGAACTTCCGCACTATCTTCCTCCACGAGGCTCCAAGGATGCCAGCTGTGGAGTTTCCTCAATGGATCATGGGAAAATTCGGGAAGGCCCATCCGGACTGGGTCGGAGAGAGCTGTGGCGTATTCAGAGGAGGAACCCGCCTTGTGATGCCGAAGACAATCAAAGCGCCGGACACATCATCATCAAAAGACTGGTTCAGGGGCTACTGAGGGAGTCCTCGATTATGGGGTCCTTGAATGTCCGGGCTATATGACATGGGCCGGACCGATGTGCCGCAAAGATACAAGATAGAAGGCTTTCCCCCCGTGTCCGGGTAGGACTCTCCTTGGCGTGGATGGCAAGCTTGGCGTTCGGATGTGTAGCTTCCTTTCTCTGTATTTCGACCTTGTACAACCCTAGGCCCCTCCGTTGTCTATATAAACCGGAGGGTTTAGTCCATATAGGCTATCATAAATCATATAGGCTAGACATCTGGGTTTTAGCCATACGATCTCGAGGTAGATCAACTCTTTTAACCCCATATACATCCAAAGATAATCAAAGCAGGAAGTAGGGTATTACCTCCCTCGAGAGGGCCCGAACCTGGGTAAACATCGTGTCCCCATCTCCTGTTACCTTCGATCCTCAGACGCACAGTTCGGGACCCCCTACCCGAGATCCGCCGGTTTTGACACCGACACCCCCCCCTCACACACTCTCCTCGTGCTCCCTGTAGGAGCTCCCCGACGGCCATTGGGCTCGAATTCCGCGGCACTGCCTCCGCTCGTAGCCAGCCATGTGGGGCCTGAGGACCCCGCCCGCCACCAGATCTAGAGGCTCCATGCCCAGATCCACCCATTCCCGGCATTCCCGACGCCCGCCGGAGTCCCACGCCCCCTGGCCGCCAGCATTGACTTTCGCCATTGCTGCTCTATACGAGGAATGGAGCTCCCCCGACCTAGACCGCTTCATCCCATCCCATCCTGGATCATCCTCGCCCACGTACCAAACAGAGCTGCTGGATCCGTTCGTCTCGTCCAGTTTTTCCCGAGAGGTGAAATATGGCTAAGTCCCTGTTTTCTTAAATCATATAGGCATGTTAAGCTTGATGTAACTTTGAGCATAAAGGTCCAATGATGATGTTACACATAGTAAAATGTTCTTCTCTCTGTGCTCTTCATGTTGATGGTTGTTTCGTTCATGTTAGATTTCACCTTGATATTTTCGTGTGATTTAGTGCATGCATCATATGAGCATCTTATCAACATGAGTTTGGTGCATTTTTATGTCCTCTTGCTTGAAGTATTTATTTCATGTCACAGTATGTAATGTGGTGAGTGCAACAAGCTAGCTTGGAAACTTGCCTAGTCAATGTTGCTGATTTCATACTTGTTAATTTCACCAAGTTTGAAACTGTCTGTTATAAAACTTGTCATCTTTTCATGATATTTTCCACTAATCCATTCTTCATATGCATATGATTATTTCATGTGTATTGCTATATTTTATGTGTTCTTTGATGCCTAGCCCTTGGATTCCATGTATAGTTTCTATAGCATGTCTCTTTCTTGCTTTCAAGCTGCCATCATGATAAAACTGTCATCCTGTTAACAGCATGTTCCATTTTGCAAAGCTCATAGTAATTAATCTATGCGTCTTATAAATTGTGCCAATGGATTAATTGAAAGTATGCCATGTCTACCTTATGCTCATTCCTTTTCATAAATATTAAAATTTCTATGCTTGCTGTTATGTGCATCTCAAGTCAGCATCATGATGTTGCTGTTTTGCATTCCCAGATTTCACCAAGTCTGAGAATCAGCTTATTTCATGTTTGCGTCTTGTATTGATGAATGCCATGAACCTGTTACCCCTATGTTTATGCCATCTTGTATTATTTGAGTTCCATGATATATACTAGCATGCCCGGCTTTTGTTTGCCATGATCTTGCGCTGTAGGATCTTTGTTTCATGCCTCCAACATGTCGTCTTGTTAACTCTGCTCACATGTATGCCCAGTTTTTCAGTCCTAATTTGTGTTATAAAGTTGCCTTTTGCATGGGTCATAATAAATTAACCATGGTGCTTATGAACCTGATTAGTAAATATGTATTGAAGTATGCTTTCTCTACTTTAACTGCATATCAAGTTTGTGCCCATACGGTTCATGTATCTTGTTGTTTTGATGCTTGCAATATGCCTAGTTGCTGTTTTGGGCAGATTGTTGTTTAAACTTGCTTTGGGTGTATGTGTTGAACCGTTGCTCCGTTTTGATCATGTCCTATATGAAACTTGTTTGGAATTGCATGTAGTTTCGTATTATCTTTTTTGCATCCATGATTTGAGTGCTTGTGGTTGATGTTTGCGTGAATTTTGCATCAATGCCATGTTAAACTTGTGGTGCTCATATCTTCTAGACCGTAGCTCTGAATTAAATGAACTTCATATGTAACTTGGTTAGAAAATGTGTAGATCATCATGGTGCACTTTGACTTGCTGTTTAAAAAATTTAACATAATTTTTTGTTCAGAACAATACCAAATTTGAAATTTGCATATGAGGAGTTTCCGGAGTTGTTATGTGTTGTTTTTGGCCTCATTTAAAATTGCTTTGATGTGGGGTTCTATTATGCATCATCTCTTGCCATGAGTAGCACCATGTAGCCTTGTCATGCATCATACTTGGTAGAGCATCATGTCATGTTTATGTGTTGTGTGTTTACCATTTTGTTTGCTTCTTTCCGGTTGTCCTTCTTCTCGATAGTCCCGATTTCGTTGCGATTGTGAGGATTTGTTTGACTATGTTTGGTTCGTCTACGCCCGTTCATATTATTCATGTACTCGATCTTCTTCCGAGCGGGATTTCAGGCAAGATGACCATTACCCTGGATATGACTACTATCTTCGCCTTGCTAGTTGTCTTGATGCTATCACTATGTCGCGCTACCTACCACTTGTTTATCAAGCCTCCCAAATTGCCATGATAGCCACTAACCTTTTCTACCATCCTAGCAAACCATTGTTTGGCTATGTTACAGCTTTGCTCAGCCCCTCTTGTAGCGTTGTTAGGTGCAGTTGCAGTTGCAGGTTGTTCCATGTTGGAACATGGATATCTTGGGATATCACAATATCTCTTATTTAATTAATGCATCTATATAGTTGGTAAAGGGTGGAAGGCTCGGCCTTTTACGTGATGTTTTGTTCCACTCTTTCCGCCTTAGTTTCCGTCATACTGGTGTTAGGTTCCTTGATTTTGTGTTCCTAACACGGTCGGGGTTTATGCCCCCCCTGCCCCTTGAGAGTTCGCTTTGAATAAAACTCTTCCAGCAAGGCCCAACATTGGTTTTACCATTTGCCAAATAATAACTAAAAACTTGCATAGGGACCGGCCAGCACCCGAGGATTCTTAATAACCAACCCGGGCCAATGCTCCTCATGACTGTTGGTACAAACTAGAGCACCGTGCGGTACCACCCCTTGGCAACTTGGGGTATTTGGTACCTGTACGCTTAGCTCATCTTTCGTGGCCTGAGACAAGATACGTGCGGCTACTGTCAAGGTGTCGGCACGTCAGGAGGTCTTGCTGGTTTTGTTTTTCCATTGTCGAAATGTCTTGTGAACCGGGATTCCGAGCTTGATCGGGTTGTTCCAGGAGGTAGATTTTCCTCCGTTGATCGTCAGAGTTTGTATGGACTAAGTTGGGACACCCTTGCAGTATTTGAACTTTCAAAAGACATGCCCACGATTACGTGGTAGATGGGATTTTTTTATCCGTTTGTAGAGTACTTGGCACCAGATCCGAATTAAAATACACCAACCGCGTGTGTAATCGTGACCGTCTCTTTTTGAGCAAGTTCGAGAAGAGAACATCGTGGGGTTATGTTTGAACATAAGTAGTTCAGGATCACTTCTTGATCATTACTAGTTTGTAATGTTTGAGTAATTTCTCATCTTATTCTTTTAATCGTAAGTTTGCCACCATATAATGCTTAGTCGCTTGCTGCAACCTCGCCACTTATCCTTTCCTACCCCTTAAGCTTTGCTAGTCTTGATACCCATGGTAATGGGATTGTCGAGTCTTCGTGGCTCACAAATTATTACAACAACAGTTGCAGGTACAGGTAATGCGATGATCTGACATGAGAGTGATGCTTGCTTGTTTTCGAGTTCTTCTACTTCTTCGATCAAGGGATATGTTCCTGGTCGACAACTTGGCTAGCAGGGTGGATGTCGTTTGTCTTTTTCATTTGATTTCAGCCGTGGTCGGATGCTGCTCTTCTGTATGATGTTTGATGTAGTCATGAGGCAATTGTATGACTTTGTATGTATCCCCAGCTATTATGTAATGGTACGATGTAATGATATCCACCTTGCAAAAGCGTCTTCAATATGCGGCTCTATCCTTGGTGGGACCTTCAAGTTGCTCTCGGATAGGATCACATATTGGGCATGACAAGTTGGTATCAAAGCCTCGACCAACCATAGGATCCCCCTTGATTGATCGTAGTTTGTCCATTGTCGAGTCTAGAAGAAAACTATTTTTGGAGTCTAATCATATCGGAGAGTAGGAATTCTTTTTACTCCTCATCCCTTTGTAGCTCTGGTGAGGAATCTAGACGTAGGTGTTTTGAAGTACTCCTCTTCCCCTTTAAATTTTCTTTAGGATCGCACAGTTAGTCTTTCAATCGTTGTGATGTCAGCTCTTTTCATACGGTGCACTTCTCTTTGAGTCATTCGACCCTCGTCGTTGTGACACCCCTGATTTGACTGTACACTAATCATACCTGTAAATGTGTATGATCAAGATCAGGGACTCACGGGAAGATATCACAACACAACTCTAGACACAAATTAAAATAATACAAGCTTTACATTATAAGTCAGGGGCCTCGAGGGCTCGAATACATCAGCTCGAAAACAAACGAGGCAGCGGAAGCAACAATATCTGAGTACAAACATAAGTTAAACAAGGTGCCATAAGATGGCTAGCACAAACTGGAATACATATCGAAAGAGGCGCAGGCCTCCTGCCTGGGATCCTCCTAAACTACTCCTGGTCAGCGGCGGCCTATACGTAGTAGTAGGCACCCTCGGTGTAGTAGGGGTCATCGTCGATGGTGGCATCTGGCTCCTGGGCTCCAACATCTGGTTGCGACATCCGAGAAGAAAAGGAAAGGGGGAAAGAGGAAGCAAAGCAACCGTGAGTACTCATCCAAAGTACTCGCAAGCAAGCATCTACACTAAATATGCATTGTTGTCTGTAAAAGGGGTAATATCTGTGGACTCAACTGCAGAATGCGAGAATAAGAGGGGGATAGCTAGGCCTATCGAAGACTACGCTTATGGCACCCTCCATTTTGAAGCATGTAGAAGAGAGTAGCGAGTTAATATAACATACTCCTAATAGAAGATCAGACAGTTAACCAAACCAAGCATGCTTAACAACTTGGAAATATAACAATTGTATTTGTTTCTCATGTATTTAGTACAACCAAATTTGATTTATTTCTCACATGGCATACAATAACAGAATGCGGCCACAACAATTGAAACATCGCATTGCAGAATTGAACCAAGCAGTTAACTAAACACCACAACAAATGAACCAAACATTAACTGAGAACCACATTGCACAATATAACATACTCCTAATAGAAGATTAGACAGTTAGCCAAACCAAGCATGCTTAACAACTTGGAAATATAGCAATTGTATTTGTTTCGCATGTATTTAGTACAGCCAAATTTGATTTATTTCTCACATGGTATACAATAACAGAATGCAGCCACAACAGTTGAACATCGCATTGTACATTTGAACCAAGCAGTAAACTAAACACCACAACAAATGAACCAAACATTAACTGAGCACCACATTGCACAATATAACATACTCCTAATAGAAAATCCGACAGTTAACCAAACCAAGCATGCTTAACAACATGGAAATATTGCACCCTCAGGAATTAAACATCACATTTGTAGAATTTAACCAAGTAGTTAACTCAACACCACATTGCATGACATATATAACATATACACCATAGCAGAAGATAGCAGGGTAAAAGTAGATAGCACGTTTCACTAGAATTTGTTAAGGAAAGGAAGTACCTAGCAAACTGAACATGGGTCCTTATAGTGAGCTAATAAGACAAGCTACTCCTCATTGTTGGAGATATCGATGACGGTTGGCTCCTTGGACATGAAAGAGGGCGAGGCCTCCGCATCGTGGGTGCCCTCATTGTAGTGGTGAGTTGCCTGAGCCGCTCCGGGCACCAACCTGCTGGCCCTCGAGATGAGGTAAGCACTTGCACGCTAAGAAAACACCTCATAGTCTTCGTAGAAGGGGGTGGCCTCGAGAAAATGCCACAAACTGTCGTTTAAAGCAGCCAACCGCGTCGCGGCATCAGCGCGCGAGGCGTCAACGGTGGCCTCGACGGCGAGGTGCTACTCCAAGATCTGGGGGTCGGCACGAATGGCAGCCATCGCAACCTCAAGCGCGCGTGCGGCCGCGATTTGCTTCTCTGCTGCCAAATGCTCCTTGAGATCCTGGCTGTACTGCGTGCACAATGGCTTAGGCCGGCGCTTATTTGGTGGAGGGGTCGGTGATTTGGGTGGAAGGTGCCGCGCTCACGCCGGCAGTCGGGGCATGTGGGATGTGGAAGGAGGAGGAGGACTGTTTAGATAAAAACACAACTAAATTAGTTTTAGTAGAGAGCTTTTTGTCACAAGAAAGTTATTTGTCCCTAGGCAATCGATAACTAGACAGGTAATCATTATTGCAATTTTATATGAGGTAGAGGCATAAGCTAACATACTTTCTCTTCTTGGATCATATGCACTTATGATTGGAACTCTAGCAAGCATCTGCAACTACTAAAGATCATTAAGGTAAAACCCAACCATAGCATTAAAGTATCAAGTCCTCTTTATTCCCATACGTAAAAAACCTACTTACTCGGTACGTATTTCACACTCACGCCACCCACCATAAGCAAATCATGAACATATTGCAAACCCTACAGCAGGGATCCCTCACGCTTGTGCGACACGGAGAGCACCATAGGACAACAGCAATAATAAAACATGCAACTCAAACCAATCACGATCATCAATGAACCCATAGGACAAAACGGATCTACTTAAACATCATAGGATAGCCATACGTCATTGGGAAATAATATGTAGCATTGAGCACCATGTTTAAGTAGAGATTACAGCAGGTATAATAGGGGTTACACCGCTACATAGAGGGGGGAAGAGTTGGTGATGAGGGCGGTGAAGTTGTTGGTGTAGATTGCGGTGACGATGATGGCCCCGGCGGCGTTCCGGCGCCACCGGGAGAGAGGGGGAGAGCCCCCCTCCTTCTTCTTCTTCCTTGACCTTCTCTATAGGTGGGAGTAGGGTTTCCCCTCTGGTCCATGGTCTCCATGGCGTGGGGTGGGGGGGGGTGGGGCGAGAGCCCCTTTGAGATTGGATATGTCTCTCTGTCTCTCTCTGTTTCTGCATTCCAGATTCTGGCCCTCACCGTTTCTTAAATTCTCAGAGATCCGTAACTCCGATTGCGCTCAAATTTGGACATGATTTCTGTCCGGATATTAGCTTTCTTGCGGCAACATAAGGGCAACAACCGCCTTACGGGGTGTCCACGAGGGTCAGGGGCGCGCCTCCCTGTCTCGTGGCCCCCTCGGGCATCGTCTCGCGATGATTCCACATCCCAAAATTTATAAATATTCCAAAAAAATCTCCGTCAGTTTTTATCCCGTTTGGACTCCATTTGATATGGATTTTCTGTGAAACAGAAAACATGCAACAAACAGGAATTGGCACTGGGCACTGGATCAATATGTTAGTCCCAAAAATAGTATAAAAAGTTGCCAAAAGTATATGAAAGCTGTAGAATATTGGCATGGAACAATCAAAAATTATAGATACGACGGAGACGTATCAGGGGGACGGGTGTGGATTACCTGCCTGGGTAGGCGGGTCGAGCAGCATGAAGGCGGGTCGTCGGCGAGGAGGCTGCACTACAAGCAAGGAGTGAAGGTTTTCATGTGGAAAGGAAGGCGGAAAGAGGGGAAATGTCGCTTTTGGTAAGGGGGAGAGGGCGGGGAGGTAGTTATTTCCGCGGAAGCCGAAAATTTGGAATCGCTCCAGCCAAAAAACTGGCGTGCAAAGTGTCATCACACACGGTTCCTTATTCAAAACTGTGTACGATATGTGAACATCACAAACGATTTAGATAGCTTAACCCGTGTGTGATGAGTTTGAACGTCAAAAAATTTGGTTCGAATTTCCCTAGTTACAGTGGTCATCCACGTCATTGCATAATTTGGGTACACAAAGGAGACTACAGCACACCCACACTTCTTAATCGAGCAAGTTCAGCAATTAAATAGAGCTAGCTAGCCTAAACATTACTCTAACAAATTAAAGATTGTCGCTCTTAATAAAACAAAACAAAGAGTACTACTACGGCTGGTGCTCGTCGATCCCCGCCGCCGCCTCCATGTCCAGCTCGCGCCCGACGGTCTCCTGGGAAGGGGCTCCATGGCATCAATCGCACCATATTCGGCAAGCATCTCGCCATCCGCGTCCGCCATATCTTTGGAATAGGCCTCCATGAGGTAGGCGTGGGCGGCCTGTTGGAAATATGCCCTAGAGGCAATAATAAATTAGTTATTATTATATTTCCTTGTTCATGATAATTGTTTATTACCCATGCTATAATTGTATTGATAGGAAACTCAGATACATGTGCGGGTACATAGACAACACCATGTCCCTAGTAAGCCTCTAGTTGACTAGCTTGTTGATCAATAGATGGTTACGGTTTCCTGACCATGGACATTGGATGTCGTTGATAACGGGATCACATCATTAGGAGAATGATGTGATGGACAAGACCCAATCCTAAGCCTAGCACAAAGATCGTAGTTCAGTATGCTAAAGCTTTTCTAATGTCAAGTATCATTTCCTTAGACCATGAGATTGTGCAACTCCCGGATACCGTAGGAATGCTTTGGGTGTACCAAAGCGTCACAACGAATCGGGTGGCTATAAAGGTGCACTACAGGTATCTCCGAAAGTGTCTGTTGGGTTGTACGAATCGAGGCTGGATTTGTCACTGCGTGTAAACGGAGAGGTATCTCTGGGCCCACTCGGTAGGACATCATCATAATGTGCACAATGTGACCAAGGGGTTGATCACGGGATGATGTGTTACGGAACGAGTAAAGAGACTTGCCGGAAACGAGATTGAACAAGGTATCGGGATACCGACGATCGAATCTCGGGCAAGTACAATACCGCTAGACAAAGGGAATTGAATACGGGATTGATTGAGTCCTTGACATCGTGGTTCATCCGATGAGATCATCGTGGAACATGTGGGAGCCAACATGGGTATCCAGATCCCGCTGTTGGTTATTGACCGGAGAACGTCTCGGTCATGTCTGCATGGTTCCCGAACCCGTAGGGTCTACACACTTAAGGTTCGGTGACACTAGGGTTATAGGGAATAGATATACGTGGTTACCAAATGTTGTTTGGAGTCCCGGATGAGATCCCGGACGTCACGAGGAGTTCCGGAATGGTCCGGAGGTAAAGATTGATATATTGGACGAAGGGTTTTGGAGTCCGGAAGTGTTCCGGAGGTACCGGGTGATGACCAGCATGACCGAAAGGTGTTTCGGGAGCCCGGCAAGTGTTGGGGGCCTTCATGGGCTAAGGGAAGGGGGCAAACCAGCCCACTAAGGGGCTGTGCGCCCCCTCACCTATTCCCACGTGACCAGGGGATTTGGGCGCCCCATCTAGGGTTCTCTCCTCCTGGCTTGGGGGCCAAGTCACCCAAAGGGGAGATCCCATCTGCCACAGCCGCCGCCCCCTAGGGGAAACCCTAGGCGCCTCCCCTCCCCTTTGCCCCTATATATAGTGGAGGTTTTGGGGCTGCCTAACACACGAGTTTCTCTCCCTCTTGGCGCAGCCCTACCTCTCTCCCTTCTCCTCTCCCGCGGTGCTTGGCGAAGCCCTGCAGGATTGCCACGCTCCTCCATCACCACCACGCCGTTGTGCTGCTGCTGGACGGAGTCTTCCTCAACCTCTCCCTCTCCCCTTGCTGGATCAAGGCGTGGGAGACGTCACCGGGTTGTACGTGTGTTGAACGCGGAGGTGCCGTCCGTTCGGCACTAGGATCCCCGGTGATTTGGATCACGACAATGCGACTCCTTCAACCCCATTCTCTTGAACGCTTCCGCTTAGAGATCTACAAGGGTATGTAGATGCACTCTCCTTCCCTCGTTGCTGGTTTCTCCATAGATAGATCTTGGTGACACGTAGGAAAATTTTGAATTTCTGCCACGTTCCCCAACAAAGGGCATCATGAGCTAGGTCTATTGCGTAGATTCTTTGCACGAGTAGAACACAAAGTAGTTGTGGGCGTTGATGATGTTCAATATGCTTACCGTTACTAGTCCAATCTTGTTTCGATGGTATTGTGGGATGAAGCGGCGGGACCGACCTTACGTACACTTACGTGAGACAGGTTCCACCGACCGACATGCACTTGGTGCATAAGGTGGCTAGCGGGTGCCAATCTCTCCCACTTTAGTCGGAATGGATTCGATGAAAAGGGTCCTTATGAAGGGTAAATAGCAATTGGCATATCACGTTGTGGTTTTGCGTAGGTAAGAAACGTTCTTGCTAGAAACCCATAGCAGCCACGTAAAACATGCAACAACAATTAGAGGACGTCTAACTTGTTTTTGCAGGGTATGCTATGTGATGTGATATGGCCAAGAAGAATGTGATGAATGATATGTGATGTATGAGATTGATCATGTTCTTGTAATAGGATTCACGACTTGCATGTCGATGAGTATGACAACCGGCAGGAGCCATAGGAGTTGTCTTTATTTATTGTATGACATGTGTGTCATTAAACAACGCCATGTAATTACTTTACTTTATTGCTAACCGGTAGCCATAGTAGTAGAAGTAATAGTTGGCGAGACAACTTCATGAAGACACGATGATGGAGATCATGATGATGGAGATCATGGTGTCATGCCGGTGACGATGATGATCATGGAGTCCCGAAGATGGAGATCAATGGAGCTATATGATATTGGCCATATCATGTCACTACTATATAATTGCATGTGATGTTTATTATGTTTATGCATCTTGTTTACTTAGAACGACGGTAGTAAATAAGATGATCCCTTACACCAATTTCAAGAACTGTTCTCCCCTAACTATGCACCGTTGCTAAAGTTCGTCGCTTCTAAGCACCACGTGATGATCGGGTGTGATGGATTCTTACATTCACATACAACGGGTGTAAGACAGATTTACACACTGAAACACTTAGGGTTAACTTGCGAGCCTAGCATGTACGAGACATGGCCTCGGAACACGAGACCGAAAGGTTGAGCATGAGTCGTATAGTAGATACGATCAACATGAAGATGTTCACCGATGATGACTAGTCCGTCTCACTTGATGATCGGACACGGCCTAGTTGACTCGGATCATGTAATCACTTAGATGACCCGAGAGGATGTCTATCTGAGTGGGAGTTCATAAGATGAACTTAATTATCTTGAACATAGTCAAAAGACCTTTTTCAAATTATGTCAGAAGCTCGGCGCTTTAGTTCCACTGTTTAGATATGTTCCTAGAGAAAATATAGTTGAAAGTTGAAAGTAGCGATTATGCGGACAGTAAAAGCTTATGTCCTTAATGCATCGCTCGGTGTCGAACCCCAAAGCGTCGTTTGTGGATGTTGCAAACATCGGACATACACGTTTGATAACTACGTGATAGTTCAGTTAAGCGGTTTTAGAGTTGAGGCACCAAAGACGTTTTTCAAACGTCATGGAACATATGAGATGTTTCGAGGGCTGAAATTGGGATTTCAGGCTCGTGCCCACATCAAGAGGTATAAGACCTCCGACGATTTTCTTAGCCTGCAAACTCGGGAGAAAAGCTCAATCATTGAGCTTGTGCTCAGATTGTCTGAGTGCAACAATCACTTGAATCGAGTGGGAGTTGATCTTCCAGATGAGATAGTGATGTTTCTCCAAAGTCATTGCCACCAGGCTGCTAGAGCTTCGTGATGAACTATAACATATCAGGGATAGATATGATGATCCTTGAGGTATTCGTGATGTTTGACACATGAAAGTAGAAATCAAGAAGGAGCATCAATTGTTGATGGTTGGTGAAACCACTAGTTTCAAGAAGGGCACGGGCATCAAGGGATACTTCATGAAGCGGCAAATCGATTGCTTGCTCTAGTGAAGAAACCCAAGGTTGAACCCAAACCCGAGACTAAGTGCTACGTAATAAGGGGAACAGCCCTTTGGAGCAGCATTACCCTAGATACTTGGTAGATGAGAAGGCTGGCAAGGTCGATAGAAGTATATTGGATATACATTATGTTAATGTGTACTTTACTAGTACTCCTAGTAGCACCAGGGTATTAAGATACCGGTTCGGTTGCTAAGTGTTAGTAACTTTCGAAATAAAAGCTACGGAATAAACGGAGACTAGCTAAAGGTGAGCTGACGATATGTATTGGAAGTTTTTCCAAGCTTGATGTGATCAAGCATCGACGCTCCCTCGACCAACGAGATTGGTGATAAACCTAAATAATTGCATTTGGTGTTTGCGTTGAGCATAGACATGATTGGATTATGTCTATCGCAATACGGTTATTCATTTAAGGAGAATAATGGTTACTCTGTTTATTTGAATGGTCTTGCACCTAAATAAATGGTGTATTGAATATCGATTCGTAGTGATACACATTTTCATGCCAAAAGTATAAGATAGTAATGATAGTACCACTTACTTGTGGCCTGCCATGTAAGTCATATTGGTGTAAAGCATGAAGAAGCTCCATGTTGATGGATCTTTGGACTCACTCGTTTTGAAAAACTTGAGACATCACGAACCATGTCTATTGGTGTGTACGCATGAAGAAACTCCATGCAGATGGATCGTTTGGACTCACTTGATTTTGAATCGCGTGAGATATGCAAAACATACTACATGGGCAAGATGATTGAAAAGCCCGGTTTGATAGAAATGGAACAAGATAGCAACTTGTTGGAAGTAACACATTTTGATGTGTGCAGTCCAATGAGTCTTTGAGGCATGCAAATGAATATCGTTATGTTCTTACTTCACAGATGATTCGAGTAGATGTTGAGTATATTTACTTGATGAAACACAAGTCTGAATTATTGAATGGTTCAAGTAATTTCGGAGTGAAGTTTAAGATCTTCGTGACAAGAGGATAGAATGTCTATGATATGATCATAGAGATGAATACCTGAGTTACGAGTTTTGGCACACAATTAAGACATTGTGCAAATTGTTTCACAATTAATACCGCCTGGAACACCATAGTGTGATGGTGTGTCCGAACATCATAGTTGCACTCTATTGGATATGGTGCGTACCATGATATCTCTTATCGAATTACCACTATCGCTCATGGGTTAGGCATTAGAGACAACCGCACTCACTTTAATGGGGCACCACGTAATTCCGTTGAGGCGACACCGCTTTGGAGAAACCTAAGTTGTCGCTTTCTTGAAAGTTTGGGGCTGCGACGCTTATGTGAAAAAGTTTCAGGTTGATAAGCTCGAACCCAAAGCGGATAAAATGCATCTTTATAGGACACCCAAAACAGTTGGGTATACCTCCTAATTCAGATCCGAAAGCAATAGGGATTGTTTCTTGAATCGGGTCCTTTCTCGAGGAAAAGTTTGTCTCAGAAAGTTGAATGGGAGGATGGTGGAGACTTGATGAGGTTATTGAACCGTCACTTCAACAAGTGTGTAGCGAGGGCACGGGAAGTTGTTCTGTGGCACCTACACCAATTGAAGTCGAAGCTTATGATAGTGATCATGAAGTTTTGGATCAAGTCACTACCGCACCTAAATGGAGTTGACAAGGATGCGTCTTGCTTGAGTGGTACGGTGATCCTGTCTTGAAGGTCATGTTCCTAGACAACGATTAACCTCACGAGCTATGGAGAAGCGATGGTGGGCCCAAATTCGACAAATGGTTAGAAGCCATGAAATCCGCGATAGGATCCATGTATCAGAACAAAGCATGGACTTTGGTGGACTTGGCCGATGATCGGCAAGCCATTGAGATAAATGGATCTTTAAGAAGAAGACGGACGTGGACGGTAATGTCACCGTCTATGAAGCTCGACTTGTGGCGAAGAGTTTTTCACAAGTTCAAAGAGTTGACTACGATGAGATTTTCTCATCCGTAGCGATGCTTAAGTCCGTCGGAATCATGTTAGAATTAGCTGCATTTATGAAATCTCGTAGATGGATGTCAAAACGAGTTTCCTTACTAGTCTTTGTAAGGAAAGGTTGTATGTGATACAATCAAAAAGTTTTGTCGATCCTAAGGATGCTAAAAAGGCATGCTGGCTCCAGCGATCCTTCTAAGGACTGGGGTAAGCATCTCGGAGTTGGAATGTGCGCTTTGATGAGATGATCAAAGATTTTGGGTTTATACAAATTTTATGAGAAACTTGTATTTCCAAAGAAGTGACTGGGAGAACTATAGAATTTCTGATGAGTATATGTTGTTGACATATTGTTGATTAGAAATGATGTAGAATTTCTGGAAAGCATAAATGGTTATTTGAAAGGTGTTTTCAATAGAAAACCTGGATTAAGCTACTTGAACATTGAGCATCAAGATCTATAAGGATAGATCAAAAACGCTTAATGGTACTTTCAGATGAGCACATACCTTGACATAATCTTGAAGGTGTTCAAGATGGATCAGTCAAAGAAGGAGTTCTTGCCTGAGTTGTAAGGTATGAAGTTAAGAGTTAAAGCTCGACCACGGCAGAAAAGAGAGAAAGGACGTAGGTCGTCCCCTATGCCTTAGACATAGGCTCTATAGCATGCTATGCTGTGTACCGCACCGGAAGTGTGCCTTGCCATGAGTCGATCAAGGGGTACAAGAATGATCCAGAACGGATCATTGGACAATGATCAAAATTATCCTTAGAAGAATAAGGGAATATTTCTCGATTATGGAGGTGATAAAGAGTTCGGCGTAAAGGGTTACATCGATGCAAGCTTTAACACCTATCCGAATGACTCGAGTAGCAAAGCGGATCGTATTGTGGAGCAACCATTTGGAATAGCTCCAAGTGGAGGCGTGGAAGCGATATTTACAATATGACATAGAGAATTGCGAAGTACACACGGATCTGAAAGGTTCGAGACCCGTTGACTAAAACCTCTCTCACAAGCAAAACATGATCAAACCTCAGAACTCATTGAGTCTTAATCACATGATGATGTGAACTAGTTCTGAGACACTAGTAAACTCTTTGGATGTTGGTCACATGGCGATGTGACCTATCAGTGTTAATCACATGACGATGTGAACTAGATTATTGACTCTAGTGCAAGTGGAAGACTGTTGGAAATATGCCCTAGAGGCAATAATAAATTAGTTATTATTATATTTCCTTGTTCATGATAATCGTTTATTACCCATGCTATAATTGTATTGATAGGAAACTTCGAGATACATGTGTGGGTACACAGACAACACCATGTCCCTAGTAAGCCTCTAGTTGACTAGCTCGTTGATCAATAGATGGTTACGGTTTCACGACCATGGACATTGGATGTCGTTGATAACGGGATCACATCATTAGGAGAATGATGTGATGGACAAGACCCAATCCTAAGCCTAGCACAAAGATCGTAGTTCGTATGCTAAAGCTTTTCTAATGTCAAGTATCATTTCCTTAGACCATGAGATTGTGCAACTCCCGGATACCGTGAGGAATGCTTTGGGTGTACCAAAGCGTCACAATGTAACTGGGTGGCTATAAAGGTGCACTACAGGTATCTCCGAAAGTGTCTGTTGGGTTGGCACGAATCGAGACTGGGATTTGTCACTTCGTGTAAAGGGAGAGGTATCTCTGGGCCCACTCGGTAGGACATCATCATAATGCACAATGTGACCAAGGGGTTGATCACGGGATGATGTGTTACGGAACGAGTAAAGAGACTTGCCAGAAACGAGATTGAACAAGGTATCGGGATACCGACGATCGAATCTCGGTTAAGTACAATACCGCTAGACAAAGGGAATTGAATACGGGATTGATTGAGTCTTTGACATCATGGTTCATTCAATGAGATCATCATGGAACATGTGGGAGCCAACATGGGTATCCAGATCCCGCTGTTGGTTATTGACCGGAGAACGTCTCGGTCATGTCTGCATGGTTCCCGAACCCGTAGGGTCTACACACTTAAGGTTCGGTGACGCTAGGGTTATAGGGAATAGATATACGTGGTTACCGAATGTTGTTCGGAGTCTCGGATGAGATCCCGGACGTCACGAGGAGTTCGGAATGGTCCGGAGGTAAAGATTGATATATTGGACGAAGGGTTTTGGAGTCCGGAAGTGTTCCGGAGGTACGGGTGATGACCGACATGACCGAAAGGTGTTTGGGAGCCCGGCAAGTGTTGGGGGCTTCATGGGCCAAGGGAAGGGGCAAACCAGCCCACTAAGGGGCTGTCGCCCCTCACCTATTCCCACGTGACCAGGGGTTTGGGCGCCCCATCTAGGGTTCCCACCTCCGGCTTGGGGGCCAAGTCACCCAAGGGGAGATCCCATCTGCCACAGCCGCCGCCCCTAGGAGAAACCCTAGGCGCCTCCCTCCCTTTGCCCCTATATATAGTGGAGGTTTTGGGGCTGCCTAACACACGTGCGTCTCTCCCTCTTGGCGCAGCCCTACCTCTCTCCCTTCTCCTCTCCCGCGGTGCTTGGCGAAGCCCTGCAGGATTGCCACGCTCCTCCATCACCACCACGCCGTTGTGCTACTGCTGGACGGAGTCTTCCTCAACCTCTCCCTCTCCCCTTGCTGGATCAAGGCGTGGGTGACATCACCGGGTTGTACGTGTGTTGAACGCGGAGGTGCCGTCCGTTCGGCACTAGGATCCCCGGTGATTTGGATCACGACGAGTACGACTCCTTCAACCCCGTTCTCTTGAACGCTTCCGCTTAGCGATCTACAAGGGTATGTAGATGCACTCTCCTTCCCCTCGTTGCTGGTTTCTCCATAGTTAGATCTTGGTGACACGTAGGAAAATTTTGAATTTCTGCTACGTTCCCCTACACGGCCGCGATCTGGGCTTTGGCGGGCTCCATCGTGGCAAGGTATGCCGTGCAGGAGTGGATGGCTGCTCGAACTCTCTCGGCCATTGCCAACACTTCGGTCATGGATTGTCGACCCTTGTCGGAGAAGCTTCCTTCGATTTGTGCGGCGAGGGCCACGAGCTGGGCGTGGACGGCCTCGACATGGTGGTGGGCGGCCTCCATCAGGGCTAAGGCCGCTGCTGCGGAATGGACAGCCACAGTGCCGCTCTCGCCAGTTCCTATCCCCGAGGCAGATGTTGCTGCCATCGCGGGAGAAGCAACATCGGCCATTTGGGCTGCCTTGGCCGCCCGGACGCAAACTGCGGTTGTTGGGGAACGTAGTAATAAATCAAAAAAAATCCTACGTGTCACCAAGATCAAACTAGGAGATGCTAGCAACAAGAGAGAGGGAGTGCATCTTCATACCCTTGAAGATTGCAAACGGAAGCGTTACAAGAACGCGTTTGATGGAGTCGTACTCGCGGCGATTCAAATCGCGGAAGTTCCGATCTAGCGCCGAACAGACGGCACCTCCACGTTCAACACACGTACATCCCGGGGACGTCTCCTCCTTCTTGATCCAGCAAGGGGAGAGGAGAAGTTGAGGGAGAGCTCCGATCGCACGACGGCGTGGTGGTGGTGGAGCTCGTGGTTCTCCAGCAGGGCTTCGCCAAGCACTATGGAGGAGGAGGAGGAAGAGGTGTAGGAGGAGGGAGGGTTCCACCAGGGAAGAGGTGCGGCTGCCCTCCCACCCCTCCACTATATATAGGGGCAAGGGGAGAGGGGGAGGCGCCCTAGGGTTTCCCCTAGGGGGGCGGCGGCCAGGGCGGATTGGATCTCCCTAGGGAAACCCTAGGGAGACTTGCCCCCCAAGCCAAGCAGGTGGAGACTTGCCTCCCAAGATAGGTGGAGGCGCCCCACCTCCCAAAGCAATGTGGGAAAGGGTGTGGGGGAGCACCATCCCTTAGTGGGCTGGTTTTTGCCCCTTCCCCTTGGCCCATGAGGCCCTCCAACACTTGCCGGGGCCCCGAAACACCATTCGGTCATGCTAGCCATAGCCTGGTACCCCAGGAACACTTCCGGACTCCAATACCCTTCGTCCAATATATCGATCTTCACCGCCGGACCATTCCGGAACTCCTCGTGACATCCGGGATCTCATCCGGGACTCTGAACTACCTTCGGTAACCACATAATAATTCGCACAACAACTCTAGCGTCACCGAACCTTAAGTGTGTAGACCCTACGGGTCCGGGAACCATGCAGACATGACCTAGACGCTCTCCAGCCAATAACCAACAGCTGTATCTGGATACCCATGTTTACTCCCACATATTCCATGATGATCTAATCGGATGAACCACGATGTCAAGGATTCAATCAATCTCGTATACAATTCCCTTTGTCCATCGGTATGTTACTTGCCCGAGATTCGATCGTCGGTATCCCCATACCTCGTTCAATCTCGTTACCGGCAAGTCTCTTTACTCATTCCATAACGCATGATCCCGTGGCTAACTCCTTAGTCACATTGAGCTCATTATGATGATGCATTACTGATGTCTACTATGCAACCTTCTTCTTGTAGACGTTGTTGGGCCTCCAAGTGCAGATGTTTGTAGGACAGTAGAAAATTTCCCTAAAGTGGATGACCTAAGGTTTATCAATCGGAAGGAGGCGTAGGATGAAGATGGTCTCTCTCAAGCAACCCTGCAACCAAATAACAAAGAGTCTCTTATGTCCCCAACACACCCAATACAATGGTAAATTGTATAGGTGCACTAGTTCGGCGAAGAGATGGTGATACAAGTGCAATATGGATGATATATATAGGTTTTTGTAATCTGAAATAAAAACAGCAAGGTAACTAATGATAAAAGTGAGCACAAACGGTATTTCAAAGCAAGGAAACAAGGCCTAGGGTTCATACTTTTACTAGTGCAAGTTCTCACAACAATAATAACATAGTTTGATCATATAACAATCCCTCAACATGCAACAAAGAGTCACTCCAAAGTCACTAATAGCGGAGAACAAACGAAGATATTACGGTAGGGTACGAAACCACCTCAAAGTTATTCTTTCGGATCGATCCAGTCAAGCGTTCCTACTACAATAACACCTTAAGACACATATCAACCAACACCCTAATGTCACCTAGATACTCCATTGTCACCTCAAGTATCCGTGGGTATGATTATACGATATGCATCACACAATCTCAGATTCATCTATTCAAACCAACACAAAGAACTTCAAAGAGTGTCCCAAAGTTTCTACCGGAGAGTCAAGACGAAAACGTGTGACAACCCCTATGCATAAGTTCACAAGGTCACTGAACTCGCAAGTTGATCACCAAAACATACATCAAGTAGATCACGTGATATCCCATTGTCACCACAGATAAGCACATGCAAGACATACATCAAGTGTTCTCAAATCCTTAAAGACTCAATCCGATAAGATAACTTCAAAGGGAAAACTCAATCCATTACAAGAGAGTAGAGGGGGAGAAACATCATAAGATCCAACTATAATAGAAAAGCTCGTGATACATTAAGATCGTACCACCTCAAGAACACGAGAGAGAGAGAGAGAGAGAGAGAGAGAGAGAGAGAGAGAGATCAAATACATAACTACTGGTACATACCCTCAGCCCCGAGGGTGAACTACCCCCTCCTCGTCATGGAGAGTGTCTTGGTTTTGTCAGGGCAGATGTCCTCATGAAAGGACTTAGTCGTGGAGCCATCGCTACGGGTTAGCTTGAAGGGGTTAAAGCGGACACAGGGACGCAAGAGAGTTTATACTAGTTCGGCCCCTTCGATGAAGGTAAGAGCCTACGTCTAGTTGTGATAGAATTGATGGGGTTTTGATGACTAGGGAGCAAACAAGCTTCGCCTAAGCCTCGAGTTGTTGTCTGTTGTCCTTGAACCGTCGCCGGGTCGTCCCCTTATATACATGGGTGACGCCCGTCGGTTTACAGAGTCCCGACACCTGTCGGCGTTCTGGGAACGGGGGTCCCCAGACTTGCCTGCCTGCGGCCTGCGGCGTGGCTCAAAGGAGGCCCAGCACAGCCCATCTTCATCAACACAAGCTCAAGACCCTCGCGAGGGGCCAAGCCTCGCGGGGCGGACGACAAGGAGCTTCCTCAGGCACGGCCTCGTCAGGCTGGCTCATGAGGAGGCGGAGAGTTCAAGGCAGGGTACCTCGCGAGGTGCCCATGACGCAGGCCATGAGCGACCAGGCGCCCGATCGAGCGCCCGGCCAGCAGCGTCCTCCTTTCCCTTTGGTGCAAAGGGAGCAAGCGCAGCGAGAGCATCAAGCAAAGGCATCCGTTTGATTGCAACAAGACCAAGACCAGCCCCAACGGCTGGAATGCGATCATCGTGGAGCCCAAGCAGGCGTCATCACCAAAGCCTTTGGCGGCGAGGACCAACTTTAGTCGGGATAAGTGTACCCGCTGTTCCCTTCAAAATGGCCAATTGTTGGCACCCTTCCGCTCAATATTTGGGAAGAGGCCCAGGGCCCTCGCCTATAAATAGGAGTAGCCACATCCAGAGAGAGGGATCCGGCATTTGGAATCGAGAGAGAGGTAGAGACCCGATCCTCAAGCTAGAGCGACGGGACGCCACTTAGCAGTTCATCACACCCACTAAGAACAGACCCTCGCGAGGTTGTTCTTACCTGTACTGTTCTTCATCAGCCCAAGAGGCAATCCACCACACCACAAACTAGAGTAGGGTATTACACCACAACGATGGCCCGAACTAGTATAAATCTCGTGTCTCTTGTGCTGTTCTTCTTAGTAGTTTAGGTCCCTGCGATTCGGCATGGTACGAGATGGTGGAGGGTTGGATCTCCGCGCGCACCCCAGAGTTCGAACCTTAAGGGTCTGCCGGAACCCGAAATCCGACATTTGGTGCGCCAGGTAGGGGTGCGCCGGAATCCGCCTTCTTCCACCTCGCGTCCAGTCGCATCGTCATCACCATGTCCGGCGACCAAGCGGGCAACCCAGATCCTTGGGCGGCATGTCCCGCACACGCAGAGCCGCTTGCCTCGGGCGACCGCGTGCCCCAGGCAGCTCGCGGTCCGCAGGGCGCTGCGGGCAGCGACGCGACAGGCTTCGACGGCTCTCACGCCGCAGCAGGCGCGGTCGGCAGCAGGGGCCTCCATTCACGCCGCGACCACGTCACCGTACACCCGCCGAGAGCAGGCGAACTCAAGGGCCGCGCTCACAGTGGCCCGAGAGTTGCTGCAGTGCAGGCTCTTTGGAGTCTTGACGCGACGTCTTCTTTGGAAGCGGGTAGCGGAGCTCTGGCTTCGCCGCCTCGAGGCTCACCCTTCGCACCCAGCTTCCATCTCAGGCCGAGGGCTGCCCGCACGGGGGCTCCATGTGTGCCCGCGGGCTCCAAGGCTACTCCAACACCGGCGAAGTTAGCCGGTGCGGGCGGCGGCGGGTTGCCCCCGCCCCCGGCCCGCGGAGAAGAAGGACACGACGTAACTCACGGTCCTGGCGGACCGCCGCGCCACCGCCCCATGGTGGGCGCGTCAAGCAGAGCAGCAAGGCACGCTCAGCACTACGGCGTGGCCTTCGGGATGACGGCGCCGGAAGAATACGTGCCCCACATGATGGACCAAGGGCACCCGCATGAGGGAGAACAAGACTCGCTCCTCAGCCCAAGCTGGGGGGATGAGGCGCCAGAAGCCAGCTCTTCCGGGGAGCCTCGGGGCGGTCCCACTGGTCACGCCGGGGGACGATTATCGGGTACCGCTACTTCCTCAAGAGCAAACATACGCTAACCATAGGTCGCAGGAGGTACAGGTCGCCACGACAAGCGGCTGCCCGCCTCCGCGATCTCCTACCCCTCGGGAGGGCGCAGGGGCTGCCGGAGAGGGGCAGAGATCCGACATCACCACTGCGGCGTTCGGAGCAAGGCGTTCTCAGGAGGTAGGCCCTCTGCTGGGGAGGCGCCTCAGGGCCTGCCCCTGGCGGAGGACCCATGGTCGTCGGGGGAACCGCTGGCGACCGCTCTACCCCATCGGCGGCGTTCGGGTTTCCGGTCGTCGTTGATGGCACTAGAGTGTGGTGCAAGGCGGGGCCCTCGTCTGGCGATATGAAGCAAGGCCGGTACCTGTGAAGAAGGCCCAGTGCCTGTGAAGCTCGCCGCCCCGTGACACTCTCACGTAATAATTAGTGGGGCTGTACACGCCCTGGAGTCTCAGGGGTGCCGTCCTCAGGCCCTGGGGCTCCCTCCCACGCCCGGTGGCAGCACTTAGCTCCGCGCTGGTGAGAAGACGTCCAAGACTAGACTAGGTGTCGGACGCGGCTTTTCTTTTGCTTTCTTCGCCTTTCCATTTGATTGTCGCTTTCCCCCGCTGGATTTAAGTTGGATTCGAATTCGAGATTTGCGTGTGTTCGGGGAAGGGGTGCTTAGTCTCGTTCGAGCAAATCTCTCGCGTTTCTGTTACAACTCCGCCTCAGCTGCCTCCCCTCACGAGCCCCTCGCGAGCCGGGCCAGGCCTAGCTTGCGCGCCGCCCGGAGGGTTTCTACTGCAGATCCTACGGATTCGATCAGGAGACACTCAGATCGCCTCGGCCTCCCACAGGCCATCTCGGGGCTCGTACGAAACAAAGGTAAACCAGCCAACCAGCACGTCGCTTAGCCAACCACTTGGCACGGGCGTATGGGCGATGTAACACCTGCTAATACGATGAACACAAGTTTTACATGAGGGGCTCCCCCTCCCAAAATGCTCTCACAGCCATCTGGCCAAAACCTGAGTTCTATTCATGCAGGGTAATGGAACAAGGACGATACATAATCAGTCGGATAAATCCCCCAATGCGTCCTCAGGAGCACCTCCCGAGCCGTTGCTGGCGTCGCTGGCCTCGCCGTCGCTGTCTGCGTGATCATCGGCGGCGTCTGGGCCGTTCACCACGCCGCCCTCATCGGCGGCCACGACCACGCCGTCGTCGTCCGAAGCGAAGGCCCGGACGAGGGCATCCACGTTGTCTTCCACCCAGTGCGCCAGGTCGCCCCGGACGGCCTGGGGAACTGGGGCGATGGCTGCGTCAAAATCAAAGTGGGGGTCCATGTCCCGGAGATGGCTGAAGACACGAGAGAAGGCGTGCCCGAGCAGCACGCGGCTCCTCTCCTCCACCAACCTGTTGGCCCTGACCGACCGCGCCTCCAGCCGCGCCACCACGTCGGTGAAGAACTAAAGGTTGCCGGCATAGTTAACCGCGTGCGGCACGCCTACTGCCGCCTCACAGATATTATACAAGGCTGCGTTAGCTCTTTCCCGGAGCATGGCGAGCATGGGACCGTGCTCATGCTCCAGGATTATTCTTGGCGCATCTAAATACGCGATACAGCGGCGCGACGGCCTCGGCCTCCTCCACACCGCTGGCGAAGAAGGAGCGCCTCGGCCTGAGAGGTGGTGGACTCCCTCTGCGCCACCTCAAGGCGGCCGAAGAGCATCCGCCCGGCGTCGCCTCCTCGGCTTGGCCCTCAAGGCAGCAGTCCTGCCCTCAGCCTCGGCCTGGATCAACCCCAGCCGCTCCTCAAACTCGCGCTTGAGGTTCGAGCGCGCCGCCGCCACTCGGCGTCCGACCTCCTCTAGGACGTGGGCTTCCCGTGCAGCGACCTCATCCTCTGCCCACGTCGCCAAGCGCTCCCTCATCTCCAAGCTCTCGCACTCGCGCGCGCGTTCGGCGGCTTCAAGCGTCAGCGCCTCCTCACGCTTCTGGAGCTCCGCCGAGTCGCCGGAGGCCACCTTCATCGACGCAAGGGCTGCCTCGCGCAGCTCGACTTGCTCCTCCAACGAGTGACACCGGGCCAGGAGTTCCGTGCCCGCTCGCCGCCGCCTCTCGCCGCTGTTAGCTGCCGGGCATCCTCGGCGGCCCGAACGAGGCCTCCCGAGAGGCTGCCAGCAACGCTTTGGCCTCTTCATCATCAAGATTGCGGCTGGCGGTGCGGAAGGCGACAGCGCCCTCCAGCTCACGCCTCTCTGCGGCGGCGCGAGGCCCTCGGCCTCAAGGCGCGTAGCGTTTCGTCGACAAGCTCTTCACCAAGAAGGCTCACGCGTCGGCCGCCCTTGAAGAAATCCTTGGCGAAGGCGCGGCGCTCCCGGGCGCGCTGCGCCACGTCCTCCACACCATTAACTGCCCCACCGGGCTGGAGCCACGAATCAGCACTCCCCTCCGGCAGGTGGCTGGGCTGGCACCTCGCTGACGGCCGGGCGCCGTGCGAAGCCCGGCTGAGCCAGCCCATCCCCAGACGAGGGGCGCAGGAAGCGCCTCAGCCAATCGCCGTCCACGACCAGGCGAGAAGCCCACGGCAGGCTAGCTATGCCACGGGAAGGCTCGCGAGGAAGGATCGCGAGGCGCGCAGGGCCACGACGCGCCTCGGGACGGTTCACCTCCCCGGTCGCCCTCACCACAAGGGCTCCACTGCTTGGAGCACTCAAGGACGGGGGAGGGGGCGAAGCCGGGGGGGACGGCTCCTCACCCGTCTCCGAGAGCTCGGCAGGAAGGGGCCTGCAAGGCAAGGATCAGTACAAGCAGCAGAAGAATCAGGAGCTGGAGAAGGAAAAGGCTTACTCATCAGTGACGAATTACTTCCTACGCTTCAGCAGGCGACAAGGGTAATCATCGCCCAGGGCCTCCCTCCTCTTCCGGAGGGCCACGAAGTTCACGCGGAAGCGACCCAAGATTTGAGCGCAGGGGTCAGCCTGCCGCGAGGGAGGAGCATCAAGGCGACCCGCGTCAGTGCGTCACTTTGGCGCTGGCGCTGATTCTTGTCGCCTCACCAAGAGAAGTAGCTGAGGGCCTCGGGGCTCCATCCGCCAGCTGAGGCGGCTGCCTGCTGCCCTCAGCCGCGGCGGCATGAGCCTCGGGAGATGCCCCCTCATGAGCATCACCCGGCGCTGTCACCCCGGCGGGGGTCCCTTCGGCCTCTGGCGGCTCCTGCCTCCCTGCTCCGCCACTCGAGGAGGAGCCGCCTTGGCCGACTGGAAGGGCTGTCACCATCACCGGATTCTCGCGAGGCCCCTAGAGACCAGCGGGGCGCGGCCCCCATTCGTCGAAGATAGGCATCTGGTTCAACAAATCACCCCTGTTCTGGCAGAGGTACAGCAAGGCCCCTTGATGCCGGATGCCACCGGGGTTAGGGTCGCCAGTCAGGACCAAGAGCACTTTCCTTAGCGCTTCAGGCGTCAGGTCTTCTTCCTGGAGCCTCATACGATCGCCAGGCCCGCTGAAGGCCCACATCCGGTGGGAATGGCGTTGGAGAGGAGCAATGCAGCGCATCAGGAACTCCTTCACCACCTTGGCGGCTATTCTGACAAGCGACTTGTGACACGCCAATGACGCGAAAAAGATGAGCCGAGGGCTTGAAAGCGTCTCCTGGCCCCAGCCTGAATTGGGGACAGCAGGCGAGGTTGGCTCCGATAGCAGGGGGTTGGGCACCCCCACATCCACGTACAGCCACCTCTCGCGGAACTCAGCCGCGGGCGGAGGCAGGCTGAAGTCAATCCCTGAGGCCGCTATCTCGGGCGCGGCGACGAAGCTCACGCACACCGAGCATTGAGTGGGGTCGACAAGGCGCAGAGAGAAGAAGTGGCGCAGCAAGGCAACCGAGGGAAGGACGCCCATCATTGCCTCGCAATAAGCGGCGAAGACCGAGAGGAGAGTGATGGACTCGGGACGGATGCATCATGTGGATCGATGGTGGGAAAGCACGGCGTTGAAGAAATCGAGAAGGGGGAACCAGCCCGCCCACGAGCGTCGGTGAAATCTGGGACCTCATTGACTATCACAGCCGATGGAGAAGTGGGGCGCGGGCCAAGCCATCGTCCTCCGCATTCGTTGAAGGAGGTAGCGAGCCGAACTAACCTTGCCCAAGCCCTCTAGATTGAGTATGATTGACGGTCGACATTGAGGCCGGCCGCGTGGCCAGTGAGCGAGGCGAAGGCGCAGGTTTCTTCCCTTTCCCCTTCTTCGTCGGAGCCATGGCGATCGAAATGGGGGGTGATTCGGGATTGGATTGAAAATGGAAGCTGGAGTTTGAGAGAGGGAAGGACGGGAGCGCACAAGCAGCAGAGAGGAGAACGGATGTGTACAGCAGCGTGTCCGCCTAGCAAGGCACGAAATAAGGAGGCGTAGGGGAACAGTGCATACGTCCAATCAACCGCCACGCGGCGCCCAAGGCTGCAGGCTGTTAGGGCCCGCGACACTTCGCACTTGCCCTTTCGCCTCTCTGCTCGGCCAAGTTCGGGCGCGCCATGGGCCCGGGGGCTACTGTCGGCGTTCTGGGAGCAGCGTGTCTGCCTAGCAAGGCACGAAATAAGGAGGCGTGGGGGAACAGTGCCGCCCACGTCCGCCTAGCAAGGCATGAAATAAGGAGGCGTGGGGGAACAGTGCCGCCCAGCGTGTCCGCCTAGCAAGGCACGAAATAAGGAGGCGTGGGGGAACAGTGCCGCCCACGTCCAATCAACCGCCACACGGCGCCCAAGGCTATAGGCTGTTAGGGCCCGCGATGCTTCGCACTTGCCCTTTCGCCTCTCTGCTCTGCCAAGTTCGGGCGTGCCGTGAGCCCGGCGGCTACTGTCGGCGTTCTGGGGACGGGGGTCCCCAGACTTGCCTGCCTGCGGCCTGCGGCGTGGCTCAAAGGAGGCCCAGGACAGCCCATCTTCATCAACACAGGGTCAAGACCCTCGCGAGGGGCCAAGCCTCGCGGGGCGGACGACCAGGAGCTTCCTCAGGCACGGCCTCGTCAGGCTGGCTCATGAGGAGGCGGAGAGTTCAAGGCAGGGTACCTCGCGAGGTGCCCATGACGCAAGCCATGACGACCCAGGGCGCCAGTCGGGCGCCAGCCCGCGCAGCGTCTGTCGGCGTTCTGGGAACGGGGGTCCCCAGACTTGCCTGCCTGCGGCCTGCGGCGTGGCTCAAAGGAGGCCCAGGACGGCCCATCTTCGTCAACTCAAGCTCAAGACCGTCGCGAGGGGCCAAGCCTTGCGGGGCGGACGACCAAGAGCTTCCTCAGGCGCGGCCTCGTCAGGCTGGCTCATGAGGAGGCGGACAACTCAAGGCGGGGTACCTCGCAAGGTGCCCGTGATGCAAGCCATGGCGACCAAGGCGCGATCGAGCGAGCCGCTCGGCGTCCTCCTTTCCTCTTTGGTGCAAAGGGGCAAGCGCGAGCAAGGGTATCAAGCAAAGGCGTCCGTTTAGGTGCAACAAGACCAAGACCAGCCCCAACGGTGGAATGCGATCATCGTGGAGCCCAAGCAGGCATCATCACCAGAGCCTTTGGCAGGCGAGGACCAACTTTAGTCAGGATAAGTGTACCCGATGTTCCCCTTCAAAATGGCCAATTGTTGGCGCCCTTCTCGCTCAATATTTGGGAAGAGGCCCAGGGCCTTCGCCTATAAATAGGGATAGCCACACTCAGAGAAAAGGGGAGAAGGAAGAGAGGACGAAGGACGAAGGGATCGAGCATTCGGAATCCAGAGAGAGAAACCCGTTCCTCAAGCTAGAGCGGCAGGGCACCACTTAGCGATTCATCACACCCACCAAGAATGCAGACCCTCGCGAGGCTGTTCTTCCTCAGACTGTTTCTTCGTCAGCCCGAGGCAATCCACACACCACAAACTAGAGTAGGGTATTACACCACAGCAGTGGCCCGAACTAGTATAAATCTTGCGTCTCTTGTGTTGTTCTTGTTACTTGTTTAGGTCCACAGGATTCGGCGAGAGCGAGATGGTGGAGGTTGGATCTCCGCGCACCCAGTAGTTTGAACCTTAAGGGTCTGCCGAACCCGTGAATCTGCCTTTGTCGCCTCGTTCTTCCCGACCATCGCCATAACCATGTCTAACGCTCGTCGGGCTCGCGCTGAACGCCGAGCCGCCCTCGCTTCCCACGTCGCCCAGACGGCTCCCGCCGGCGGACGTCCTCGTCGTTCCCTGTCACCGGCTGTCAACGCTGCCACCGGCCCGGCGGGGAACGAGCAGCAAGCGTCGTCTCGGCACCCGTCCATGAGGCGGGACGACCGCACCGCCACGCCTTCGCTCACCCCCGCTGGTTCTTCGCCACGCGCGCTTCGCTGCGCCATGGAGGCCCGAGCTGCACTCATCGCGCTAACGAGATCCTGCGCTACCGCCCGTCGGCAGCGTCTATGAAGAATGGCTCGACCGTGTCGCCGAAGCCGTCAGCGCTGCGAGGCGACCCAGCGCCGTCCGTTTTGCTGCACCGCACCCGCCCATGGGCGATAAACTCCCGGGCGCCTCGGCCGCCTCCACCTCAAGACGGGCGCCACAGCCCCAAAGCGCGCGGCCCGTGGGCGGAACCTGCTCCGCCAGCGCCCGGCAGCACCGCAGCAGAGCTGCCAAGAAGTTCCTCGTCCACAACAAGCTGCCCGGCGCTCTGCTCCAAAGACGTCAAGACCTGCGGTGCCCCGGCCCTTGGGCGAGGAGGCCTGCAAGACCAAGCTCTCTGCCGTCAAAGGGCCCCAGCAGCCACGGTGGCTGCCGCGCCTTCACCACCGAGCTGCGTGGCGTCGCTGGCCCGCCAAGTTCAAGCAGACCTGCCCCCACGCTCTGACGGCAGCAGCAGACCCTACGGAGTTCCTGCAGCTCTACGAACTGGGTATCGAGGCGGCCAACGGAGAAGAAAAGGTCATGGCGAACTGGTTTCCCATGGTGCTCAGGGACGGAGCCCACACGGCTCCTAAATCTGGCCCGTGCACGATCTCTTCTGGGCGAGATGCGCACCGCTTCATCGCCAACTTCCAAGGTACTCGCGACCGGCCACCCGTCGTGGCGACATGCGTCGAATCAAGCAGCTGACCAAAGGGAAACCTGCAAAAAGTACATCCAGCCGCTTCAACAACGCGCGCCTCAAGATCCCTGTGGTGACGGAGGAGGCCATCATCTCTGCCTTCTCCGACGGCGTGTGCGACGTCAAGATGAAGGAGGAGCTGGCGATGCATGAAGATCTGTGCACCTCCCTGGAGCTGTTCAACTTGGCGACCAAGTGCGCCAGGGCTGAGGAGGGGCGCCTCTCCCTCCTCAAGCTGCCTGCCGTGGATTCCGAAGAGAAGAAGTCCAAGGCCAAGGACGTAAAGCGCAAGGGGGCTGCCGTACTCGCGGCCGAACCAGACACCAAGCGAGGCAGAGATCAGCCCGAGTCTTCCAAGGGCAGCCGGTACTGCGTGTACCACGATCTCCACACCCACAACACCAATGAATGTCAAGAGCTCTGGGCCGTGCGCGAAGGAAGGGTCGGCAGACGCCCTGAGCGCAGCGACCGGGGCTACGGCCGAGGAGGAGGAAGAAATGTAGGACGCTGGGAAGGCCGCGGCCCGCGCCAAGGGTGGTGCGACCACCCTCGCGAGGACCGCTGGCAGGACCCACCTCGCAAGGGGGGCTGGAGGGATCAGCCTCGTGAGGATCGTCCGCAAGGGAACGCAGGCCTCCCTCCGCTGCCACCGCCACCAAGGAGAATCGAAGACCGTCATAAGGACGAGGGGGCTGGGGGCTTCCGAGAGCGCGATCGCTGCATCTGGGCGGAGCCCAAGCCCGACCTCTCACCGCATCTTCAAGGAGTTGGACGTGAAGTGAATGCAGTCCTCCCAAGCTCGAGTCCACGCGCCCTCTCGGGTGGTCGGCGTGCGCCATCACGTTCAGCTCAGCGGATCAGCTCAAGTCTTGCTACAACCGGAGTCCTCCCAATGCTTTGCTCCCCAATCATCGACAACGTGCTGGTCACCAAGACCCTCATCGGCGGCGGAGCAGGGTTCAACGTCTGTCCGTGGAGACCTTCAACAATCTTCAAGTGCCCTACACGGCTTGACCAACCAAGCCCTTCTCCGGAGTCACCGACGGCTCCACGGCTCCGGTCGGGCAGGTCCGCCTTCCTGTCACCTTCGGGGCCCGCGACAACTACCACACCGAGCTCATCGACTTCGACGTCGCCCACATTCGCCTGCCGTACAACACCATCCTCGGGTACCCAGCGTTGGCCAAGTTCATGGCCGTGACCCACCATGGCTACAAGATCCTCAAGATGCCAGGAAGCGGCGGGGTCATCACGGTGCCACATGAAGAGAGAGATGATGTGCTCCTTGGAGCGAGCTTTTCAGGCCGCATCACTAGAAGACCCAGACCACAGTGGGAGGACGCCTCCCGAGGCAGCACCCAAGAAGAAGAAGACATCGATCGGCCCGGCTCATCAAGAGACAGACCCCTCAGGGCCCGCGCCGGGCCAGGGGGAGTCTCCTTCCATCGCATAGGAAAGCGCGCCCGGCGCCCTCCTCAGGCAGGGCTCGATGTCTCTCCCCTGGAGGGCCACCGACCTCGCCAAGGTCTCGAGGGAGGCGCTTGGGCACCACGTGGAGGCGTGTTTCGAAGCGCGTTTCCAGCAAGGTGAGCAAGACCGGGAGAGCAGAACCCTCAAGAGTTCATCGGCAAGGACATTCAGGAGTTACAGGAGTCAAGGGTCATGAGGGCAGCCGCCGCCTACCCGCTGTGGCCCCCCATCCAAGCGAGGATGGTGGCATGCGCATCTGCATCGACGTACCAGGGCTCAAGAGGTCAGGCACGCCGCAGCCCTGACGGAGATGGAGATGGCCCGTGAGGGGCCGCTGGCGCCTCCGGAGCCTCCCGAGTCCCCTAACCCTGGGGGCTCGTAAGGATCGGCTCCCGCAGCCCACCGAGTCTGCTACATCAACGACCCTTCATCCCCAACATCACCAGCTGACATCTTTAAGTTTTATTTCCGGCTGGGAGCGCCTTCAGGGCCGCATTATTCCCAGGCCGCGTGGGTCCGTCCTGCGGCATGTATCCCTTTTATTTCATGTCCTTAGCTTACCTGTTGGGGCGCCCCTCGGGCTGCATCATCCCCAAGCCGCTCGGGCGATCCAGCGCCATGTATCCTTCATGCGTTTTCCTTAGGATCATGCTCCACCATACTTGTTATTTGGTGCCTTCTCCTGGGTGGCGAAATCTTGCACGTTAATGGGGGGGTGCCTGAGCATCGCGACTCAGGGCTCCTGCCGGCTCTCCGGCCCTCACCCTCTGGTCTTGTCCATGGCATCGCGACACAGCTTGCCAGTGACGGTAGAAGACCAGCCCGAGAGCGGGACCGGGGACGTGAAGTTTCGTCATCCAATCCAGCTTGCGCGTTAAAGGGGTGCACGAGCATCGTGACTCGGGGCTCCCTCTGGCTCTCCGGCCCTCACCCTCTGGTCTTGTCCATGGCATCGCGACCTGGCTTGCCAGCGATGGTAGAGACCACCCGAGAGCCGGGACCCGAAGACGTAGAGCACCGGCATCTAGCCATTTTTGCAGGAACACACTCGAAGAAAAGGCCCGGAGCCTGTGAAGAAGGCGAATGCCTGTGAAGTGCATCTTTTTGGAAAAGGCCCAGAGCCTGTGAAGAAGGCGAATGCCTGTGAAGCTCACCTCTTGGGAAAGGCCCAGAGCACATGAAGAAGGCGAATGCCTGTGAAGTTCATCCTCTTGGGAAAGGCCCGGAGCACATGAAGAGGGGGAATGCCCGTGAAGCTTGCTTACGGAGGAAAGGCCGGAGCACATGAAGAAGGCCAGTGCTGTGAAGCTCGCCGCCCGTGACACTCTCACGTAACAATGAGTGGGGATGTACACGCCCGGAGTCTCGGGGGTTCGGCCTCGAGCCACTGGGCTCCCTCCCTCGCCCGATGGCAGCACTTAGTCTCATGTTGGTGAGAAGACGTCCAAGACTAGACTAGGTGCGGACGCGGCTTTTCATTTGCTTCTGCAGTTGACTGGTTATTCCCATTTGAAGTTTTATCAAAGCTATCGCCCTCTTTTGTTCCTTGGTCCTTGATCTTTTTCGCCCTCCCGCCTCGGTTTCTCTCTTGTGAGGCTCATGAGGCAGATGCCTCGAGGCCCCCAGCGGTGTTCCTACCCTTATCGCTCAAGTTTCACGGCCCTGGTCCGCGGCTGGAGCACCCCTCCTGACCATGCCTCACGGGCAGCCTGCGCCTTGAACACGGGCCGGGTCGGCCGCCTGCGCGACCACGATTGGCGTTAAACTGCGAATGAGCGCCTGTGAGAAGGGAACGAATAGGATAACAAAAGCAGTACATTAATTAACGGCATTGCCCTAAACACGCCCCTGGGGCGAACATTGTTCCCTTTTACGCAGGATAAAAGGAAATAAAAGGACAAAACAGGTGAAGCCCGCCCGTGCCGGCTCTCTTGGGAGGCCCGAGCCACCTCCGGAGCTCGGTCGGACTCCATCTCGTGCTTCACTTGGGGCGTGGCGGCAAGCCGGACCGCTGCCACCCCCCAAGAAGGCGCGGCGGCATGGGGGCTGGCCGCGGCCGCTGCTGGAAGAATCGCCACCCGAAGAAGAGCTGGTGAAGCGTGGGGAGTCGCGGGCATCGCCAACTGCCCGCGCGCTGCCCCCTCCGCCCGCGCCGGGGCTGAGTCCTCGGCCGCGGTCGTCGTACTCAGGGCAGCACCCCCAGCGGCGGCCGTCTTCCCCGAACACCCTCACGTAGAGGGTGTCGTCGCCATCATACTTGAAGTGCAGGGAGCACCGGCGGCGGAGACCACGCGCACGCGCGAACGTCTGCCAGCCGCGGGCCAGGAACAAGTTCCCTGCAGCAGAGGCCTCCAGAGAGGCCCACGAAGCCCGGCTGCAACAGCCATCTGCACAGAGCAGAGGCCACTCAGGCGCCATCTGGGAGCTCACCCGGGAGGAAGCACGGAGGCTGAAGCGGGGCGCTGAATGCTCGTCTACCCTCACCAAGAACTCCGCAGCGCCCGGCCAGCGTGGAGGCGCGGCCTCGGGGGACGAGCGGCCGGGGCACGCCCTCCAACCATGGCCAGCCGCTCATCGCCACGTTGAGAGCCTCCCTCACGACCGCGGGAGACCGCCGCAGATGCCACGGGGTGCTTGCGAGGGCAACCTCGACCACGCTTAGGCGGAGGAGAGGAGACTTCGACTGGTGGCCCTTCCCTTCTCTGCAGCCGAGAACTTCCTTGGTGGAGCCATGGAGAAGATGGAGAAACAAGAAAGGATAGACCAGGAAGGCGAGCACCGTTCCGTACTTATTGCCGGCGAAGGCCAACCGTCGGCCTCCACGATCACCAGTCATCGTGCCCAACTCTGCATGCAAGGGCCTGTCGAATCCGGGCGGTTACCAAGGCGTCGTGGGGGATGCAGGGCGCCCACGTCCAATAAACCGCCACGCGGCGCCCAAGGCCGAAGGCTATTAGGGCCCACGATGCTTCGCACTTGCCCTTTCGCCTCTCTGCACGACCAAGTCCGGGCGCGTCGTGGCCCCGGGGGCTACTGTCGGCGTTCTGGGAACTGGGGTACCCAGACTTGCCTGCCTGCGGCCTGCGGCGTGGCTCAAAGGAGGCCCAGGACGGCCCATCTTCGTCAACTCAAGCTCAAGACCCTCGTGAGGGGCCAAGCCTCGCGGGGCGGACGACCAAGAGCTTCCTCGGTAGCGGCCTCGTCAGGTGGCTCATGAGGAGGCGGAGAACTCAAGCGGGGGGTACCTCGCGAGGTGCCCGTGGCACGCAAGCCATGGCGACCAAGGGCGCCCGGTTGGGCGCCCGACCTATGGCGTCCTCCTTTCCTCTTTGGTGCAAAGGGGGCAAGCGCGAGCAAGGGTATCAAGCAAAGGCGTCCGTTTCGGTGCAACAAGACCAAGACCAGCCCCAACGGCTACGGAATGCAGTCATCGTGGAGCCCAAGCAAGCGTCATCACCAGAGCCTTTGGCAGGCGAGGACCAACTTTAGGCAGGATAAGTGTACCCGTTGTTCCACTTCAAAATGGCCAATTGTTGGCGCCCTTCCCGCTCAATATTTGGGAAGAGGCCCAGGGCCTTCAAGTGCGAATAGGGATAGCCACACTCAGAGAAAAGGGGAGAAGGAAGAGAGGACGAAGGACGAAGGGATCGAGCATTCGGAATCCAGAGAGAGAGAAACCCGTTCCTCAAGCTAGAGCGACGGGGCACCACTTAGCAGTTCATCACACCCAAAAAGAACAGACCCTCGCGAGGCTGTTCTTCCCTCTACTGTTCTTCGTCGGCCCGGAGGCAATCCACACACCACAAACTAGAGTAGGGTATTACACCACAGCGGTGGCCCGAACTAGTATAAATCTTGCATCTCTTGTGTTGGTCTTGTTAGTAGTTTAGGTCCCTGCGATTGGCGAGAGCGAGGCGGTGGAGGTTGGATCTCAGCGCGCACCCAGAGTTCGAACCTTAAGGGTCTGCCGGAACCCGTGATCCGACAGCGTCCTCCTTTCCCCTTTGGTGCAAAGGGAGCAAGCGCGAAGTAGAGCATCAAGCAAAGGCATCCATTTGATTGCAACAAGACCAAGACCAGCCCCAACGGCTGAAATGCAGTCATCGTGGAGCCCAAGGCGTCATCACGAGAGCCTTTGGCGGCGAGGACCAACTTTAGTCGGGATAAGTGTACCCATTGTTCCCCTTCAAAATGGCCAATTGTTGGCGCCTTCCCGCTCAATATTCGGGAAGAGGCCGGGGCCCTCGCCTATAAATAGGAGTAGCCACATCGAGAGAGAGGATCCGGCATTTGGAATCCAGAGGAGAGAGGTAGAGACCCGATCCTCAAGCTAGAGCGACGGGGCGCCACTTAGCAGTTCATCACACCCACTAGAAACAGACCCTCGCGAGGCTGTTCTTCCCTGTCTGATTCTTCATCAGCCCAAGAGGCAATCCACCACATCACAAACTAGAGTAGGGTATTACACCACAACAGTGGCTCGAACTAGTATAAATCTCGTGTCTCTTGTGCTGTTCTTCTTAGTAGTTTAGGTCCCTGCGATTCGGCGAGGTACGAGACGGTGGAGGATTGGATCTCCACGCGCACCCGAGAGTTCGAACCTTAAGGGTCTGCCGGAACCCGAAATCCGACAACACCGGCTCATAGATGTGTCCGGTTCGGTCTCCACTTATTTCTAACTTACAATACAAGTTTACATACTGACGCCGGTTTACGGCTATAGGCCTTAAACTGATTATGGGTCTTGAGCCCTCATCTGCCTTCTTGGGCTTTTACATACTCAACTACTGATGAAGTTAACCCGGCCTATCTGGGCGGTTTATACTGATAGTAATATCCCCAACATTAGGCCCCAGATTGATTTGAACAGGTTCATGTCAATCCTTAGCAAAAAACTTCATCCTCAACATCTTCTTGTAGTTTGGTGAACCGCCGTGATGTCAACTTCTCTGATTGCTGTAAACCGGCGTGACGTCATCTGTCATAAAGAAACTATCCATGATACCTTCTTGTTTAATAAATCTGCGATAATCGAGGCGACAGCTCCGTTTCCAAACTCGCGTCCCCTTGATTTTCGCGCCTGACACATGTCACTTGCTTTATAAATAGGACCGAAGGGTCATTTCTTTTCCCTTCGTTCCCTTACCTTACGTCTTCCTCGCGTCGCTTGACTTGAACTCCGCGCCGCCATCGATTCTGCTCCAACCTTGGCGCTGCATCACCACGAGTGTACTAGAGCATCGTGGCGATCTTCCGCTTCTTTCCAGCTCTGGTAAGTCTTCTATCCTTTCCATCATAGATTTGTTCTAGGGTTTCCATGTTCTTTAAGCGTTCATAGCTTGCTTCTTGTTCATCTGATAGATCTTAGATGAGTCTTTGAATCTTTGCTCTGTGTAGCGATAGTTTTTAACCTCCGTTTTAAACACGCATCTTAAGACCATATATCTTATTCGTACCCTTGCTCATTGATTAAGCTTTGCTCCTTTTGGACCTTGAATATTTTTCTCTTTTATGAACATGTTCCAGATCCAACGTTGTAGTAGAATCTTGTGAAATCTGTTTCTACATACTTACTCATCCGCAATCTTGACTTTTCAATGCTTAGACCACAGCGGTTTAACTTTGTAGAAAAATTGACAAATCGGTATATACCATTAGTCCCCTTGTTGAACTGCGTAATTCCTTAGCTAGGTCGCCGCTTTGTAGAACTCCGGTTTATAAATAAGCGCCTCGGTTTAGCAATGTATGCATCAGTGTATACCTTTCCAACATATTCTTGAACCAGTAATTACTGCCTTGTAGATTGCGCCATGGCCAAACAAGTGTACGAGTGCAACTGGGTCCCTTCTCGAGTGACCGAGACTCAACTGAACAACCTAGTCAAAAGCTGGTATTTGTAAGTAAACAAGATGTCATTCACTTGAGGGTCCACAGCCCACAATGTCCTCCACGCCTCAAGAAGGAGAAGTTGTTGTTTTGCCGATCATCTAGCTCGGGGCTTCAATCCTCCGGTTCAAAATTTTACCGGGATGTCCTAGCCAACTTCCAACTGCGCCCACAAGATACTGGCCCCAACTCCGTAACCAACATCTGTCACTTTCAAGTGCTCTGTGAGGTATTTTTTCAAGAGGAGCACATAGTTGAATTATTCAGAGATTGCTTCCATCTAAACCGCTGCACGAATTCTTGTGGTCCCAATCTGAGAGTTAAGCGGTATGGCGATTCAAAAAGGAAAGAGGTCACTTACCCTCACGTAAACTGCACAGCCATCCCAAAGAGTGGAATCAAACATGGTTTCTTTGCAAAGATACTTCTCCTTGAAGAAAATCCTTTGCGGGTTATCGTCCGGGCGGCTAAGCAATACGCATCCTTCCCACAGAAGTGACTGCTAAGGAGAGAAGCAAATATGCTCCTCAATTATCCAAGCTTAGGGCCTTCATGGCTAACGGGTTGTGAGGGGTTGACCTTGCTCGCTGCTTCTTTGGATATCTTGGAGCATATTGCCCTTAAGCCAACGCTCGGTTTGATGTGCGAATACACATGAAGTGTAAAAGACCCGCTCTGACACATTGATATCCAGCTCATAGATAGCAGAAATTCTGAGAGGTTGTGAAAAAGATATTGAATGAACCGGAAGCTGCATTTTGCTCAAACACCACTGCCTCCCTTTTGTGCCATTAACAAACCGCCATTTGTAAGACTCATACCTTATGCTTTTACCGAATCTGTCCTTGTTGAAATATCCTCGACAATGTTAACATCTTTTTATAATAGGGCGATGATCCATTTTGGAGCAAGAAGCCTCCACAAGAGAAACCGGAGAAACCAACCACCAAAACCAGAGTTGTGAAGAAACACGCTAGCGAGGAACAAAACCAATGCATCCTCCGATCCGGTGACGATGATGTGGGTAACCCGGACCTTGAGGTAGAGCTTGACTCACTTGGTTTATTTTTCACATGCCTTATTGATAATGATCATTGCCGGAGACGATCTTGAAGTCGATCAACGGCGATCTTTGTAGAGTGTCGCTCTTTCTTCCGATTCAAACACTTTGCCTTCACTAAAAATCCGTCGGGCGAACCGGAAAGTTAAATTTTCTCATCCTCTTGCTTATTTGGACCCAAACTTTCTTTTGAAGACACAACAACCTGGCTTCGCCCGGACAACCCGGCATAGCGGACAGGTAGTTACCTCCGCGGTTTACCGAACTGTCCAGCTCGGAAACACCGTTCAAAGGTCTCTAACTCTCTTGTCAACTTGTCCTAAAGCGGGTCATTTTCGTCAACCTCTTAATCCATCTCACTCCGATTATCAGGGCACTTCTCATTCATCTTCCGGCGAGTCATCAGCCACATTCCTTATAATATCTTTGATATATTATTTTTAACATACACTGTGATGATACTTCTTATTATTTTCAGGGCCAAGCCTAGGCCAAGCAAAAGCTAAATGCGGACAAAGCGGCGAAGAAAATATCGCTCCTGAACCAGAAAAAATACCAGATCCTGAAGAAATCATCCGCGATGACGTGTCGAACAACCCACCACCGCAAGACAATGACTTTGTCGCTGAAGAGGCACATGTTGATACCACAGGCCCTGTTGATCAGCCCACAAGCCCTGTCCGGATTGACAAAACAACTAGTCCATCAAAGCAGACTGACAAACCGGCGACCCCGGGGCGAACCGGCGAAGCAAAAGATGATGATGTTGTTATTACTGGCATTGGTTAAATGCAGACCAAGCAATCTGTCGCTTTTATCCAAGCATCTTGCCAAGGATGAATTTGCTGCAATTGGTAAAGGCAAATGGAATGCCGATTTGGCAACCTATGCCGCTCTGAACGCATTAAGATCTCCATTCCGGCTAGAGAGAATTCCTTATTTGGCCCTTTCTTAAAATTTGCTTCCATTTTGGCCCTTAAATTATTTCCTTCCCGTTTTGACACTTAAACTTCATTTTGTGCCCTATGTGACCTTTTCATCCATTTTTTCATCCAATGGTGTTAAGCGCACATGCAATGACATTTGCCCTTGATGGTAGTATGTCACGAGAAAAAGAAGAGAGGGGAATGAGCAGACAGAAAAAAGGGGAGGGGGAGGATTTGTGTTGGGAGTTTCTTTTTATTTTTTGGGAAAATCTTTGTTGGGAGTTAAAACACAACATAACCTCCTGTACATGTGCGTATAGGTTTCTTGCTCTTCCATGTATCTCGTGTTGGGGCCGAGGTTCCTCGTGCGGTCGTGCCCGACCCGGTGGCCATTGTATCCTCCACCCGTGCATGGGTGCTTGAAGGCAGCTGGCACCTCTCATGCCTGGCGGCTCCGAGGCTGTCGGCCGTGTTTGTGCATCGTATTACAAGCGTAGCTCGTACTCTTGAAACAATACGTGCGTGTAAACTAGCACATGCAAGAAGCTTGATTGATTTTCAAGCAGCGGCGATTATGCGTGCAAGCTAGCAGGCTGGCAGCTTAATTGATTCTGGCCTAACTCTTGCGTGAAGACGTGCGTGCGTGACTAGCTTCGCTCGATCGATCGATCGTCTCTCGGAGCGTAGCGACTTCTCTCGTTGGAGCGAGCGTGAAATAAATAGATGGATTGCAACAGGCTATCTGGTGCAACTCGCCCGGCAAACCGGTACATACGTGCACAACTATGGTGCACGTCTTTGCTAACTAGGTACTATAGATCAATTAAGCTGCCAACTTGGCTCCTTTGTTGAGGCTACCTTGCAGTACTTGTTCAGCTCCAACACATCGAGGTGACCAGGTCCATGTGTGCATGTACATAATTTGGTCACATACAACACTAGGGGTAAAACTGTCTTTTCAGGTTAAACTTAACACCGTTACATGTCAAAACCGACGGAAGTGTCATATGAGGAACGAAATGAAATTTAAGTATCAAAAAGGAAAAATACAAAAAATTGGGCCAAAAAGGGAAGCGAAATTTAAGAAAGGGCCAAATAAGGAATTCTCTCTTCCGGCTATCTGAACCGGCTATACACCAGCCGTGATTATGAAGCCGGTCTGGTTAATATGATGAAATACAAATATGAGGTAATTTCCATATGCTTCTCTGCCTTGTATATTTCAGTCATCAACTCCAATAGCCCCCAAGTGATGGTTTAAGATACCAACTTAAACGGGACTTTCAATTTGAACTTCAATGCAGCTGTACTTTCTTGGCGTAGCCCCCAAGGGCCGGTTCAACTTAATGCAGTTAAACCGGGACTTTAGATAGTAAGAATTCCAGTGTCAGTAAGGACAGAGCAAATAGGCATTAGCCCCCAACTGCCAAGTTGAATACTTGTATTGAGCTTGGGACTTCTATAGAAATTGTATGATGAAAAGCAAATATGCATTAGCCCCCAAGTACCTAGGGCATAACTTGTTATGTGGTTGGTACTTCAATCTTGTACCGTCATCTTCATCATATGATTGTCTCAGTATGCAAAATGAGCTGAAAGCAAAGAGAAAGTCAAATTGCCGATCTACAAGAAATTCTGAAGTCCCAACAAGCTGAAACCTCTAAGGCAAAAGAGGAATTAACCAACGCTTTAAGAGTCATGGAAAAGCTTAAGGAGGGCTACAACAAAGAGCGGGCGGATTGGGCCACTCAAAAAGCCGCTTTAACTCAACGAGCGGAGAATGCCGAGGCTGCACTCAAACCGGTGGTGGATGAATTGACCAGTGTAAAACGGCAAGTGCATGCCATGACCGCTGTTGTCTTTGGTAAGCCTTCTTGATTTCGGAAGTAACTAGGCCTTCTTATGCAATTGCCGGTTTATTAACGCTTTGAATGATACAGGAACACGCATTGGTCACCTGGGATCAGATGTGCGGAAGAAGTTTAAAGCCGCCTATACATTGATAGAACAACTGTATACTGGTGCACAACAGATCATCTGTACTGCTTCCCACAACAACCCGCCGCCCACCTTGATCCAAGACACTATTAAAAGGTTGTCTATGCTTCCTGCCCGGGTTGAAGAGCTGAAGAAATCTGCTGCTCGAACCGGTGCTATCAACATATTAATCCGGGAAAAAGCGTGGGTGCGGATTTTGATCCTGTTGAAGCGGCCGGGGCTACCCCAGCTTGAAGGAAGATGGGACAGAGTTTAGTGAAGAGGATCTTCGAGTGACAAACCGGGAGCTGCACCCTCTAGCTTGTCAATTGGTTGAAGAGGCAGATTTGTCTCACTATCAAGCCCAATATGATGATCAAAACAAACGAGTGGCTGCACCAGTTCCTGAAGCGGAAAACCTTATAGCCCCAATCCGTAAGCATACTTACGCTCCTGACATTGAACCGTCGTTGCTGATCAATGATGAAGCTGTCTTTCAAGCATTAACTGGAATCAACTGGACAGCTGTTGATTTCCAGCCGCTGGGTAGGGAAGCAGAGGTTGAAGCGGCACGAGATGACCCGCAACCATCAGGCCAAGCTGGTGACCAAGCATGAACCGGAAGTCGGTTTAAATTACTGCTCCTTTGTGTTATGCAGGAAACAATGATCTTATCTGGGCACCGCGTTGCCTTGTAATAGGCTAGCCGATACACTTGGTTTTGATATGCCTTCGTGCATAGTTATTGCAACTTATGCTTCCTTTGAATCATCAATCTCAAACTGTTTTCTGCAGCCAAAAAACTTAAAGTGCCGCCGCGGTTGTACCACCAGGCGGGTCATGATATCTATGTATATGAAATCGAATATAATATCTTAGATTTAAGCATATGATCAAATATTGAGATACATAATACCTGCCATCGTGGGGCATGAAGTTGGCTGGGCCAATCTTGAAGCGGGATTTAAGAAACCCGCATTGTTGGAGGAGAAAACAGCTACTGTGTATATAAGGTCGGTTTACCAGGTAAACCGTTCCGGGTTATGATAAACACCGGTGTTACTCCATAATAGGATGTTAACAAAAAATCAAACCGGGAAAATAGTCTCCGGATTAAGAGTTGACTGTGTTCCGTCGATTGACAGTCGAACCGGTTTAATAATTGTCAGTTTAAAACACAACAAAATAAATATTTATCAAAAGAGAAACAGAATTCAAGCAAAGGCAAAAATAAATTCAGTTGCAAAAGAGGCTTTTTAGCCGATCAAGTGGCATTACCATGGTCGGACACGACCAAGCCCCCAATAGGCGTAGCTATGGTTTGAGTCAGCTAGGTCCCCAAATGATGCATTGGCATTACGCCAATCAGGAGGTGTGGCGATGGTTCGGGTTCGACCAAAGCCCCCAAGTGATTCTGTGACACTAGGCCGATCAAGAGGCCCGACTGGTTCAGACGTGACCAAGTCCCCAAGTGATGATGTGGCTTTCGCCTATCAAAAGGTTTTGCGTTGGTTCAGACACGACCAAGCCCCCAAGTGATATGATATAAAGCTTTGAGAAGCTAACTCAAGGGGTAAACCGGAGGCTGCTTTAAGACAGAAAACTCCGTGTAACCACACATGATGTAAAAATGAACAAAGACACCGCTTTAGCTGAGGCTCCGGTTTATTGCATTGATCATAATATATATACATTGTCATAATATGTACATAAGTAGAGCCAATGGCTCAAGTATAGTAAGGCCAAAGATGAGCTATGTTCCACGGCCTGTTGGTCTCCTCCTCTGATGTACGTGAGTCTTTTTGCTCTCGAATATCGATCAGGTATTATGACCCGTTGTGTAGATTCTTGCTGACCATGAAAGGTCCCTCCCAAGGTGGGGATAACTTGTGCATATCAGTCTGGTCTTGGATGAGCCGAAGTACCAAATCTCCTCCTTGAAAGGTTACGGTTCTAACTCGGCGTATCGTGATAGCGACGGATATCTTGCGATAAATCGCGAGCAGACGGCCCGCTATGTCTCGCTCCTCGTCCAACAGGTCCAAAGCATCTTGCCGTGCTGCCTCGTTGTCTGCTTCAACATAAGCCGCTACACGAGGTGAGTCATGACGGATGTCACTGGGGAGAACCGCCCCGCTCCGTAGACCATAAAGAATGGTGTGTATCATGTCGATCTATTGGGTGTGGTGTTGATGATCCATAATACAGATGGTAACTCCTCAACCCAACAACCCGGCGTCCGCTGCAAAGGAACCATAAGCCGGGTTTGATGCCTCACAAGATCTCTTGATTAGCCCTCTTCGGCAGCCATTGGACTGTGGGTGAGCCATCGATGAAACGTCGAGCGGATGTGCTCACGTTGATGAACTCCTTCATAGCACCCTTGGACAGGTTGGTACCATTATCCCGGTGATGATCTTTGTGTGGAAAGCCAAACCAGAAGATCACCTTTTGATGAATTGAACCGCCAGTAGCTGCGTCACACTTGCTAACGAGCTCTGCCTCTACCCACTTTGTGAACTTGTCATTTGACCTTTTGAAAGGCCCAACCATATCCAGCCCCCAAGTTGCAAACGGACAAGTAATTGGAATCGTCCTCAATTCTTGAGCCGGCACATGAGCGCGTCTTGAGAACTTTTGACAGCCATCACATCGTCTGACCAGGTCTTCCGCATCAGCATGAGCAGTCAACCAATAGAAGCCGTGGAGAAATGCCTTAGCCACCAAAGACTTTGAACCGGCGTGGTGACCACAATCTCCTTCGTGGATCTCATGCAAGATTTCACAGCCTTCCTCAGGAGACACACGGTGTTGAAATGCTCCTGACACACTGCAATGATGCAACTCGCCATTGCCAATAGTCATGGACTTGGATCGCCGATTATCTGCCTGGCCAGAGTCTCATCTTCTGGTAACTCACCCCGGTTCATGTATGCAAGATAAGGAACCGTCCAGTCCGGGATGACATGAAGAGCCGCTACCAATTGAGCCTCCGGATCAGGAATAGCCAAATCCTCTTCACCAGGGAGCTTGATGACGGATTATGCAGAACATGCAAGAAGACATTAGGCAGGACCGGTTTACGTTGAGAGACCAACCGGCTTAAAGCGTCGCCGCTTCGTTCTTCCGTCGGTCCACGTGATCCACGATAACCTTTGAAGTGACCTGCGACAATATCGACCTCACGATGATAGGCTGCCATGAGCGGGTCCTTGGAATCCCAAGTGCCGGACACTTGTTGAGCCACCAAGTCCGAAGTCACGAAGCACTTAACTCGGCTTAGATTCATCTCCTTAGCCATCAGGAGACCATGGAGTAAAGCTTCGTACTCAGCTGCATTGTTAATACAAGGGAACATTATGCAGAGAACGTAATAGAACTCATCACCTCGTGGGGAAGTTAACACGACTCCAGCCCCCGAGCCCTCCAATTGCCTGGACCCATCAAAATGAATAGTCCAATAGGTGTGATCCGGCTTCTCTTCAGGTGCTTGCAATTCTGTCCAATCATTGATGAAATCCACAAGTGCTTGAGACTTGACCGCCGTCCGAGGTACATATTTCAACCCGTGAGGTCCATGTTCTATGGCCCACTTGGCAATCCGGCCAGTTGCTTCCCTGTTCTGGATTATATCTCCCAAAGGAGCAGAGCTGACCACTGTAATGGGATGACCTTGGAAGTATTGTTTAAGCTTCCGGCTTGCCATGAAAACTCCATATACCATCTTCTGCCAATGCGGGTACCTTTGCTCAGACTCAATAAGCACCTCGCTGATATAATAAACCGGACGCTGAACCGGATATTCCTTGCCCGCCTCTTTGCGCTCCACCACAATAGCTACGCTGACTGCACGAGCATTGGCTGCCACATATAGTAGCAACGGTTCCTTGTCAATTGGAGCAGCAAGAACAGGCGATTGGCTAGCTGCCGCTTTAAATCCTCAAACGCTTCATCAGCAGCAGGACTCCAAACGAATTGATCCGTCTTCTTCAGCATCTGAAAGGAATCGCCTTCTCACAAAGGCGGCTGATAAACCGGCTCAACGCGGCAATCCGGCCTGCCAAGCATTGAACGTCATTGATACACTTTGGTTTAGCCAGGGAGGTGATAGCTGTGATCTTCTCCGGATTAGCCTCAATTCCCCTGTTGGACACCAGAAAACCCAATAACTTGCCTGCCGGTACACCAAAAACGCACTTGGTCAGGTTGAGCATCATCTTGTATGTCGGAGGTTATCAAAGGTTTCCCTCAAATCGTCAACTAGAGTTTCCTTCTTCCTTGACTTAACCACAATATCATCCACATAGGCATGCACATTACGGCCGATTTGCTTATGAAGGCAATTCTGCACACACCGTTGATAAGTCGCCTGGGCACTCTTGAGCCCAAAGGGCATAGATACATAGCAGAGGCTCCAAAGGGAGTTATGAACGCCGTCTTTTCCTGGTCCTTAACTGCCATCTTGATCTGATGATAACCAGAATATGCATCCAGAAAACTCAAACGCTCAAAACCCGCCATGGCATCAATAATTTGATCAATACAGGGGAGGGCAAAAGGGTCTGATGGACAAGCCTTGTTAAGGTCTATGTAATCCACACACATGCGCCACGTGCCATTTTTCTTAAGGACCAGCACCGGATTAGCTAGCCATTCAGGACGGAAAACTTCAACGATAAAGCCAGCCGCTAAGAGCCTGGCCACCTCCTCTCCTATAGCTTTGCGTCTTTCTTCATTGAACCGGCGGAGAAACTGTTTCACCGGTTTGTACTTAGGATCAACATTAAGAGTGTGCTCAGCGAGTTCCCTCGGTACACCTGGCATGTCAGAAGGCTTCCATGCAAAGATGTCCCGGTTGTCATGGATGAACTTCGATGAGCGTGCTTTCCTATTTCGGATCAAGTTTGCCGCGACATCGAACTGCTTGGACGAATCGCCAGGTCTGAAGTCAACAAGCTTAGTCTCAAAGACCGATTTGAACTTCGGGCGGATCGTGCTCCGTAGTTGGCTTTTCAGCGGAGTCATGTCTGCCGGATCAACATTATTTTGTAAAACTTCAACTCCTCCGTGGCACAAACCGGCGCAGCATAGGCCGCATCACCTTCTTCACACTCCAAAGAAATCTTGCAGCTTCCATGAACAGTTATCGTTCCTTTGTGACCCGTCATCTTGAGCTGTAAATAGACATAGCAAGGCCGTGCCATGAACTTAGCATAAGCCGGTCGTCCAAACAGGGCATGGTATGGACTCTGAATTTTCACCACTTCAAAGGTCAACATTTCTGATCTGGAGTCATAATCATCTCCAAAGGCCACTTCCAGGGCTATCTTACCAACAGGATATGCCGATTTACCAGGTACCACGCCGTGGAATACCGCATTAGACGGTTTGAGATTTTTATCTGTCAACCCCATGAGACGGAAGGTCTCATAGTAAAGGATGTTAATACTGCTCCCTCCATCCATGAGTACTTTGGTGAACTTATAACCTCCCACCTGAGGTGCCACCACCAACGCTAGATGACCCGGATTATCAACCCAGGGAGGGTGATCCTCCCTACTCCACACAATTGGCTGCTCAGACCAGCGTAAGTATCAGGGAACTGCCGGTTCAACAGAGTTTAGTACCCGTTTATGAATCTTACGGTCACGTTTGTCCAAACTAGTGGTGAAAACATGATATTGCTCACTATTTAAGCTGCTTGGTGGCTCGATAACCCGGATTTGTTCCTGCTGATTGTAACCACCCTGGCTGCTCTGGTTACCTTGATTGTTCTATCCGCCCAGATTACCATTGAAACCTGAACCGGAATTTCCTCCACCGTAACCCGGCCCATGGGATCCGGATCCTGAACTGCCACCAGATCCATGATCATATCGGAAAGCATTAGAATTTTTGAACACTTGCATAATGCAGCAATCTTTCCAGAGGTGGTTGGCCGGCATCTCCTTCGTCCCATGTTTTGGACAAGGCTGATTCAAGATATAAGTCAAGCGGTCCGGGTTGGGATTGGGCGCTCCACTGCGATTCGGCGGTTTACCCTTTCGTCGCTGGCCTTTTTCCTGTGCGTTGGTATTAGCCACGAAATCCATGCTGCCATCCGCTTTATGCTTGCCTCCGTTTCCATGACCCGCCGTGTTGTGTTGCTGCCCTTTGGAGTTGTTGTTCTTTTTTCCCTTCCCTGTCTTGTCATCATCAGACTCGGGATCCTTGGTACTATCAGAATCAGCATACTTCACTAATGCAGCCATGAGGGTCCCCATATCATTGCAATGGCGCTTCAACCGTCCCAATTTCAACCCGGAGGCTCAAATCGGCAGTTGCCTTCCAAAGTTATCACTGCTGTATCGGCACTGATGCGGTCTGATGAGTGCAAGATCTTCGAGACCCGGCGCACCCAACGGGTTGTCGATTCTCCTTCCTCCTGGACATAGGCCGCTAAGTCCACTATCGACATAGGCTGCTTACATGTATCCTTGAAATTCTGGATAAACCGGGCTCTCAACTCAACACAGGGTCAAGACCCTCGCAAGGGGCCAAGCCTTGCGGGGCGGACGACCAAGAGCTTCCTCAGGCGCGGCCTCGTCAGGCTGGCTCATGAGGAGGCGGACAACTCAAGGCGGGGTACCTCGCAAGGTGCCCGTGATGCAAGCCATGACGACCAAGGGCGCCAGTCGGGCGCGAGCCCGCTCAGCGTCCTCCTTTCCTCTTTGGTGCAAAGGGGGCAAGCGCAGGCAAGGGTATCAAGCAAAGGCGTCCGTTTCGGTGCAACAAGACCAAGACCAGCCCCAACGGCTGGAATGCGATCATCATGGAGCCCAAGCAGGCGTCATCACGAGCCTTTGGCGGCGAGGACCAACTTTAGTCGAGGATAAGTGTACCCGATGTTCCCCTTCAAAATGGCCAATTGTTGGCGCCTTCCCGCTCAATATTTGGGAAGAGGCCCAGGGCCTTCGCCTATAAATAGGGATAGCCACACTCAGAGAAAAGGGGAGAAGGAAGAGAGGACGAAGGACGAAGGGATCGAGCATTCGGAATCCAGAGAGAGAGAAACCCGTTCCTCAAGCTAGAGCGACGGGGCACCACTTAGCAGTTCATCACACCCACCAAGAACAGACCCTCGCGAGGCTGTTCTTCCCTGTACTGTTCTTCGTCAGCCCCAGAGGCAATCCACACACCACAAACTAGAGTAGGGTATTACACCACAACGGTGGCCCGAACTAGTATAAATCTTGCGTCTCTTGTGTTGTTCTGGTTACTTGTTTAGGTCCCTGGGATTCGGCGAGGAACGAGATGGTGGAGGGTTGGATCTCCGCGCGCACCCCAGAGTTTGAACCTTAAGGGTCTGCCGGAACCCGTGAATCTGCCTTTTGTCGCCTCGTTCTTCCCCGACCATCGCAACCATGTCTAACGCTCGTCGGGCTCGCGCTGAACGCCGAGCCGCCCTCGCTTCCCACGTCGCCCAGACGGCTCCCGCCGGCGGACGTCCTCGTCGTTCCCTGTCACCGGCTGTCAACGCTGCCACCGGCCCGGCGGGGAACGAGCAGCAAGCGTCGTCTCGGCACCCGTCCATGAGGCGGGGCGACCGCACCGCCACGCCGCTCACCCCGCTGGTTCGCCACGCGCGCCCAGCTGGCCATGGAAACCCGAGCTGCACTCATCAGCGCTAGCGAGATCCTGCGCTACCGCCCGTCGGCAGCGTCTATGAAGAATGGCTCGACCGCGTCGCCGAGCTTCGTCCAGCGCTGAGGCGACCCGCCGCCCGCTTTTTGCTGCACCGCACCGCCCTTGGCGATGATAAACTCGGGCGCCTCAGCCGCCTCCACCTCAAGACGGCGCCCTGGCCCCAAGGCGCGCGGCCCGTGGGCGGAACCTGCTCCGCCAGGCGCCGGCGCGGCACGAGCAGAGCTGCCAAGAAGTTCCTCGTCCACAACAAGCTGCCCGAGCGCTCTCTGCTCCAGCACGTCAAGACCCTGCGGTGCCCCCAGCCGCGGCGCAGGGAGGCCTGCAAGACCAAGCTCTCTGCCGTCCGAGGCCCCCCGCGGCCACAGCGGGCTGCCGCGCCTTCACCACCGAGCTGCGTGGCGTCGCTTGGCCCGCCAAGTTCAAGCCAGACCTGCCCCCACGCTACGACGGCACGACAGACCCTACGGAGTTCCTCCAGCTCTACGAGCTGGGCATCGAGGCTGCCAACGGAGATGAAAAGGTCATGGCGAACTGGTTTCCCATGGTGCTCAAGGACGGAGCCCACACCTGGCTCCTAAATCTGGCCCCAGGCACGATCTCTTCCTGGGCCGAGATGCGCACCCGCTTCATCGCCAACTTCCAAGGTACTCGCGACCGGCCACCCGTCGTGAGCGACATGCGTCGAATCAAGCAGCAGCCAAGGGAAACCCTGCAAAAGTACATCCAGCGCTTCAACAACGCGCGCCTCAAGATCCCCAGGGTGACGGAGGAGGCCATCATCTCTGCCTTCTCCGACGGCGTGTGCGACGTCAAGATGAAGGAGGAGCTGGCGATGCATGAAGATCTGTGCACCTCCTCGAGCTGTTCAACTTGGCGACCAAGTGCGCGCCAGGCTGAGGAGGGGCGCCTCTCCCTCCTCAAGCTGCTGCCGTGGATTCGAAGAGAAGAAGTCCAAGGCCAGGGCGTAAAAGCGCAAAGGGGCTGCATTACTGTCGCGGCGAACTGCAGACACCAAGCGAGGCGAAGATCAGCCCGAGTCTTCCAAGGGCAGCCCGATGCTGCGTGTACCACGATCTCCACACCCACAACACCAATGAATGTCAAGAGCTACGGGCCGTCAGGCAAGGAAGGGTCGGCAGACGCCTGAAAGCGACCGGGCTACGCCCGAGGAGGAGGAAGAAATGTAGGGCCTTTGGGAAGGCCGCGGCCCAGCGCCAAGGTGGTGCGACCACCCTCGCGAGGACATTGGCAGGACCCACCTCGCAAGGGGGGCTGGAGGGATCAGCCTCGTGAGGATCGTCCGCAAGGGAACGCAGGCCTCCCTCCGCTGCCACCGCCACCAAGGAGAATCGAAGACCGTCATAAGGACGAGGGGGCTGGGGGCTTCCAGGAAGCGCGCGCGATCGCCTGCATCCTGGGCGGAGCCCAAGCCCCAGCCTCTCACCGCATCTTCAAGGAGTTCGGACGTGAAGTGAATGCAGTCCTCCCCAAGCTCGAGTCCACGCGCCCTCTCAGGTGGTCGGCGTGCGCCATCACGTTCAGCTCAGCGGATCAGCTCAAGTGCGCAGCTACAACCGGAGTCCTCCCAATGCTTTGCTCCCCAATCATCAGCAACGTGCTGGTCACCAAGACCCTCATCGACGGCGGAGCAGGGTTCAACGTCCTGTCCGTGGAGACCTTCAACAATCTTCAAGTGCCCCTCTGACAGCTTGACCAACCAAGCCCTTCTCCGGAGTCACCGACGGCTCCACGGGTCCCGCTTCGGGCAGGTCCGCCTTCCTGTCACCTTCGGGGCCCGCGACAACTTCTACACCGAGCTCATCGACTTGGCGTCGCCCACATTCGCCTGCCGTACAACACCATCCTCGGGTACCCAGCGTTGGCCAAGTTCATGGCCGTGACCCACCATGGCTACAAGATCCTCAAGATGCCAGGAAGCGGCGGGGTCATCACGGTGCCCTGTGAAGAGAGAGATGCAGTGTGCTCCTTGGAGCGAGCTTTTCAGGCCGCATCACTAGAAGACCCAGACCACAGTGGGAGGACGCCTCCCGAGGCAGCACCCAAGAAGAAGAAGACATCGATCGGCCCGGCTCATCAAGAGACAGACCCTCGTGGCCAGCGCCGGGTGGGGAGTCTCCTTCCATCGCATAGGAAAGCGCCCGGCGCCCTCCTCAGGCAGGGCTCGATGTCTCTCCCCTGGAGGGCCACCGACCTCGCCAAGGTCTCGAGGGAGGCGCTTGGGCACCACGTGGAGGCGTGTTTCGAAGCGCGTTTCCAGCAAGCAGGAGCAAGACCAGGAGAACAGAACCCTCAAGAGTTCATCAGCAAGGACATTCAGGAGTTACAGGAGTCAAGGGTCATGAGGGGCAGCCGCCGCCTACCCGCTGTGGCCCCCCATCCAAGCGAGGATGGTGGCATGCGCATCTGCATCGACGTACCAGGGCTCAAGAGGTCAGGCACGCCGCAGCCCTGACGGAGATGGAGATGGCCCGTGAGGGGCCGCTGGCGCCTCCGGGAGCCTCCGAGTCCCCTAACCTGGGGGGCTCGTAAGGATCGGCTCCGCAGCCCACCGAGTCTGCTACATCAACGACCCTTCATCCCCAACATCACCGGTGACATCTTTAAGTTTTATTTCCGGTGGGGCGCCTTGAGCCGCATTATTCCCGGGCAGCGTGGGTCCGTCCTGCGGCATGTATCCCTTTCATTTCATGTCCTACGCGTCCCCTGTTGGGGGCGCCCCTCGGGCTGCATCATCCCCAAGCCGCTCGGGCCAGTCCCAGCGGCATGTATCCTTCATGCGTTTTCCTTAGGATCATGCTCCACCATACTTGTTATTTGGTGCCTTCTCCTGGGTGGCGAAATCTTGCACGTTAATGGGGGGGTGCCTGAGCATCGCGACTCAGGGCTCCTGCCGGCTCTCCGCCCTCACCCTCTGGTCTTGTCCATGGCATCGCGACACGGCTTGCCAATGACGGTAGAGACCAGCCCGAGAGCAGGGACCCGAGGACGTAGAGTTTCGTCATCCAATCCAGCTTGCGCGTTAAAGGGGGGTGCCTGAGCATCGTGACTCAGGGCTCCTACCGGCTCTCCGGCCCTCACCCTCTGGTCTTGTCCATGGCATCGCGACCTGGCTTGCTAGCGATGGTAGAGACCACCCGAGAGCCGGGACCCGAAGACGTAGAGCACCGGCATCTAGCCATTTTTGCAGGAACACACTCGAAGAAAAGGCCCGGAGCCTGTGAAGAAGGCGAATGCCTGTGAAGTGCATCTTTTTGGAAAAGGCCCAGAGCCTGTGAAGAAGGCGAATGCCTGTGAAGCTCACCTCTTGGGAAAGGCCCAGAGCCTGTGAAGAAGGCGAATGCCTGTGAAGTTCATCCTCTTGGGAAAGGCCCAGAGCCTGTGAAGAGGGGGAATGCCCGTGAAGCTTGCTTACCAGAGGAAAGGCCCGGAGCCTGTGAAGAAGGCCCAGTGCCTGTGAAGCTCGCCGCCCCGTGACACTCTCACGTAACAATGAGTGGGGATGTACACGCCCCGGAGTCTCAGGGGTTCCGGCCTCAGGCCCTGGGGCTCCCTCCTACGCCCAAAGAGCAGCACTTAGCTCATATTTGGTGAGAAGACGTCCAAGACTAGACTAGGTGCCGGACGCGGCTTTTTCATTTGCTTTCTGCAGTTGACTGGTTATTCCCATTTGAAGTTTTTATCAAAGCTATCGCCCTCTTTTGTTCCTTGGTCCTTCGATCTTTTTCGCCCTCCTGCCTCGGTTTCTCTTGCTGGGGCTCATGAGGCAAGCCTCGGAGCCCCGCGGGTGTTCCTACCCTTATCGCTCAAGTTTCACGGCCCTGGTCCACGGCTGGAGCACCCCTCCTGACCATGCCTCACGGGCAGCACAACGCGAACACGGGCCGAGTCGGCCGCCTGTGACCACGATTGGCGTTCGCTTGCGAATGAGCGCACAGCAGAAGGGAACAGTAACAGGATAACAAAAGCAGTACATTAATTAACGGCATTGCCCTAAACACGCCCCCACGGGGCCGAACATTGTTCCCTTTTTACGCAGGATAAAAGGAAATAAAAGGACAAAAACAGGTGAAGCCCGCCCCGTGCCGACTCTCTTGGGAGGCCCGAGCCACCTCCGGAGCTCAGTCGGACTCCATCTCGTGCTTCACCGGGGCGTGGCGACGAGCGGACCCGTTGCCACCCCCCAAGAAGGCGCGGCGGCATGGGGGCTGGCCGCGGCCGCTGCTGGAAGAATCGCCACCCGAAGAAGAGCTGGTGAAGCGTGGGGAGTCGCGGGCATCGCCAAGCGCCCAGCTGCCCCCTCCGCCCAGCGCTGGGCTGAGTCCTCGGCATGATCGTCGTACTCGAGCAGCACCCCAGCGGCCGTCTTCCCGAACACCCTCACGTAGAGGGTGTCGTCGCCATCATACTTGAAGTGCGAGGAGCACCGGCGGCGGAGACCACGCGACGCTGCTGAACGTCTGCCACCAGCGGGCCAGAACAAGTTCCTGCAGCGAGAGGCCTCGAGAGAGGCCCACGAAGGCTTGCAACAGCCATCTGCACTGGAGCCAGAGGCCACTCGGGCGCCATCTGGGAGCTCACCCGGGAGGAAGCACGAGGCTGAAGCAGGGGCTGAATGCTCGTCTACCCTCACCAAGAACTCCGGTAAGCCGGCCAGCGTGAGGCGCGGCCTCGGGGGACGAGCGGCCGGGGCACGCCCTCCAACCATGGCCAGCCGCTCATCGCCACGTTGAGAGCCTCCCTCACGACCGCGGGAGACCGCCGCAGATGCCACGGGGTGCTTGCGAGGGCAACCTCGACCACGCTTAGGCGGAGGAGAGGGAGACTCGACCTGGTGGCCCTTCCCCTTCTCTGCAGCCGAGAACTTCCTTGGTGGAGCCATGGAGAAGATGGAGAAACAAGAAAGGATAGACCGGAAGGGCGAGCACCGTTCCGTACTTATTGCCGGCGAAGGCCAACCGTCGGCCTCCACGATCACCAGTCATCGTGCCCAACTCTGCATGCAAGGGCCTGTCGAATCCGGGCGGTTACCAAGGCGTCGTGGGGATGCAGGCGCCCACGTCAATAAACCGCCACGCTGGCGCCCAAGGCGAAGGCTATTAGGGCCCACGATGCCGCACTTGCCCTTTCGCCTCTCGCACGACCAAGTCCGGGCGTCGTGGCCCGGGGAGCTCTTGTCGGCGTTACGGGAACTGGGTACCCAGACTTGCTGCCCTGCGGCCTGCTGGCGTGGCTCAAAGGAGGCCAGGGGCGGCCCATCTTCGTCAACTCAAGCTCAAGACCCTCGCGAGGGGCCAAGCCTCATGGGCGGACGACCAAGAGCTTCCTCGGTAGCGGCCTCGTCGGTGGGCTCATGAGGAGGCGGAGAACTCAAGGCGGGGTACCTCGCGAGGTGCCCGTGACGCAAGCCATGACGACCAAGGGCGCCGGTTGGCGCCCGGCCTGTAGCGTCCTCCTTTCCTCTTTGGTGCAAAGGGGGCAAGCGCAGGCAAGGGTATCAAGCAAAGGCGTCCGTTTCGGTGCAACAAGACCAAGACCAGCCCCAACGGCTGGAATGCAGTCATCGTGGAGCCCAAGCAAGCGTCATCACCAGAGCCTTTGGCAGGCGAGGACCAACTTTAGGCAGGATAAGTGTACCCGTTGTTCCACTTCAAAATGGCCAATTGTTGGCGCCCTTCCCGCTCAATATTTGGGAAGAGGCCCAGGGCCTTCAAGTGCGAATAGGGATAGCCACACTCAGAGAAAAGGGGAGAAGGAAGAGAGGACGAAGGACGAAGGGATCGAGCATTCGGAATCCAGAGAGAGAAACCCGTTCCTCAAGCTAGAGCGACGGGCACCACTTAGCAGTTCATCACACCCAAAAAGAACAGACCCTCGCGAGGCTGTTCTTCCCTCATCTTGTTCTTCGTCGGCCCGGAGGCAATCCACACACCACAAACTAGAGTAGGGTATTACACCACAACGGTGGCCCGAACTAGCATAAATCTTGCATCTCTTGTGTTGGTCTTGTTAGTAGTTTAGGTCCCTGCGATTCGGCGAGGAACGAGACGGTGGAGGGTTGGATCTCCGCGCGCACCCCAGAGTTCGAACCTTAAGGGTCTGCCGGAACCCGTGATCCGACAGCGTCCTCCTTTCCCCTTTGGTGCAAAGGGAGCAAGCGCAGGCGAGAGCATCAAGCAAAGGCATCCATTTCGGTGCAACAAGACCAAGACCAGCCCCAACGGCTGAAATGCAGTCATCGTGGAGCCCAAGGAGGCGTCATCACGAGAGCCTTTGGCAGGCGAGGACCAACTTTAGTCAGGATAAGTGTACCCGCTGTTCCCCTTCAAAATGGCCAATTGTTGGCGCCCTTCCCGCTCAATATTCGGGAAGAGGCCCAGGGCCCTCGCCTATAAATAGGAGTAGCCACATCGAGAGAGAGGGGATCCGGCATTTGGAATCCAGAGAGAGAGGTAGAGACCCGATCCTCAAGCTAGAGCGACGGGACGCCACTTAGCAGTTCATCACACCCACTAAGAACAGACCCTCGCGAGGCTGTTCTTCCCTGTACAGTTCTTCATCAGCCCAAGAGGCAATCCACCACATCACAAACTAGAGTAGGGTATTACACCACAACGGTGGCTCGAACTAGTATAAATCTCGTGTCTCTTGTGCTGTTCTTCTTAGTAGTTTAGGTCCCTGCGATTCGGCGAGTGCGAGACGGTGGAGGATGGATCTCCACGCAGCACTTTTAGAGAGTTCGAACCTTAAGGGTCCGCTGAACCCGAAATCCGACAACACCGGCTCATAGATGTGTCCGGTTCGGTCTCCACTTATTTCTAACTTACAATACAAGTTTACATACTGACGCCGGTTTACGGCTATAGGCCTTAAACTGATTATGGGTCTTGAGCCCTCATCTGCCTTCATGGGCTTTTACATACTCAACTACTGATGAAGTTAACCCGGCCTATCTGGGCCGGTTTATGCCCAGTAGTAATATCCCCAACATTAGGCCCCAGATTGATTTGAACAGGTTCATGTCAATCCTTAGCAAAAAACTTCATCCTCAACATCTTCTTGTAGTTTGGTGAACCGCCGTGATGTCAACTTCTCTGATTGCTGTAAACCGGCGTGACGTCATCTGTCATAAAGAAACTATCAATGATACCTTCTTGTTTAATAAATCTGCGATAATCGAGGCGACAGCTCCGTTTCCAAACTCGCGTCCCCTTGATTTTCGCGCCTGACACATGTCACTTGCTTTATAAATAGGACCGAAGGGTCATTTCTTTTTCCCCTTCGTTCCCTTCTGCTTCGTCTTCCTCGCGTCGCCCAGCTTCGGAGCTCCGCCGCCGCCATCGATTTCTGCTCCAACCTTGGCCGCTGCATCACCCTGAGTGTACTAGAGCATCGTGGCGATCTTCCGCTTCTTTCCCAGCTCTGGTAAGTCTTCTATCCTTTCCATCATAGATTTGTTCTAGGGTTTCCATGTTCTTTAGCGTTCATAGCTTGCTTCTTGTTCATACGATAGATCTTAGATGAGTCTGTGAATCTTTGCTCTGTGTAGCAGTAGTTTTTAACCTCCGTTTTCGCTTACGCATCTTAAGACCATATATCTTATTCGTACCCTTGCTCATTGATTCGGCACTGCTCCTTTTGGACCTTGAATATTTATCTCTTTTATGAACATGTTCCAGATCCAAAACTGTAGTATAATCTTGTGAAATCTGTTTTTGCGTACTTACTCATCTGCAATCTTGACTTTTCAATGCTTAGACCACGCGGTTTAACTTTGTAGAAAAATTGACAAATCGGTATATACCATTAGTCCCCTTGTTGAACTGCCAGAATTCCTTAGCTAGGTACTGCCGCTTTGTAGAACTCCGGTTTATAAATAACTGCCTCCAGTTTAGCAATGTATGCATCAGTGTATACCTTTCCAACATATTCTTGAACCAGTAATTACTGCCTTGTAGATTGCGCCATGGCCAAACAAGTGTACGAGTGCAACTGGGTCCCTTCTCGAGTGACCGAGACTCAACTGAACAACCTAGTCAAAACTGGCGCTGTAAGTAAACAAGATGTCATTCACTTGAGGGTCCCTGGCCCACAATGTCCTCCCACGCCTCAAGAAGGAGAAGTTGTTGTTTTTGCCGATCATCTAGCTCGGGGCTTCAATCCTCCCGGTTCAAAATTTTACCGGGATGTCCTAGCCAACTTCCAACTGCGCCCACAAGATACTGGCCCCAACTCCGTAACCAACATCTGTCACTTTCAAGTGCTCTGTGAGGTATTTTTTCAAGAGGAGCACATAGTTGAATTATTCAGAGATTGCTTCCATCTAAACCGCTGCACCGAATTTACTGACGGTCCCAATACAGAGTTAGGCAGTATGGCGATTCAAAAAAGGAAAGAGGTCACTTACCCTCACGCCAAACTGCACAGCCATCCCAAAGAGTGGAATCAAACATGGTTTTACTGCAAAGATACTTCTCCTTCTGAAGAAAATCCTTTGCCGGGTTATCGTCCGGAGCGGCTAAGCAATACGCATCCCTTCCCACAGAAGCTGACTGCTAAGGAGAGAAGCAAATATGCTCCTCAATTATCCAAGCTTAGGGCCTTCATGGCTAACGGGTTGACAGGGGTTGACCTTGCTCGCTGCTGGATATCTTGGAGCATATTGCCCTTAAGCCAACGCTCCGGTTTGATGTGCGAATACACATGAAGTGTAAAAGACCCGCTACGACACATTGATATCCAGCTCATAGATGACGAAGTTACAGAGGTTGTGAAAAAGATATTGAATGAACCGGAAGCTGCCTGTGCTCAAACCTGCCTGCCTCCCTTTTGTGCCATTAACAAACAGCCAGCTGTAAGACTCATACCTTATGCTTTTACCGAATCTGTCCTTGTTCGAAATATCCTCTGACAATGTTAACATCTTTTTATAATAGGGCGATGATCCATTTTGGAGCAAGAAGCCTCCACAAGAGAAACCGGAGAAACCAACCCTGCCAAAAACCAGAGTTGTGAAGAAACCTGCTAGCAGGAACAAAACCAATGCATCCTCCGATCCAGCTGACGATGATGTGGGTAACCCGGACCTTGAGGTAGAGCTTGACTCACTTGGTTTATTTTTCACATGCCTTATTGATAATGATCATTGCCAGGACGATGCTGAAGTCAGTCACGCTGATGCTGTAGAGGTAATCGCTCTTTCTTCCGATTCAAACCCTTTGCCTTCACTAAAAATCCGTCGGGCGAACCGGAAAGTTAAATTTTCTCATCCTCTTGCTTATTTGGACCCAAACTTTCTTTTGAAGACACAACAGCACGAAGCTCGCCAGACAACCCGGCATAGCGGACAGGTAGTTACCTCCGCCGGTTTACCGAACTGTCCAGCTCGGAAACACCGTTCAAAGGTCTCTAACTCTCTTGTCAACTTGTCCTAAAGCGGGTCATTTTCGTCAACCTCTTAATCCATCTCACTCCGATTATCAGGGCACTTCTCATTCATCTTCCGGCGAGTCATCAGCCACATTCCTTATAATATCTTTGATATATTATTTTTAACATACACTGTGATGATACTTCTTATTATTTTCAGGGCCAAGCCTAGGCCAAGCAAGAAAGCTCGTCTGGACAAAGCGGCAGAAGAAAATATCGCTCCTGAACCAGAAAAAATACCAGATCCTGAAGAAATCATCCGCGATGACGTGTCGAACAACCCACCACCGCAAGACAATGACTTTGTCGCTGAAGAGGCACATGTTGATACCACAGGCCTGTTGATCAGCCCACAAGCCCTGTCCGGATTGACAAAACAACTAGTCCATCAAAGCAGACTGACAAACCGGCGACCCCGGGGCGAACCGGCGAAGCAAAAGATGATGATGTTGTTATTACTGGCATTGGTCGTACGGAGCCAAGCAATCCTGTCGCTTTATCCAAGCATACTGCCAAGGATGAATTTGCTGCAATTGGTAAAGGCAAATGGAATGCCGATTTGGCAACCTATGCCGCTCTGAACGCCCAAGATCTCCATTCCGGCTAGAGAGAATTCCTTATTTGGCCCTTTCTTAAAATTTGCTTCCATTTTTGGCCCCTTAAATTATTTCCTTCCCGTTTTGACACTTAAACTTCATTTTGTGCCCTATGTGACCTTTTCATCCATTTTTTCATCCAATGGTGTTAACTGGCACATGCAATGACATTTTTGCCCTTGATGGTAGTATGTCACCAGAAAAGAGAAGAGAGGGGGAATGAACGGACAGAAAAAAGGGGAGGGGGGAGGGATTTGTGTTGGGAGTTTCTTTTTATTTTTTGGGAAAATCTTTGTTGGGAGTTAAAACACAACATAACCTCCTGTACATGTGCGTATAGGTTTCTTGCTCTTCCATGTATCTGTGTTGGGGCCGAGGTTCCTCGTGCGGTCGTGCCCGACCAGTGGCCGGCTGTATCCTCCACCCGTGCATGGAGTGCGCCGAGGCAGGCACCTCTCATGCAGCGGCTCCGAGGCTGTCACCGTGTTTGTGCATCGTATTACAGCTGTAGCTCGTACTCTTGAAAACAATACGACGTGTAAACTAGCACATGCAAGAAGCTTGATTGATTTTCAAGCGGCAGCGATTATGCGTGCAAGCTAGCGGTGGCAGCTTAATTGATTCTGGCCTAACTCTTGCGTGAAGACGATACGTGCGTGACTAGCTTCGCTCGATCGATCGATCGTCTCTCGAACGTAGGCGACTTCTCTCGTTGGAACTAACGCGAAATAAATAGATGGATTGCAACAGGCTATCCGGTGCAACTCGCCGTCGACGACATACATACGTGCACAACTATGGTGCACGTACTGCTAGCTAGGTACTATAGATCAATTAAGCTGCCAACTTGGCTCCTTTGTTGAGGCTACCTTGCAGGTACTTGTTCAGCTCCAACACATCGAGGTGACCAGGTCCATGTGTGCATGTACATAATTTGGTCACATACAACACTAGGGGTAAAACTGTCTTTTCAGGTTAAACTTAACACCGTTACATGTCAAAACTGACGGAAGTGTCATATGAGGAACGAAATGAAATTTAAGTATCAAAAAAGGAAAAATACAAAAAATTGGGCCAAAAAGGGAAGCGAAATTTAAGAAAGGGCCAAATAAGGAATTCTCTCTTCCGGCTATCTGAACCGGCTATACACCAGCCGTGATTATGAAGCCGGTCTGGTTAATATGATGAAATACAAATATGAGGTAATTTCCATATGCTTCTCTGCTTGTATATTTCAGTCTGTCAACTCCAATAGCCCCCAAGTGATGGTTTAAGATACCAACTTAAACCGGGACTTTCCAATTTGAACTTCAATGCAGCTGTACTTTGCTGACGTAGCCCCCAAGGGCCGGTTCAACTTAATGCAGTTAAACCGGGACTTTAGATAGTAAGAATTCCAAAGGTCGATGAAGCCAGAGCAAATAGGCATTAGCCCCCAACTGCCAAGTTGAATACTTGTATTGAGCTTGGGACTTTTATAGAAATTGTATGATGAAAAGCAAATATGCATTAGCCCCCAAGTACCAAGGGCATAACTTGTTATGTGGTTGGTACTTCAATCTTGTACCGTCATCTTCATCATATGATTGTCTGTATGCAGGCTGAGCTGAGCAAAAGAGAAAGTCAAATTGCCGATCTACAAGAAATTCTGAAGTCCCAACAAGCTGAAACCTCTAAGGCAAAAGAGGAATTAACCAACGCTTTAAGAGTCATGGAAAAGCTTAAGGAGGGCTACAACAAAGAGCGGGCGGATTGGGCCACTGAAAAATCCGCTTTAACTCAACGAGCAGAGAATGCCGAGGCTGCACTCAAACCGGTGGTGGATGAATTGACCAGTGTAAAACGGCAAGTGCATGCCATGACCGCTGTTGTCTTTGGTAAGCCTTCTTGATTTCGGAAGTAACTAGGCCTTCTTATGCAATTGCCGGTTTATTAACGCTTTGAATGATACAGGAACACGCATTGGTCACCTGGGATCAGATGTGCGGAAGAAGTTTAAAGCCGCCTATACATTGATAGAACAACTGTATACTGGTGCACAACAGATCATCTGTACTGCTTCCCACAACAACCCGCCGCCCACCTTGATCCAAGACACTATTAAAAGGTTGTCTATGCTTCCTGCCCGGGTTGAAGAGCTGAATAAATCTGCTGCTAGAACCGGTGCTATCAACGCCTTAATCCGGGAAAAAGCGTGGGTGCCGGATTTTGATCCTGTTGAAGCGGCCCAGGGCTACCCCAGCTTGAAGGAAGATGGGACAGAGTTTAGTGAAGAGGATCTTCGAGTGATAAACCGGGAGCTGCGCCCTCTAGCTTGTCAATTGGTTGAAGAGGCAGATTTGTCTCACTATCAAGCCCAATATGATGATCAAAACAAACGAGTGGCTGCACCAGTTCCTGAAGCGGAAAACCTTATAGCCCCAATCCGTAAGCATACTTACGCTCCTGACATTGAACCGTCGTTGCTGATCAATGATGAAGCTGTCTTTCAAGCATTAACTGGAATCAACTGGACAGCTGTTGATTTCAAATTACCGGGTAGGGAAGCAGAGGTTGAAGCGGCACGAGATGACCCGCAACCATCAGGCCAAGCTGGTGACCAAGCATGAACCAGAAGTCGGTTTAAATTACTGCTCCTTTGTGTTATGCAGGAAACAATGATCTTATCTGGGCACCGCGTTGCCTTGTAATAGGCTAGCCGATACACTTGGTTTTGATATGCCTTCGTGCATAGTTATTGCAACTTATGCTTCCTTTGAATCATCAATCTCAAACTGTTTTCTGCAGCCAAAAAACTTAAAGTGCCGCCGCGGTTGTACCACCAGGCGGGTCATGATATCTATGTATATGAAATCGAATATAATATCTTAGATTTAAGCATATGATCAAATATTGAGATACATAATACCTGCCATCGTGGGGCATGAAGTTGGCTGGGCCAATCTTGAAGCGGAGTTTAAGAAACCCACGCTGTTGGAGGAGAAAACAACTCCTGTGTATATAAGGTCGGTTTACCAGGTAAACCGTTCCGGGTTATGATAAACACCGGTGTTACTCCATAACAGGATGTTAACAAAAAATCAAACCGGGCAAATAGTCTCCGGATTAAGAGTTGACCGTGTTCCGTCGATTGACAGTCAAACCGGTTTAATAATTGTCGGTTTAAAACGCAACAAAAGAAATATTTATCAAAAGAGAAACAGAATTCAAGCAAAGGCAAAAACAAATTCAGTTGCAAAAGAGACTTTTTAGCCGATCAAGTGGCATTACCATGGTCGGACACGACCAAGCCCCCAATAGGCGTAGCTATGGTTTGAGTCAGCTAGGTCCCCAAATGATGCATTGGCATTACGCCAATCAGGAGGTGTGGCGATGGTTCGGGTTCGACCAAAGCCCCCAAGTGATTCTGTGACACTAGGCCGATCAAGAGGCCCGACTGGTTCAGACGTGACCAAGTCCCCAAGTGATGATGTGGCTTTCGCCTATCAAAAGGTTTTGCGTTGGTTCAGACACGACCAAGCCCCCAAGTGATATGATATAAAGCTTTGAGAAGCTAACTCAAGGGGTAAACCGGAGGCCGCTTTAAGACAGAAAACTCTGTGTAACCACACATGATGTAAAAAAGAACAGAGACCCCGCCTTAGCCGAGGCTCCGGTTTATTGCATTGATCATAATATATACATTGTCATAATATGTACATAAGTAGAGCTGATGGCTCAGGTATAGTAAGGCCGAAGATGAGCTATGTTCCACGGCCTGTTGGTCTCCTCCTCTGATGTACGTGAGTCTTTTTGCTCTCGAATATCGATCAGGTATTATGACCCGTTGTGTAGATTCTTGCTGACCATGAAAGGTCCCTCCCAAGGTGGGGATAACTTGTGCATATCAGTCTGGTCTTGGATGAGCCGAAGTACCAAATCTCCTTCTTGAAAGGTTCTGGTTCTAACTCGGCGACTGTGATAGCGACGGATATCTTGCTGATAAATCGCCGAACGGGCAGCCGCTATGTCTCGCTCCTCGTCCAACAGGTCCAAAGCATCTTGCCGTGCTGCCTCGTTGTCTGCTTCAACATAAGCCGCTACACGAGGTGAGTCATGACGGATGTCACTGGGGAGAACCGCCTCATTCGTAGACCATAAAGAATGGTGTGTATCATGTCGATCTATTGGGTGTGGTGTTGATGATCCATAATACAGATGGTAACTCCTCAACCCAACAACCCGGCGTCCGCTGCAAAGGAACCATAAGCCGGGGTTTGATGCCTCACAAGATCTCTTGATTAGCCCTCTTCGCTTGGCCATTGGACTGTGGGTGAGCCACTGATGAAACGTCGAGCCGGATGTGCTCACGTTGACAGAACTCCTTCATAGCACCCTTGGACAGGTTGGTACCATTATCAGTGATGATGCTGTGTGGAAAGCCAAACCAGAAGATCACCTTTTTGATGAATTGAACCGCCGTAGCTGCGTCACACTTGCTAACAGGCTCTGCCTCTACCCACTTTGTGAACTTGTCATTTGACCTTTTGAAAGGCCCAACCATATCCAGCCCCCAAGTTGCAAACGGACAAGTAATTGGAATCGTCCTCAATTCTTGAGCCGGCACATGAGCGCGTCTTGAGAACTTTTGACAGCCATCACATCGTCTGACCAGGTCTTCCGCTTCAGCATGAGCAGTCAACCAATAGAAGCCGTGGAGAAATGCCTTAGCCACCAAAGACTTTGAACCGGCGTGGTGACCACAATCTCCTTCGTGGATCTCATGCAAGATTTCACAGCCTTCCTCAGGAGACACACGGTGTTGAAATGCTCCTGACACCTTTGCAATGATGCAACTCGCCATTGCCAATAGTCATGGACTTGGATCGCCGATTATCTGCCTGGCCAGAGTCTCATCTTCTGGTAACTCACCCCGGTTCATGTATGCAAGATAAGGAACCGTCCAGTCCGGGATGACATGAAGAGCCGCTACCAATTGAGCCTCCGGATCAGGAATAGCCAAATCCTCTTCACCAGGGAGCTTGACAGACGGATTATGCAGAACATGCAAGAAGACATTAGGCAGGACCGGTTTACGTTGAGAGACCAACCGGCTTAAAGCGTCCGCCGCTTCGTTCTTCCGTCGGTCCACGTGATCCACCTGATAACCTTTGAAGTGACCTGCGACAATATCGACCTCACGATGATAGGCTGCCATGAGCGGGTCCTTGGAATCCCAAGTGCCAGACACTTGTTGAGCCACCAAGTCCGAGTCACCGAAGCACTTAACTCGGCTTAGATTCATCTCCTTAGCCATCCGGAGACCATGGAGTAAAGCTTCGTACTCAGCTGCATTGTTAATACAAGGGAACATTATGCAGAGAACGTAATAGAACTCATCACCTCGTGGGGAAGTTAACACGACTCCAGCCCCCGAGCCCTCCAATTGCCTGGACCCATCAAAATGAATAGTCCAATAGGTGTGATCCGGCTTCTCTTCAGGTGCTTGCAGTTCTGTCCAATCATTGATGAAATCCACAAGTGCTTGAGACTTGACCGCCGTCCGAGGTACATATTTCAACCCGTGAGGTCCATGTTCTATGGCCCACTTGGCAATCCGGCCAGTTGCTTCCCTGTTCTGGATTATATCTCCCAAAGGAGCAGAGCTGACCACTGTAATGGGATGACCTTGGAAGTATTGTTTAAGCTTCCGGCTTGCCATGAAAACTCCATATACCATCTTACGCCAATGCGGGTACCTTTGCTCAGACTCAATAAGCACCTCGCTGATATAATAAACCGGACGCTGAACCGGATATTCCTTGCCCGCCTCTTTGCGCTCCACCACAATAGCTACGCTGACTGCACGAGCATTGGCTGCCACATATAGTAGCAACGGTTCCTTGTCAATTGGAGCAGCAAGAACGAGCGATTGGCTAGCTGCCGCTTTAAATCCTCAACGCTTCATCGCCAGCAGGACTCCAAACGAATTGATCCGTCTTCTTCAAAGATTCGAAAGGAATCGCCTTCTCACAAAGGCGGTGATAAACCGCTCAACGCGGCAATCCGGCCTGCCAAGCATTGAACGTCGTTGATACACTTTGGTTTAGCCAGGGAGGTGATAGCTGTGATCTTCTCCGGATTAGCCTCAATTCCCCTGTTGGACACCAGAAAACCCAATAACTTGCCTGCCGGTACACCAAAAACGCACTTGGTCAGGTTGAGCATCATCTTGTATGTCCGGAGGTTATCAAAGGTTTCCCTCAAATCGTCAACTAGAGTTTCCTTCTTCCTTGACTTAACCACAATATCATCCACATAGGCATGCACATTACGGCCGATTTGCTTATGAAGGCAATTCTGCACACACCGTTGATAAGTCGCCTGGGCACTCTTGAGCCCAAAGGGCATAGATACATAGCAGAGGCTCCAAAGGGAGTTATGAACGCCGTCTTTTCCTGGTCCTTAACTGCCATCTTGATCTGATGATAACCAGAATATGCATCCAGAAAACTCAAACGCTCAAAACCCGCCATGGCATCAATAATTTGATCAATACAGGGGAGGGCAAAAGGGTCTGATGGACAAGCCTTGTTAAGGTCTATGTAATCCACACACATGCGCCACGTGCCATTTTTCTTAAGGACCAAAGACCGGATTAGCTAGCCATTCAGGACGGAAAACTTCAACGATAAAGCCAGCCGCTAAGAGCCTGACCACCTCCTCTCCTATAGCTTTGCGTCTTTCTTCATTGAACCGGCGGAGAAACTGTTTCACCGGTTTGTACTTAGGATCAACATTAAGAGTGTGCTCAGCGAGTTCCCTCGGTACACCTGGCATGTCAGAAGGCTTCCATGCAAAGATGTCCCGGTTGTCATGGATGAACTCGATGAGCGTGCTTTCCTATTTCGGATCCAAGTTTGCACTGATACTGAACTGCTTGGACGAATCGCCAGGTACGAAGTCAACAAGCTTAGTCTCAGCAGCCGATTTGAACTTGTGGGCCGGATCGTGCTCCGTAGTTGGCTTTTTCAACGGAGTCATGTCTGCCGGATCAACATTATTTTTGTAAAACTTCAACTCCTCCGTGGCACAAACCGACGCAGCATAGGCCGCATCACCTTCTTCACACTCCAAAGAAATCTTGCAGCTTCCATGAACAGTTATCGTTCCTTTGTGACCCGTCATCTTGAGCTGTAAATAGACATAGCAAGGCCGTGCCATGAACTTAGCATAAGCCGGTCGTCCAAACAGGGCATGGTATGGACTCTGAATTTTCACCACTTCAAAGGTCAACATTTCTGATCTGGAGTCATAATCATCTCCAAAGGCCACTTCCAGGGCTATCTTACCAACAGGATATGCCGATTTACAAGGTACCACGCCGTGGAATACCGCATTAGACGGTTTGAGATTTTTATCTGTCAACCCCATGAGACGGAAGGTCTCATAGTAAAGGATGTTAATACTGCTCCCTCCATCCATGAGTACTTTGGTGAACTTATAACCTCCCACCTGAGGTGCCACCACCAACGCTAACTGACGCGGATTATCAACCCAGGGAGGGTGATCCTCCCTACTCCACACAATTGGCTGCTCAGACCAGCGTAAGTATCAGGGAACTGCCGGTTCAACAGAGTTTAGTACCCGTTTATGAATCTTACGGTCACGTTTGTCCAAACTAGTGGTGAAAACATGATATTGCTCACTATTTAACTGCTTCGGGTGGCTCTGATAACCCGACTGTTCCTGCTGATTGTAACCACCCTGGCCCCTCTGGTTACCTTGATTGTTCTATCCGCCCAGATTACCATTGAAACCTGAACCGGAATTTCCTCCATCGTAACCCGGCCCATGGGATCCGGATCCTGAACTGCCACCAGATCCATGATCATATCGGAAAGCATTAGAATTTTTGAACACTTGCATAATGCAGCAATCTTTCCAGAGGTGGTTGGTCGGCATCTCCTTCGTCCCATGTTTTGGACAAGGCTGATTCAAGATATAAGTCAAGCGGTCCGGTTGGGATTGGGCGCCCACCGCGATTCGGCGGTTTACCCTTTCGTCGCTGGCCTTTGTCCTGTACGCTGGTATTAGCCACGAAATCCATGCTGCCATCCGCTTTATGCTTGCCTCCGCTTCCATGACCCGCCGTGTTGTGTTGCTGCCCTTTGGAGTTGTTGTTCTTTTTCCCTTCCCTGTCTTGTCATCATCAGACTCGGGATCCTTGGTACTATCAGAATCAGCATACTTCACTAATGCAGCCATGAGGGTCCCCATATCATTGCAATGGCGCTTCAACCGTCCCAATTTCAACTTCAGAGGCTCAAATCGGCAGTTGCCTTCCAAAGTTATCACTGCTGTATCGGCACTGATGCGGTCTGATGAGTGCAAGATCTTCGAGACCCGGCGCACCCAACGGGTTGTCGATTCTCCTTCCTCCTGGTCACAGGCCGCTAAGTCCACTATCGACATAGGCTGCTTACATGTATCCTTGAAATTCTGGATAAACCGGGCTCTCAACTAGGCCCATGAACTGATAGAGTTGGGCGGTAAACTTTTTAACCAAGTACGGGCCGTCCCTTCGAGCATCATGGTGAAATACTTTGCACACGCCGCATCATCCACCTCAAGCATCTCCATGGCCATCTCATAGCTCTCCACCCATGTTTCTGGAGACACATCGGCAGTGTAATTTGGCACCTTGCGCGGGCCCTTGAAATCCTTGGGCAGGCGCACATTGCGTAAAGCGGGGACAAGGCACGGTACCCCCAAAGAGCTTGAAGTAACTCCTGGCTCGACCGAGGTGGTTGGACGAACCGGCGTAAGCTGACGAGCCTCATACTGAGCCGCTAAATCGGCCTCCCTGCACGCTCGGGCCCGGTCCACCACTTCCTGAGCATCACCCATACCACCTGTCGGGTTGTTGCCACGGGGCGCTTCACGGTTTCGTACGTTGCTTGACACGGCCGATTCATCCATACGCCTGCTATAACTCCGGCTTGGACGAGGGGTGGAGTGAATTCGGTCATGGCTGTACGAATATGCTTCATGTTGAATCAAAGCTGTCCGAAGAAGTTGCTTAACCCGGTGCGTCTCCACCGCCTGCGAAGAGTCACCTTCAATTGGGATGGCCTCTAGTCGTGAAGCGGCAGCAACAAGGAATAATGACCCGGAGGCGTTGGCACAGGCTGAGGTACGATAGTGTTCTGACGAGGCGGATCCATCAGGCGAGGCTGGGCCGGTGCGCCCGTCCCAGGTGCTTCCGCCCGGTTTACCACTGGCGGGTTGCTGGTTCCCGCTCCTGGGGTATTGAAGAGATCTCTGGCTTCGAAAACCGGAGGCAAGCGAGACCGGTGCTTCCTTTTCAGGACTTCATGCGACGCGTTCTGATCCAGCATAAGCCGATAAGCCTGTGCGTCCAAAGCGGTCCGCTCTGCAGTCATCCTGGCATTCTCAGCTGCTAGGTCGGCCTTGGCCTGAGTAATCTGATCCCTCACCTTTGCAATTTCTGCTTTGTGGGTGTCCTGATCTGCCGGATTAGCCTCTGCCATAAGCGTAGCCAACGCATCAAACAAATCAGACAAGACTTGAGCCGGCAGGCGCATAGGGCCTCCTGCCCCGGCTGCTGTCACCGTTACTGACCCGGAAATCATTGCTGCTCCGGTCGAAGAGTGGATCACCGCCTGTGTACCGGCCATGAATATTCTGACCCGGTTTGGCAGATCAGAGGGGTCTGGAATACTGTCGCCATCGGAATGGCCCCCAATCCAGCCATCTTGTAGCTGATATAACGATTTGGTTTCTCCGGTCGAGGACTCATCGCCGGAATAAACGACTGTCTCACCACCAGATTCTGATCCATCCTCGTATTCCCCTCCATGGATGACTCCCACGAAGGCACTCTTCACGGCCGGTTTAACCTGGGCAGATCGTGCATGCTGAGCCGTTTTGACGAGGTCGGTGCAGATGTTCGGCTTAGGGCCCGGTTCACCGATCTTGCCAATGAAGACGTGGATGCCACCAATTGGGACCCGGTACCCGTACTCAATCGAGCCGGCCTCGGGGCACCATCCTGCATCGTTGATGTAGAGCTTGCCGCAACGACTCTTGGTCATCCGGCCCACAGCGTAACCCTTGAGTCCTTCGAAGTTGCCCTCCAAGAACTTGAAACCATCGTGCGATAGCCCCACGGTGGGCGCCAACTGTCGTGGTTTTGTCATGGCAGATGTCCTCATGAAAGGACTTAGTCGTGGAGCCATCGCTACGAGTTAGCTTGAAGGGGTTAAAGTGGATACAGGGACGGAAGAGAGTTTATACTAGTTCGGCCCCTTCGATGAAGGTAAAAGCCTACATCTAGTTGTGATAGAATTGATGGGGTTTCGATGACTAGGGAGCAAACAAGCTTCGCCTAAGCCTCGAGTTGTTGTATGTTGTCCTTGAACCGTCGTCGGGTCGTCCCCTTATATACATGGGTGATGCACGTCGGTTTACACAGTCCCGACACCGGCTCATAGATGTGTACGGTTCGGTCTCCACTTATTCCTAACTTACAATACAAGTTTACATACCGACGCCGGTTTACGGCTACAGGACATAAACCGACTATGGGTCTTGAGCCCTCATCTGCCTTCATGGGCTTTTACATACTCAACTACTGATGAAGTTAACCGGGCTTATCTGGGCCGGTTTACGCCCAGTAGTAATATCCCCAACAGAGAGCGCCGGGATGATGAAGATGGCCACCGGTGAGGGATCCCCCCTCCGGCAGGGTGCCGGAACAGGGTCCCGATTGGTTTCTGGTGGCTACAAAGGCTTGCAGCGGTGCAACTCCCGATGTATTCTATTCCCCGATGGTTTTAGGGTATTTTGAGATATATAGGCGAAAGAAGTCGGTCAGGGGAGCCACGAGGGGCCCACGAGGGTGGAGGGCGTGCCCAGGGGTGGGCGCGCCCCCCTGCCTTGTGGCCTCCTTGAAGCTTCCCTGACTTCAGCTCCACGTCTCCTCGATTGCTTCCGTTCCAAAAATAACTCTCCCGAAGGTTTCATTCCGTTTGGACTCCGTTTGATATTCCTTTTCTGTGAAACACTGAAACAAGGGAAAAAACAGAAACTGGCACTGGGCTCTGGGTCAATAGGTTAGTCCCAAAGATAATATAAAAGTGCATAGTAAGGCGCATTCAACATCCAAGATGGATAATATAATATCATGAATACTTCATAAATTATAGATACGTTGGAGACGTATCAACTACTGAGTGGGCCCAGAGATACCTCTCCATCATACGGAGTGACAAATCCCAGTCTCGATTCATGCCAACCCAACAGACACTTTCAGAGATACCTGTACTGCACCTTTATAGCCACCCAGTTACATTGTGACGTTTGATACTGTCGGCGTTCTGGGAACGGGGGTCCCCAGACTTGCCTGCCTGCGGCCTGCGGCGTGGCCCAAAGGAGGCCTAGGACAGCCCATCTTCATCAACACAAGCTCAAGACCCTCGCGAGGGGCCAAGCCTCGTGGGGCGGACGACCAGGAGCTTCCTCAGGCACGGCCTCGTCAGGTTGGCTCATGAGGAGGCGGAGAGTTCAAGGCAGGGTACCTCGCGAGGTGCCCATGACGCAAGCCATGACGACCATACGCGGGCGCCAGCCGGGCGCCAGCCGCCAGCAAGGCCCCTCCTTTCCTCTTTGGTGCGAAGGGAGCAAGCGCAGGCGAGAGCACCAAGCAAAGGCATCCGTTTTGGTGCAACAAGACCAAGACCAGCACCAACGGCTGGAAGGGGGTCATCGTGGAGCCCGAGCAGGCGTCATCACCAGAGCCTTTGGCGGGCGAGGACCAACTTTAGTCAGGATAAGTGTACCCGCTGTTCCCCTTCAAAATGGCCAATTGTTGGCACCCTTCCTGCTCAATATTTGGGAAGAGGCCCAGGGACTTCGCCTATAAATAGGAGTAGCCACACACAGATAGAAGGGAGGGAAGAGATCGAAGAGATCGAGGGGATCGAAGGGATCGAAACGATCGGCATCCAGAGAAAGACAGAGACCTGGTCCTCAAGCTGGAGCGACGGGACACCACCTAGCAGCTCATCACACCCACCAAGAACAGACCCTCGCGAGGCTGTTCTTCCCTGTACTGTTCCTCATCAGCTCAAGAGGCAATCCACCACACCACAAACTAGAGTAGGGTATTACACCACAACGGTGGCCCGAACTAGTATAAATCTTGTGTCTCTTGTGATGTTCTATTTAGTAGTTTAGGTCCCTGCGATCCGGCGAGGTACGAGATGGTGGAGGGTTGGATCTCCGCGCGTACCCCAGTGTTCGAACCTCAAGGGTCTGCCGGAACCCGAAATCCGACATTTGGCGCGCTGTAAAGTGCGCCGAATCTGCTTTTCGTCGCCTCGTTCTTCCCTCGACCACTGCAACCATGTTCGACGCCCGGTTGCTCAAGGCTGAGCGCCGAGCCGCTTCGCCTCCCATGTCGCTCAGACAGTTTCGCCGGGCGGGCGCTCGTCGTTCCTCGTCGCTGCCGTCAACACCGCCACCGGCCCGGGGAACGAGCAGCAAGCATCGCCCCAGCACCCGGCCCATGAGGCGGAACGGCCGCACCGCCAAGCCTTCGCTCACCCCGTCGGTTTCGCCACGCGCTTCAGCGCCATGGAGGCCCGAGCTGCACTCATCGCGGCTAACGAGCTCCTGCGCTATCGCTCCGTCGACGACGCTTCACGAAGAATGGCTCGACCGCTGCCGCCAAGCTCGTCACGCTGCAGAGGCGACCCAGCGCCATCCGTCTCGCTGCACCGCACCCGCCTGCTGGCGATGAAGCCCCGGGCGCCTCAGCCGCCTCCTCAAGATGGCGCCTGGCCCCAAGGCGTCACGGTCTCGGCGGAACCTGTTCCGCCAGCGCCCGCTGCAAGAGCAGAGCTGTCAAGAAGTTCCTCGCCCGCAAGAAGCTGCCCGAGCGCCCTGCTCCAAAGACGTGAAGACCTCGCTGCCCCGTACCAGCGGTGCAGGGAGGCCCACAAGACCAAGCTCTGTCGCCCGAGGCCCCCAGCGGCCACGGCCGGGCTGCCGCGCCTTCACCTCCGAAGGCGCAGTAGCGTCGCGTGGCCCGCCAAGTTCAAGCCAGACCTGCCTCCTCGCTATGACGGCACGACTGACCCTATGGAGTTCCTCCAGCTCTACGAGCTGGGCATCGAGGCTGCCAACGGGGATGAAAAGTTCATGGCGAACTGGTTTCCCATGGCGCTCAAGGACGGGGCCCGCACCTGCCTCCTGAATCTGGCTCCAGGCACGATCTCTTCCTGGACCGAGATGCGTACCCGCTTCATCGCCAACTTCCAAGGTACTCGCGACCGGCCACCCGCCGTGAGCGACATGCGTCGAATCAAGCAGCAGCTGTGGGAAACCCCGCAAAAATACATTCAGCTTCAACAACGCTACGCCTCAAGATCCCAAGGGTAACGGAGGAGGCCATCATCTCGCTTTCTCCGACGGGCGCGCGACGTCAAGATGAAGGAGGAGCTGGCGATGCATGAAGACCTGTGCACCTCGAGCTGTTCCACTTGGCGACCAAGTGCGCCAGGCTGAGGAGGCGCCTCCTCCTCGAATCGCCCGCCGTGGATCCCGAAGAGAAGAAGTCCAAGGCCAAGGACGTGAAGCGCAAGGGGGCTGCCGTACTCGCGGCCGAACCAGACACCAAGCGAGGCAGAGATCAGCACGAGTCCTCCAAGGGCAGCCGGTACTGTGTGTACCACGACCTCCACACTCACCACACCAATGAATGTCAAGAGCTCCGAGCCGTACGCGAAGGACGGGTCGACAGACGCCCCGAGCGCAGCGACCAGGGCTATGGCCGAGGAGGAGGAAGGAATGCAGGACACTGGGAAGACCGCGGCCCGCGCCAATGGTGGCGCGACCAACCTCGCGAGGACCGCTGGCAAGACCCACCTCGCGAGGGAGGCTGGAGGGATCAGCCTCGCGAGGATCGCCTGCAGGGAACGCTGGCCTCCCTCACGCCGCCGCCGCCAAGGAGAATCAAAGACCGTCATCAGACGAGGGGCTGGGGCTTCCAGAAGCGCGGCGACCGCTGCATCCCGGGCAGAGCTCAAGCCCCAGCCTCTCAACAAGATCTTCAAGCGATTCGCCCGCGAAGTGAATGCAGTCCTCCCCAAGCTCGAGTCCATGCGCCCTCTCAGGTGGTCGGCGTGCGCCATCACGTTCAGCTCAGCGGATCAGCTCAAGTGCGCAGCCACAGCCGGAGTTCTCCCGATGCTTTGTTCCCCAATCATCAGCAATGTGCTATTCACCAAGACCCTCATCGATGGCGGAGCAGGGCTCAATGTCCTATCCATGGAAACATTCACAATCTTCAAGTGCCTTACAGTCAGCTTCAGCCAACCAAGCCTTTCTCCGGAGTCACCGACGGCTCCACGGTCCCGATCGGGCAGGTCCGCCTTCCTGTCACCTTCGGGGCTCGCGACAACTACCACACCAAGCTCATCGACTTCGACGTCGCCCACATCTGCTCACAGACAACGCCATCCTCGGGTACCAGCGTTGGCCAAATTCATGGCCGTAACCCACCATGGCTACAACGTCCTCAAGATGCCAGGAAGCAGCGGGGTCAGCACGGTGCCCTGTGAAGAGAGACACGCAGCGTGCTCCCTGGAGCGAGCCTTTCAGGCCGCATCGCTGGAAGACCCAGACCACAGCAGCAGGAGGCCTCCCGAGGCCGCACCCAAGAAGAAGGCATCGACCGGTCCAGCTCTTCAAGAGACAGGCCCCTCAGGGCCCACATCGGGCCAGGGGGAGCCTCCTTCCATCGCATAGGAAAGCGCGCCCGGCGCCCTCCTTAGGCAGGGCTCGGGGGCTCTCCCCTGGAGGGATGCCGGCCTCGCCAAGGTCCCGAGGAAGGCGCTTGGGCACCACGTGGAGGCGTGCTTCGAAGCACGTTTCCCGCAAGCAGGAGCAAGACCGGGAGGGCAGAACCCTCAAGAGTTCGTCAGCAAGGCCATTCAGGAGCTACAGGAGTCAAGGGTCATGAGGGGCAGCCGCCGCCACTCATGTGGCCCCCATCCAGCGAGGATGGTGGGCTGCGCGTCTGCATCGACATACCAGGGCTCAACCGAGCCGCATCTCAAGAGCGCCTCTGGCCCTCGCGAGTGGGACGTTGCGAGGGTCCGCCCCACAGCTACGTACGCATGCCTTATGGCCTGCCAAATGCGGCTGCTGTGTACCACCGTCTCATGAGGGCCATCCTGGAGGCTCAAGAGGTCAGGCACGCCGCAGCCCTGGCAGAGATGGAGATGGCCCCTAAGGAGCCGACAGCGCCTCCCGAGCCTCCCGAGGCCCCCGGGCCTGGGGGCTCGTGAGGATCGGCTCCCGCAGCCCACCGAGTCTGCTACACCAACACCCCTTCATCCCCAACATCACCAGGTGACATCTTTAAGTGTTATTTCCTACTGGAGGCGCCTTGAGGTCAGATTATTCCTGTGCCGCGTGGGTCCGTCCCTGCGGCATGTATCCCGTTTATTTCATGTCGTTAGCCTATCCTGTTGGGGGCGCCCCTCGAGCTGCATCATCCCCAAGCCGCTCGGGCCAGTCCCAGCGACATGTATCCTTCCTACTTTTTCCTTAGGATTATGCTCTCGCTCCACCATGCTTGTTATTTGCGCCTTTTCCGGTGGCGGAATCTTGCACGTTAAAGGGGGTGCTGAGCATCGTGACTGTGGCTCCTACCGCTCTCCGGCCATCATCCTCTGGTCTTGTCCATGGCATCGCGACTGGCTTGCTGGCCAAGCGGCTGAGACCAGCCCGAGAGCCGGACCCGAGGACGAGAGTTTCGTCATCTAACCCAGCTTATGCGTTAAAGGGGGTGCTCGAGCATTGCGACTGTGGCTCCTACCGGCTCTCCGCCCTCACCCTCTGGTCTTGTCCATGGCATCGCGACCTGGCTTGCCGCCGACGGCCGAGACCAGCCCGAGAGCCGGGACCCGAGGACGAGATGCTGCATCCGACCTAGCTTGTGCGTTAAAGGGGGTGCACGAGCATCGCGACTCAGGGGCTCCTACCGCTCTCCGCCCTCACCCTCCGGTCTTGTCCATGGCATGGCGACTGCTTGCCGGCCGACGGGTCGAGACCAGCCCGAGAGCCGGGACCCGAGGACGAGAGTTGCTGTGATCGACCTAGCTTGCGCGTTAAAAGGGGATGCACGAGCATCGCGACTCGTGGCTCCTACCGCTCTCCGCCCTCACCCTCTGGTCTTGTCCATGGCATCGCGACCGGCTTGCCGCCGACGGCTGAGACCAGCCCGAGAGCCGGACCCGAGGACGAGAGTTGCTTCATCTAACCTAGCTTATGCGTTAAAGGGGTGCACGAGCATCGCGACTCAGGACTCCTACCGCTCTCCGCCCTCACCTCTGGTCTTGTCCATGGCATCGCAACTCGGCTTGCACGACGGCGGAGACCAGCCCGAGAGCCGGGACCAAGACGAGAGCACCGCATCCGCCAAATTTACAGGAACACACTTGAAGATAAGGCCAGAGCCAGGCGCAACCCGCTTGAGGTAGGGGCCCGTGAGTCCCGCTACCGGCTCACGGGTGCCCAGTGACACCTCGGCCCAGCCCCTACCATGCCAGCCACGTGTCGTGGTGGGGTCAGATACGCCGAGGGCTCCTCCCGAGGGGAGCCCCTCCCACGTTCCAAAGGAAGCACCATGCGCTACCGTGGCCGACGACATCGCCGAGGAGCGGCTATGCTCAGACGCATGCGGAAGCGCTATGCTCCGGGCCGGTGATAAACAACCGAGGGTGGCCTCCGGTCGCATCAACCTCGGGAGCCCAGAGCTCAGTGTCCGGCCTCGCCGCAACGCCTCCTCGGGAGGCGCCCGCGAGGCTGGGCACGGGGGCTGCGCTGGTCACGCCCAGACGACGCCACTCCAGCCAGGCCCCTCGGGCCTGGTTCGTCGCACGTCACTCCCCGAGCGGAGCCAAGGTACGAATGCTGTTTGAGCGTCAAGGGGGTCTCCTGAGCATCGCGACTCAGGAGCCTAACTGGTCATGTAGCCCCTCGCCCCTTAGTTCCGAAAGGCTAACGACGATTGAGGTATGCGCGGTGCCGGGCTCTGCAGACGTAGAACGGCGGATCCGCCCGCGTCTCACCTCCCTACTTGTTGTTCGTGCGCCAAGGGGGACTCCTGAGCATCGCCACTCAGGAGCCTAACTTGTCACGTAGCCCCTCACTCCTTGGTCCCGTCCTGGTTTCCGGTCGGGGCTAACGGCGGCTGAGTTATGCGCGGGGCCGGGCTCTGCCGGCACAGAACATAAAGCAAGTAGGAAGCACAAATTTCAAGGAATTCAAAAGAAAATATTACAGTACACACTGTTATCGCAATACCAAATGCAAGTTTAAACGCCTCCTCGAGGCATGATACATGTGCAGGAATTAAAAGCAAGGCAGGAGCCACAACGGAGTCACTTGTCGGCGGTGGAGCAGCGCGGAGTGGGCTCGCCTCGTGAAGTAGCAGGGCCGGCAGCGCTCGCCCGGCTTGGTGTCAAGGCCCGAACTTCCCCAACAGAGCCTCCGCGCGACCCTTCACAGCCTCGGCAATGGGCAGCTGCATGCTCGCCGCTTGGCTCCAAAGAAGCTGTCCATGTTGACGCTAGGATCGCAAAGATAGATGTGGGTGAGGATCCGCGTCAGTGCAGCGGAAGACAAGACACGCGCCTCGGCCTCATCCGTGGGGCCAAGACCAAGGGAGACATCTTCAAGAGCGCGAACCAGGAAGGGAAGCAGCTTGGCAGGTGGCTGCCCTTCAAGGCCGCCAAGAGGGCTCTCCAGCCGCTATCGTAAAGCTCCCTCAAGAAGGCGCGAGCCTTCACCTTCATATCCATGAAGGCCACGCGATCTTTGGCAAGAACCCGCCTTTGTCGTCCCAACTCGACCTTCCTCGCCTCCGGTTCCTGCTCCAGTAGCGCCTAGGCGGTCACGGCGCTTCTTCACTTGGCCTCCCGGCCCTTGACGGCCGCCGCGAGCCTTCACGCTTTCCTCCTGCTCCTGGCGGAGGCGGGCCTCCTCGGTAAGCTGGTTCTGCAGGCTCTTCAGCTCGCCCTCCAGCGTCTCACAGCGACCTTGGATGCTGGCTGCCTCCCCCAGGGCAGCATCGCGGGCAACATTCGCCTCACGAACAGCTTGCTTCTCCTCGTCGCAAGCCGTCGAGGCCTGGACCAGCGCCGCCCGAATCGAAGCGTCGGAGCAAATTGTCAGGACCCCGATCCTAAGTCACACCGATCTAGCATGTAACACATCATATCACTTTGCGGCCTCACGCACGGTATTCCCACGGGTGTCGCCTTACCATGGCCCGGGACCGTTATGCCTTTTGGCTCACGTATATGATAGTGTCGCTAGCATCCATATGACAAAGAACCCGGGCCGACATGGCTAGTCGTGAACCCAAAGCGGCACTAACCTATGGGGACAAAAATACATGAATCACATCGAGCATGTCGGTCATCAACGTATAAATTCGGGCTGTAGCACTGGGCTAACAGGACTCCGGTATCCCGGGCTGTAGCAGGCTAGGCAGGACTCCGAATAACACCGCGTGACATTTGACATAGGAACGAAGTGAAACACATGCCGGCCAGTCATGTGTCCACGCAGTAGTGCTGGGCTAGCAGGACTCCGGTGAACCGGGCTGTAGCGGACTACTATCGCTCAGAAGCACGAGACTACATTTCCCCTTATGAGAGGCTGCCAAGGATAAACAACTAGTTTGTCGGATCCCACACATACCAAGCATTTCAAACATACACACAATATGCTCAATATGTGTAGATACAACATGGCATCACAACATAACTCTACGACTCAAATATCTATTAAAAAGGCTTCGAGGAGCGAGATATAACAAACATGGGTCTCATGACCCAACACTCAGAGCATACAAGTCAAAACACAAGCGGAAGCTAAACATGTCTGAGTACAGACAACTAAAAATGAAGAAGGCTGAGAAGCCTGACTATCTACTGATCTCCGCCGAGGGCACAAGATCGTAGCTGAGGTAACAAGCTAACCGTCAAGTCCAAGCGGAACTACTAGCGAGACCAAGTCTCTCTCGCAAAACATAAAATAAGCAAACGTGAGTACAAACGTACTCAAAGAAGACTTACATCGTAACTAGCTACATATGCATCATTATCAAAAGGGGTGGTGGAGTTTGACCGCAAAGCCAGCTTTGACTCGGTGGCTATCCCGAACTACGATCGCAAGTAACTCTTTTAAGGTGGCACACGAGTCCACATATTCACCATATCAATACACCACTATGGATCCGCCGCCTCTCCTCACGAGAACGCCATCCATAGCACTCACGCTTATCTTGCGCATTTTAGAGTGTCCACTTTCACTTGTCTATGAACCGGTATAGGAAACCCAAGTCCTTCTCCGTGGACACGGCTATTCGAATAGATCATATTAACCCCGCAGGGTGTACTTCTTCACACACGCTCACCACTTACCGCCCGTTTACACGACATGTACTCGGCAACCTTCAAGCGGAAGCCCAACGTGGGTGTCGGCCACGACCTACCTAAACACTCAAGTCCCTAGTCCAAAGTTTATCGCCTATTCGGGTTCCATCCACAGAGTCCGCCGAGGTTTCCCATACAGCCTAGAACGATGTGTACAGTGGTTCCCGAGACACCAAACGGGCGAATCGGTACATCAGACCACGGTGTGCCTACCGCAACACAACCCACCCCTACGGTCAGCGCTATGGCGGCCCCCAAAGATACTACAAACACCGTAAACTACTTGCAACTCTTGACCGAGGACAAGGGTGGTTAAGAAGTTTAGAGGGTCCATTGGTTTCGGGCCCAATGCGTGGTAGTAACTGTTTCATGGATCACAAACGCAGATCTCAGTTCCTGAGGACGGCTGCAATGAGACAACCCACCATGTACTCCTACATGGCCTCTCACCGCTACCTTTACCAAATCGTGTTCACACACTTAGCTAACACACAGTAGGACATGTTCACACAACCATTCCAATTAATTCCCGATGAATCAGACCTGACTCAACTCTAAGCAGTAGCAGGCATGACAACAAGCATGAATGAGTAGGCACAACATGGCTCAAACAACACCTACTCATGCTAGTGGGTTTCATCTAATTACTGTGGAATGACAGGTCATGCAGAGGATAAAGGGGTTCAGCTACCGCAGCAAGTAACACATGAGTCGTTGTTGTCCTAATGCAGTAAAATAGAGCAGGAGCGAGAGAGTGGGATTATATCAAAATGGACAAGGGGGTTTTGCTTGCCTGGCACTTCTGAAGATAATATAGTTTTTCATCGGTGTCATCGAATAATCGTCGGAACGTCGTCTACCGAGAGGGGACAATTACCGGCAACTGAGAAAGAACACAATCAATGCAATGCACATTCACATGAATGACATGTCATGTTAAGGTACTGAATTCACCTAATGCAATGTCTAGCCAGGTTAATTGAAGTAGAATTCAAACAAGGTTAAACTCCAACTCCAAATGTTATTTCATAAATTGCCCTAATCATGATTCATCCTATTCAGTGAGGTTAACTTGTTTAATCATGCATGAAAATGCCATAAACAGATTCTTCATATTTTTCTGATCATTTTTCATATATAAATTATTTAATTTGGAGTTCTGATTAAAAGTTATGAATATTTGAAGTTTGGGGTATTTTCTGAAATTTCCTGAATTAAATTAAATCCAGAAAATCAAATAATTGCGTCAGCATTACAGAGGCATGACGTCAGCGAGTCAACCGTGGTTGACCGGTCAAACCTGACGTGTGGGGGCCACACGTCAGTGTCTCAGTTAGTTAACAGGGGGTTTATTTCTAATCTAATTAGATTAGTGGCGCTGGGGGCCCACTGTCAGTGTCAGGGGGGTTAAAAGGCGGTGATTAGCACTAAGCTAATCACCTGACGGCCGGGCCCACGTGGCAGGGCTCAGGCGACGGGGCTCGTCGCCGGCGACCTCTGGACGCGGCGGAGTCCGCGCCACAGGCCACGGGGGCGGCGTCTGAGAGCACCGGGGCGTAGCCCGGGCTCTCGCAAGATCCGGTGGGGCAAGTAGGAGGAGCTGGGGTCTGGCTCACGGAGCGGAGTCGGGCGGGCGGCCGGAGCTCGGGCTCGAGCGGGCGTGCGGCTACAGAGCGCGGGGAGGCAGGGGAGAAGGGGGAATGGATGCAGCGGCTCACGGCGGACTCGATGGCGTCGACGGCGAGCTCGGGGACGCGCTGTGGTCGACGGGGCGGCGATGGGGATCCACGGCGGCCAGCGGTGAAGAGACGATGGTGACGACGATGGAAGCCGTCCGGGGGTGCGTGGCTCGACGAGGAGGTAGAGGGGGTCGCGGCGGAGCTAGGGAGCGTGTCAGGGAGGTGTGGCAGTGGCCGGGGCCACGGTGGTTGTGGACGGCGGCGACGGCGATTTCGGCCATGAGAGAGGGAGCGAGGGGAGGAGGGAGAGGCACGGGAGAGAGGAGAGCGGTCGGGCGGGCGCGTGGCGACGCCTGGGTCATCCAACATGACGAGAGGGAGGACACGCAGTGTGGAGGGAGGAGGTGGCGCGGGCGCGGGTGCGCTGCCGGGCACGCGCCTGCCCTCCCTGCCGGGAGGAAGGCGACAAAGGAGGGGGCCCAGATGGGCTGGGCTGATTCTGCTGGGCCACCAGGTGAGTGGGCCTCAGGTAAGCGTCAGGTAAGTCCTTCTCTCTCTATCTTTTTTTCTCTTAGTTTTCTAATTTTCTGTAAGCTGTTGGGCTTTACTAAAAATATCCAGGCACTTTCAAAAATCACCAAACTGTGCATGCCCAATGTATAGAATATATCTAACATGGAACATTTCAGTTTAGGAGTATTTGGACATTTAAAATATTTTATAGGATTTAAATGTCCGAATTCAAATACTTATGAATTAATTCAAAGATCCAAATGTCATGGAAAAATGTGCAACATCTCTGGTTACTGTTTCCAGCATTTTTCCAAAAATGGTGAACATTTTTGAAGGCCATTTGGGTTCATTGAAGAATATTTCTTAGTTGAACCTATTTGAATTGCTTTAATTGTAGGGTTTAGGCAATCCCCATTTCAAATTTCATGAAAATTAAACACGATGCATGGATGCAATGCCACTAGTTACAAGCAAGCTCTAGGGTTGTGACAACTCACCCCCACTAAACAAGAATCTCTACCGAGATTCAAGACGGAAGTAAGAGGAAAAGGGGAGTCACAAAACTATCACAATCTTCATGATCCATTTGCCCTTCTCGAAAATGTTGATCCATTCCATCATCTTGGTCTTGACGCCTTGCTTTCGAGATCTTCACCGACATGACAATGTAAAGAGGGGGAAACCCTACAGTTTTTAATCTTCTTGAATATCGAGAAACTCACTATCAACTCACGTATTGTGTGGGTTAACATCTCTTTTTGATACAAAAAACACATCGAGTGGTTTGTAACAACAAACGACGGGGTTTGATTGGTGGGCAACAATTCCATGCTTAGAAGGATGGTGGATGGTGTCAAGGTGGCGAGGAAATATTTGCCATGATTCAATAACGGGCACCCTGTGGAGGTGACGCGAGGGACTATTCCCTTAAGTGGCAAAAAGAATTACTTTTGAATCAGAGATCATTGAAACTCTTCATACCAGCCTAAGGCAATTCACAAAGATCGTTTGGTGGAGTGCAAGGAATGGCATACCCAGACTAGAATGGATGATGTGGACTACCTTGTTGAAACAACGCAATGGATGATTTTGCTTATCACCGGAAATGGATGGGACCCATAGTAAATCCACTTTTGAGGATGATCCTAGACATCAAGTACTGAGAAGGACATCCCATGGAAAATTGGCACAATGGGGTGCAAGTTGGGAACAACATGCAAATGTTGGGAAGGTTCCAACCATCACATCCGCCCGAGATTCAGATCTGGTTGGTGTTAGGATATTCCGGACTCATCGAGTCTAGAAAGAAAAATGAAAGTTTGCAACACAAATCGACGAGAGGATGTTGCGAGATTCTCGAATGAACTACGATAGCAAGCTCCAAAACATGAGCTGGTTCTGCTACAAACAAGTGAACACGTTGTCCAAGACAAGAATGACCACATGGTAGTCTTACAACAAAACACTACCGAAGTTCGTGGGGAACCATCATCGAGGATATCAAGTCTTTACGCAAGTCCATGGATTAGATCCCAAGCATAGGCTTCTTTTCTTTGAACAAGTCAATCAGTGGCTTAGTATGCTAGGAATACATATAGAATGAAGGTTGCAAGTCTCCAGACTACAGAACACTTCGCACATATGCATGACTGACTTGGGATGATTCCAAGGAAACAAAACAAACCTTTCTCAAATTCATGCCAGCAACTTACACCTAGAGCACATGAATTCGAGGAAGTCACTCTTTCCATCCAAGCATAAGCTTCATGAACGGAACACGAAGAAATGCTTACACAAGTTTCCAATACTAGGTTGATGTTCAACATGACTCATGGGGGAAGACAAAATGCTGCTGATGGGCTCAACAACAACTCATCGGAATTTCCATATCACTGGACTTCCACCATCATGTGAACACGGTGATAGCATTGGTCAGACCAAAGGATGTAATGGGGTATGCTCGAGGGATCAACCATGAGTAAGACAACATTACGAACATCGTTGGTTCTGATTTGACTTAATAATAGCCCATACTCAAGTCAAAGGATTGATAAGACAATAGGTCCAAAGAATCGATCACAGAGACCAATCGATGAAGATGTCATCTTTCTTCAACACACACTACACAAGAATATCCTTCTGAACGAACTAAGTCAGCAAGCTTTATCCTCCAACTCTCCAAGTTGTTGTTTAGCTTAACCAACTAGCTCAGGTATCCAACATGTATTCTTGGAGAAAGGGTGGTTCACAAGAAACCAACTTGATCACGAGCTCAACATAACAGTCGAGGGGACAACTTTGGTAATACTTCCGAGAAGATATTCGGAAAATCACAAACCACCGATATGTTACTAAGCTCAAGAACAATCTTGCTTTTGAGGGCAAGACGATATGATCAAATGAGTGAGGACTTGACAAGATCCTAACCCATCAATCGAAGTGTGCACCAGAAATAGGGACTAGGTAGCACGATCAATCTTAGTATGATGATTTAATAACCAACACGCTAAGAATGAAAATATTGTCCATTAACTACCAAGCAACGAGGTTGCTAGGAGTATTGATTTCACACATCACAATTCACTTGTCGGCATTCCGGTTGTATCAACACGGACCGAGGAATGAACAATGATGGCGAGAAGTATCACTACGACAAGAATTCATAAGAGAAGGTGCAATTCTCATGATGTTCCCGACATAAAGATGGTAACACTCCAAGGTAGAGCAGAATCAAAGCTGGATTGGCATTTTGATCTGCGGAATACAAATCGCTGACCCAATCCTAGAAATAGATGAGGTATCGGAGTTTGTTTCTCCTAGTCATTCCGAGCAGTAATGGCTTGACGGACCACAAGGATAATAGACATCGATAAACGAATGCACACATACTCTTGGTTATCAAGCGATAGAGGATGGTCGGGATACAACTAAAGAGAGCAACTCAAAGGAACATATAACTTTTCGAGTTGTGGATGCATAGATTAGTATGTCGAACCAAGTTCAATGTGTTTCTTCCGGATAACCCATGCAGAGAGTTAGGACCGGCAGATTCATTAATATAGAATGGAGTACTCCTCAAGAGCACTCTTATTGTGATGTTTTGGTTCAAAGAACTTCGCCATAACTAGTTCATGGTATTTGGAAGAAGGAAATGCCACGAACCTCGAGGACTATCGCAGTTACTAGTATCCTAAAGGAGCTAGCAAACACTATCAACATTAGGTAAGTAGGGTGAATCTCGGGTTCAAGAACCCGGAATAGGATGCCTACTAACTAATAACATCACGGGATGCTTTCGAGAATAATGGCCGTAATCATCACACCGGGGATACAAAAGCATTGCTAAATTGCTAGATGACTTCCTAAACAACTAGGGTCATAATAATAGCTCCAACATCTATGTCGAGGCAACAAAGTACCTCAACTTACCGATTAGTGTGCTTATTCTGACCAAAAAGGACATCGGGAACGGATGAAAAGGATTGCAAATGCATCGACTATTTAGAGACACAGGATGACTCGGACAAAGATAACGGCTGTAAATGCTCACAATGATTTGAGACATCCTGCAAAAATGGTGGCATAACCACTCAACATCACAATACCAAGATTCCGAGATCAACAATTATCATACGTAAATAGTAGGAACTGAATCGAGGCTTAAAACCAACAATCTTAAAAGTCTACGGATTAGTAACACGCCATCCTCGATAGATAGATGAGAAGCCTAGTTCTTAAACCCCGTGAGAAGAGTAGAGGATGACTCAGATCAGAAGGCCATGAGGTGTAAGGAGCAAAAAGAGCCTTACGTTCCCTTCCACAATCAATTCCCTTACATAGCTAAAGCATTTCTAGACACATCTTCGACCAGTTTGGCTTGGTAATCCTACAGCAACAAAGCTCGATACCAACGCTGTCAGGACCCGATCCTAAGTCACACCGATCTAGCATGTAACACATCATATCACTTTGCGGCCTCACGCACGTATTCCCAGTGTCGCCTTACCATGGCCCGGACCGCTTATGCCTTTTGGCTCACGATATGATAGTGTCGCTAGCATCCATATGACAAAGAACCCAGCCGACATGGCTAGTCGTGAACCCAAAGCGGCACTAACCTATGGGGACAGGCATACATGAATCACATCGAGCATGTCGGTCATCAACGATAAATTCGGGCTGTAGCACTGGGCTAACAGGACTCGTATCCCGGCTGTAGCAGGCTAGGCAGGACTCAATAACACCGCGTGACATTTCAAGGGATGCATATAGGAACGAAGTGAAACACATGCCGCCACCAAGTGTCCAAGCAGTAGTGCCGGGCTAGCAGGACTCGGTGAACCGGGTCAGAAGCGGACTACTATCGCCGTAAGCACGAGACTACATTTCTTATGAGAGGCTGCCAAGGATAAACAACTAGTTTGTCGGATCCCACACATACCAAACACTTCAAACATACACACAATATGCTCAATATGTGTAGATACAACATGGCATCACAACATAACTCTACGACTCAAATATCTGTTCAATAGGCTCCGAGGAGCGAGATATTACAAACATGGGTCTCATGACCCAACACTCAGAGCATACAAGTCAAAACACAAGCGGAAGCTAAACATGTCTGAGTACGCATAACTAAAATGAAGAAGGCCGAGAAGCTCGACTATCTACTGATTCCGCCGAGGGCACAAGATCGTAGCCGAGGTAGCAAGCTAACCGTCAAGTCCAAGCGGAACTACTAGCGAGACCAAGTCTCTCTCGCAAAACATAAAATAAGCAAACGTGAGTACAAACGCATCAAAGAAGACTTACATCGTAACTAGCTACATATGCATCATTATCAAAAGGGGTGGTGGAGTTTGACCGCAGCAAGCCAGCTTTGACTCGGTGGCTATCCTGAACTACATCGCAAGTAACTCTTTTAAGGTGATGCACACGAGTCCACATATTCACCATATCAATACACCACTATGGATCCGCTCCCGCCTCCTCACGAGAACGCCATCCATAGCACTCATGCTTATCTTGCGCATTTTAGAGTATCCACTTTCACTTGTCTATGAACTGGTATAGGCAACCCAGAAGTCCTTCTCCGTGGACACGGCTATTCGAATAGATCATATTAACCCTGCAGGGGTGTACTTCTTCACACACGCTCTCACCACTTACCGCCGTTTACACGACATGTACTTGGCAACCTTCAAGCGGAAGCCCAACGTGGGTGTCGGCCACGACCTACCTAAACACTCAAGTCCCTAGTCCAGGTTTATCGCCTATTCGGGTTCCATCCGTAGGGAGTCCGGCCGAGGTTTCCCATACAGCCCAGAACGATGTGTACAGGGTTCCCGAGACACCAAACGGGCGAATCGGTACATCAACATTTGCAGCCACCGCAACACAACCCACCCCTACGGTCATGCTATGCGGCCCCCAAAGATACTACAAACACCGTAAACTACTTGCAACTCCCGGACTGAGGACAAGGGTGGTTAAGAAGCCGAGAGGGTCCATTGGTTTCGGGCCCAATGCGTGGTAGTAACTGTTTCATGGATCACAAACGTAGATCTCAGTTCCTGAGGACGGCTGCAATGAGACAACCCACCATGTACTCCTACATGGCCTCTCACCGCTACCTTTACCAAATCGTGTTCACACACTTAGCTCACACACAGTAGGACATGTTCACACAACCATTCCAATTCATTCCCGATGAATCAGACTGACTCAACTCTAAGCAAGAGCAGTGCATGACAACAAGCATGAATGAGTAGGCACAACATGGCTCAAACAACTCCTACTCATGCTAGTGGGTTTCATCTAATTCTTGTGGAATGACAGTCATGCAAGAGGATAAAGGGGTTCAGCTACCGCAGCAAGTAACACATGAGTCGTTGTTGTCCTAATGCAGTAAAATAGAGCAGGAGCAAGAGAGTGGGATTATATCGAAATGGACAAGGGGTTTTGCTTGCCCGGCACTTCAAGATAATATAGTTCTTCATCGGTGTCATCGAATAATCGCTTAACGTCGTCTACCGAGAGGGGACAATTACCGGCAACTGAGAAAGAACACAATCAATGCAATGCACATTCACATGAATGACATGTCATGTTAAGGTACTGAATTCACCTAATGCAATGTCTAGCCAGGTTAATTGAAGTAGAATTCAAACAAGGTTAAACTCCAACTCCAAATGTTATTTCATAAATTGCCCTAATCATGATTCATCCTATTCAGTGAGGTTAACTTGTTTAATCATGCATGAAAATGCCATAAACAGATTCTTCATATTTTTCGATCATTTTTCATATATAAATTATTTAATTTGGAGTTACAGATTAAAAGTTATGAATATTTGAAGTTTGGGGTATTTTACGAAATTTCCTGAATTAAATTAAATCCAGAAAATCAAATAATTGCGCCAAGATTACAGAGGCATGACGTCAGCGAAGTCAACCGTGGTTGATCGGTCAAACCCGACGTGTGGGGCCACACGCCGTTGTCTCGGTTAGTTAACAGGGGTTTATTTCTAATCTAATTAGATTAGTGGCGGTGGGGGGCCTTGTCGCTGTCGAGTTAAAAGGCGGTGATTAGCACTGTTAATCACCGACGCCGCCCACGTGGCAGGGCTCAGCGACGGGGCTCGCCGGGCGACCTCTGGACGCTGGCGGAGTCGCGCCACGGCCACGGGCGGCGCTCGAGAGCACCGGGCGAGCCCGGCTCTCGCAGATCCGTGGGGCAGGTAGGAGGAGCTGGGAGCCGGGGCTGCCGGAGCGGAGTCAAGGGCGGCGGCCGGAGCTCGGGCTCGAGCGGGCGTGCGGCTACAGAGCGCGGGGAGGCAGGGGAGAAGGGGGAATGGATGCAGCGGCTCACGGCGGACTCGATGGCGTCGACGGCGAGCTCGGGGACGCGCTGTGGTCGACGGGGCGGCGATGGGGATCCACGGCGGCCGGCGGTGAAGAGACGATGGTGACGACGATGGAGGCCGTCCGGGGGTGCGTGGCTCGACGAGGAGGTAGAGGGGGTCGCGGCGGAGCTAGGGAGCGTGTCAGGGAGGTGTGGCAGTGGCCGGGGCCACGGTGGCTGTGGACGGCGGCGACGGCGATTTCGGCCGCGAGAGAGGGAGCGAGGGGGAGGAGAGGAGAGGCACGGGAGAGAGAGGAGAGCAGTCGGGGCGGCGCGTGGCGACGCCCGGGTCATCCAACAAGGACGAGAGGGAGGACACGCAGCAGGAGGGAGGAGGTGGCGCTGGCGCGGTGTGCGCTGTGGGCACGCGCCTGCCCCTCTGCCGGGAGGAAGGCGACAAGGAGGGGGCCCAGATGGGCTGGGCTGATTCTGGCTGGGCCACGGTGAGTGGGCCTCGTAAGCGCCAGTAAGTCCTTCTCTCTATCTTTTTTCTCTTAGTTTTTAATTTTACGTAAGCTGTTGGGCTTTATTAAAAATATCCAGCACTTTCAAAAATCACTAAACTGCATGCCCAATGTATAGAATATATCTAACATGGAACATTTCAGTTTAGGAGTATTTGGACATTTAAAATATTTTATAGGATTTAAATGTCCGAATTCAAATACTTATGAATTAATTCAAAGATCCAAATGTCATGGAAAAATGTGCAACATCTCCGTTATCAAGCTTCAAGATTTTTCCAAAAATGGTGAACATTTTTGAAGGCCATTTGGGTTCATTGAAGAATATTTCTTAGTTGAACCTATTTGAATTGCTTTAATGCTAGGGTTTAGGCAATCCCCATTTCAAATTTCATGAAAATTAAACATGATGCATGGATGCAATGCCACTAGTTACAAGCAAGCTCTAGGGCTGTGACACGAATCCAGCCAGAGGTTGCCTCAAGCGCCCACCACCAAGCGAGGTCGGCGCCTGTAAGATCTCTGGCCGCAGCCGGTCCAATTCAGCGGTAGCACGATCCAGGACCGTGGGAGGAGTCGGAGAGACAGGAGTTGGTGGAGTAGGAGGATATGGCGGCGGCATAACCACTGCCCCCTGAGGCGGAACCAGCGGCGCCACGGCAACAGTGGAGGCAGCGCCAAGCAAGGGCACCTCGGGAGTCGCCTGGGTCAAGGGGCTTAGTCGCCACGGGCTCACCAGCCTCGCGAGGACGCCCGGCAGGAGAAGCTCGGGCGTCAGGATCATCTTCTTTTCGGCAGAGGCACCGCCATGGATGGGGCCTCAGAGCCCTTCAGCTTCTTCGCCATGGGCGCCCGGCTGGCCAAGAACGTGGACATCGATCTCGCCGATGAGCAATAATCGAGACGGGAAGCGTGCACTTACTGTGTCGTCGCCGGTGGACTCGAGCAGCCTCCGCCATACTTGAAGCCCGAGAGCTGCTGCAGGATCGGCTTCAAGGGGACCAGGAGCAGGAGGCGCTGTCATGCGGATCGCCCCGAGCCGGGCGGATCCATGGGGACCGCACCAGTCCGGTCCTTCTTCGGGATCGGGGGCAGGCTTCCGCCTCCCCGCTCATCCTCATCCTCGTCGTCGTCACTCTCGGGGAGGCGGAGAACGCGGGGCCTGCGCCGTAGGGGAGGAGCCTTTGACTCTGCCCCCGAATCAACCCCCTCTCCTGGCTCTCTCTCCTCCACCTCTTCGCCGGAGTCGGAATAGGACACGTCCACCAGGTCCTCCGGAGCCTCCACGGGCACGGGCCCGTCCCCATTGAAGACGGGCATGGGCCCCACTACCTTCTCCCAATCCTCGTGAAGGAACAAGGCGCTGGGCGCCCTCCGCCACGCCGTCGCCCCCAACCAAGGACTGGAGGACCGTCGCCAGATCCTCGCTGGCCAGGACCACGGGGCTTGAGTGAGGCCTCCACATCGGAAGCGAGTACGGACGAAGCGGAGCCAGTTGGTGCTCCAGGAACTCCCTTAGCAGCGACGCACCGGTCAGCTTCACCGCCGCCGCGTCGGCCGGCTTCTGATCTGCATCCATCTTCTCCAAAGACTGGCTGGGGATCCCGAAGCTCCGCCGGGACCATCGTCGGAACTCTCGGCGGGCTCCGTGGGTAGGATCAGCCGAGGTGGATGCGCCAGCATCCACCAAGACCCACTTGCTCTGAAGCCCTCAATCCGCTTCCTGTGGTTTGAAATGGCGATGGCTCCGCCAAGATGCAACGAAGCTTCAGACGCTGGAGGCGGAACCGCGGGAGGTTCGGAGGAAGAAGTAGTGGCGCAGCAAGGCCACCGAGGGTTTCACCCCAACATGGGCCTCACAATAGTAGGCGAAGATTGCCCGAAGAAGGATGGAGTTGGGATGGAGGTGCAGAGCTTGGATGTTGTAGTGATGGAGGACGGAGAAGAAGAACTCAGAGAAAGGAGGTACCAGACCAGCAATGATGGCGCTCACGAAGAACGGGTAGAAGGTACTCCCCCGACCCTCAGGGGCGGAGGAGCCGGCCTTGAACACGGCCGTTCCATCGACGCCCTGCGCCTCGGTCAACCGGCGCATCAGGGCGAGGCTCGCCGCTGACACATTTGGAGGGTCCAAGGCAGGAGAGTACCAAGCTCCGGCCGGGGCTTGGCGAGGAGCCATGACTGGCTAGGGCACGAAGGCGGAGTGGATCTCAAGGTCTTGGAAGCAGAGAGGGGAGGCGCAAGAAAGGGGATCTGAGCAGCAACTGGAGAAAGTAAAGGAGGCAAGGAAGATGCCGCACTATTATCAACCCACGCGGTTGCAGAGGCGCACGCATCCAATCAACCGCCACGCGGCGCCCAAGGCCGCAAGCTGTTAGGGCCCACGACGCTTCGCACTTGCCCTTTCGCCACTCTGCTCGGCCAAGTTCGGGCGCCGCGCCGGGCTATCACATGCTCTGGGAACGGGGGTCCCCAGACTTGCTCGCCATGCGACCTGCAGGCGTGGCTCAAAGGAGGCCCAGACAGCCCATCTTCATCAACACAAGCTCAAGACCCTCGCGAGGGGCCAAGCCTCGCGGGGCGGACGACCAGGAGCTTCCTCAGGCACGGCCTCGTCAGGTTGGCTCATGAGGAGGCGGAGAGTTCAAGGCAGGGTACCTCGCAAGGTGCCCATGACGCAAGCCATGACGACCAAGGGCGCCAGCCGGGCGCCAGCCAGCAAGGCCCTCCTTTCCTCTTTGGTGCAAAGGGAGCAAGTGCAGGCGAGAGCATCAAGCAAAGACATCCGTTGCGGTGCAACAAGACCAAGACCAGCCCCAACGGCTGGAAGGGGGTCATCATGGAGCCCAAGCAGGCGTCATCACCAGAGCCTTTGGTAGGCGAGGACCAACTTTAGTCAGGATAAGTGTACCCACTGTTCCCCTTCAAAATGGCCAATTGTTGGCGCCCTTCCCGCTCAATATTTGGGAAGAGGCCCAGGCCTTCGCCTATAAATAGGAGTAGCCACACACAGATAGAAGGGAGGAAGAGATCAAGAGATCGAGGATCAAGGATCAAACGATCGGCATCCAGAGAAAGACAGAGACCCGGTCCTCAAGCTAGAGCGACGGACACCACCTAGCAGTTCATCACACCCACCAAGAACAGACCCTCGCGAGGCTGTTCTTCCCTCAGACTTGTTCCTCATCAGCCCAAGAGGCAATCCACCACACCACAAACTAGAGTAGGGTATTACACCACAACGGTGGCCCGAACTAGTATAAATCTTGTGTCTCTTGTGCTGTTCTATTTAGTAGTTTAGGTCCCTGCGATCCGGTAAGGTACGAGACGGTGGAGGGTTGGATCTCCGCGCGCACCCCAGTGTTCGAACCTCAAGGGTCTGCCGGAACCCGAAATCCGACAGATACACCGAAAGCATTCCGACGGTATCCGGGAGTTGCACAATCTCATGGTCTAAGGAAATGATACTTGACATTAGAAAATCTCTAGCAAACGAACTACACGATCTTGTGCTATGTTTAGGATTGGGTCTTGTCCATCACATTATTCTCCTAATGATGTGATCCTGTTATGAACGACATCCGATGTCCATGGTCAGGAAACCACAACCATCTATTGATCAACGAGCTAGTCAACTAGAGGCTCACTAGGGACATGTTGTGGTCTATGTATTCACACATGTATTACGGTTTCCGGTTAATACAATTATAGCATGAATAATAGACAATTATCATGAACAAGGAAATATAATAATAACCATTTTATTATTGCCTCTAGGGCATATTTCCAACAGTCTCCCACTTGCACTAGAGTCAATAATCTAGTTCACATTGCCATGTGACTAACACCCAACGAGTTTCCTCGAGTCAATAATCTAGTTCACATCATCATGTGATCAAGACTCAATAAGTTCTGGGGTTTGATCATGTTCTGCTTGTGAGAGAGGTTTTTAGTCAACGGGTCTGCAACATTCAAATTTCTATGTACTTCTCAAATCTCTAGGTCATATTGTAAATGTTACTTCCACGCTCCACTTGGAGCTATTCCAAATTGTTGCTCCACTATACGTATCCGGTTTGCTACTAAGAGTCATCCAGATAGGTTTTAAAGCTTGCATCGACGTAACCCTTTACGTGAACTCTAAGGACAATTTTGACCGCTGTCTAATGATCCATTCCTGGATCACTCTTGTACCCCCTTGCCAGACTCGTGGCAAGGCACATATCAGGTGCGGTACACAGCATGGCATATCGTATAGATCCTATGGCTAAGGCATAGGGAACGACCTTCGTCCTTTCTTTTTCTTCTGCCGTGGTTGAGCTTTAAGTCTTAACTTCACACCTTACAACTCAGGCAAGAGCTCCTTCTTTGACTGATCCATCTTGAACTCCTTCAAGATCATGTCAAGGTATGTGCTCTATGAAATCCTTATCTGGCGTCTTTTATCTCTATAGATCTTGATACCCAATATGTAAGCAGTTTTACCCAAGTCTTCCTTTGAAAAACTCCATTCAAACAACCCTTTATGCTTTCCAGAAATTCTACATCATTTCCAATCAACAATATGTCATTTACATATACTTATCAGAAATGTTATAGTGCTCCCACTCACTTTCTTGTAAATGCAAGTTTCTTGCAAACTTTGTAAAAACCCAAAAACTTTGATCACCTCATCAAAGCGTATGTTCCAACTCCGAGATGCTTGCTCCAGTCCATAGAAGGATCGCGGGAGCTTGCATACCTTTTAGCATCCTTAGGATCGACAAAACCTTCTGCTTGTATCACATACGGCCTTTCCTCATGGAAACCGTCAAGGAAACTTTGTTTTGTCATCCATCTGTCAAATTTCGTAAATGAAAATGCAGCAACTGCTAACAAAATTCTAACGGACTTTAGCATCGCTATGATTGAGAGAGTCTCATCATAGTCAACTCTTTGAACTTGTCTGAAACTTCTTTGAGATAAGTCGAGCTTCATAAATGGTGGCATTACCATCAGCATATGTCTTCTTCTTAAAGATCCATTTATGGCTTGTCGATCTTCGGGCAAGTCCACCAAAGTCCATACTTTGTTCTCATACATGGATCCTATCTCGGATTTCATGGCTTCAAGCCATTTGTTGGTATCCGGGCCCACTATCGCTTCTCCATAGCTCGTAGGTTCATCATTGTCCAACAACATGACCTTTAAGATAGGGTTACTACTTAGAAGTTGTATGCACCCTTGTCATCCTACGAGGTTCGATAGTAACTTGATCTGAAGATTCATGATCAGCATCATTAGCTTTCTCTTCAACTGACGTAGGTGCCACAGAAACATCTTTTTGTGTTGCGCTACTCTCTGATTGAAATAAAGATTCAACAACCTCATCAAGTTCTATCTTCCTCCCACTCAATTCTTTCGAGAGAAAATCTTTCTCGAGAAAGGACATGTTCTTCACAACAAACACTTTGCCCTAATATCTGATATAGAAGGTATACCCAATTGTCTTCTTTGGGTATTCTATGAAGACACAATTGTCCTCTTTGGGTTCGAGCTTTTCTGGCTGAAGCCTTTCGACATAAGCATCGCAGCCCCAAACCTTAAGAAACAACAACTTAGGTTTCTTGCCAAACCATAGTTCACACGGTGTTGTCTCCACGGACTTAGATGGTGCCCTATTTAAAGTGAATGAGTTGTCTCTAATGCATAACCCCAAAACGATAGTGGTAGATCGGTAAGAGACATCATAGATTGCACCATATCCAATAGAGTGCGATTACGACGTTCGGACACACCATTACACTACGGTGTTCCAAGTGGCGTCAACTGTGAAACGATTCCACCTTGTCTTAAGTGATTGCCAAACTCATAACTCAGATACTCTCCCCTTGATCATATCATAGGAACTTGATCTTCTTGTTACGATGATTCTCAACTTCACTCTGAAATTGCTTGAACTTTTCAAACATTTCAAACTTATGCTTCATTAAGTAAACATGCCCATATCTACTCAATTCATCGGTGAAGGTGAGAAAATAACGATATCCACCGCACGCGTCGACACTCATCGGACCACACACATCAGCATGTGTGATTTCCAACAAGTCACTTGCTCGTTCCATTTTTCCAAAGAATGAGGTTTTAGTCATCTTGCCAACGAGGCATGGTTCGCATGTGTCAAGTGATTCAAAATCAAGTGACTTCAAAAGTCCATAGGCATGGAGGTTCTTCATGCGCTTTACACCAATATGACCTTAAGCGGCATTGCAACAAGAAAGTGGAACTATCATTATCAACTCTACATCTTTGGGCATCAATGTTATGAACATGTGTATCACCACGATCGAGATTCAATAGAACATTCACATGGGGCGCATGACCATAGAAGGTGTTATTCATGTAAACAGAATAACCATTATTCTCTGACTTCAATGAATAATCGTATTGTAGTACACATGATCTAATCATGTTCATGCTCAATGTAGACACCAATGCAAACAACATTTATCTAGGTTTAACACTAATCTCGAAGGTAGAGGGAGCGTGCGATGGTGATCAAATCAACCTTGGAAATACTACCAACACACATCGTCATCTCACCCTTAGCTAGTCTCTGTTTATTCTGTAGCTTTTGTTTCGAGTTACCAATATTAGCAACTGAACCGGTATCTATTTCCCAGGTGCTACTAGGATTACTAGTAAGGTACACATCAATAACACATATATCAACTTTTGTTGAAGTTGCCAGCCTTCTTATCTACCAAGTATTTGAGGCAGTTCCGCTACCAGTGACCGTTCCCCTAATAGAAGCACTTTGTCTCGGGTTTGGGTTAAACCTTGGGTTTCTTCATTGGAGTGACAACTAGCTTGACATTCATGAAGTTTCCCTTCTTACCCTTGCCCTTCTTGAAACTAGTGGTGTTGTTAACCATCAACACTTGATGCTCCTTCTTGATTTCTACCTTCATGGCCTTAAGCACGACAAACAGCTCCGGGATCATCATCCCTTGCATGTTATAGTTCATCATGAAACTCTAGTAGCTTGGTGATAGTGACTGGAGAACTTTTTCAATCACTCTCTCATCTAGAAGATTCACTCCCACTTGATTCAAGCGATTGAAGTACCCAGACATTCTGAGCACATGCTCATTGGCTGATCTATTCTCCTCCATCTTGTAGGCAAAGATCTTGTCAAAGGTCTCAAACCTCTCAATACGGGCGTGAGCCTGAAATACCAATTTCAGCTCTTGGAACATCTCATATGTTCCATGGCGTTCAAAACGCCTTTGGAGCCCTGATTCTAAGCTGTAAAGCATGGCACACTAAACTATCAAGTAGTCATCAAAACGTGTCTGCCACATGTTCACAACATCCATAGACGACGCTCGAGGGGTTGGCACACCGAGCGGTGCATCAAGGACATAAGCCTTCTGTGTAGCAGTGAGGACAATCCTCAGACTACGGCCCTAGTCCGCACAATTGCTCACAATATCTTTCAACTTAGTCTTTCTCTAGGAACGTATTAAAACCGGGAGCTAAAGCGCGAGCTATTGGTCTACAACATAATTTGCAAAGACAATTTAGACTATGTTCATGACAAAGAGTTCAATTAATAAAATTATTTAATGAACTCCCACTTAGATAGACATCCCTCTAGTCATCTAAGTGATACATGATCCGAATCGACTAGGCCGTGTCCGATCATCACGTGAAACGGACTAGTCATCAACGGTGAACATCTCCATGTTGATTGCATCCACTATACGACTCATGTTCGACCTTTCGATCTCTTTTGTTCCGAAGTCATGTCTGTACATGCTAGGCTCGTCAAGTCAACCTAAGTGTTTCACATGTGTTCCGAGGCCATGTCTGTACATGCTAGGCTCGTCAACACCCGTTGTATGCGAACGTAAGAATCTATCACACCCGATCATCACGTGGTGCTTTGAAACAACGAACCTTCGCAACAGTGCACACTTAGGGGGGAACACTTTTCTTAAAATTTTAGTGAGGGATCATCTTATTTATGCTACCGTCGCTCTAAGCAAATAAGATGTAAACATGAGAAACATCATATGCAAATCATAAAGTGACATGATATGGCCAATATCATCTTGCGCCTTTGACCTCCATCTTCGAGGCGCGACATGATCACCATCGTCACCGACATGACACCATGACCTCCATCATCATGATCTACATCATCGTGTCTTCATGAAGTTGTCTCGCCTAGTATTACTTCTACTACTATGGCTAACGGTTAGCAATAAAGTAAAGTAATTACATGGCGTTTTCATTGACACGCAGGTCATACAGTAAATTAAGACAACTCCTATGGCTCCTGCCGGTGGTCATACTCATCGACATGCAATTCGTGATTCCTATTACAAGAACATGATCAATCTCATACATCACATATATCATTCATCACATCCTTTGGGCCATATCACATCACATAGCATACCCTGCAAAAACAAGTCAGACGTCCTCTAATTGTTGTTGCATGTTTTACGTGGCTCCTATGGGTTTCTAGCAAGAACGTTTCTTACCTACGCAAAATCCACAACGGTGATATGCCAATTGCTATTTACCCTTCATAAGGACCCTCTTCATCGAATCCGATCTGACTAAAGTGGGAGAGATAGACACCCACTAGCCACCTTATGCATCAAGTGCATGTCAGTCGGTGGAACCTGTCTAACGTAAGTGTACATATAAGGTCGGTCCAGGCCGCTTCATCCCACAATACCGCCGAATCAAGATAAGACTAGTAAGGCAAGCAAATTGAGCAAATCATCGCCCACAACTACTTTGTGTTCTACTCGTGCATAGAATCTACGCATAGACACGGCTCTGATACCACTGTTGAGGAACATAGTAATAAATCAAAAAAAATCCTACGTGTCACCAATATCAATCTAGGAGATGCTAGCAACGAGAGAGAGGGAGTGCATCTTCATACCCTTGAAGATTGCAAACGGAAGCGTTACAAGAACGTGGTTGATGGAGTCGTACTCGTGGCGATTCGAATCGCGGAAGATCCAATCTAGTATCGAACGGACGGCGCGTCCCCGTTCAACACATGTACAGCCCGGGGACGTCTCCTTCTTTTTGATCTAGCAAGGGGAGAGGAGAAGTTGAGGGAGAGCTCCGACAGCATGACGGCGTGGTGGTGGTGGAGCTCGTGGTTCTCCGGCAGGGCTTCGCCAAGCACTATGGAGGAGGACGAGGAGGTGTAGGAGGAGGGAGGGCTGCGCTAGGGAAGAGGTGCGGCTTCCCTCCCACCCCTCCACTATATATAGGGGCAAGGGGAGAGGGGGAGGAGCCCTAGGGTTTCCCCTAGGGGGCGGTGGTCAGGGCAAATTGGATCTCCCTACGGAAACCCTAGGTAGACTTGCCCCCCAAGCCAAGCGGGTGGAGACTTGCCTCCCAAGACAGGTGGAGGCGCCCCACCTCCCAAAGCAACATGGGAAAGGGTGTGGGGGCGTACCACCCCTTAGTGGGCTGGTTTGCCCTTTCCGCTTGGTCCATGAGGCCCTCCAACACTTGCCAGGGCTCCCGAAACACCTTTCGGTCATGATGGCCATAGCCTGGTACCCCCGGAACACTTCCGGACTCCAATACCCTTCGTCCAATATATCGATATTCACCGTCGGAACATTCCGGAACTCCGCGTGACGTCCAGGATCTCATCCGGGACTCGGGACTACCTACGCTAACCACATACTAATTCCCATAACAACTCTTGCATCACCGAACCTTAAGTGTGTAGACCCTACGGTTTCAGGAACCATGCAGACATGACCTAGACGTTCTCCGACCAATAACCAACAGCGGGATCTGGATACCCATGTTGACTCCCACATTTTCCATGATGATCTCGTCGGATGAACCACGATGTCAAGGATTCAATCCATCCCATATACAATTCCCTTTGTCCATCATTATGTTACTTGCCCGAGATTCGATCGTCGGTATCCCCATACCTCGTTCAATCTCGTTATCGGCAAGTCTCTTTACTCGTTCCGTAACGCATGATCCCGTGGCTAACTCCTTAGTCCCATTGAGCTCATTATGATGATGCATTACCGAGTGGGCCTAGAGATAACTCTCCGTCATACGGAGTGACAAATCCCAGTCTCGATTCGTGCCAACCCAATGACACTTTCAGAGATACCTGTAGTGCACCTTTATAGCCACCCAGTCATGGTCTAAGGAAATGATACTTGACATTAGAAAAGCTCTAGCAAACGAACTACACGATCTTCTGCTATGCTTAGGATTGGGTCTTATCCATCACATCATTCTCCTAATGATGTGATCCCGTTATGAACGACATCGAATGTCCATGGTCAGGAAATCACAACCATCTATTGATCAACGAGCTAGTCAACTAGAGGCTCACTAGGGACATGTTGTGCTCTATGTATTCACACATGTATTACGGTTTCCGGTTAATACAATTATAGCATGAATAATAGAAAATTATCATGAACACGGAAATATAATAATAACCATTTTATTATTGCCTCTAGTGTTGGGGAACGAAGTAATTTCAAAAAAATTCCTACGCACACGCAAGATCGTGGTGATGCATAGCAATGAGAGGGGACAGTACTGTCTACGTACCCTCGTAGACCGTAAGAGGAAGTGTTATATCAACGCGGTTGATGTAGTCGTACGTCTTCACGATCCGACCGATCCAAGCACCGAAAGCATGGCACCTCCGAGTTCTGCACACGTTCGGCTCGGTGACGTCCTCGCCTTCTCGATCCAGCAAGAGGGGCGAAATAGTAGATGAGTTCCGGCAGCACGACTGTGTGGTGACGGTGTTGGTGAAGAACAATCTTCGCAGGGCTTCGCCTAAGCGCTACGAAAACTATGACGGAGGATAAACTAGAGGAGACGGGGTTGCCGGCTGCGGCTTGGTGTTTCTTGATGTGTCTTGGGTGCTAGCCCTACCCTCTATTTATATGTTGAGCCTTGGGGTCGAAACTTGGAGTAAAGCCTCCACAAAGTCGGTTTTACCCGAAAGGCAAGAGTCCTTCTCGAATCCAGGGCCGACGCCAGTGGTTCCCGCCATTCGACCTGCACGCCAGGACCTGGCGTTCGCCTCGGACTCATAAAACTTCCTTTTGCGCTTTCCAAAAACCTCGTGGGATTTCCTCTTTGGCCCAGATAAAGTGTTCTCATGCCCAAACATTTCGGGAAACATCCGGAACCCCTTCCGATGATTCCGTAACCTTTCTGGAGATCAAACGCTACTATCCACATATCAATCTTCACTTCCGGACCATTCCGGAGTTCCTCGTCATATCCGTGATCTCATCCAAAACTCCGAACAACATTCGGTCACCAACATACATAACTCATAGTACTATATCGTCAACGAACGTTAAGCGTGCAGACCCTACGGGTTCGAGAACTATGTAGACATGACCGAGACACCTCTCTTGTCAATAACCAATAGCGGGACCTGGATGCCCATATTGGCTCCTACATATTCTATGAAGATCTTTATCGGTCAGAGCGCATAACAACATACGTTGTTCCCTTTGTCATCGGCATGTTACTTGCCCGAGATTCGATCTTCGGTATCTCAATACCTAGTTCAATCTCCTTACCGGCAAGTCTCTTTACTCGTTCCGTAATACATCATCTCGCAACTAACTCATTAGTTACAATGCTTGCAAGGCTTATAGTGATGTGCATTACCGAGTGGGCCCAGAGATACCTCTCCGACAATCGGAGTGACAAATCCTAATCTCGAAATATGCCAACCCAACAACTACCTTCAGGGACACCTGAGAGCACCTTTATAATCACCCGATTACGTTGTGACGTTTGGTAGCACACAAAGTGTTCCTCCGTAAACGGAGTTGCATAATCTCACGATCATAGGAACATGTATAAGTCATGAAGAAAGCAATAGCAACATATTAAACGATCGAGTGCTAAGCTAACGGAATGGGTCAAGTCAATCACATCATTCTCCTAATGATGTGATCCCGTTAATCAAATGACAACTCATGTCTATGGTTAGGAAACATAACCATCTTGGATCAACGAGTTAGTCAAGTAGAGGCATACTAGTGACACTCTGTTTGTCTATGTATTCACACATGTATCATGTTTCCGGTTAATACAATTCTAGCATGAATAATAAATATTTATCATGATATAAGGAAATAAATAATAACTTTATTATTGCCTCTAGAGCATATTTCCTTCAGTCTCCCACTTGCACTAGAGTCAATAATCTAGATCACATCGCCATGTGATTTAACATCAATAGTTCACATCACCATGTGATTAACACCCATAGTTCACATCATCATGTGACCAACACCCAAAGGGTTTACTAGAGTCAATAATCTAGTTCACATCGCTATGTGATTAACACCCAAAGAGTACTAAGGTGTGATCATGTTTTGCTTGTGAGATAATTTTAGTCAACGGGTCTGTCACATTCAGATCTATAAGTATTTTGCAAATTTCTATGTCAACAATGCTCTGCAAGGAGCTACTCTAGCTAATTGCTCCCACTTTTAATATGTATCTGGATCGAGACTTAGAGTCATCTAGATCGGTGTCAAAGCTTGCATCGATGTAACTCTTTACGACGAACCTTTTGTCACGTCCATAATCGAGAAACATATCCTAATTCCACTAAGGATAATTTTGACCGTTGTCCTGTGATCTTACTCCTAGATCACTATTGTACTCCCTTGCCAAACTCAGTGTAGGGTATACAATAGATCTGGTACACAGCATGGAATACTTTATAGAACCTATGGTTGAGGCATAGGGAATGACTTTCATTCTCTTTCTATCTTCTGCCGTGATCGGGTTTTGAGTTTTACTCAATTTCACACCTTGTAACACAGGCAAGAACTCTTTCTTTGACTGTTCCATTTTGAACTACTTCAAAATCTTGTCAAGGTATGTACTCACTGAAAAAACTTATCAAGCATTTTGATCTATCTCTATAGATATTGATGCTTAATATGTAAGTAGCTTCATCGAGGTCTTTCTTTAAAAACTCCTTTCAAACACTCCTTTATGCTTTGCAGAATGATTCTACATTATTTCTGATCAACAATATGTCATTCACGTATACTTATCACAAATGTTGTAGTGCTCCCACTCACTTTCTTGTAAATACAGGCTTCACCGCAAGTCTGTATAAAACTATATGCTTTGATCAACTCATCAAAGCGTATATTCCAACTCCGAGATGCTTGCACCAGTCCATAGATGGATCATTGGAGCTTGCATATTTTGTTAGCACCTTTAGGATTGACAAAACCTTCTGGTTGCATCATATACAACTCTTCTTTAATAAGTCCATTAAGGAATGTAGTTTTGACATCCATTTGCCAGATTTCATAAAATGTGGCAATTTGCTAACATGATTCGGACAGACTTAAGCATCGCTACAAGTGAGAAAATCTCATTGTAGTCAACACCTTGAACTTTGTCAAAACCATTTTCGACAAGTCTAGCTTTGTAGATAGTAACACTACTATCAGCGTCCGTCTTCCTCTTGAAAATCCATTTATTTTTCCATGGCTTGCCGATCATCAGACAAGTCAACCAAAGTCCACACTTTGTTCTCATACATGGATTCCATCTCATATTTCATGGCCTCAAGCCATTTTGCGGAATCTGGGCTCATCATTGTTTCCTCATAGTTCGCAGGTTCGTCATGGTCTAGTAACATGACTTCCAGAACAGGATTACCGTACCACTCTGGTGCGGATCTCACTCTGGTTTACCTACAAGGTTCGGTAGTAACTTGATCTGAAGTTACATGATTATCATCATTAGCTTCCTCACTAATTGGTGTAGTAGTCACAGGAACAGATTTCTGTGATGAACTACTTTCTAATAAGGGAGCAGGTACAGTTACCTTATCAAGTTCTACTTTCCTCCCACTCACTTCTTTCGAGAGAAACTCCTTCTCTGGAAAGGATCCATTCTCAGCAACGAATATCTTGCCTTCGGATCTGTGATAGAAGGTGTACCCTACATTTTCTTTTTGGTATCCTATGAAGACGCACTTCTCCGATTTGGGTTTGAGCTTATCAGTTTGAAACTTTTTCGCATAAGCATCGCCTCCACAAACTTTAAGAAACGACAACTATGGTTTCTTGCCAAACCACAGTTCATATTGTGTCATCTCAACGGACTTAGATGGTGCCCTTTTTAACGTGAATGCAGCTGTCTTTAATGCATAACCCCAAAACGATAATGTTAAATCGGTAAGAGACATCATAGATTGCACCATATCTAATAAAGTACGGTTACGATGTTCAGACACACCATTACACTGTGGTGTTCCAGGTGGCGTGAGCAGTGAAACTATTTCACATTGTTCTAACTGAAGACCAAACTCGTAACTCAAATACTCTTCTCCACGATCAGATCGTAGAAACTTTATTTTCTTGTTACGATGATTTTCCACTGCACTCTGAAATTATATGAACTTTTCAAATGTTTCAGACTTATGTTTCATTAAGTAGATATACCCATATCTGCTCAAATCATCTGTGAAGGTCAGAAAATAATGATACCCGCCAAGTAGCCTCAATATTCATCGGACCACATACATCAGTATGTATGATTTCCAACAAATTTGTTGCTTGCTCCATTGTTCCGAAGAACGGCGTTTTAGTCATCTTGCCCAAGAGGCATGGTTCGCAAGCATAAAGTGATTCATAATGAAGTGATTTCAAAATCCCATCAGCATGGAGTTTCTTCATGCGCTTTACACCAATATGACCTAAACGGCGATTGCCACAAATAAGTTGCACTATCATTATTAACTTTGCATCTTTTGGCTTCAATATTATGAATATGTGTATCACTATGATCGAGATCCAACAAGCCATTTTCATTGGGTGTATGACCATAGAAGGTTTTATTCATGTAAACAGAACAACAATTATTCTCTAACTCAAATGAATAATCGTATTTCAATAAACATGATCAAATCATATTCATGCTCAACGCAAACACCAAATAACACTTATTTAGGTTCAACACTAATCCCGAAAGTATAGGGAGTGTGTGATGATGATCCTACCATTCTTGGAAATACTTCTAACACACGTCGTCACCTCGCCCTTAACTAGTTTCTGTTCATTCTGCAACTCCCATTTCGAGTTACTACTCTTAGCAACTGAACTAGTATCAAATACTGAGGGGTTGCTATAAACACTAGTAAAGTACACATCAATAACATGTATATCAAATATACCTTTGTTCACTTTGCGATCCTTCTTATCCGCCAAATACTTGGGGCAGTTCCGCTTCCAGTGACTAGTCCCTTTGCAGTAGAAGCACTTAGTCTCAGGCTTAGGTACGGACTTGGGCTTCCTCACTAGAGTAGCAACTTGCTTGCCATTCTTGAAGTTCCCCTTCTTCCCTTTGCCCTTTTCCTTGAAACTAGTGGTTTTGTCAACCATCAACACTTGATGCTCTTTCTTGATTTCTACCTTCATCGATTTCATCATTATGAAAAACTCGGGAATCGTTTTCATCATCCCTTGCATACTATAGTTCATCATGAAGTTCTACTAACTTGGTGATGGTGACTAGAGAATTCTTTCAATCACTATTTTATCTGGAAGATTAACTCCCACTTGATTCAAGCGATTGTAGTACCCAGACCATCTGAGCACATGCTCACTGCTTGAGCTATTCTCCTCCATCTTTCAGCTATAGAACTTGTTGGAGACTTCATATCTCTCAACTCGGGTATTTTCTTGAAATATTAACTTCAACTCGTGGAACATCTTATATGGTCCATGACATTCAAAACATCTTTGAAGTCCGGATTTTAAGCCGTTAAGCATGGTGCACTAAACTATCAAGTAGTCATCATATTGAGCTAGCCAAACGTTCATAACGTCTGCATTTGCTCCTGCAATAGGTCTGTCACCTAGCGGTGCATCAAGGACATAATTCTTCTGTGCAGCAATGAGGATAATCCTCAGATCACGGATCCAATCCGCATCATTGCTACTAACATATTTCAACATAATTTTTCTCTAGGAAAATATCAAAATAAACATAGGGAAGCAACAACGCGAGCTATTGATCTACAACATAGTTTGCAAAATACTATCAGGACTAAGTTCATGATAAATTTAAGTTCAATTAATCATATTACTTAAGAACTCCCACTTAGATAGACATCCCTCTAATCCTCTAAGTGATCACGTGATCCAAATCAACTAAACCATAACCGATCATCACGTGAAATGGAGTAGCTTTCAATGGTGAACATCATTATGTTGATCATATCTACTATATGATTCACGCTCGACCTTTCGGTCTCAGTGTTCCGAGGCCATATCTGTATATTCTAGGCTCGTCAAGTTTAACCTGAGTATTTTGCGTGTGCAAAACTGGCTTGCACCCGTTGTAGATGGACATAGAGCTTATCACACCCGATCATCACGTGGTGTCTGGGCACGACGAACTTTGGCAACGGTGCATACTCAGGGAGAACACTTTTATCTTGAAATTTTAGTGAGAGATCATCTTATAATGCTACCGTCAATCAAGGCAAGATAAGATGCATAAAAGATAAACATCACATGCAATCAATATAAGTGATATGATATGGCCATCATCATCTTGTGCTTGTGATCTCCATCTTCGAAGCACCGTCATGATCACCATCGTCACCGGCGCGACACCTTGATCTCCATAGTAGCATCGTTGTCGTCTCGCCAACTTATGCTTCTACGACTATCGCTACCGCTTAGTGATAAAGTAAAGCATTACAGGGCGTTTGCATATGCATACAATAAAGCGACAACCATATGGCTCCTGCCAGTTGCCGATAACTCGGTTACAAAACATGATCATCTCATACAATAAAATATAGCATCATGCCTTGACCATATCACATCACAACATGCCCTGCAAAAACAAGTTAGACGTCCTCTACTTTGTTGTTGCAAGTTTTACGTGGCTGGTACGGGCTTAGGAAGAACCATTCTTACCTACGCATCAAAAACCACACGATAGTTTGTCAAGTTGGTGTTGTTTTAACCTTCGCAAGGACCGGGCGTAGCCACACTCGGTTCAACTAAAGTTGGAGAAACTGACACCCGCCAGCCACCTGTGTGCAAAGCACGTTGGTAGAACCATTCTGGCGTAAGCGTACGCATAATGTCGGTCCGGGCCGCTTCATCCAACAATACCGCCGAACCAAAGTATGACATGCTAGTAAGCAGTATGACTTATATCGTCCACAACTCTCTTGTGTTCTACTCGTGCATATAACATCAACGAATAAAACCTGGCTCTGATACCACTGTTGGGGAACGTAGTAATTTCAAAAAAATTCCTACGCACATGCAAGATCATGGTGATGCATAGCAACGAGAGGGGAGAGTGTTGTCTACGTACCCTCGTAGACCATAAGCGGAAGCATTATATCAACGTAGTTGATGTAGTCGTACGTCTTCATGATCCGACCGATCCAAGCACCGAAAGCACGGCACCTCCGAGTTCTGCACACGTTCGGCTCGGTGACGCCCTCGCCTTCTCGATCCAGCAAGAGGGGTGAAGTAGTAGATGAGTTCCTGCAGCACGACGGTATGGTCACGGTGTTGGTGAAGAACAATCTTCGCAGGGCTTCACCTAAGTACTAGGAAAACTATGATGGAGGATAAACTAGAGGAGACGGGGTTGCCGGCACACGGCTTGGTGTTTCTTGATGTGTCTTGGGTGCTAGCCCTACCCCTCTATTTATATGTTGAGCCTTGGGGTCGAAACTTGGAGTAAAAGCTCCACAAAGTCGGTTTCACCCGAAAGGCAAGAGTCCTTCTCGGACTCAGGGCGAACGCCAGGTTCCGGCATCTGGACCTGCACGCCGAGACCTGGCGTCGCCCCTGACTCATAAAACTTCCGCTTGCGCTTTCCAAAAACCTCATGGGCTTTCCCCTTTGGCCCAGATAAAGTGTTCTCGTGCCCAAACATTTCAGGAAACATCTGGAACCCCTTCCGATGGATTCCGGAACCTTTCCGGAGATCAAACACTACTATCCACATATCAATCTTTACTTCCGGACCATTCCGGAGTTACTCGTCATATCCGTGATCTCATCCAAAACTCCGAACAAAATTCGGTCACCAACATACATAACTCATAGTAGTATATCGTCAACGAACGTTAAGCATGCGGACCCTACGGGTTCGAGAACTATGTAGACATGACCGAGACACCTCTCTTGTCAATAACCAATAGAGGGACCTGGATGCCCATATTGGCTCCTACATATTCTATGAAGATCTTTATCGGTCAGACCGCATAACAACATATGTTGTTCCCTTTGTCATTGGTATGTTACTTGCCCGAGATTCGATCTTCGGTATCTCAATACCTAGTTCAATCTTGTAACTGGCAAGTCTCTTTACTCGTTCACTAATACATCATCTCGCAACTAACTCATTAGTTATAATGCTTGCAAGGCTTATAGTGATGTGCTTCACCGAGTGGGCCCAGAGATACCTCTGTGACAATCGGAGTGACAAATCTTAATCTCGAAATACGCCAACCCAACAAGTACCTTCGGAGACACCTGTAGAGCACCTTTATAATCACCCAGTTATGTTGTGACGTTTGGTAGCACACAAAGTGTTCCTCCGGTAAACGGGAGTTGCACAATCTCATAGTCATAGGAACATGTATAAGTCATGAAGAAAGCAATAGCAACATATTAAACGATTGAGTGCTAAGCTAACGGAATGGGTCAAGTCAATCACATCATTCTCCTAATGATGTGATCCTGTTAATCAAATGACAACTCATGTCTATGGTTAGGAAACATAACCATCTTGGATCAACGAGCTAGTCAAGTAGAGGCATACTAGTGACACTCTGTTTGTCTATGTATTCACACATGTATCATGTTTCCGGTTAATACAATTCTATCATGAATAATAAACATTTATCATGATATAAGGAAATAAACAATAACTCTATTATTGCCTCTAGGGTAAATTTCCTTCATCTAGGGCATATTTCCAACAGCGGTCGCCCTCACGAAGCTTGTTAGCACGCGTCTGGCGGCTGTGGCCGCGTTCTCGCCGGAGTGGGCCGCCGAAGTTGCCCTCACAATGCGGGTCCGCGTCCCCATCTTTCACCGGTGACGATTAAACATCGAAATGATATTTGGGGAGTGAGCTAGCAGTGTGCTATACACACCGGCTGTGGACTATAGCTGACGCACCTTCTCGCATAAGCAATAGGCGTACTATACACCGACGGTGCTTCAAGATATTTTGTGAGATCTGCTTGATTTTTCGTCTTGATTTGAATTATGTAATGGGGTCACACCTGCAAAGGATGGTGTTTGAATTGCTAGAACTTTTATCCGCAGTGAACATGCAACTATAGGTGTGTTGTAAAAAAAATGAAATTATTCAGTGTTCGTTTTGACGTTTTATACATTAACTTGGTTTTGTAGGCATTTCAGGTGCATAATTCAAATTTGAACTACATGCACATGCTCCATTGCATATAAATTGGATGAAAAATCAAATTTGTGTCCTTGGTTGCATGCTTAGGTATCATGCAAGAAATGGGAATGATCTTCACACACCCTGCCACCGTCACTCGGCCGCAAACATTGAGATACCGGGTTTTTCAATTCTAGTAAATCCAAAAATCATCTGAAATTCGTGCTTGGCATGCTATCATGGAGCGGCATCAACATGTCGTGGTAAAATTTCAGTCCCATTTGGGGCAGGTTTGGGTATAAGCTTCTCACAAACCAGAGCTTCTCAGAATAAGCGTGATGGTTTCGGTAGGGAAAGTGCCATCTTTGGGGACGAAACGATATCTGTTGCCTCTTATTGCTTCCAAAACATTTCTAGTGTCAACATAGAACACCAGGAGTGGTGTGTTAAATTTTGGAATTTTTCAGGGTTTGTTTGGACATTTTTATACATTAACTAGGTTTTCTGGGCATTTTATGTGCACAATTGAAATTTGAACTACATGCACATGCTCCAGTGCATATAATTTGGTTGAAAAATCAAATATGTGTCCTTTGTGCATGCTTAGGTCCCATGCAAGAAATTGGAATGAATTTCAAACACCTTGCCATAGTCACTCGGCCGCAAACATTAAGATACCTGGTTTTCAAATTATAGTAAATCCAAAACTCGTCTGAAATTCATGAAACTTGGCATGCTATCATGGAGCAGCATCAACATGCAATGGTAAATTTTTTGACCCATTTGGGGCAGGTTTGGGTATAAGCTTCTCACAAACAAGAGCTTCTCACAACAAGCGTGATGGTTTCGGTAGGGAACGTGCCACCTTTGGGGACGAAACGATATCCGTTGCCTCTTATTCCTTCCAAGAAAATTCTAGTGTCAACATAGAACACCAGGAGTGTTGTGTTTAATTTTGGAATCTTTCGGGGTTCGTTTGGACATTTTTATACATTAATTGAGTTTTCTAGGCATTTTATGCGCAAAATTCAAATTTGAACTACATGCACATGCTCCAGTGCATATAAATTGGTTGAAAAATCAAATATGTGTCCTTGGTTGCATGCTTAGGTCCCATGCAAGAAATGGGAATGAATTTCAACCGCCCTGCCACCGTCACTCGGCCACAAACATTGAGATACCTAGTTTTTAAATTCTAGTAAATCCAAAACTCGTATGAAATTCATGAAACTTGGCATGCTATCATGGAGCGCCATCAACATGTCGGGGTAATTTTTTTGTCCCATTTGGGGCAGGTTTGGTTATAAGCTTCTCACAAACCAGAGCTTCTCACAACAAGCGTGATGGTTTCGGTAGGGAACGTGCCACCTTTGGGGACGAAACGATATCTGTTGCCTCTTATTGCTTTCAAAATGTTTTGAGTGTCAACATAGGACAACAGGAGTGTTGTGTTCAATTTTGGAATTTTTCAGGGTTTGTTTGGACATTTTTATACATTAACTGGGTTTCCAAGGCATTTTATGCGCATAATTGGAATTTGAACTACATGCACATTCTTCGGTGCATATAAACTAGTTGAAAAATCAAATATGTGTCCTTGGTTGTATGCTTAGGTCCCATGCAAGAAATGGGAATGAATTTCAAACACCCTGCCCCCATCACTCGGCGACAAACATTGAGGTACTTGGCTTTTAAATTATAGTAAATACAAAAGTCGTCTGAAATTCATTAAACTTGGCATGCTATCATGGAGCTGCATCAACATGTCGTGGCAATATTTTTGTCCCATTTGGGTAGGCTTGGGTATAAGCTACTCACAAACCTTAGCTTCTCACAACAAGCGTGATGGTTTCAGTAGGGAACGTGCCACCTTTGGTGAAGAAACGATATCCGATGCCTCTTATTGCTTTCAAAAAAATTTGAGTGTCAACATAGAACAACAAGAGTGTTGTGTTCAATTTTGCAATTTTCAGTGTTCGTTTGGACATTTTTATACATTAACTGGGTTTCCCAGGCATTTTATGTGCATGATTCGAATTTGAACTACATGCACATTCTCAAGTGCATATAAACTGGTTTGAAAAATCAAATATATGTCCTTGGTTGCATGCTTAGGTCCCATGCAAGAAATGGGAATGAATTTCAAACACCCTGCCACCGTCACTCGGCCGCAAACATTGAGATACCTGGCTTTTAAATTCTAGTAATCTAAAATTTGTCTGAAATTCATGAAACTTGGCATGCTATCATGCAGCGGCATCAACATGTCGTGGTAAATTTTTTGTCCCATTTGGGGCAGGTTTGGGTATAAGCTACTCACAAACCTTAGCTTCTCACAACAAGTGTGATGGTTTCGGTAGGGAACGTGCCACCTTTGGGGACGAAACGATATCCGTTGCCTCTTATTACTTTCAAAAATGTTCTAGTGTCAACATAGAACAATAGGAGTGTTGTGTTTACTTTTGGAATTTTTGGGGTTCGTTTGGACATTTTTATACATTAGCTGGGTTTTCTAGGCATTTCATGTGCATAATTCAAATTTGAACTACATGCACAAGCTCCAGTACATATAAAGTGGTTGAAATATCAAATTGGTGTCCTTCGGGGCATGCTTAGGTCCCATTCAAGAAATGGGAATGAATTTCAAACACGAGGGCGCTGTTGATTGCCGGCAAAATGTTGAGATACTTCGTTTTTAAATTCTAGTAAATCCAAAACTCGTCTGTAATTCATGATACTTGGCATGCTATAATGGAATGGCACCCGACATGCTGTGGTATTTTTCGTGTCCATTTTGAGAGAAGGCGCACTCGAATAACAGCTCTTGATAGGCATTTCGAAAGAAATAGCTGCCACTGTACCATCTCCAACATTTTGTATAATTTAAATTGTTTGCGCTCTGTTAACCAATCACGTGACGCCACACCTCACTCTTTTAATGGCTAGGAGGTGCCGTGCGGACAGGTGCTTGAGTGTTTGACTAAACGGAAGGCGTGCGAGTTGTACTCCAATGCGGAGGCTCAACGGGAAGCGTGCGAGCTGTACGCCGCGCAGGCTCACCGGGAAGCGAGCCCTTTGACTTCCATGGCCGCTCATCTTGCTCGCATCCTCTACATTAATGGCGATTAAGAGCGCAGATTAATATGGTTTTTAAATATAAAACACTTATCGAAAATGACAACTTCTCCAGGAAGCCAAGAGAAAATGTGCCGAGCAGGATTTCTGCAGCTCTGGATCGCAAACGTTTTAGATAGAACACCCGTATGCAAAGTGAGAGCTATGGTCTTCCCCCTTAAGTCGAGGGAAAATCCATAGCGCAGGATTTGCGCATCCCTTCAATGCAAACGGTTGTTTTGGATGACCCGTGTGCAACCACGTACAAACAATTTGGTAAGATTTGCATCTGTCATGTTGGGTATGTTGCCATTTGTCAAATTAGAAAGATTTACATTTGTTGATCTAGTAACATTGCCATTTGTCAATCCTTATAACACTGCGATTTGTCAAATATGCAGCTAGAAATCACTAGCCCTATCTAATTTTTGCAACTAAAATTCAGTAATTGAGCATAGAATTCATTCATAGATTAAGCAGTCGTTCTTAATTTATACAAATAGTTCAACTCGACAGCTGAACCAACCAAACTCTTCCACAATTGTTGCCAACCACGTACAGAAATAGCTAGTTCAACTATATATACTAGCTAATATTAAGTATGTTGTACAGTTCCACCACACATCTATAGTCACATGAACTGAACAAAATAGCCCCTCAATACTAGTACTACCACGGAGGAGCTTTGTGCTACTTCCCCGCAGCCTCTCCTCTGCCGAGCACACTCAGTAAGAGGCAAAGGAGGAGGAGGAGCCTACCGACGAGCTGGAGAAATGCAATACGGTGCCTGCCGCTGCTGCATGTTCAGCGACGCTCGCCAGCTCGAACGCCCACTACCGCTCCAGATGATCCCTCTCGAAGCGGCCGGACTGCTCATAGATCTCCTGATTCCTCGCCTCTGCGTTGGCGTGTGCTGCGACTACGGTTGTGGTAAGCCTCTTTGCATGCTTGACGAGGCGCTCCTCCTCCTCCCGCAGGAACTCGATGTAGCACGCAAGTTCGTTGACGCACGTGCGGGCCTCCACCTCCGCCTCCCTGCTTCGGGCGGCGGTGGCGGAGCGGGTGATGATCCCGGCGGTCGACGGTGGGCTGGCGGCCATGGCGGCTGACTATGGGGTGGCGGCCACGACCACCACCTCACGCCTTCGGGCCACGGTGGCAGAGCGGGTGATGGACATGGTGGCCGATAGTGGGGTGGCGGCCACGACGGCCACCTCCCGCCTTCGGGCCGCGGCGGCGGAGCGGGAGATGGCCTTGGCTTTCGGCGGTGGTGTGGCGGCAACGGTGGCCGGCAACAGTTGCCGACGGGCAGCAGCGGCGGACGTGTGGTGGGTGTTCCGCGCACACTCAACAGGGACGCCACGCGCACTACACTACGTAGGGGACTGCGCCGCTGCCACGGTGTAGCCTCCCAGGTGGAGCTGTCCTTAGATGACGGCAGAGTGGCTGAGCGACGACAACGGACCTGTGCCATTGGTGATCATGGGAGAAGCACACGAGATAAGCTACAGGGAGGGAGGGGAAATGTGACGCAAGACTCGCCGACCGTGAGGGTTTTTATAGCAGGCCGGTAAGCATTGGGATTTTGGGGGATTTCACCAAGTCGGGTAGCAAGCTTGCGCAGGAGCTGCGAGGTTGCGCGGGAACAGGCTCACCGACGATTCTTTGGCGCCACTTCGAGCCACTGTTTGGCCAAAAGAACGCCCCCAAGCACTGCGCAAGCTTGCGCTGTAAGCCTCCTGCGGCAGCTGGGTGACAAGACGTGCGAGAGGACGAAATGACATGTACACATAGAGTTAATACAAAAAAAACGTTTGCGATTTAATTATCTACTATACCCCCATCCTTGTTTATAAGTAGGATTTAACTAATAAAATATGAATGCATGTCGCCAAAGATTATATCATTGGAGTCGTATTTGAACATAGTTTCCAGCTATACAATTTTTGTAACATGCATTAACACTTTTTTGGTTAAATTTAGGTTATATACCAGCAAGCGTTTGCCCGCAACACACACAGCTTATTCCATCATAGACAGCTCGGATGGATCAACTGTATGCCACGTATCGCACATGCAACTCTAATCTGATTCGTGCTTGATGTCTCCGACATCGCTCGCATAGTTCGTCTTGTTTCCCATGTATCACTGTGCCGGCCTCTGCTCGCATCCTTCGGCAAGCTCTGCTCGCCGTTAGGCACCGCAGCGCACTGCGCTCGCATTTAGGCGCCACGACACGCTCTACTCGCGTCCGCTGGCACGCTCTGCTCGCGTCCGTCGGCGCGCTTGGCTTATGGACAGCTTTTCCTTACGCCTTCAACGTCTCTATGCATATATATATACACACACACACACATATATATATATATATATATATATATATATATATGGTTGCTCGCCGTTGAGGCGACCGCGGAGCACTCTACTCGCGTCCCTCCGCGCACTCTCTGCCGGCGGTTTGGCGTGCGTACGATCACGTCGGGGGCCCCATATGCAGGCGGTTGCGCCGCGCGCGTTGCCACGTGATGCAGTTACGTGCGGCACAATGGAGTTACATGCTGCAAATTAGAACTGCCATCAGGGCCTACCGATATTCCTGGCCTTCTCGTTTCCCCTTTAATCCCCGCGGCCATTATAACCTTAGTCTCTTCAACCTTTCAATCGCGCCCCAAAACACAACAAGCACACCCATGACGACACATAGAGGGGGGATGTCCAGTGGTGCACCAATGGAGTTCGGCGAGCATAGAGTGGAGACCCACACGAGGGAGACGGATCTCTCGGTGGTGTACACCATCGACCCGGCCGTGGTGGACGACTACATCAACAGTGTTGAGCAGTTTCTTGCTCGAGACAAGTACAAGGTGGTCGGCATCGACCACCAGTACACCACCGGTCGTCCCGGCATATATCAGAAGGTTGTCGTCGCCCAGTTGTGTGTGCGCCATCATGTCCTCATCTACCACTACTGCATGGCCACAGAGCCTTGCGACCGTTTCAACAGGTTTGTCAACAGCAACGACTACAAGTTCGCCACGGTGGAAACCAACGATGATGTAAACGCGCTCAGTGTTACAGGCTTGGCCTGCAAGACCCTTATCAAAATCCGTGACCACTACAGGGTCTGGGGCAGCACGACGAAGGACTCCCTGGTCGAACTCGCCTCGGCCATCATCGACCCCTACTATGAAAAGATAAAGCAGGATGCCCAGAGAACAAGTCCCCTATCCTGGCACAGGGCCTGGATGCGGCAAATGGATGAACCTCACCTCAGGTTCGCGGCCAAGAGTGTGTACACATGCTACGAGATGCACAAGTGGATCGTTGACATGAGGAAGTGCATCGTTACCCAAATCGACGAGCCCGGATCGAGCCACAAGCAGAGCAAGCGTCACAAGATGTAGATGATGATCAGATGATCGTTTATGATAGTTATCATGCATGTAATATATAGTTTACTTTATTGGTGTGTGGAAATGTCATCTGTGTAGTAGCCACCTATGTAATTATGCATGTAATAGTTTACTTTGGTGTGTGGAAATGCCATGGCTGTAGTAGCCAACTATGTAAGTGGATGTTTAATTTGGTTATGCAAGCATGTCCTTATAAGTGTCTGTGTGTGTGTATGTTGTGGTTCTGTATGCAATCCCATCGCACAACACACACGTCTTATTAGCAGCAACCGTCTGTGTTATTATGGGTCTTCACACACATTTCTGATTATAGACCTTTTTGTCGCGTATCACACACATCTTGTTAAGTCGAACCATTTATGTTCTCATGTCTCAACGCAAACAGTTCATCCGAGTGAACCGCATGCCGTATATCGCACACACCTTCATCTGGCTCACCGTTTCTTTTGTGTTGCCTAATCACAAACAGTTCATCTGAGTGAACCGTATGTTGTATATCGCACACACCTCCATCTGGCTGCATGTTTCTTTTGTTCCTCCTCATCGCAAACAGTTAATTGAACTGAACCGTATGCCCTGCATCACACATGCAACTAAAATCTGAACCATGTTTGATGGCTCCGCCATCGCAAACGTTTTGCACCTTTTTTGACTATTTTTTTACACCACCGTTTGCGATTATGGCATCACAAACAGTTTCGTCGAAGGGTCTCTGATCATAGTGTCGCGTTAGCAGCATCCTGCACTAGTGATCTCTCAAGTTGAAATTCAAGAAAATCATCGAGATAAAAGTACGAAGGTACAATAAGAAGTTTCAAGCGGATAGAAAATCATTCGATGTCTGAAACAGGGTGTGAAAGGGGTTCGGAGCAACGAGAATAGATATTAGATCTGATACCGAAACATAAAATCTGACGGAAGGTAGCTCACGTAATTACATACGAGTTAAAGTTCAAAGGATAAACTTTTGGAAACAGGGATGTAGAGGAGAGTCACGTTTCGATCTTGTGGAACTATGAGTTATGGGCCCACCATGTGAGTTAAAGGTGGGAAGAGAGCTGACATCTTGCACGATCATGATAGCAAGGCAGGACAGAGGATAGCCTGCCAATTATGTTAGAAACAAAGTAGGTACCAAGGGTGAGGGACGCAAAGAACCATTTTCCTGCTCGTGGCAACGAGGCGGACCAATAGGCAAAGTTCTTGTCCATCGGTGGTTACTAGAATGCCATCAAAAATAGTAACAGGGTCTTGCAGACATAATTGTGCAATGAGGTGTTTACATAAGCAGGAGAATATTACTGCTTAGATCATCTAGATCACAATAAAGGTTAAACCAAACAATGGGAAGGAAAATATGATTATCAGATTTAACAGAACAATGGAAAGGAAAATGTGTTTAAACACATATTTCAGGGGTATATCCTTCCCATGGACAAGTAGAGCATGATATCCATGACAGGATAGGAAGTAGAAAACCATTTAGGTAAGGGGAGAGGAATTTCATGACATTACCGAAACAACAGTGTTTGAATATTTGATAAAGAAAATTTAGCATTGTGCTTCAAATGTTCTTATTGATGATAGGAGTACCACATACATGCTTCGAGATAGCATTGACATGGTCATCATGTAAGGGTCGGATTTTGGATACACAAAGGATCCATCAGGAACAACTTACAGAATAAGTTTTACAATTTCCTCATGGAAGAATGGTTAACCTTGCTAAAAAGGAAGAACTATAACAGTAGGTCCTTCAGCCAAGTGTGCTAGGCATGACATCACCTTACCGGGTCATATAAAGACCAATGTTATAACTCTTGGAAAATGTTCCAAGCATCGTATCTAATAGGGATTCAGATATGATTGGTGTCACGATACCTCAGACTCAGAATGCCTCAGAAGAATAGGTGCAACACGAATTGACAAGATGACATTGTAAGATTCTCGGGAAATGAACCATGGAAGCGAGTTCCGAAATAAGAGTCCATCATTAAACCAAGGAGAGGAGGAGGAGGTGGCTCATGGACTCATCGACAATTCATCGAGATTTCCAAAAATGGATTTCCACAATTATGTGAAAAAGGAGATAACATTTGCAAGATTAAATGATATTATGATGTATGCTCGAGAAAACATACACAATTAAACATTGCTTGCAAGGTGCACCCGAAATATGGGCTTAGGTAGCACGATCAATGTTAGGATGGTGATTCGATAACCAATAGTCTAAGAATGAATTGCCGCCCATTAACTTCAAAGCGATAGGGTTGCTAGAAGTACATAATCCAAGTAGTATTGTCCACCTGTTGGTATCCCAGTTAGAATCAACACGGGGACCAAGAAAATAATGGTGATGGTGATAAGTATCACTTGTATCAAGAGTTCTCATGAGGTGGTGAAATTCCCATGACATCCTTGACATAAAATATGGTAATACTCCAAGGTAAAACATAACATACGCTGGATAGCAAGGAACTCAAGGTACAACACAAACCATGAACCAATTTTGTGTTGCAGAAATGCAAGAATGTTCTCGATGTTAACACCATCATCGAGGGGGTAAGGATGACATCTCTCATCATGAATTCGATTGTTATCCTGGAAACACTCGGAATGTTGATGATCATCACGACACATTTGTCGAGAGGTTTCATGAAGATGTAATAGGTCGGAGATGACATCAAGTCAAAGGAATGATGAAGCGAAATGTTATTGGAACCAAGGGTACAACACAAACTCAAAATCAAGCTTGTTGTTCAAGGAGAAATGATATGACAAAAAGATCGACGTAAGCTTAACTCATTGTGCAATGTTGTGCTCCGGGATTAAGGACTAGGTAGTATAGTTAAAATCAACACGATAATGATATAGCCGAGCAGGCTAGGAATGACGTGATTGATACGTCTCTGCTACCTCTTGGGCTTGCATTGGTTTTTCCCTTGAAGAGGAAAGGGTGATGTAGCAAAGTAGAGTAAGTATTTCCCTTAGCTTTGGAGAACCAAGGTATCAATCCAGTAGGAGATAACGCACAAGTCACCGAATACCTGCACAAACAAACACCAACTTGCACCCAACGTGATAAAAGGGTTGTTAATCCCTTCACGGTTATTGGCAAAGTGAGATTTGATAGAGATGGATAAACGGTAAAGTAATTTTTTGGTAATTTTTTGGTTTATGGAACGGAAAAGTAAAGGTTGCAAAATAAAGGAACGACGATGGAAATTGGCAAGTTGACAGGAAACTAATATGATGTAAAATTGACCCGGGGGCCATAGGTTTCACTAGAGGCTTCTCTCAAGATAGAAATTATTACGGTGGGTGAACAAATTATTGCCGAGCAATTGATAGAAGAGCGCAAAGTTATGACGATATCTAAGGCAATGATCATGAATATAGGCATCACGTCTGTGTTAAGTAGACCGAAACAATTCTGCATCTACTACTATTACTCCACACATCGACCGCCATCCAGCATGTATCTAGAGTATTAAATTCATAAAGAACGGAGTAAAGCATTAAGCAAGATGACATGATGTAGAGGAATTAACTCAAGCAATATGATGAAAACCCCATATTTTTATCCTCGATGGCAACAATACAATACATGCCTTGTTGCTCCTACTGTCACTGGGAAAAGACACCGCAAGATTGAAACCAAAGCTAAGCACTTCTCCATTTTGCAAGAAAAACCAATCTAATTGGCCAAACCAAATCGATAGTTCGAAGAGACTTGCAAAGATATCAAATCATGCATATAAGAATTCAGAGAAGATTCAAATAATATTCATAGATAAGCTAATCATAAATCCACAATTCATCGAATCTCGGCAAACACACCGCAAGAGTGTATTACATCGAATAGATCACCAAGAACATCGAGGAGAACTTTGTATTCAAAATCAAAGTGAGAGAAGAAGTTATCTAGCTACTAGCTATGGACCCGTAGGTCTGCGGTAAACTACTCACGCTTCATCGGAGAGGCAATGGTGTTGATGTAAAAGACCTCCATGATCGAATCCCCCTCCGACAGGAAGCCGGAAAAGGCCCATAGATGGGATCTCATGGGTACAGAAGGTTGCGACAGTGGAAAAGTGATTTCGTGGCTCCCCTGGAAGTTTCTGGGGTATTTGAGTATATATAGGAGGAAGATCAAGCTCAGGGGGTCACCAAGGGGCCCACAAGGCTGGGGGGTGCGCCCTCCACCCTTGTGTCCACCTCGTGGCTCTTCTGACTTGCACTCCAAGTCTCCTGGGTATCTTCTGGTCCAAGAAAAATCATTGCGAAAGTTTTATTCCGTTTGGTATTCCTTTTCTACGAAACTCTAAAACAAGGAAAAACAGGAACTGGCACTGGGCTCTATGTTAATAGGTTAGTCCCAAAAATCATATAAAATAGCATATTAATGCATATAAAACATCAAATACAGACAATATAATAGCATGGAACAATAAAAAAATTATGGATACGTTGGAGACGTATCAAGCATCCCCAAGCTTAATTCCTACTCGTCCTCAAGTAGGTAAATGATAAAATAGAATTTTTGATGTGGAATGCTACCTAACATATTTATCCATGTAATTCTCTTTATTGTGGCATGAATTTTCAGATCCGCGTGATTCAAAATAAAATTTAATATTGACATAAAAACAATAATACTTCAAGCATACTAACAAAATAATTATGTCTTCTCAAAATAACATGGCCAAACAAAGCTTATCCCTACAAAATCATATAGTTTGGCTATGCTCCATCTTCATCACACTTTTGATGTTGTCAAACTTTTTCAGCTTTCATGCAATACATGAACGTGAGCCATGGACATAGCACTATAGGTGGAATATACGGTGGTTGTGGAGGAGACAAAAAGAAGAAGATAGTCTAACATCAACTAGGCATATCAACGGGCTATGGAGATGCCCATTAATAGATATCAATGTGAGTGAGTAGGGATTGCCATGCAACAGATGCACTAGAGCTATAAGTTTGTGAAAGCTCAAAAAGAAAACTAAGTGGGTGTGCATCCAACTTGCTTGCTCACGAAGACCTAGGGCAATTTGAGGATGCCCATCATTGGAATATACAATCCAAGTTCTATAACAAAAAATTCCCACTAGTATATGAAAGTGATATCATAGGAGACTCTCTATTATGAAGATCATGGTGCTACTTTGAAGCACACGTGTGGCAAAAAGGATAGTAGCATTGCCCCTTCTCTCTTTTCTCTCATTTTTTATTGGGCCTTCTTTCATTTTTTTGGCCTCTTTTTCGTCCGGAGTCTCATCCCAACTTGTGGGGGAATCATAGTCTCCACCATTCTTTCCTCACATGGTACAATGCTCTAATAATGAAGATCATCACACTTTTATTTACTTACAACTCAAAAATTACAACTCGATGCTAGAACAAGATATGACTCTATGTGAATGGCTCCGGCAATGAATCAAGAGTGACATGTATAAAAAAATGATGAACGGTGGCTTTGCCACAATTATGATGACAACTACATGATCATGCAAAGAAATATGACAATGATGATGCGTGTCATAATAAACGGAACGGTGGAAAGTTGCATGGCAATATATCTTGGAATGGCTATGGAAATACCATAGTAGGTAGGTATCGTGGCTGTTTTGAGGAAGGATATATGGTGGATTTATGGTACCGATGAAACTTGCGCGGTACAAGAGAGGCTAGCAATTAATGGTGGAAGGGTGAGAGTGCGTATAATCCATGGACTCAACATTAGTCATAAAGAACTAACGTACTTATTGCAAAAATCTATTAGTCATCAAAGCAAAGTACTATGCGCATGCTCCTAGGGGGATAGATTGGTAGGAAAAGACCATCGCTCATCCCCGACCGCCACTCATAAGGAAGGAAATGAAAAAAATAAACCATGCTCCGACTTCATCACATAACGTTTCACCATATGTGCATGCTACGGCACTCACAAACTTTAACAACAGTATTTCTCAAATTCACAACTACTCACTAGCATGACTCTAATATTACCATCTTAATATCTCAAAACAATCATAAGGAATCAAACTTCACATAGTATTCAATGCGCTTTATATGAAAGTTTTTATTATATCCCTCTTGGATGCCTATCATATTAGGACTAATTTTATAACCAAAGCAAATTACCATGCTGTCTAGAGACCCTCAAAATAATATAAGTGAAGTGCGAGAGTTCATCAATTTCTATAAAATAAAATCACCGATGTGCTCTAAAAATATATAAGTGAAGCACTAGAGCAAATCTGCCTAGCTCAAAAGATATAAGTGAAGCACATAGAATATTCTAATAAATCATGATTCATGCGTGTGTCTCTCAAAAGGTGTGTACAGCAAGGATGATTGTGGCAAACTAAAAAGCAAATACTAAAATCATACAAGACGCTCCAAGCAAAACACATATCATGTGGTGAATAAAAATATAGCCTCAAGTAAAGTTACCGATAGACGAAGACGAAAGAGGGGATGCCTTCCCGGGGCATCCCCAAGCTTAGGCTCTTTGGCCTCGTTGAATATTACCTTGGGGTGCCTTGGGCATTGTGATGCCCCGTGACTGGTGCGCCAGGTGTCTCCCGGTCATTCGCCTCTGTTTCCATGTATTTTTCTTGCGTGTTGCACTTTGCCATGTCATCATGTGCATCTCATTTGCATGTTTTCAAAACTTGCATCCGGTCACTTTCTCCGTTGTCCTTTTTGGAATCTGTTCCAGATCTTGTTTCGTGAGTGGGAGAAAAATGTTCTCAGAATAGGCCGAGAGTTGACGAGTGGTCTTGGTATATAACTAGTAGACCACCTGTCAAATTTCGTTCCATTTGGAGGTCGTTTGATGCCCCAGCGGTTAATCGCGTTAACCGTCGGACCTCTTTCTTTGGCAGACCAACACCCTCCACAACAGCCCACTATCCCATCTAAACCCCCTCCATGCTCTTCGCCATTGGATCATGATCGTGTGGGCGAAAACCGCACCTCAATAGCCCTCTCCTAACTCCCTCTACCTATAAAAAGGCACCCCCTCCATTTTCGGATCAAACCCTAGCTCCCACCTCCTCGGCGCCGCCGGACACGTCCGCCGACGGCCAGAAACATCCGCGCCTCCCCCCTCAGCAAATCAGGGAGCTCCACATCAGCCCCAGCCGCCTCCCGCCGACGTGGGCCCTTGAGGCCAGATCCGGCCCTCCCGGCCGGGTCGCGCGCCGCCGCCTCCTCAGCGCCGAGCCCGCTGCTTTCGCCGCGCCCGACACCGTCGTTGTCTCAGCTGCCGCAACCGCGTGCCTCTGGCGGGCCGTGCCACCGAGCAGCACCGCCCGAGCCACGCGTGTGTCCGGCCCGCCTCGCTGCCACCGTTTGCCACCGGCCGCAGCTCTGCAGCCCCACCGGTGGCCTGGATCTGGTGGGATCCGGCCGGATCTCGCGCCGCCCGGCCTCCTCGGCCTCGCCGACGAGCTCCTCGCCCTCGTCTCCGGCGAGCCGCCGCCACCTCGGAACCCTAGATCCGAGAGGTGATAAAACTTCTAAGTCCCAGTTTTTCTATCCCATGTGCACTTGTTTGACCTTGGGTAATTGCACGCTCGTTGCTCCGATTTGTGCATATGATATACCGAAATGTTCATCTGTGAGTGCTCTAGACGAATGGGTAGTTTGCATCCATGTTACTTCTCATGTTTTTGCCCTTAGAATCGTTGAAAAAATGCTAAAGTTTATAACCTGCTGAAGACTACTGTAACATGTCATTTTGTCATTTTCATAGAATTTTGTGTGATTTTCTATTGAGCATCATGCCAACATGTTTTAGGACCATAATCATGCCTTCTTTGCAGTTGTGGAATCCATGTATTTTTTATGCCCTGTGTTGATTGGAACAATCTTGCAAATTGGGGTACTTGTTGTTTCTATTTTCAGTGACAGTGTTTTCTGCTAAGTCTGAACCTGCTATATTATGTTGCCTTGTTTAGTTGATGCTACCATGAAATGTATGCATATTCTGGAGATCCTCATGAAGGATGTTTTGTAGTTCATGTTATTCTCAATCAATCCATGGCCTTGTTTAAAACAATGGCCTGCTTTACCTTGTCATTACCATGCCCTAATTTTGCTAAATAATGATTCTGTTAGCCTGCTATTAGTAAGTTCAGTTTTGCCATGTGAATAACTAGTGTTCTGTGCATCCTATGACAATGTTTTTGCAATGAGTCGTTGTACAAATACGCGTTCTTGTTGTTGGTTGTATTCACATGCCATGAAATGCCTTTAGATGAGTTTTATAAGCTTGCAAACATGCCTGCTTGTCGTTGTTCCTGCCATGTTCAGTTTATTTCAGTGTCTGTGAATCTGTTATCGTTTGCAATTTTGGCATGATGTTTTAAACATGTTCTACTGGTATTTGGCAGTAGCTCAGTGAACATGTTTTGTAGTGCTTTACATGCACATGCCTTAAATGCTCTTCGATGCCATGGTAAGTTCCTGTAGCATATATTTTTGTTGTCTCAAAGTATGCATCATGAATCTGTTTTCAGCCTTACTCTATTTTTCACAAAGTCTGAGAATCTGTTATGACTTGCTTAATTGTCTTGATGAATGCCATTGATCTAGAGGTTATATAGAGATGTTTAGTAATCCTGTTTTTTCATGTATAACTTGTGCTTTAATGCCATGCTTCTTTTGCCATGATCTTGCACTATAGTATGCTTGTTTCATGCCTCCAACATGTCAACATGTTATTCCTGCTGACATGTATGCCATGTTTTTCACAAAGTGGCTTGTTGCATTGATCATAGTGGTTTAATCTTGATGCCTATGAACCTAAACCTTAATGATATTTGAAGTATGTAACCTATACTTGAAGTGCATATCAAGTTTGTGCTCTTTTGGTTCATGTAGCATGTTGTTTTGATGGTTGCAAAGTGCCTAGTTGTTGTTTTGGACAGCTTGTCCTTTAAACTTGTTTCATGTGTATGTGTTGAACCGTTGCTCCGTTTTGAGCATGCTCTATATGAAACTTGCTTGGTTTTGCATGTAATTTGATCATGCCATGTTGCATCCATGTTTTGGAGTGTTTGTGATTGTGTTTTGCTTGCTTTTGCATCAATGTCATGTTTAACTTGTTTTGCTCATATCTTCTAGGCCGTTCCTCCGAATTAAATGAACCTTTTATGTAACTTGACTAGAAAGATGCGTAAATCATCATGGTGCACTTTAACTTTATGTTTAACAACTTCAACATAATGTGTTATTCACCAATTTCGAAATTTGCATACAAGGAGTTTCCGGAATTAGTTTATGTTGATTCCGGCCTCATTTAAACTTGCTTTGAGGTGTGGTTCTTGTATGCATCCTCTCTTGCCATGAGTAGAATCATGTAGCCTTGTCATGCATCATACTTGGATGAGCATCATGCCATGTTATTTGTTGTGTGTTTACCATGTTGCTTGCTTCTTTCTGGTTCTGCTTCTTCTCGATAGTTCCTGTTTTGCTGCGTTCGTGAGGATTCGTTTGACTACGATTGGTTCGTCTACGCCCGTTCATCTTATTCATGGATTCTTTCTTCTTCCTTGCGGGATCTCAGTCAAGATGACTGTTGCCCTGGATACCACTACTATCTTTGCTTTGCTAGTTGTCTCGATGCTATCGCTATGTCGTGCTACCTACCACTTGTTTATCAAGCCTCCCAAATTGCCATGAAAACCTCTAACCTTTTCCACCATCCCAGCAAATTGTTGTTTGGCTATGTTACCGCTTTGCTATGCCCCTCTTATAGCGTCGCTAGGTGCAGGTGCAGGTTGTTCCATGTTGGGACTTGGATATCATGAATTTCTTATGATATCACACTATCTCTTATTTAATTAATGCATCTATATACTTGGTTAAGGGTGGAAGCACTACAAAAAAATACACTTCCGTGATGATACGTGTTTGTCATAGTAGGTCACGTTTTCTGTCATGCATGTACATCCATGACAAATTTATGATAGAATCAAGATAGTCATACATGTGCTGTCGTAGAAGTGTTCCATGACATTACCAAAATTATCATCACGGAAGTGTCCACTTTCATGATGATAAATGGCGCGTCATAGAGGTGCTTTCGCCAAGGGTGACCGACAAGTGGCATCCACCGTAACGGGTCGTCGTTAAGCTATCGGGTCCAGTTTTGGATCCGATAACCCGTTAACAGCCCGGACCAACGGTGATTTCCACGTGTAAAATTCTCATTGGCCGAAGGAAACGCGTGTCTGCTCCTCGGTGGGCCAGATGTCGCCTGTCCATTAGAGGAGACATGCCTATGATACGTCGACACGTGGCAGGGCCCAACAGATGTCCATATACGTTAAATGGGTCAGCCCAACTAAAGGCCCACAAGATTTTGCGGACCATAATGGGCCGACCCAACTAAAGGCCCACAAGATTTTGCGGACCATAATGGGCCGGCCCAGCTAAAGGCCCACAAGATTTTGCCGACCATAATGGGTCGGCCCAGCTAAAGGCACACAAGACTTTGAGGACACTAGTGGGCCGGCCCATTCACAGGCTACCATGTTTTGGGCCAAATGCCGGCCCATATTTGATCCAGTTCACTAACAGCCTGCCACGTTCCGGGCCTAATAAAGGCCCATATGAGATCCGTCCCGTTAAAAGCCTACCACGTTCTGGGCCAAATTACGGCCCAGATAAGATCCGGCCTGTTGGAGATATTACTACTAGGCGTAAACCGGCCAGGACAGGCCGGGTTAACTTCATCAGCAGTCAAGTATGCTTGAAGCCCATGAGGATGTTCTATCGGGGCCCAAGGCCCACAATCGGTTTAAAGCATGTAGCCGTAAACCGGCGTTAGTATGAAACTTCTGTTGTAAGTTAGAAATAGTGGAGATCGAACCGGACACGTCTATGAGCCGGTCTCGGGACTCTGTAAACCGTCGGGCGTCACCCATGTATATAAGGGGACGACGCGGCGGTGGTTCAGCGAGACAGACAACAACTCGAGGATTAGGCGAAGCATATTCGCTCCCTGGTCATCGAAACCCCATCAATTCAATCACAACTAGACGTAGGCTTTTACCTTCATCGAAGGGGCCGAACTAGTATAAACTCTCTTGCGTCCCTTGTCCGCTTTAACCCCTTCAAGCTAACCCGTAGCGATGGCTCCACGACTAAGTCCTTTCATGAGGACATCTGTCGTGACAAAACCATGACAGTTGGCGCCCACCGTGGGGCTATTGCACGATGGTTTCGAGTTCTTGGAGGGCAGCTTCGAAGGACTCAAGGGTTACGTTGTGGGCCGGATGACCAAGAGTCGTCGCGGCAAGCTCTACATTGATGATGCAGGATGGGGCCCCGAGGCCGGCTCAATTGAGTACGGGTACCGGGTCCCCTTTGGTGGCATACACGTCTTCATCGGCAAGATCGGTGAACCGGACCCTGAGCCGGACATCTGCACCGACCTCGTCGAAACGGCTCAGCGTGCGCGATCTGCCCGGGTCAAACCGGTCGTGAAGCATGCCTTCATGGGAGTCATCCACGGAGGGGAATACGAGGATAGATCGGAATCTGGCAGTGAGACCGTCGTTTATTCCGGCGACGAGTCATCGACCGGAGAGATCGAGTCGTTATGTCAATTACAAGACGACCGGATTGGGGGCTGTTCCGATGGCGACAGTATTTCGGACCCCTCTGATCTGCCGAACCGGGTTGGGATATTCATGGCCGGTACACACGCGGCGATCCACTCTTCGAACGCAGCAGCAATGATCTCCGGGTCAGTAACAGCGACGGCAGCCGGGGCAGGAGCCTTTTGCGCCCGCCGGCCCAAGTCTTATCTGATCTGTTTGATGCGTTGGCTACGCTCATGGCAGAAGCTAACCCGTCGGATCAGGATGCCCACAATGCGGAAATCGCGAAGGTGAAGGATCAGATTACTCAGGCCAAGGCCGATTTAGCGGCTGAGAATGCCAGGCTGGACGCAGAGCGGGCCGCTTTGGACGCGCAGATTTATCGACTTATGCTGGATCAGAACGCGTCGCATGAGGTCCTAAAGAGAAAGCACCGGTCTCGCCTACCGCCAGTTTACGAGGCTAGGGACCTCTTTAACACCCCAGGAGCCGGAACCAGTAACCCCCCGGTAGTAAACCGGGCGGAAGCACCTGGAGCGGGCGCGCCGGTTCAACCACGTTTGATGGATCCACCTCGTCAGAACAATATTTTGCCTCAGCCTGTCCCGACGCCTCCGGGTCATTATTCTAATCCAATGGACAATCTTGTTGCTGCCGCTTCACGACTGGAGGCTATCCCAATTGAAGGTGATTCCCCGGCGGCGGTGGAAACACGCCGGGTTAAGGAGCTTCATCGGACAGCTTTGGTTCAACAGGAGGCATATTCATACAGCCGTGATCGGATTCATTCCACACCTCGTCCAAGCCGGAGCTATAGCAGGCGCATGGATGAGCCGGCCGTGTCAAGCAATGCACGGATCCGTGAAGCGCCCCGTGGCAACAACCCGACAGGTGGTGTTGGTGATGCTCAGGAAGTGGTAGATCGGGCCCGAGCGCGCAGGGAGGCCGAAAGAAGCGGCGCAAAGATGAAGCTCGTCAGCTTACGCCGGTTCGTCCGACCACCTCAGTTGAGCCAGGAGTTACCTCTAGTTCTTTGGGGGTACCATGCCTTGTCCCCACTTTACGCAATGTGCGCCTGCCCAAGAATTTCAAGGGCCCGCGCAAGGTGCCAAATTACACTGCCGATTTATCTCCAGAAACATGGGTGGAGAGCTATGAGATGGCCATGGAGATCTTGACGTGGATGATGCGGCGTGTGCGAAATATTTCACTATGATGATGGAAGGGACGGCCCGTACTTGGTTAAAAAGCCTACCAGCTAACTCTATCAGTTCATGGGCCGAGTTGAGAGCCTGGTTTATGTCGATAGTGGACTTAGCGGCCTGTGTCTTGGAGGAAGGAGAGTCGACAACCCATTGGGTGCGCCGGATCTTGAAAATTTTGCACTCCTCAGATCGCATCAATGCCGATACTGCAGTTATAACCTTGGAAGGCAATTGCCGGTTTACGCCTCTGAAGTTGAAATTGGGACGGTTAAAGCGCCATTGCAAAGATATGGGGACCCTCATGGCCGCTTTGGTAAAGTATGATGACTCTGATAGTACCAAGGATCCCGAGTCTGATGATGACAAGACAGGGAAGGGAAAGAAGATCAACAACGCCAAGGGGCAGCTTCACAGCCCAGCGGGTCATGGAAACGGTGGCAAGCGTAAAGTGGATAATAGCATGGACTTTGTAGCTAATACCAGCGCACATGACAAGGGCCAGTGATGAAAGGGTAAACCGCCGAATCGCAGCGGAGTGCCTAATCCTAACCCGGACCGTCTGTCTTACCTGTTGAACCAGCCCTGCCCAAAACATGGGACGAAGGAGATGCCGGCCAACCACCTTTGGAAGGACTGCTACATCATGCAAGAGTTCAAAAATTCTAATGCTTTCCGGTATGATCATGGATCAGGTGGCGGTTCAGGATCCGGATCTCATGGGCCGGGTTATGGTGGAGGAAATTCTGGTTCAGGCTTCAATGGTAATCAAGGCGGACATAACAACCAAGGTAGTTAGAGCAGCCAGGGTGGCTACAGTCAGCAGCAGCAGCAATCGGGTTATCAGAGCAACCCGAAGCAGTTAAATAGTGGGCAATATCATGTTTTCACCACTAGTTTGGACAAGCGTGACCGGAAGGTTCATAAGCGGGCAGTGAACTCTGTTGAACAGGCAGTGCCCCGTTACTTATGCTGGTCCGAGCAGCCAATAGTGTGGAGCAGAGAGGATCATCCTCCCCGGGTTGACAATCCGGGTCGGCTGGCATTGGTGGTGGCGCCTCAGGTGGGAGGTTACAAATTCACCAAGGTGCTCATGGATGGAGGAAGCAGTATCAACATTCTCTATTATGAAACCTTCCGTCGTATGGGGTTAACAGATAAAAATCTTAAACCGTCCAATACAGTGTTCCACGGCGTGGTACCTGGTAAGTCAGCATATCCTGTTGGCAAGATAGCTCTGGAGGTGGCTTTTGGAGATGATCATGACTCCAGATCAGAAATATTGACCTTTGAGGTGGTGAAAATCCAGAGTCTGTACCACGCCCTGTTGGGTGGCCGGCTTATGCCAAATTTATGGCACGACCCTGCTACGTCTATTTGCAGCTCAAGATGTCGGGTCACAAGGGAACAATAACTGTCCATGGAAGCCGCAAAATCGCTTTGGAGTGTGAAGAAGGTGATGCGTCCTATGCTGAGTCGGTTTGTGCCACGGAGGAGTTGAAATTTTACAAGGATAATGTTGATCTGGCAGACATGACTCCATTGAAAAATCAAACTACGGAGCATGATCCAGCCCTGAAGTTCCAATCGGCTGCTGAGACTAAACTTGTTGACTTCCTACCTGGCGATTCGTCCAAACAGTTCAGCATCAGTACAAACTTGGACCCGAAATAGGAAAGTGCGCTCATCGAGTTCATCCGTGAGAATCGGGACATCTTTGCGTGGAAGCCTTCTGACATGCCAGGTGTACCGAGGGAACTCGCTGAGCACACTCTTAAAGTGGATCCTAAGTATAAACCGGTGAAGCAGTTTCTCCGCCGGTTCAATGAAGAACGACGCAAGGCCATTGGAGAAGAAGTGGCCAAGCTCTTAGCGGCTGGATTTATCGTTGAAGTTTTCCATCCTGAAAGGTTAGCTAATCTGGTGCTGGTCCTTAAAAAGAATAGCACATGGCGCATGTGTGTGGACTACACAGATCTTAACAAAGCTTGTCCAGCAGATCCTTTTGCTCTTCCCCGTATCGATCAAATTATTGATGCCACGGCGGGTTGTGAGCGTTTGAGCTTTCTGGATGCATATTCTGGTTATCATCAGATCAAGATGGCAGTTAAGGACCAGGAGAAGACGGCCTTCATAACTCCCTATGGAGCCTTCTGCTATGTGTCTATGCCCTTTGGGCTCAAGAGTGCACAGGCGACTTATCAACGGTGTGTGCAGAATTGCCTTCATAAGCAAATCGGCCATAATGTTCATGCCTATGTGGATGATATTGTGGTTAAGTCAAGGAAGAAGGAAACCCTAGTTGATGATTAGAAGGAAATCTTTGATAACCTGCGGACTTACAAGATGATGCTCAATCCGGCCAAGTGCGTTTTTGGTGTACCGGCAGGTAAACTGTTGGGCTTTCTGGTATCTAACAGGGGCATTGAGGCTAATCCAGAAAAGATCACAACCATCACCTCCTTGGCTAAGCCAAAGTGTATCAATGACGTTTAGCGCTTGGATGGCCGGATTGCTGCGTTGAGCCGGTTTATCAGCCGCCTCGGTGAGAAGGCGATTCCTTTATATCAGATGCTGAAGAAAACCGACAACTTCGTCTGGAGTAAGGTTGTGGATGAGGCGTTTGAGGACTTAAAGCGGCAGCTGGCTAACCCGCCCGTTCTCGCTGCTCCGGTTGACAAGGAACCATTGCTGCTATACGTGGCAGCTAATGCCCGGGCTGTCAGTGTGGCTATTGTGGTGGAGCGCAAGGAGGCAGGCAAGGAATATCCGGTTTAGCGTCCGGTTTACTATATCAGCGAGGTACTTATTGAGTCCAAGCAGAGGTACCCACATTGGCAGAAGCTGGTATATGGGGTGTTCATGGCAAGCCGGAAGCTCAAGCAATACTTCCAAGGTCATCCCATCACGGTGGTCAGTTCTGCTCCTTTGGCGGATATAATCCAGAACAGGGAAGCAACTGGCCGGATTGCCAAGTGGGCTATAGAGCTTGGGCCTCATGGGTTGCAGTACATACCTCGAACGGCAATCAAATCTCAGGCACTTGTGGATTTCAACAATGACTGGACAGAACTACAAGCACCTGAAGAGAAGCCGGATCACACTTATTGGACTATTCATTTTGATGGGTCCAGGCAATTGGAGGGCTCGGGGGCTGGAGTCGTCTTAACTTCCCCACGAGGTGACAAGTTTTGTTATGTTCTCCGTTTAATGTTCCCGTGTACTAACAATGCAGCTGAGTATGAAGCCTTACTCCATGGTCTTCGGATGGCTAAGGAGATGAATCTAAGCCGAGTTAAGTGCTTCGGTGACTTGGACCTGGTAGCTCAACAAGTGTCTGGCACTTGGGATTCCAAGGATCCACTCATGGCAGCATATCGTCGTGAGGTGGATATTGTTGCAGGTCACTTTAAAGGTTACCAGGTGGATCATGTGGACCGACAGAAGAACGAAGCGGCAGACGCTCTGAGCCAATTGGGATCTCAACATAAACGGTCCCGCCTAATGTCTTCTTGGATATTCTGCATAACCCGTCCGTCAAGCTCTGTGGTGAAGAGGATCTGGCTATTCCTGATCCGGAAGCTCAATTGGTGGCGGCTCTTCATGTCATCCCGGATTGGACGGTTCCTTATCTCGCGTACATGAACCGGGGCGAGTTACCAGAGGATGAAACTCTAGCCAGGCAGATAATCCGGCGGTCCAAGTCCATGACTATTATCAATGGGGAGTTGCATCATTGCAGTCTGTCAGGAGCATTTCAACGCTGTATATCTCCTGAGGAAGGCTGTGAAATTTTGCGCGAGATCCACTAAGGAGATTGTGGTCACCACGCCGGTTCAAATCTTTGGTGGCTAAGGCATTTCGCCACGGTTTCTATTGGTTGACTGCTCATGCTGATGCAGAGGACCTGGTCAGACGATGTGATGGTTGTCAAAAGTTCTCAAGACGCGCTCATGTCCCGGCTCAAGAATTGAGAATGATTCCAATTACTTGGCCGTTTGCGACTTGGGGGCTGGATATGGTTGGGCCTTTCAAGAGGTCCAAAGACAAGAAGACCCACCTATTAGTGGCAGTTGACAAGTTTACAAAGTGGGTAGAGGCAGAACCTGTTAGCAAGTGTGACGCAGCCACGGCGGTTCAATTCATCAAAAAGGTGATTTTCCGGTTTGGCTTTCCACATAGCATTATCACTGACAATGGCACCAATCTGTCCAAGGGTGCCATGAAGGAGTTCTGTCAACGTGAGCACATCTGGCTTGACGTATCATCAGTGGCTCACCCATAGTCCAATGGTCAAGCGGAGAGGGCCAATCAAGAGATCTTGCGAGGTATCAAGCCCCGGCTTATGGTTCCTTTGCAGCGGACGTCGGGTTGTTGGGTTGAGGAGCTGCCTTCTGTGTTATGGAGCATCAACACCACACCCAACAGATCGACAGGGTACACCCCGTTCTTCATGGTTTATGGAGCGGAGGCGGTTCTCCCCAGTGACATCCGTCATGACTCACCTCGTGTAGCGGCATATGTTGAAGCGGACAACGAGAAAGCACAACAAGACGCTCTTGACCTATTTGATGAGGAGCGTGACATAGCGGCTACCCGTTCGGTGATTTATCAGCAAGACCTACGTCGCTATCACAGTCGCCGAGTTAGAACCAGAACCTTTCAAGAAGGAGATTTGGTGCTTCGGCTCATCCAAGATCAGACGGATATGCACAAGTTATCCCCGCCTTGGGAAGGACCTTTTGTGGTCATCAAGAATCTGCACAACGGGTCATACTACCTAATCGATATTCGAGAGTGCAAAGAATCATGTACATCGGAGGAGGAGACCAACCGGCCGTGGAACATAGCTCATCTTCGGCCTTACTATACTTGAGCCCTAGGCTCTGCTTATGTACATATTATGACAATGTCTATATTATGATCAATACAATAAACCGGAACCTCAGCTAAAGCGGGGTCTCCGTTATTTTTACATCATGTGTGGTTACACGGAGCTCCTATCCTTAAAGCGGCGTCCGGTTTACCCCTTGAGTTAGCTTCTCAAAAGCTTTTTGTTATATCGCTTGGGGGCTTGGTCGTGTCCGAACCATAGCAACACCTTTTGAAAGGCGTAAAGCCACAGCATCACTTGGGGACTTGGTCACGTCTGAACCAGTCACGCCTCTTGATCGGCCTCGTGCCATAGCATCACTTGGGGGCTTGGTCGAACCCGAACCATAGCTACACCTCTTGATCGGCGTAATGCCAAAGCATCATTTGCGGACCTGGCTGACTTGAACCATAGCTATGCCTTTGGGGGGCATGGTCTTGTCCGACCGTGGTAATGCCTCTTGATCGGCTCAAAGCCTAATTTGCAATGATTTTTCTTCTTTTGATTGAGTTTTTGTTCTCTTTCTTGATGAACATTTTCTTTTGTTGCATTTTCAAACCAACATTGTCAAACCCGGTTCAACTATCAATTACAAGTTGACGGAACACGGTCAAATCTTAAACCGGAGGCTATCGGCCCGGTCTGATTTTCTGTTACCACTTTATTATGGAACAAACCGGTGTTTATCATAACCCGGAACGGTTTACATTGTAAACTAGCTTTATATTAGCAGGAGCTGTTTTTCTCCTCCAAAGTTTGGATTATCAACCCGCTTCAAGGTTGGCCAGCTAACATAATGCTTAACGGTGGCAGGTATTATATATTTCCATATTTGGTTATAAGTTTTAACCTAAGTTATTATCATTAATTTCATATACATGGATATCATGACCCGCCGGGCGGTAAATCGCCAGGCCGTTTTAAGCTTCTTAACTGCAGAAAACAGTTCGGACATATATGACTCAAACTGGCATCAGTTGAAGATAAATATGCATGAAGTCATAACAAGACCAAGTATATCAACTAGCCTATTACAAGGTGTTCCAGTGCCCAAAAAAGATCGTTGTTTTTTGCATATCACAGCATGCAGTGGTTTAAACCGGCCTTGGTCACCGACTTGACCTAACGGCTGCGGATCATCTTGCGCTAGTTCAGCTTCTTCCTCCCTACCCAGTGGCTGGAAATCAATAGTTGTCCAGTCGCGGTTAACGCTTGAAATACATCTTCATCATTGATCAGCAGCGACGGTTCAATGTCAGGGGCGTAAGTATGCTTATGGATTGGTGGTATAAGGTTTTCCATGTCAGGAATTGGTGTAGCAACCTGCTTGTTTTGGTCATCATATTGAGCTTGATAGTAGAACAGATCTGCCTCTTCAGCCAATTGACAAGCCAGAGGGCGCACTTCCCGGTTTATGGTTCGAAGATCCTCTTCATCAAATTCTGTTTCGTCTTCCTTTAAGCTGGGATAGCCTTGGGCCACTTCAACAGGATCAAAGTCAGGCACCCACGCTTTGGCCCGGATCAAGGCATTCAAGGCACCGGTTGTAGCAGCAGATTTCTTCAGCTCTTCAACCCGGGCAGGGAGCATAGATAACCTTTTTATGGTATCTTGAATCAAGGTGGGCGGTGGATTGTTGTGGGAAGCAGTGCAGATGATCCATTGGGCACCTATGTACAGTTGCTCTATCAAGGTGTAGGCAGCTTTCAACTTCTTCCGCACATCCGATCCCAAGTGGCCAATGCGAGTTCCTGTATCATTGCAAGGAATAGTAAACCGGCAGCTACATGAAAAGGCATGTTTACTTCAGAAAACAAAGATGCTTACCAAATACAGCGACAGTCAAGGCATGAATTTGTCGCTTCACGCTGGTCAGTTCGTCAACTACCGGTTTAAGGGCGGCTTCTGCTTTTTCAGCTCTTTGCGTTAAAGCAGCTTTCTCAGTTGCCCAATCCGCCCGCTCTTTGTTGAAGCCCTCTTTAAGCTTTTCCATGGCGCTTAAAGTGCTGGTCAATTCTTCTTTTGCCTTGGAGGTTTCTGCTTGTTGCGACTTAAGGTTCTCTTGCAGATCGGCGGTTTGACTTTCTCTTTTGCTCAGCTCGGCCTGCACAAGGATAGTTAAATGAGGAAATGAAAGTACAAATTTGAAGTACCAACCCCATAACAAGTTATGACATTGGTACTTGGGGGCTAATGCATATTTGCTCTTCATTGTACAGTTTCTACAAAGTCCCAAGCTCAATACAAGTATTCAACTTGGCACTTGGGGGCTAATGGCTATTTGTTCAAAGATTATTGACATGGAAGCTTTTATTATCTAAAGTCCCGGTTTAACTCTGTAAAGTTGAACCGGCCCTTGGGGGCTACGACAGCAAATTTCAGATGAATTGAGGTTCACGTGGGATATTTACTCAAGTCCCGGCTTAAGTTGATGTTTTAAACCGTCACTTGGGGGCTATTGGAGTTGATAAAGCTATCAAATAATGCAAGAAGGGAAGCACATAGGAAGTTACCTCATATTTCTCCTTCATCATATTGACTAGGCCGGCTTCATAGTCGCGGCTGGTGTACAGCCGGTTCAGATAACCGGAATGAAGATCTTCAGCATTCAGAGTGGCGTATGTTGATAAATCGGCACTCCATTTGCCTTTGCCAAACACGAAGAATTCCTGTTTTGCAGTATGTTTTGACAAGGCAACAGGGTTGCTCGGTTTAGTACGACCAAAGCCAGTGATAAGCACATCATCATCTTTTTCTTCCGCGGAGCGCAATGGGGTCTCTGGTTTATCAGTACTTTTTGCTGGGCTTGCCGGTTTATCAGTCGCCATAGAGCTGGTCGGTTGATCAATAGGGCATGTGACCTCAACTTTTTTTTGTTCAGTAACAAGGTCATGGTCTTGCGGTGGTGGGTCATTCAGCACATCATCAAGGTTGGCCTCTTCAGGGTTTGGTATTCCCTCCGGGTCAGCAGCGGTATTTTCCTCTGCCAGTTTGTTCAGGCGAGCCTTCTTGCTTGGTCTGGGCTTGGCCCTGAGAAAAATTAAGAGGGATCAAGTACAGCATATGTTAAAGTAATACATCAAAGGTATAAGATGGAATATGACTTACCCAATGACCGTTTTAAGCGGTGGAAGCTTGGTGGCTAATGACTCGCCAGAGAATGAATGAGAAGTGCCCTGATAATTGGAATCAGACGGATTAAGAGGTTGACGAAAACAACCCGCTTTAGGGCATGCAATGACAAGAGAGTTAGAGACCTCTGAACGGCATTTCCGAACCAGACTGTTCGGTAAACCGGCGGAGGTAACTACCTGGCCGCTGTGCCGGGTTGTTTGTGTCTTCACAAGAAAGTTTGGGTCCAAATAAGCTAGAGGATGAGAAAATTTAACTTTCTGGTTTGCCCGACGGATTTTTAGTGAAGGCAAAGGGTTTGAATCGGAGGAAAGAACGGTTACCTCTACAGCATCAGCATGACTTACTTCAGCATCGTCCTGGCAATGATCATCATCAATAAGGCGTATGAAAAATAAACCAAGTGAGTCAAGTTCTACCTCAAGATCCGGGTTACCCACATCATCGTCAGCCGGTGGATCGAAGGATGTGGTGGTTCTTTTCCTATTGGCAGGTTTCTTCACAACTCTGGTCTTTGGCCGGGTTGGCTTTGTCGGTTTATCCTGTGGAGGTTTCTTGTTCCAGAACGGATCATCACCTTGTCAACAAATAATAATATTTTCAGATACTATTTGAAGCAAAAGCAATTTCAGATAGACAGATGGTATGATTTTTACCACTGGAGGTTTGTTGATTGCGCAAAAGGGAAGAAGGCCGGTTTGAGCACAGATTTCCTCCGGTTCATTCAGCATCTTTTTGACAGCTTTAGTAACTTCTTCGTCTGTCAGTTGGATATCAATATGACGCAGAGCGTCCTTTACATCGCCTGTATACTCGCACATCAAACCGGGGCGCTGGCTTAAGGGCAGTATGCTCCATGAGATCCAGCAGCGAGAAAAATCAACCCCTATCAACCCGATGATGAAGGCCCTGAGTTTGGATAGTTGAGGGGCATATTTGAGTCTTTCTTTGGCAGTCAGCCTCTGAGGAAAAGGATGTGTATTGCTCAGACGTTCCGGACGGTAACCCGATAGGGGATTTTCTTCAGGAGGAGAGGTGTCCACGCAATAAAACCATGTTTGATTCCATTCTTTGGGGTGACTATGAAGATTGGCATGAGGGAAGGTTACTTCTTTCCTCTTTTGAATCGCCATACCACCCAGTTTTGTGTTTGGTCCGTCTTTGAACTCTGTGTGATGGTTCAAGTGAAAGCAGTCTCTGAATAGCTCCACTGAAGGTTCCTCCTGAAGGTAAGCCTCATTGAAGACTTGGAAGTGGCAGATATTGGTCACGGAGTTAGGACCGATATCTTGTGGGCGAAGTTGAAAATTGGCTAAGACATCCCGGAAAAACTTTGAACCGGGAGGTTTGAAACCCCGGCCTACATGATCAACAAAAATAATGACTTCTCCTTCTTTGGGAGTAGGAGGACATTCCGGGCCAGGGACCCTCCAGTGAATGATGTTTTTCTCACTTAAAGCACCGGTTTTGACCAAATTGTTTAGCTGGTCCTCAGTCACTCGAGAAGGGACCAAGTTGCACTCATACGCTTGCTTGGCCATGGCAGGATCTACAATGCAATATTTTCTGGTTCAAGAATGCGTTGGACAAATCTATAATAATGCATATTTGTTAAACCGGGGGCAGCTATCTATAAACCGGAGTTCAATAATGCAACAGTGCCCTAGAAAAGGATTTTGGCGGTTCAATAAGGGGACTAATGGTATATACTGGATTGTCATTTTTTCTACAAAGTTAAACCGCTTGGTCTAAGCACTGAAGAGGCAAGATTGCAGATGAGTAAGTGAATGAAAACAGGTTTCACAAGATTATGTTGTGATTTTGGATCTGAGGCATGTCAGAAAAAGGAAATATATTCAAAACCTAGGAAGCAGTACCGGACCAATGAGCAAAGGTTCGGATAAGATTTACAATTTGAAGATGCATAAATGAAAACAGAGGCTAAAGGCTACCTCTACACAGAGCGCATATTCAGAGATTTATCAGAATTATCATAGAAACAAAGATATCCATATATGAACACCGAAGAACCTAGAAACCCTAGACACGATCTATGGCGGAAAGAGCAGAAGACTTACCTGAGCTGGGGAAGAAGCGTAAGAGCACCGCAGTTTTCTGGTACGTTCAGAGTGATGCAGCGGCCAAGGTCGGAGCAGAGACGACCGTCGACGGTGGTGGCGGAGCTCCAGAAGCTGAGCGGCGCAAGGAGGACGACGCAAAGGGGCACGAGGGGGAAAAAGAAAATGACCCTTCGGTCCTGTTTATAAAGGCAGGAGATAAAGTGTCAGGCGCGAAAATCAAGGGGCTGTGACTTTGGGAGCGGAGCTGTCGCCTTTATTGTTGCAAAGACCCATTTATGAAGATGTATCCTACACAGTTATTGTTCATAGATGATGTCATGCCGGTTCACCATGATCTGAGAAGATGACGTCACGGCGGTTTACCAAATTACAAGAAGATGTTGAAGACGAAGTTTTTTACTAAAGGATTGACATGAACCTATTCAAATCAATCTGGGGCCTAATGTTGGAGATATTACTACTGGGCGTAAACCGACCAGGACAGGCCGGGTTAACTTCATCAGCAGTCAAGTATGCTTGAAGCCCATGAGGATGTTCTATCGGGGCCCAAGGCCCAGAATCGGTTTAAAGCCTGTAGTCGTAAATCGGCGTTAGTATGAAACTTGTGTTGTAAGTTAGAAATAGCGGAGACCGAACCGGACACGTCTATGAGCCGGTCTCGGGACTCTGTAAACCGACGGGCGTCACCCATGTATATAAGGGGACGACCCGGCAGTGGTTCAGGGAGACAGACAACAACTCGAGGATTAGGCGAAGCATATTCGCTCCCTGGTCATCGAAACCCCATCAATTTAATCACAACTAGACGTAGGCTTTTACCTTCATCGAAGGGGCCGAACTAGTATAAACTCTCTTGCGTCCCTTGTCCGCTTTAACCCCTTCAAGCTAACCCAGAAGCGATGGCTCCACGACTAAGTCCTTTCATGAGGACATCCGCCGTGACAAAACCATGACAGTTGGCGCCCACCGTGGGGCTATTGCACGATGGTTTCGAGTTCTTGGAGGGCAGCTTCGAAGGACTCAAGGGTTACGTTGTGGGCCGGATGACCAAGAGTCGTCGCGGCAAGCTCTACATTGATGATGCGGGATGGGGCCCCGAGGCCGGCTCAATTGAGTACGGGTACCGGGTCCCCTTTGGTGGCATACACGTCTTCATCAGCAAGATCGGTGAACCAGACCCTGAGCCGGACATCTGCACCGACCTCGTCGAAACGGCTCAGCGTGCGCGATCTGCCCGGGTCAAACCGGTCATGAAGCATGCCTTCATGGGAGTCATCCACGGAGGGGAATACGAGGATAGATCGGAATCTGGCGGTGAGACCATCGTTTATTCCGGCAACGAGTCATCGACCGGAGAGACCGAGTCGTTATGTCAATTACAAGACGACCGGATTGGGGGCTGTTCCGATGGCGACAGTATTCCGGACCCCTCTGATCTGCCGAACCGGGTTGGGATATTCATGGCCGGTACACAAGCGGCGATCCACTCTTCGAATGCAGCAGCAATGATCTCCGGGTCAGTAACAGCGACGGCAGCCGGGGCAGGAGGCCTTGTGCGCCCGCCGGCCCAAGTCTTATCTGATATGTTTGATGCGTTGGCTACGCTCATGGCAGAAGCTAACCCGGCGGATCAGGATGCCCACAATGCGGAAATCGCGAAGGTGAAGGATCAGATTACTCAGGCCAAGGCCGATTTAGTGGCTGAGAATGCCAGGATGGACGCAGAAGGATATTCGCTCCCTGGTCATCGAAACCCCATCAATTCCATCACAACTAGACATAGGCTTTTACCTTCATCGAAGGGGCCGAACTAGTATAAACTCTCTTCCGTCCCTTGTCCACTTTAACCCCTTCAAGCTAACCCGTAGCGATGCTCCACGACTAAGTCCTTTCATGAGGATATCTGCCGTGACAAAACCACGACACGACCCTTTAAGAGGCTTTGCACAAAATCATGGCCCATATCAGATTCGGCCCGTCAAATGGACGCTATACTTTTGGGCCCACTTGCTAAAGTCCCATTTAGTAATTCGGCCTGATATTAGTTTTGGCCTGTTAAAGACCCGTTTAACATTTTGGCCCTATATTTATTTTGGCCTATTAAAAGCCCGTCATATAGTTGGGCCTAACTACGGCCCGGTTTGCATCCAGCCTGCTCACAGCCGATAATCTGATTGGGCCAAACAAGGACCGAGACAATATTGCCCTGTTAACGGCCCGTGATGTGATTGGCACATTCATGGGTCGAGGTCTATTTCGGCCTGCTGTCGGCCCATGAGCTGTTCGGCACGTTTCAGGCCCAACCTACTTTTCAGCCTCCTAAAAGCCCGTTGAGTTTTCTTACGAAAATAGGGCCGACGGTTTACTCAGCCTATTAAAGGCCCGAATCTACTTGTGGGCCAGTTTATATTTAGGCATGTTAACGGACCAACACGACTGGGCCCATGATGCAGATCATACATAGTGATTTGCATGACGGCCCGATTATGTACCATAATTTTACGGTTTGGCCGGTTTACTGCGAAGACAGGATATATATACAGTAAAATAACTGCAGCATCGTGAATAAGAAAAAACCTAGACTATACAATAAAGAAATTACAGCATATTACATCAACTGGGCATCAAAGTTCGCCACTATGATAATAAAGCACAAGCAGACAACAGATTACATACACTGGGCGTCAAAGATCGCCACTGGTGCAAATAAACACGCCGACAAAAATAATATACAAAACCGTCAGCACTTCAATAGAGTTCAAGAAAGGTTAGCCCTGCTCGGGAGCTGCGCCCTGCTCGGGAGCTGCAACGCAAGCAGTTGAGCAAGCTGGTGAGACTGCGCTTTTTTGACACTTATATCCTCCTCACTCTGAAAGATAAACAAGCAGATAGATGACAGGTTTTGCACATATAAGTATGAGTGCTGACAATTCATCACATTTCTTACTGACGAATAACCATAGTTTAAAATAGCATTAACACAATATGGTATTGTTCAGGTCAAGACATGGCAGGAGATGACATTGTGAAGGAGTTGGCAGCTTCACGACACCACTGGATTACAGATCAAGAACTCATAAGTATCAATGGTTAGTGTGCTGTCAATTTATCCCATTTCAGATTGGCAAATAAAGAGACAGTTTAAATAATAGTAGAATGATATGACATTGTCCATAGTTAAGACATTGTAGAATATGACATTGTGCTGTAGTGGGTAGGTTCACGACACCACTGGATTATGGATCAAGAACAGAAGCATGCGTGCAGTGCAAAAGAAGATCACTTGCTATGTATAGTTTAATTTACATGGTATGAAGAAGGAAGTTGGTTGTACAACTGAAAACTTAAATTGAGAAGGACAAACTTTTGTTTATGAACTACATAATAAACTTTAAACATGCAATTTGATGCAAACACCAAACATAAACAGCTGTTGCAGTCATGCCTAACCAAATATACACAACAAAATTTGAAGGCTTGAGAAGGACAAACTTACATTATTGGTGAAGACAAGCTCTATAAAGCCCTTGTCCATGCTGATGGGGGGGGGGGGCAAGAAGTTTACCACAGAATCTTTTTCATAATCATTGCCTTTATTCTACATTTTGTTAAGAGGAAATATAGATGTGATAATATAAGAAAAAATGGAGAATATTTAAGATAATATGAAGAGTGATGCTACATAACCAAGTAACTATAAATGTAAGTACATCGATACAGGCAAAAGGTACAACCAAGAGCAATGCAGAGCTAAACTTCTTCAGTACCATCGGTGTTATCCAACCTTAGTGTAAGAGTAAATATGGATCTGATGTGTAGAAAAAGGAGGGCAAAGGAAAATAAGTTGCAGAGTGATGGTACATGTACAACTAGCTGTCAATATAAGTACACTGATAAAGGACAACAGATGCTTACAAGAACAATGCAGAGCTAAAAAATTTCATTAGCATTGGATATATTCTACACTAATGTAACCATTCATACAGATCAGATAATTTGGATCGAACAATTGATAAGCAAGTTGTAACATAATGAACCGGGTATGTACGCAAGTACAATGATACAGGACAACAGGTACTAACAAGAGCAAAGCAGCGGGCAGCATATTTGCGATATCCTGTTGTCCTTTTCAAATCGGAATTCTTCTTCGAGCAGATTTCCTGCAAAAAAGATCCATAAGGCACATGCGGAAAAGTAGAAGTTCAAATTTTCATGTGATATCATAGACAGTACCTCATCCTGGGAACGAGACCAGTGCATAACAAGGTTTTTCCATTCAATGTCTTCTAAATTTAGCACAGGAGACTTCACCTGAAATTCGTTTATAGACTTGCCATCAAAGTGTGATTTCCTCAGGTAACATCGATACTGCTGCAATGCTTCCTTGAAAAGTGCAAGCAAGCTTTTATCGTCATGACTATCCAGATTGACCCTCGCCTACTTACAACAATGTAATGTAAATCATTGATGTGTTCAATCAGCAGAAAATAGGAAAATAATCACCATGAATAATAGCACTTACACGTAAGTGGGCCAGGAAGATGTGAAAATGGTGTTTGTCTTCACTATAACCCTCCCATGATGGGAATATATGCACGTAGTCCCTAACAACATTGAAAGCATTGTCTTTTAAACTGGGAATAACTGTAATGGGGTTCCAATCTGCAGGAATTGGCCGTGTCTGCAGTTGCGATAGGTCTTCGGCTGGTGGACTTGTTGTACTTTTTGCTGGAGTGGGATTTTTCTGTGGCACGGCTGGTGCTATGCCAACTGAAATCGGCATACCTTTTGCTGGAGTGGAGGTCCTGTGTGGTGGGGCTAGTGGTCTGGCCAGTGAAGTATGGGTACAGTCTGCTGGAGTCAGTCCTACGTTTTGTGTCACTGGTTGTAGAGCCAATATAAGTGCGATGATGTATGATTTCTCCGGCACCACCACGTTTTTCAAGGACTTTGCTAGTGCTCCTTCAGGCTCGGCAATCACCCTCTTCCTTTCTGATGTCCGATGCACAAGAATAGAATTTGAGTGGGAAAACATGGTAGGATGACAGATGGAATATGTATTGATAATGGATGGGCATGGCATCTTGACATATATGATGAGTAAACTAAGCAAATGGTGGTGCTACAAATAGAAGAAATGCAAGACAACTTATGCAATATACGCGCAATCAATAAAACCTTGCCAAATTAGAACAGGCACCTTGATGGGTGAACAGGACAGGCCATCTGCCTTTGACTCCTCGAGGTCAGAATATTCATTAGGATCATATTATGAACAAGACTCTACAGGTGGGGAGCGTATGAGTTTCATTGCATCCAGAATGGCACTCAATGCCTTGGTGCCAATTTTGTAAGTCGTTGCAGTGTTCCACAATATTCTTCTGATGCGCGGATTCTGATAGTCACTGTGATTACGATAATATCTGAGAAGCATGAAAACATAAATAGTAGTGAGATTATCTTTGTAATGCAGAGGATATTCTAATATAGGGGCACCCCTGTAAACCCTTGTGTGCTAACACTGGATTCTGATGAAAGAGCCCATGTGTGTTGTAATGTGGTGCGTGCATTAATATAATCTAGCACAAGTACACAAAAAATAGGCTCCAGAAGTAAGGATAGTTGGCAGATGATAGGTTCATAATATACTGTATAGAGAGTTTATTGCCAAACCATGATAACAAGAGCACACAACAACTAGGCAGATCGTAGTTTACATAAAAGGGGTACACCATAACCAGGATATATAAATCGGGAAAGTGGAACTGGCTGGAAATTACGGTGTTGTATTGCCGCTACTAATTGAAAGCCTATCGATCACGTATAGGCCAGCTCTATCACCGTTGATCGCAGATGTCCCTGCTCCCCTTCCCGACAAGGAACATCTTCAGACGCATTTAAATACGTAATAACAAAAGAGTAACATGTTAAAGAATGTAAGAGAAAGCATATTCTTGAGGTTCCGCTTCATTGCATACAGTGTTGGTTGCCCACTCATGATGAATCACAGCGCCCAAAGAAATGCAATTCCATGTTGTCTCTCTATATGTGGCCACATGCATTTGGAAAATCAAGTGGGAGCATTACCTGACCAATTAAATGTGTGTCTGTTAACTAATATCAGTATCATATCACAATTGTATTTGAAGAAGTAAGCTTTGGACTTATCATTGGTGTGTTGTTTAGCTTCAAGAGTGGACTGCTGCTAGTGCGACACAAAGCAGCTACGCAGATCATAGTGTAGATATAACGGGAAAACCGTAAGCATCACAAGTAAAATCAGCAAAGTGGAACTTGCTGGAATATATGTGCTAGTATTGCCGGTACGGCTAGAAAGGCTTCGGATACCAGCTCTCTTCAACTGAAGGTGCGGTACTGTTAATATCCGTGTAACTCTCAAAGGCGACACAGCTCCCCGCATTTCCTTGCTAATCTTATAGGATTCAAGTGGGCAGGCCACTACAATTCCTATTCCTATGTTTACAAAATCCTACAAATCAAAGAGGCCCGAAGAGTTCAAAGTGGCCATCACAACCGACCGTATATACCTCTACACTGCAAATGTCCCTACTCATCTTCACTACAAGGAACATACTGTACTACTATGATAATCCCTCCGTTCCAAAATATAAGTCTTTGTAGAGATTTCCACTATGGATCACATCTGAGATGTATACAGATACATTTTAGAGTGTAGATTCACTCATTTTGCTCCATATGTACTCCATGGTGGAATCTATACAAAGACTTGTATTTAGGAACAGAGAGAGTACTTATTAAAGAAGAACGGAAGAGGAACATGTTAAAGAAGAGCAAGCAGATTTTGGATAATAAAATGTTCGTTGCGCAGTGCCCACACATGATGAACCAGAGCGCATTAAGAATGCAAATCCCTGCTGTCTCTCTATATGTGGTGCACGAGCTTTTCGAAAGTAAAGTAGGAACATTAGCTGACCAATTAAACGTTATCTGTTTTAGTAATATCAGCATCTTATTAGATTCGTATTTGAGCAACAAGTTTGGAATTATGAGTGGCACGTTGTTTAGCTTTATGGATTCGGGGAGCAAGCTAAGGTGTACGATGATGGTACTGAATATAAAGGCATGTCTGCATGCAAGTCGTGTGACTTTTTTCATTTGGGTCAGCCGACCATTTCAGACGGTTGGATGAAGATCCTACGTCTCCTAACCCTTCTTCTTCCTCGTCTATGATTCTTCCCATACAGAACACCGCACGGGCCGCTGGCCGAACCACCAGCCGCCACTGCATATGTTCCTCCACCACCACCACCCCCCAGCCCCGTTCCCACCTGCGTCAAGTTTTATTCCTTCGGCGAGGCCCCACCACCGCCCCCCATAACCGCCATCCCCACCCGAGCCCCTTCCTTCGCACCGGTGAACTCCGGCGAGCTCTCAAAAATCGACTGACCCAATTTTGAAATTTAGTCTACTGTCATTTAACTAGTGTGGAATATAAAAGGGGAAAACCATAAGCATTGCGAGTATAGTGTTGAGTGTGCCATGGCGGATCTGAAGGTGCAAACCGGACAAAGGCAACTTCGCAACCAATGTTTGCTTTCAACTAACAAGTAAGTGATGGACAAGAAATTAGAGTAAAGAAGTGGTGATCTATTTTCTTGCTGTGATAAATAAGTTAAGAAGATACGAAAGAGTACCGCCTCTGGTGCGGCGCCGTGTATGCATCTGTTGAGAATTTGATGGTGCTACGGTAGCGATGGCTGTCGGCGGCGTGGAAGCAAATCTAGGAGGGTAGACGGTGGCGGCAGGGCGCGGTGGACGAGACAGTCGTGGGAGCGGCGCCGGCAAGGTGGACGATGGCGGGGATGAAGCGAGAGCACGGGATGCAAGGATCCCGGTCTGAAGCCGTGGATGAGAGAGGTCAATATCTTGTAATGGCCGACGGCGTCGGGGTATTAGCTTCGACATGGTGGAGTAAGATGGAGGTGGATGGGGTGGCGGATGGAGGAGGCTGGGGTGGAGAGAGTGTTTTGGCGCCCATGGAGTACGAATGGGGTAATGGAGGGAGAGAGGAAGGGGCGAACCATGTCTTTAGGGCGCGCTTGTCTCAAATGTGAGGAAATTTACAAACTTAGCCCCCGTTTAAAATTTCCTACATCACAACAATATTAGTCAGTTGGGGATAGGATGGTAATCTCGCATACACCAAATATTTGCCGACGAGAATTTGTTTTTGGAGCCCACCATGTATGAATCGGGGAGGGAGTCAATTTCGGCCGAGGAGACACTCTGTTTTAGCGCCCATCGTGTATGAATCCGGGTGAGAGGCGGTTATGCCACGTTTGAGTGAAATTACAAACCTACCCCTATCAAAACCTATAGAAACCGAGCTGATAGGTTTGCGTGGCAGGGATAGGCAGTAATTTCCATCTCGCGGATTTTGGTTTCGTTCAAATTTTTGCAGAGCAAGAGTGCACGTTTACCGTGCCAACTCAATTCGGATCTAGTTTGTATTCTATTTTTGTCCGGGCAGGATCCATTTTCGATTGGAATAAAATTCTATATACATCATTTATATATATATACTTTCAAAAGCACAACACCCTTTATACATAAATATGGTTTACAAATGGCATGATCTCAGATTCATAAGGTTGTATCCATCTTAATTTGGATTTTCAAATATTTGAAACCACTTTATGTTGAAATCCAATGTATGCATTCCTCGCTAACTATCTCCAATTAATGCGTGTTTCATGCGGGTTTTTATTTTTTTACTTCTCAAACATGTATAATGTGTTTCACACACGCAACATATAGTGTAATCCCGTTTAGAGATTAATTGCATATAAACCATGCATTGTCTCTAATTAAAGAATCTATGGATCACTAATATTGATAAACTATATAACATTACACGTGTCCCCAAATTCAAATGAATGTGCATGTTTCATACACCAATTTGCGTTATGATATTATCGATGTCGTGAACTCCAGTTTAAATATTTGAATCTCCTTTAATCTAGATATTCGTCTCATATAGCTATCACTCAGGCTTATATAGGAGTATCTCTCTAGACCTATACGTGTTCATCGTCTCTCGGGTATCTCTCGTGCTACCTGTATGTCGACAATGATCTTTTATCTTCGTAACACACTGACGGTACTCTCTCCCTCGACCTCCATCACTCTATCTCTCTCTAAGTATATCTCGCTCCCTGCTATGTGTCTCTAACTATGATTCTCCATGTGAAATCTCTTTCTCTCACACAAACACAAACTTCGTCTCCCGTGGTCTCATTTCTCTCTACTATCCCCCTGTGTGCCACTCGCACACACCCTCTCACACAGAGATGCCTTTTGCTCCTTAGGTATGAGAAGCTACGACTCTTCCTCTTAAATATCTCTTTCTCACACACAAACACAAACTCTGTCTCCCAGGGTGTCATATCTCTCCATCGTTCTCTTGTATGTCTCTCACACACACTCTCTCTCCCTAGAGATATCTTCCGTTCCCTCATATGTCTCTCTAGCTATCACTCTCGTTGTGAAATATATTTCTCTCTCGCAGACACAAAACTCCGTCTCTCGGGATCTCATTTATCTCCGATATTTGTTTGTATGTGAGTCACATGCACCCTTTCTCCATCTCTCTCACACCCACACACATCCACTCGACTCCTATCTCTAAACCACACTAGCTAGCATCTTTATCTTTCTATTTATCTGTTTCTCCATCAACCTTCTTTCTCGCCCTCACTCTTGCTTCCTATCACGCACACTATTTCTGTTTCTCTCTACATGCTGTCAAGTGCCCTCTTTTTATCTTTCTCCCACACACACATAACTTCACCCTCTGAACCACCTGGCGGTCATCTCCAACACTCAAACTTGCCGATGTCCCTCTAGCTAGCATTTCCATCCATGTATCTATCTGTAATTTCTTTGTCAACATTTCTTTCTCGCACGCACTCTTGCTTCCTATCACCCACACTATATATGTCTCTCCATACATGCATTTATAGGTTGATCTGTTTTGCACAATCATTGTGTCTCACTCCCTCTGCTCGCCATAGATGCATGCTCCAGCCCACGCCACTATCTCTTCCCTGCACTCTCACATGCATGCATATTGTCATACCGATCCGTCTCTCCCATGTCATTGATCTTATGACTTATGTCTTCTTTCATTTATCTCGATCATGCGTGCGCGCACACACACATCCACGTATACATGTATACCTCTCGCACATGCACGTTCAAGGTTTCTATGTCTCCATACGTAGTTAATTACACTCAACCCTAACCCCACATCGAATCGTTCTCTTCTTGTGTGCACATACCTTCCGTCTGGATGTGTAAAACACACACACTCACACTTAACAATCTCCTTCTAGCTACCCCCCTCTCACTCTTCCCCTATATCCCCGAAACTAATAAGACCATCCCTTCGTTTAATTCCCGCCTACATGCACCATCGATATATAGTAGTCTTCCTCGGTGTCTCTCGAATAAACATGTTCTCTCGATGTCGACTCCTCTCACGCGCACACACCTTCTCTTCCCTCTCTACGGGCCTTTTCTCTCTCGCACCACATCATTGGTGGACTCTGCCATACACATCACCTCTCTATGATGAAGCCACGCACACTTAAATTACATCCGCCACCGAGGACCCCGCGTCACACACACACACGCACCCCCCCACCCCCCCCCCACCCCACACACACGCACACACCCACCCACCCACCCCCCCCACACACACACACACACTAAGACTCCATCTCACACACACACACACACGCACCTCTCCCAGACACACACGCACACACTTAGACTCCATCTCACACACACATGCTCTAGGCGGAGCATTTGTTCCTACCACCCTTCGTCCAACCTTACCCGTATGATAAACAATCACCTTAATTTACTTGTATAACATGGACAAATTCCACTTTACTTTAGTAGTTAGCAAACTTATCATCTCTACTCTTATAAAAAAACCGAGTTGGTGATGATGGTGTGCCTGCCATCTTGTAATATAGACCGTCCGATCTATATCTGGCAGATAGAAAGCAAACTATGATAATTTTACAAAAGATACCCGCACCTCTCTCAACATCCTTATCTCCCACAACCTCATTGCTGAGCAATTAAAAAAGCAAGTCTCTGGAACAATCTAGCATGGTGGCCGCTACCTCCTGCCAGCGCCATCCATCCCCATGCCTCCGCCCAGTCCGACCACCAGTCACCACCACGCTCCACTCCTCCTCACCTTATTTCTCATCTTTCATTTTTTCGATGAAATTCTCGAGATACCAGTTTTCCGATAAAATTCTCAAGATATCATTAGTTTTTACGCATGGGATTACTCCTGCATGGGTCAATCACAACAGGTGTTTTGTAAAAAATGCATATTGATGTTCTGTGCAATGCACGAGCATCTTGCTTGTAATTATATAATGCAAATCATGAGCAGGATGTGACATTTTTTTTACACAACCACCTTAACATGGCCACGTAAATCACTAGCTAAAGTGTAATACCATTATACTTATATCCCATTGCAAAAGGTTGAGTACGTGTCCAAAGGGTAGAGTCGCACACATGCACTCTGTCTCTCAGAATCTCACACACACACACCAGTTACGTGACGCCCACTTAAGCAGACATGTATGTTACAATTTGTGCACCCGCAGGTACACGTGATGGGACGCATTTATTTAAGCCGGACGGCGAACCCAAATAGTAGCTGCATTCATTCCCATCCCGCCGCCTCTTCTCTGGTCGCCGTCGCCTGGTAGCCATGGCCCGGTCGAAGGTAACGACATATGTCATACTCCCGCTAGAGCGGCGCTTTAATCTGGAAATTTTAGTGGTCATGCATGCATCTTTTTGTGCTAGCACTCCTATATAAGGGTTGACCGGTCGCTTCCAGCGTCGTCTTGTGGTGGAAGAGGAAGGAGAAGGGAAGCGAGCTGTGGAGTAACGTTTTTTCCCACACTTTCTTAGGAAACTGAGTGCAATAATTGAGTAGTTTTGCAAACTACCAGTAATACACCTGAAACGGTTCAAAAACAATACTCCCTTGCTAGCACGCGCTTCCCGCGTGAAACGGTTAGAGTCTCCCCGGAGTGTCAGTGCCGCATTAATGCCCGGCCAGAGCGGAGGCAACCTCTCACTGGCGCCGGCTTTGAAGCAGTGCGACGGCCAAGAGAGTGTCGCTTCCCGGTGCACGTGACTGCTCCGCGTCGAGGCTGGCCATAGTTTGGATGACTCTCCATCATGGGGAGCCACACTAACTGCGATGATATGGATTGTTCCATCTATGAAGAACACGTGGGACTAGAACTACGAGACGGACATGTACCCAGGAGTGGACGTACGAACCTGAGTAATGTAACGTAATAAATGAAGTAGAAGGCACAAATAGTATGAACATGCGTGGCATATAGGCATTTGTCTATTACTACGTACAACAAAATGTTGTACGTGCAATGCACAGTGATGTTATGGAGTACGTGCCTAAGTACTCTACTACTACTATATTAATTGGAGGCACATATTAGGTTTTATATTTGTTTACGTGTATGGCCCGAGACCTTCCAACTAGATGTGTCTTTCTCTCCGGGTCGCACTTTGTATCGTTCATACCACTAGTACTACTACGTGTGGTCTCCGACCCAGAAGTTGAAGACGTGGAGACGCTCTAGCACGATGTTCATGTCCCGCTCATTTCACTGATGTGTGGGACATCCAGCACATGTCGTGTTTGGCACTCCTTCGTCGTAAGAGTTGAAACGCTAGCATTCATCAGGAAAAAATCAGTAGTGATACTATACCATGTGGTTTCCTTTCTCCTCGATATCGGAAAGAATACTTCCGTTCACCAACATGTGGGACATCGACCATCCTGGTCCACTTGCCATGCACGCAGAACTCCAAGGGAGAGTCACCCCGGTCGTCGCGCCGCAGTAATAATGACTAATGAGCCGTCAAATCACAGGCCCAACCTTTCCCACTGTGAAGTTTCTAGGACGAAGGAACCATCATGACTTCTTTGAATTCCGCTTCTTGAAGAAGACTCTTTGCATCAAAGAGTACTGCTAGCTACTGAGTTACTCCGAGAGGCCTCCTTTTGTTCATAGGATATGAATTTTATAGGAATATGAAAATCATAGGAAGTGAGATGACACGCATCTCATTCATATAGAGAAAGAGATGCCATTTGATGCATAGGATAGGAATTTTTCCATTGAGTCTAGGCTAATGTACTGGTAATTTGCTCTAAAAACTATAGTAGTAAATAGTAGTACTGGTACATGATCATACTCAGACACAGACACACACACTAACTACTACTATGTAGCGACCCGACCCGAATGGATCAAGTCTCTGTGCTTTCGTGTCATCCCTGGATCGGTATGATGACACACACAGTACTCGAAGGATTTATAACAGAGGTAAATCACATGTATGAAATAACGTAAATACTATTACCTCGATCCAAAATATAGCGGAAGCAACAAGGTTGTGGATTCCCATCAACACCAACGGCAAAGTTGAGTATAGGAAATCGTAACCCTAACGTATCACTTACTCGTAAATGCGAAAAATGCGCAACATGAAAAGTTGCAGCCCGAAAACGGGTCAGCACATGGAATATGCTAGCAATGTAACACATAGAGAGTAATGGAAGAATAAGCTATACTACATGCATATATGGCTGGTAGAAAGCTCTATGTTTACAGTTTTTGCGAAAAGCCAATTTTTCCCTACTGCAAAGGAATAAATTTATTTAACTATCATGGTGGTTGTTAAACATTGAGAATGGTTGACAGCATCCTCAATCCCAATTAAAAGTACTCATTAAAAACCCAACAATATTAATTAGAGTAACATGTTGAGATTCACATGATATTCAAGTACTAGATACTCAAGATGTCCATAACCGGGACACGGCTAATCATGATTAGTTTATACACTCGCAGAGGTTTATGACTTTTCCCCACAAGACTCGATCGCCTCCGTTTGTTTTCTCGCACTACATGGTGTTTGAGAAAGCGGATGACCGAGACATAGTCTTCGAAGCGCTAGCACCTTACGACAGGTAGACCGGTACACCTACATCCCCTACATCCGCTAGTCCACCACTATAAGAGTTCGCACGACTTACTCAACTATGCCAGAGCCCATAATGGCTTGTGGCTGCACACGGAAGTTTCTAGTTTGAATAATCTCATGATCCCTTTGAGCACAGGTGGCGGTCCCAAAAAGCAGGCAATCATTTGGATACCCCAGTGCCTCAATCCACCCAGATGTGTGTTTAAGTTGCCACCTTAAATAAACCATTAATTTAACAATCTCACATACATCATGGATACACTCACCCAATCCACGTCTACTAGCATAGCATGGCAAATAAGCAACGAGAAGTAACTCCCAAGGTTTCATAAGTAAACAGGTAATAGGTACTACCTCAACTACTTCCCATCCCACAATTTAATTAGATCCTAATCATGCAAGTGTTTGAGGATTGATCTAATGCATAAAACTGGGTAGTAGAAAAAGGTATGATCAAGTGTTACTTGCCTGCAATGTTGATGAAGATGATTCGCACTCATAACTCTTGATAGTTCTACTCGTCACACTCCGGTCAATCTATCGTAATCAAGCAATAGTAACCACACATAAGCAATCACTCAAAAGATCGGAAAGAACGAAGAAACAATTCGGAAAAACATCAAAACCAAGCAATTAAATCTTGCAACATAAAACAATTTCTAACAGTACCAAAATTGTATGAATTTGGCCTTATCAGAAAGTTTAGGTCAAGAGCTTCGATTTGCAAAAAGAATCAACTAAATCGAGATTCTGAAACTCAAGTTATGATCAAACGAAGTTCAAATACAAATCAGTTTGAATTCAAATTTTAAAACTTTCAAAAACATGTTTGAGTTGGATTACTGGATAGAGGGAATCATAATGAAGAAGTGGGCGTTGGTTTCATTGAATTTGGACTAACGAGTAAAAAGTTATGGTCGTTTGAAAGACAGGGACTAATCTCTACAAATAACACTACGGATAGGTCCCTGACGGAAATTAAAAATAAAAGAAAAATCTATCGAGCGAACGCTCGCTACAGAACCTAAACCGGCGAAAACCGTTCGCTAAGGAGGTCTAAACAATGAACGCTCACTATATAAACTAACCAAAATAAAAAAAACGGGTTTTAAACAAAACCGAAACCCTTAAAAAACCGATCTTTAAAGAAAAGAACCGGGGTCGGTTTATATCGGTTCGCGGCGGTTTGCGAAGAAAACCGGCGGCGGCGGCGAGGTCGAATTCCGGCGAGTCCGGTGAGGCAGTATGGGCTCGGTGGTCCTCGTGACGGGCGTCGGCGTGGCGAGGCAAGACGGCGGCTCGGCACAGAACGTGGCGTGGCGAGGGCAGGGGAGCGAGGGCAGCGAGGTGGCGGGCGGCGGATGCGGCTCCGGGGCGGAGGAGGTGGCGGCGCGAGAGGAGAGAGAGGGGGATCCGGGGCCCGGTATTTAAGGGGGGGCGGGGATGAGGTGGCGTGGGGAAGGGGCAGAGGTGCCCGGCTTTGGCACGGACGCCGAGGTCGGTGGCGGCAGTCGTGGCGGCGGCGGTCTCCCTCTGGAGATCGGGGACGGGCGCGTGGGCCGGATGGGCCACGGCTGGGCTGTGGCCTGGCCTGGGAGCTGGGCCGGCCCAGTCGGCGGAAGAGTGAGAGTTTTTTTTTAAAAAACTGACAAAACAAAAAAGTAATAAAACCAAAGAAATAAAAATATTATATAGGCATATAATATATCAAAATTTTCAGAAAAAGATTTCCAACAACCTGAACATTATTCTAGCTTCAAATAAAATACACAAAAATTCAAATAAACCAAAGAGTGCTCCTGGTCCAATAAAATCCAACAAAAATCATTTTAAAAATACCAAAATGACTTCAAATTAATTTCTCTCCAATTTTCTGATGTAGGGAATCATGTTACCCTATTTTCCATATATTTTATTTTTTGGAGAAAATAATTTGAATAAAACTCAAATAACTCCAAATTGAAAATAAATTCGAAAGAACTTTGAATTTAATTCTTAGAAACTCCCAACTCATATTTCATATGTTTTGAAGAAGTCATTTTATCTTCGCCGTGAAAATCATTGAGTTGCATAAAGTTTCAGAATTGGAAATATTTTCCAAATGAAATTCTAATATTTTCAACACCCCTTGTCATTTAAATAAATGGAAGAAGTCATGTCATCTTCTCTCCGAGGTTTTGTGATGAAAAGAATTTGAATTCCGAAGATCATAAAAGCAAAAATGAAAGTTTGGGAAAGTCCTTTTATTCCCTCTCATTTAACTTTCAAAAGTTTCAATTAACTCACTTTCACCAATCAATCAAACAATCAATCAAGACTATCTATTTGTTTATAACATTCCAAAATTTAGAATTTTGGGATGTTACAAACTACCACCCTTAAAATGAATCTCGTCCTCGAGATTCGGAGAGGCTAGCAAGAAATAGGTTAGGGTTTGGGGGTCTTCAAAAAAAATCCATCGATCATCTCCGGGTCTCGGGTGCTACCACCCTTAGAAACATGGTTACAGTTCCATCAAAACTCATATACTCCATCCTTATTACTGACAATGTCGGTCTTCTCAGATCGTAAGGATAATTCCTTCTCTGGGCTCTTTTGGTAGTGGCATAACCTTTTCCTCAATTCTTTTGTCCTTTCATCTTGGTAAGGTTATCCCGAAAATGGGTCTTCATAGCTGACAGGTCTGGCGCCAATGCTAAACAACTATCGATATCTCATGGTGGTCAACAATTTATGGTTTGTCCTGCAGAAGCAGATGCAGGTTGAACCTCACCGTATAACCTACGGTTGGCAACAACTGCCGTGTACAAGGGAAAAATGCTTATACCATTCTATGGTTTAAACAAGGTTTTGATCGTCGTCTCTCTACTATAGGTAAGTCACTCAGATTTACCATCTCATATAGCAAAGCGAATAATAAGAGTAAGTCGGTATGGTGATCAATCCATTCCGCACCCAAATCATTACCTTGTACATGGTTTAGCGAATCTCGCATTCTAACACTCGGTCATCCTCACAAGCATTGCAGAATTTCTCTTGTCGACGAACCAAGTTCGGAAAATCCATTGATTCTGCAAGCCAAACAAACATCTATCATTCCTTAACAACTCTCAGGTTTTGCGTAAACTCCTATAGAATCGTCGGTCGATAAAGGCATATCCTCTTCCAGGGTTTTTCCTTCAGCAAGAGTGTGCTTGCTTCTTAGCAAGTCCTGGGGCCTGTGGGTTATGGCCCATCTCATCACTTGTAGTCCTTGAACTTATCCACGGGCTTCTGACCATTATTCCAACTTCCAACTTCCTAGTATTCTTAAATCCATCCAATTGTACTGTCTTCCTTCCTTCTATTGGCACCAAACTAGGACATGATTACTCAGACTCATCTTGGAATTTTCCATTGATCCATGTTTCCAACATCATACCTCCTTTATATCCAATAGTAATTCATCTCTTCATCCTCGTGGGATATCCCACATACTAAGATAAAAACTTATACTTATGAAGTCCATGCTCCACTTCGTGGAACATCATTATCCTTACCAGGGTCAAGCGTCCTTACAGGGGAATATTGGCCATTTCTGCATGGTACCTCTTCAACTGGAATACGTGAAACACATCATGAACTCCTAACAGTCCTTCGGGTGACTCCAACTTGTTAGCCACTTCTCCCCTACGCTCCAACACTCGGTATGGTCCTACAAATCTCGGGGCTAACTTTCCCTTAACTCCAAATCGTTTAAATCCTCGCAGAGGGGACACACGAATATATTCTCTGTTTCCGGTTTTATCGACTATCTTCTTGCATTTTTGAGTCTGCATAACTCTTCTGCCTGGACTGAGCTACCTTCAGCCTAACTTGAATCAACTTAACATTCTTTTCTGACTCCTTGATCACATTTGGTCCAAACAACTGACGGTCTCCAACTTCATCCCATATCAATGGTGTCTGGCTCCTTCTCCCATACAAAGCTTAAAAGGGGCCATCTTCAAACTGGCTGGGTAACTGTTGTTGTATGAGAACTCCGCGTAAGGTAGATTATCATCCTACTAGATCCATAATCTTGCGCACAAGCTCTCAACATGTCCTCCAGAATCTGATTTACTCTCTCAGTCTATCCATCTGTCTGCGGATGAAAGGCTGTACTGAACTCTAGCCTAGTACCCAAAGTCTGGTGCAGCCGATTCCAAAACTTTGAGGTAAATCGTGTTCCTCTATGATGGTCCTCGGAACTCCATGCAGACATACGATCCTTTCTCAAATATATATCTTGGCCAACTTCGCACTTGTATAGGTGGTTTTTCTTTGGGATAAAGTGAGCCACTTTGGTCAAGCGAATCAACTACTACCCAGATAGAATCATATCCCAATCGGGTTCTGGGAAATCCGGAAATGAAATCCATGCCAAGCTTATCCTACTTCCATTCGGGTATCGGCATAGGCTGCAATAATCCTGCTGGCTTCTGATGTTCTGCTTTTACTTTCTCTGGCATACATCACTTACGACTACATACTCCATAATATCCTTCTTCATACCAGTCCACCGTAAACACTCCTTCAAATCCAAATACATCTTGGTGTTTCCAGGCGAATCAAGTATGGTGAGTCATGAGCCTCAAGTATTAACTTCCGATCTTTGCATTATTGGCACATATATACACTATCCTCAACCATAAGGTGTCGTGTTCATCCTTATGAAAACCTTTGGCCTTTCCTTTTGCTCATCTTTTTCTTTTACCTCAGCAATCTCTTTGTCATCCTTCTGAGCTTCACGAATCTTTCCCAGCAATGTAGACTGAACTTCCATTGCTGCAACAAAACCTTTGGGAACAATCTCCAATCGAAGTTCCCTGAAAATCCTCGGCTAACTCCTTTGATAATCCTCCGATTATGAGGGTATTAAATCCTTGTTTTATTTATGGTTATATCCTATTTCTCCATAAGGCTTGTATGCACAAGGTTTCTTCACATCCTTTCCATAAGGCTCCAATTTCTGGGACACAAACCGAGACTTTGGCAAGGTCAACTTAAATTCCTCCCAAGTGGTTACTCCTGGCCACATTGATGGTTTGGTACATCCTCCACCAGATAGCAGCACCTCTTTCAAAGAACGGAAGAGCTTGCTGGGTCATATCCTTTCCGGCTATAGGATTATTCTCCATGTGATCCTCATGTTCTGAATCCATCGATCCATCTCCAATTGACTCATCGGTCCAGAAAATATAAGCTCTTCTACATTCATCTTCTAATGGGTCCATGGGTTTGGGGTGGGATAAGAGAGATCGAGAGGGATGCACACAATACAAACAAAAGTTTTTTGAAAAACAGATTTTATTGTGGCTGTCGGAAAAACATCAAACAAGATGACAGCTCACAATCGTCGCATCTAACGTAGGTATGTAACAGGGGTTTGGTCTTCTAATGGTCAATAAATCTTCAAAATCATCAAACTCTTCAAGTCTTGTTCATGTCTCCGATGGCTTCTTCCGATCATGATTGTCCTGCTCAAGTTCTTTTGCCAGATCATCTCTGTTGACGCGAAGTCTCTCGTGGCATCCTTCAATATTTCTGGAGTTACGTTCCAAACATCTGGGTTTCAACATCCTTGACATGAACCATGTCCTACTGTCCTTTAGTTCCTAATGAATCTCCTGTATCTCGAGATTTTTCTCCTCGGCTACTTTCAGCTTCTGGGTCCTAAGTTATTCACTCAATGCTTTCTCGTCAAATACGGCTTCCAAAAGGTCATCTTAAACTTCCTGATGTAATATTCCAGATCCTGGTGAATAAACCAGCTAAGGTTAACACTTCATCTTGCTGATAGGTGTTCCGTAAGCCTTCTTGTAATCCAATCATTCCAAAGAAATGCATGCTTAACTCAGCACGGCGACAATAGCATAAGTGGGCGTTAACATCATGGATAGTCGTGTTTCTGCTCTTGTCATTTCCATGAGCTATCATTCCAAAGTCGATATCTCCTGTCTTGGGGTTTTCCTGACAAAACTTTGCGTTCTTATGCTTCATGTTCCGGTCTTACTCCAATACACCTTGATCTCGGGTATTGACAACTTCCATAGTCTGTCAATTCCATAAGCGTAACCTTCCTAGGTCATACAAATCCGGAAATTCTTCAAAGCCTTCAAATTCTCCTAGTCTTCGGAGTCTTCAACCGTTGTAGTTTCCATTTACACGGTAAAATCCTCTTCATTCCAAATGATCTTAGTTGTCCAATATCTTATCTCTTTGGAGTGGTCTCATCGGTCAAATCTTCGAGTGGTCAAAAGGGAAAAGGGGTATGGTCTCACTAAAAGGGAATATTTGAATAAGCTCAGAAGAGAAGAGAGGTAAAAGATCTTTTTGAAAATGAAGTTGTAGAGAAAAAATATTTCCTATGGGCTTGTCAGTTTGTAGGGTCACGTCCTATAGTCAACATGTGCTCTGATACCATCTTGTAGCGACCCGACCCGAATGGATCAAGTCTCTGTGCTTTCGTGTCATCCCTGGATCGGTATCTTTGACACACAAGATTACTCGAAGGATTTATAACAGAGGTAAATCACATGTATGAAATAACGTAAATACTATTACCTCAATCCAAAATATAGCGGAAGCAACAAGGTTGTGGATTCCCATCAACACCAACGGCAAAGTTGAGTATAGGAAATCGTAACCCTAACGTATCACTTACTCGTAAATGCGAAAAGTGCGCAACATGAAAAGTTGCAGCCCGAAACGGGTCAAGACACATGGAATATGCCGGCAATGTAACACATAGATAGTAATGGAAGAATAAGCTATACTACATGCATATATGGCTGGTAGAAAGCTCTATGGTTATGATTTTTGCGAAAAGCCAATTTTTCCCTCCGCAAAGGAATACATTTATTTAACTATCATGGTGGTTGTTAAACATTGAGAATGGTTGACAGCATCCTCAATCCCAATTAAAAGTACTCATTAAAAACCCAACAATATTAATTAGAGTAACATGTTGAGATTCAGATGATATTCAAGTACTAGATACTCAAGATGTCCATAACCGGGGACACGGCTAATCATGATTAGTTTATACACTGTGCAGAGGTTTGCGCACTTTTCCCCACAAGACTCGATCGCCTCCGTTTGGTTTCTCGCACTACAGGGTGTTTGAGAGACGGATGACCGAGACATAGTCTTCGAGCGCTTAGCACCTTGACGGGTAGACCCGTACACCTACATCCCCTACATCTGCTAGTCCACCACTATAAGAGTTTGCACGACTTACTCAACTATGCCAGAGCCCATAATGGCTTGTGGCTGCACACGGAAGTTTCTAGTTGAATAATCTCATGATCCCTTTGAGCCTGGGTGGCGGTCCCAAAAACAGGCAATCACTTTGGATACCCCAGTGCCTCAATCCACCCGGATGTGTGTTTAAGTTGCCACCTTAAATAAACCATTAGTTTAACAATCTCACATCATCATGGATACACTCACCCAATCCACGTCTACTAGCATAGCATGGCAAATAAGCAACGTAGAAGTAACTCCCAAGGTTTCATAAGTAAAAGCAGGTAATAGGTACTACCTCAACTACTTCCCATCCCACAATTTAATTAGGTCCTAATCATGCAAGTGTTTGAGGATTGATCTAATGCATAAAAGCGGGTAGTAGAAAAAGGTATGATCAAGTGTTACTTGCCTGCAATGTTGATGAAGATGATTCGCACTCATAACTCTTGATAGTTCTACTCGTCACACTCCGGTCAATATATCGTAATCAAGCAATAGTAACCACACATAAGCAATCACTCAAAAGATCGGAAAGAACGAAGAAACAATTCCGAAAAACATCAAAACCAAGCAATTAACTCTTGCAACATAAAACAATTTCTAACAGTACCAAAATTGTATGAATTTGGCCTTATCAGAAAGTTTAGGTCAAGAGCTTCGATTTGCAAAAAGAATCAACTAAATCGGAGTTACGAAACTCAAGTTATGATCAAACGAAGTTCAAATACAAATCAGTTTGAATTCAAATTTTAAAACTTTCAAAAACATGTTTGAGTTGGATTACTGGATAGAGGGAATCATAACGAAGAAGTGGGCGTTGGTTTCGTTGAATTTGGACTAACGAGTAAAAAGTTATGGTCGTTTGAAAGACAGGGACTAATCTCTAAAAATAACACTACGGATAGGTCCCTGACGGAAATTAAAAATAAAAGAAAAATCTATCGAGCGAACGCTCGCTACAGAACCTAAACCGGCGAAAACCGTTCGCTAAGGAGGTCTAAACAACGAACGCTCACTATATAAACTAACCAAAATTAAAAAAAACGAGTTTTAAACAAAACCGAAACCCTAAAAAAACCGATCTTTAAAGAAAAGAACCGGGGTCGGTTTATACCGGTTCGCGGCGGTTTGCGAAGAAAACCGGCGGCGGCGGCGAGGTCGAATTCCGGCGAGTCCGGTGAGGCGGCGCGGGGCTCCGGTGGTCCTCCGGCGACGGGCGTCGGCGGCAGGGCGAGGCAAGACGGCGGCTCCGGCGCGTAACGGCGGCGGGGCGAGGGCAGCGCGGGGAGCGAGGGCAGCGAGGTGGCGCGGCGGGCGGATGCAGTTCGGCGAGGGGCGGGAGGAGGTGGCGGCGCGAGAGGAGAGAGAGGGATCCGGGGCCAGTATTTAAGGAGGGCCGGGGATGAGGTGGCGTGGGGAAGGCGGAAGGTGCCCGGCAGCCGACAGACGCCGAGGTCGATGTGGCGATCGTGGCGGCGGTCTCCCTCTGGAGATCGGGGACGGGGCGTGGGCGGATGGGCCTGGTGGGCTGTGGCTTTGGCACAGAGGCTGGGCCGGCCAGGTCGGCGGAAGAGTGAGAGTTTTTTTTAAAAAAACTGACAAAACAAAAAAGTAATAAAACCAAAGAAATAAAAATATTATATAGGCATATAATATATCAAAATTTTCAGAAAAATATTTCCAACAACCTGAACATTATTCTAGCTTCAAATAAAATACACAAAAATTCAAATAAAGCAAAGAGTGCTCCTGGTCCAATAAAATCCAACAAAAATCATTTTAAAAATACCAAAATGACTTCAAATTAATTTCTCTCCACTTTTCTGATGTAGGGAATCATGTTACCCTATTTTCCATATTTTATTTTTTGGAGAAAATAATTTGAATAAAACTCAAATAACTCCAAATTGAAAATAAATTCGAAAGAACTTTGAATTTAATTCTTAGAAACTCCCAACTCATATTTCATATGTTTTGAAGAAGTCATTTTATCTTCGCTCGTGAAAATCATTGAGTTGCATAAAGTTTCAGAATTGGAAATATTTTCCAAATGAAATTCTAATATTTTCAACACCCCTTGTCATTTAAATAAATGGAAGAAGTCATGTCATCTTCTCTACAGGGTTTTGTGATGAAAAGAATTTGAATTCCCGAAGATCATAAAAGCAAAAATGAAAGTTTGGGAAAGTCCTTTTATTCCCTCTCATTTAACTTTCAAAAAGTTTCGAATTCACTCACTTTCATTCAATCAATCAAACAATCAATCAAGACTATCTATTTGTTTATAACATTCCAAAATTTAGAATTTTGGGATGTTACATACTACTACTACTACTTCTCACATGCTGGCCAGACTCCATCGTTCTCCTTCCCGGATTTCTCGGCGACACCCCACCGTGCTTGGATATTCGTAGACCTCTCCACAGTAGCGTGTGCGTCCTCTTCTTGCTTGCGGCGGCGGGCCTCTCTTTTCTTGACTGCTTTTTGACTTCTCCGCTCCCTCTGTGCGGCTTTGGCCGCCTCTTGCTCTACCGCCCATTCAGCCTTGGCAGCTTCAAATTCCGCCCACATAGGTGTGAGGTCGCGAGCGGCGATGAACTCGGCACGACGGGATGCCATCGCTTCCCTACCATTTTGTGTGCGGTCGTGGGCGGCGAGGAACTCGGCACGGAGGGATGCCATCGCTTCCTTACCGGTTTGTGTGCGGCGTGGTGGCATGAACGACGCTTGGTTTGTCAAGAGCTCAAGGACAGAAGACGAAGGAAATTTGGATTCCCCTTCAATCATGTCATTTATTACCAAGTAAAATGCATTGGCGGTCATCGAACTTGTGTTGATTGCTCACTTTGATCATTATATTATACATGATGCACACATTAGTGCACATTGTCCAAAGAGGCAAGTAGCATATACGTGTGCAGACACTCACGCTTACGCTGTCAAACCATGCTAATGCATGCACTTTGCCCTCTCAATGAAAGTCCTACTCATGGTGCAACGCAAATGGCGAGCCCGTCACCTGCTCACCCCGGCGGTGCCTGACATTACTGTTTAGACATTTGATGGAGGCCTCTGCGAACGTCGATCATGTATTCACCTGGCTCAACACCAACGGTCATACTCGGGACTCGGCGCCTTGCTCATGTATATCGTCCATCACAACGACAATATATAAAACAGCCCAGCTAGAGAGGGTACTATGATACAGAGTATGTACTATCGTGAGTGACCGATCATAGTGCCACTGCACACGAGTGTGTGTCTGATCGATTCATCCATTATTCGTAAGTTATGCATGGTTGTGTGGTGTCTAATTGTGGTCGTCGAAGGCTAGCTGGTGACAAGACCGGTTGCATGGACGCCTGGTTGTCAATACGTGCCGCATACACTTTAAAGGCTCGTCATCCATGAGTTCACATTTTACCACCACGCCAGCGTCTGACCGCCCTGGCCTACCGAAACCCCTTCCATCGCTAGCGCGCGCTTCCTGCCTGAAACGGTCACCGTCTCTCCAGAACGTCAATGCCGCATTCACCAGACTTAACTACAGGTGTAGTTGGTGTGTCACTGACATGCGGGCCAGATGCCTATTGGGCCCACATGTTAGTGACCCAACGCACCTGCAGTTAAGTCACTGAAGCAGAGTCCGCATTCACGCCCGACGAACCTACTCCGGCGCCAATCGTTCATCTGTCTGCTGCAGCACATTGCCATTCGCCTGCTATATTAACTTGAGCCCCAGCTCCCAGCCATAGCCAAAGACCCACACTCATTCTCCTCCGGTCCCTTCATTCTATCGGCACCACTCCAACCATGTCCTCCTAGAGCTCCAAAGCTCTCTTGGACGTACTATCGCAGGATCAGACGAAGGACATTGGCGGCTCCACTCTGGGCGTGCTCCAAAGCTCTCTTGGACGTACTATCGCAGGAGCAGATGAAGGAGATCGCCAGCTCCCCCCCGGCCGCCCTCCGCTGCCACTACCATGAAGCATGGGCGCATGCGTGGGCGCAGCCAGCAGCAAGGAAGAGTAGTACACAGTAGGTAGCCGCCGCTCTGGTCCCAGGAAGGCCACCGCTCCTCCTCTCAGTCGACGCCAAGCTTGGTGGGATAAACATCGGCGGCTGATTAGTCGCTTGACGACGACGTGGAGGCGGAAATCTTGAGAACCTTGTGCTCTGGAGGAGGTTATCGAGGCGGATGAGGAGGAGGCAAAGGCAATGGTTGGCTTTCTCGGGTTCATGGCCGGACATGGTGGTCGGGCGCCGGCGATCGTTTAGATTAGGTTTACAGTAGGTTTTAGTATGGTTTGTGCAAAATATGTAATGAATCTCGTCCAGTTTGTAGGAAAAGTTTTCAAAATGTAATGAATTTCATCTGGTTAATATGTTTCTTTGTTTGCACGAATTCCGTCCGGTTACTTCATATAGTTGTCGAAAGGTATGCGGGCAGCATTGGATGGCATCCATCAGTGTCCTCGGACAGATGCCGATGTAAATTTGTGGGCCAGCGCTGGAGATTAACAGTGCTCCATTATTTGGCAGGGAACAGTTAACCCTCGATCAAAATCAGATCCGCCGTGTTTCACACTCCTCCCACGTAAGAGTGTAAACTCTTGCTTACATAAAAATGGAGCAAGTGGACGGCACTGTAGCACATCATATCACTCAAACTAGCATGCCTAACGCGCGGGAAAGCACCGCCCTCGTCATTTTGTTCTGGATTTCTATCGGTCGATCGCACAATAATGTTTCGCTTTGCAAGTTCAAAAGAAAAGGTGGCACACTTACGACTCGTACGCATCGCACCCCCGACAGTCCGGCTCGCACGCCGCTCACCAGAAGGGACACTCGTTGTCTTGCAATTTCACTGACATGTGGGACTGCAATTGAATAAACGGTCGATAGCCGAAATCTAATCGCTCGGCGGGCGTCGGCTGAGAAGAGAGAGACGGGGGAGGGAGAAGATATCGCCTGCCCGCCGCGCATGGACTCCAAAAAATATATGGTGATAATGTGAGGTGGGCCATGTGGGAGTCCGGACCGCTTCCAAGCCCTCCCCCCTCAGATGCCAGCTGCCCGCATTCATAGCAAGTAGTACCAGTAAAATACTCGCCTATAAGCCCGCTTATGTGGAGGAGAGAGAGGCATTGACAAAGTCAAGGAGTGGGCTTTGCAAGAGCCCGTCTCTACACGTGCTCCTAGGTATAAAAAAACTAAATCTAAAAAAAAGAGCCATAAAAAAACAATTGTGTCTAAAAAAAGAAAGGTAAAAAATATTTGAGAAGAAATAGATAGAGAGAAAGTGAGAAAAAGTTGTAACCTTTATAGCCAACCTTATAGTCAACACTATGGTAGTATTACATGAGGAAGGAGGGAGTGGTGCACATGCCAAGTTCACTGGGTTGCCGTGTTTCACACTCCTCCGTCGTAACAGTGGAGACAATAGCTTACATAAAAAAGTAAACAATGAATACTCGTTGCTCGTCCTCTATATCAGAAAAGAATACTTTCCATTCGCGACATGTGGGACGTCGACCATCCTGGTCCACCTGCCATGCACAAAATTATCTTGGTCCACCCCGGTCATAGCGCAGGCCCAACTTTCCCGCTGTAAGTTGGTCTGACGAAGGAACCATCATGACTTCGTTGAATTCCGCTTCTTCAAGAAAACTTATTGTACCCGCAATACTGCTACCACACGCGAAGACTGGACGGCACTGTACCACGTCATATCACTGAAACCCACTAGGCCAAACTAGCCCACCTAGGATTTGTACTCGCTCTGTTTCAAAGTTAGTAGTACAAAGTTGAGTCATCTACTTTAGAACGGAGGGAGTACGTCTCTGTACTTCTATGATTTTGTGTTGTACGTCTCTGTACTTTTGCTACGATTTTCCTACCCTATGAACCAAATGAGGCCTGAATATATTTGTGTCGACTATTGTCTGATCGATCGTTAAGCCTACAATTTTAGGAGCTTGGGCTATTGGCCGATCGACGGCGGATAAGTATAAGCGTACCACGAGCTCATCAGCCCCAACGTTTCTCTTCGGTGAGTGTTTTGAAAGTACTCTAGCTAGCATAGTAGCTAAACTACTAACACCAAGAATCATCAAACAAGCCCTGCTGATATGATAAACAATTCGAACTTACATCTGAGCATGCGATATACTATAACTCAGAGAGGGTTCGCATGATTGACTATCAAACAAAAGTAGCAAGTACCGCCCACACAAGACAGCGCCCTAGCCCTAAGATGGTTTGATAACACGCATCGTTCTGGTAATTAAACACAGGGCAATGCAAACTACCCTGAAGGATTAGTGCGACCAACTATTTCTTGTCATTGATCTCTCGGGCAATGACCACAGCACGGGCAGCGGCATGGGAATCGATCTCTGGGGCGATGTCCACAGGACTGACCGCGACATCGGAATCGATCTCTGGGGTGATGTCCACAGGACGGACAGCGGCATCGGAATCGATCTCCAGGGCTATGCCAATAGGACGGACCGCGACATCGAAAACGATCTCTGGGGCATTGTCCACAGGACGGGCCGCGGCGTCGGAATCATCAAGGACGTCCACCGGCACCTGCACAACCCTAACATATTAGCAAGCACATTGCAAATAATCAAAAACCACAACTATTGTAATAAGCCATTATTTTTTACCTTGTGCAGCTCACCGGGGGATCCCATCCCTCCGGGGCCATCTCCTCGTCCTCGATGGGGGCGATCACCTTGCCAGGGTAATACTGCTTGTCAACAGCGACTATCTCCTCAAACTCGGCCTTGCATAGGTGGCCATTAGAGCTTTTGGGGTAGGCACGATGGGGCCCTTGCTGTTCTTCCAACTTTCTTTGAGGAGTTCGCCTGCCAACATCGTCAACTCTTTGCCTAGTGCTTGTTTCTTGGAGTTCTTCGTCTCCATGGGTTGCCCCGCCAACATGGTCAAATCGTTGGTCGGTGCTCGCTTCCTGGAGATCGCTATCTCTAGTGGGTTGTTGATATGTCCATTTTGCATCATGCTTTTATATCAATATTTATTGCATTATGGGCTGTTATTACATATTATGTCACAATACTTATCCCTTTTCTCTCTTATTTTACAAGGTTTACATGAAGAGGGAGAATGCCGGCAGCTGGAATTCTGGGCTAGAAAAGGAGCAAATATTAGAGACCTATTCTGCGCAACTCCAAAAGTCCTGAAACTCCATGGAAGTTATTTTTGGAATATATTAAAAATATTGGGCGAAGAAAGCACCAGAGGGGGGCCACACCCTGTCCACGAGGGTGGGGGCGCGCCCTACACCCTAGGCGCGACCCCTGCCTCGTGGGCCCCCTGGCTGGCCTACGGTGCCCATCTTTGTCTATATGAAGTGTTTTTCCCTGGAAAAAATAAGGAAGAAGCTTTCGGGACAAAGCGCCGCCGTCTCGAGGTGGAGCTTGAGCAGAACCAATCTAGGGCTCCGGCGCAGCTGTTCTGCCCGGGAAACATCCCTCCGGGAGGGGGAAATCATCACCATCATCATCACCATCGATCCTCTCAGTTGGAGGGGGTCAGTCTCCATCAACATCTTCACCAGCAGCATCTCCTCTCAAACCCTAGTACATTTCTTGTATACAATCTTTGTCTCATAGCCTCATATTGGTACCTCTAGGTTGCTAGTACTATTGATTACTCTTTGTAGTTGATGCTAGTTGGTTTATTCGGTGGAAGATCATATGTTCAGATCCTTTATGCATATTAATACCCCTCCGACTATGAACATGAATATGATTTGTGAGTAGTTACGTTTGTTCCTGAGGACATGGGAGAAGGCTTGTTATAAGTAATCATGTGAATTTGGTACTCGTTCGATATTTTGATGAGATGTATGTTGTCTCTCCTCTAGTGGTGTCATGTGAACGTTGACTACATGACACTTCACCATTATTTGGGCCTAGGGGAAGGCATTGGGAAGTAATAAGTAGATGATGGGTTGCTAGAGTGACAGAAGCTTAAACCCTAGTTTATGCGTTGCTTCGTAAGGGGCTGATTTGGATCCACATGTTTCATGCTATGGTTAGGTTTACCTTAATTCTTCTTTCGTAGTTGTGGATGCTTGCGAGAGGGGTTAATCATAAGTGGGATGCTTGTCCAAGTAAGGGCAGCACCCGAGCACCGGTCCACCCACATATCAAATTATCAAAGTAACGAATGCGAATCATATGAACATGATGAAAACTAGCTTGACGATAATTCCCATGTGTCCTCGGGAGCTTTTTCCTTTATATAAGAATTTGTCCAGGCTTGTCCTTTGCTACAAAAAGGATTGGGCCACCTTGCTGCATCTTATTTACTTCTGTTACTTGTTACATGTTACAAATTACCCCATCACAAAGCTATCTGTTACCGATAATTTCAGTGCTTGCAGAGAATACCTTACTGAAAACCGCTTGTCATTTCCTTCTGCTCCTTGTTGGGTTCGACACTCTTACTTATCGAAAGGACTACGATAGATCCCCTATACTTGTGGGTCATCAAGACTCTTTTCTGGCACCGTTTCCGGGGAGTGAAGCGCCTTTGGTAAGTGCAATTTGGTAAGGAAATATTCATATAGTGTGCTGAAATTTACTGTCACTTGTTACTATGGAAAGTAATCCTTTGAGGGGCTTGTTCGGGGTATCTTCACCCTGACCAGTAGAGCAAAGAATTGCTCCTCAACCTACTGAACCTACTGAAATGTTTACTTTGAAATTCCTTCGGGTATGATAGAGAAACTGCTAGCTAATCCCTTTACAGGAGATGGAACATTACATCCCGATATGCACCTAATCTATGTGGATGAAGTTTGAGGATTATTTAAGGTTGCAGGTATGCCCGAGGATGTTATCAAGAAGAAGGTCTTCCCTTTATCTTTGAAGGGAAAGGCATTGAGATGGTTTAGGGTATGTGATGATATTGGATCATGGAACTATAACCGACTGGAATTGGAATTTCATCAGAAGTTTTATCCTATGCATTTGGTACATCGTGATCGTAATTTTATATATATATATATATATATATATATATGTATATATATATATATAACTTTTGGCCTCGCGAAGGAGAAAGTATCGCTCAAGATTGGGGGAGGCTTAAGCCAATGTTATATTCATGCCCCAATCATGAGCTCTCAAAAGAAATTATTATTCAGAATTTTTATGCTCGGCTTTCTCTCAACAATCGCTCCATGCTCGATACTTCTTGTACTGGTTCTTTTATGATGAAGACTATTGAACTCAGATGGCTGAAGATTGGGACCTCGATGAAGGTAATGAGTCAGGTATAACACCTAAGTTTGATTGAGTTAAATATTTTATGGATACCGATGCTTTTCGTGAGTTTAGCACTAAATATGGACTTGACTTTGAGATAGTAGCTTCTTTTTGTGAATCATTTGTTACTCATGTTGATTTCCCTAAGGAGAAGTGGTTTAAATATCATCCTCCCATTGAAGTAAAATTAGTTGAACCTATTAAAGTTTAAGAAAAGACTATTACTTATAATGTTGATCTTATTATTTCTACGGCTTTTATTGAGAAACCACCTTTTCCTGTTAGAATAAAGGATCATGCTAAAGCTTCAACTGTGGTTCGTAAGAGTACTACTAAAAAATTTACACCCGCTGAACAAATTAAAGTTAAACCTTGTATTTCTACGGTTAAGGATCTCTTGGTCGATAGTATTGATTGGCATGTTATTTACTTCTGTAATGAAGCTGCTAGAATTGCTAGACCTGATACTAAAAATAAACATAGACCTGTGGTTGGCATGCCTGTTGTTTCTATTAAAATAGGAGATCACTTTTATCATGGTTTATGTGATATGGGTGCTAGTGTGAGTGCAATACTCCATTCCTTATACCAAGAAATTATGCATGATATTGCACCAGCTGAGATAGAAGATATAGATGTTACAATTAAGCTTGCTAATAGAGATACTATTTCACCAATTGGGATTGTTAGAGATGTTGAAGTTTTGTGTGGGAAAGTTAAATACCCTACTGATTTTCTTTTTCTTGGTTCCCCACAAGATGACTTTTGTCCCATTTTATTTCGTAGACCCTTCTTGAATACTGTTAATGCTAGGATAGATTGCGAAAAGGATATTGTTACTGTTGGTTTAGGGGATATGTCTCATGATTTTAATTTTGCTAAATTTCGTAGACAACCCCATGATAAAGAATTGCCTAGTAAAGATGAAATTATTGGTCTTGCTTCTATTGTTGTGCCTCCTAATGATCCTTTAGAACAATATTTGCTAGACCATGAAAATGATATGTTTATGAATGAAAGAAGGAAAATAGATGAAATATTCTTTAAACAGGGACCTATATTGAAACACAACTTGCCTATTGAAATTCTAGGGGATCCTCCTCCACCCAAGGGTGATCCCACATTTGAGCTTAAACCATTTCGAGATACTCTTAAATATGCATATCTTGATGAAAACAAGATATATCCTGTTATTATTAGTGCTAACCTTTCAAATCAAGAAGAAGAGAAATTATTGAAAACTCTGAAGAAGCCATGTGCTGCTATTGGATATACTCTTGATGATCTTAAGGGCATTTGTCCCACTCTATGCCAGCACAAAATAAAACTAGAGAAAGACCCTAAACCGGTTGTTGATCACCAACGACGGTTAAATCCTTAGATGAAAGAAGTGGTAAGAAATAAAATACTAAAGCTTCTTGAGGCAGGTATAATTTATCATGTTGCTGATAGTCAGTGGGTAAGCCTTGTCCATTGTGTCCCTAAGAAGGGAGGTATTACTGTTGTTCCCAATGATAAAGATGAATTGATTCCACAAAGAATTATTACAGGGTACAGAATGGCAATTGATTTCTGCAAATTAAATAAAGCTACTAGAAAGGATCATTACCCTTTTAACTTTTATTGATCAAATGCTAGAAAGATTATCCAAACATACACATTTTTGCTTTCTAGATGGTTATTCTGGTTTCTCTCAAATACCTGTGTCAAAAGAGGATCAGGATAAAACCACTTTTACTTGCCCTTTCGGTACCTTTGCTTATAGACGTATGCCTTTTGGTCTATGTAATGCACCCGCTACCTTTGAAAGATGTATGACTGCTATATTCTCTGATTTTTGTGAAAAGATTGTTGAGGTTTTCATGGATGATTTTTTCGTATATGGAACATCTTTTGATGATTGGTTAAGCAACCTTAAGCGAGTTTTGCAGAGATGTGAAGAAACTAATCTTGTCTTGAACTTGGAGAAGTGCCACTTTATGGTTAACGAAAGTATTGTCTTGGGGCATAATATTTCTGAAAGAGGTATTGAAGTTGATAAAGCTAAATTTGATGCTATTGAAAAGATGCCATGTCCCAAGGACATCAAAGGTATAAGAAGTTTCCTTGGTCATGACGGATTTTATAGGAGGTTCATTAAAGACTTCTCTAAAATTCCTAGGCCTCTGACTAATCTCTTACAAAAAGATGTCCCTTTTGTTTTTGATGATGATTGTGTAGAAGCATTTGAAATACTAAAGAAAGCCTTTATTTCTGCACCTATTGTTCAGCCACCTGATTGGAATTTACCATTTGAAATTATGTGTGATGCTAGTGATTATGCTGTAAGTGTTGTTCTAGGACAAAGAGTTGATAAGAAGTTAAATGTTATCCAATATGCTAGTAAAACTCTAGACAGTTCCCAAAGAAATTATGCTACTACTGAGAAAGAATTTTTAGCAGTTGTATTTGCTTGTGATAAGTTCAGACCTTATATTGTTGATTCTAAAGTAACTGTTCACACTGATCATGTTGCTATTAAATATCTTATGGAAAAGAAAGATGCTAAACCTAGACTTATTAGATGGGTTCTCTTGCTTCAAGAATTTGATTTGCATATTATTGATAGAAAGGGAGCTGAGGACCACGTTGCGAACAACTTGTCTAGGTTAGAAAATGTTCTTGATGACCCATTACCTATTGATGATAGCTTTCGTGATGAACAACTAGTTGTCATAAATGCTTCTCGTACTGCTCCATGGTATGCTGATTGTGCTAATTACATTGTTGCTAAATTTATACCACCTAGTTTCACATACCAGCAAAAGAAAAAATTCTTATATGATTTAAGGCATTACTTTTGGGATGACCCACATCTTTATAAGAAGGAGTGAATGGTGTTATTAGACGTTGTGTACCTGAGCATGAACAGGAACAGATCCTACGCAAGTGTCACTCCGAGGCCTATGGAGGAAACCACGCGGGAGATAGAACTGCACATAAGGTATTGCAATCCGGTTTTATTGGCCTACTCTCTTCAAAGATGCCCGTAAGTTTTTCTTGTCTTGTGATGAATGTCAAAGAATTGGTAATATTAGTAGACGTCAAGAAATGCATACGAGTTACTCACTTGTTATTGAACCATTTGATGTTTGGGGCTTTGATTATATGGGACCTTTTCCTTCCTCTAATGGGTATACACATATTTAAGTTGTTTTTGATTACGTACTAAGTGGGTAGAAGCTATTCCAACTAGTAGTGCTGATCATAACACTTCTATTAAGATGCTTAAAGAAGTTATTTTTCCGAGGTTTAGAGTCCCTAGATATTTAATGACTGATGGTGGTTCACATTTTATTCATGGTGCTTTTAAGTAAAATGCTTGCTAAGTATGATGTTAATCATAGAATTGCATCCCCTTACCATCCACAGTCTAGTGGTCAAGTAGAATTGAGTAATAGAGAGATTAAATTAATTTTGCAAAAGACTGTTCATAGATCTAGAAAGAATTGGTCCAAGAAACTTGATGATGCATTATGGGCCTATAGAACTGCATATAAAAATCCTATGGGTATGTCTCCGTATAAAATGGTTTATGGAAAAGCATGTCACTTACCTCTTGAACTAGAACATAAGGTATATTGGGCCATCAAAGAGCTCAATTATGACTTCAAACTTGCCGGTGAAAAGAGATTATTTGACATAGCTCACTTGATGAATGGAGAACCCAGGCCTATGAGAATGCAAAATATTTAAAGAAAAGGTTAAAAGATTGCATGACAAAAGGACACAAAAGCGTGAGCTTAATATAGGAGATTATGTTATGTTATACAACTCTCGTTTAAGATTTTTTGCAGGGAAACTTCTCTCTAAATGGGAAGGCCCATACATTATTGAGGAGGTCTATCCTTCCGGTGCCATAAAAATCAACAACTTCGAAAGCACAAATCCGAAGGTGGTGAAGGGTCAAAGAATTAAACACTATATCTCACGTAATCCCATAATTGTTGAAACTAATGTTATTGACACCGTAACCCCGGAGGAGTACATAAGGGACACTTTCCGAAACGTTTCAGACTCCGAAAAGTAATAGGTATGTGGTACGGTAAGTAAACCGACTCCAAAACAGTTCTAATAGCAATTTTTCTTTGTTTTGTAATATTTAAGAAAATAGGAAATTAAGAAGTAGTCCGGGAAGGACACGGGGCGTCCACGAGGGTGGAGGGCGCGCCCTACCCCCCTGGGCACGCCCCCTACCTCGTGGGCACCCCGTGCGCTCTCTGGACTCTGTTTTCTTGCACGATACTTCTTTTGGTTGGAAAAAATCATTATATAATCTCCTAGAGGTTTTGATCACCATATCGTGGAAAAAGCCTTTATTTTTGCTTTGAGTTGTTTCTGTCGCAGATTAGAGCAAGATGTCTTCTCAAGAGTCAGTTGGCGAGAGTCGGGTGTCTCATCCGACACCGAGGCCAGGAGTAAACAGTTATTGACAACTTTGGGCCATCAACGGAGGAAGAGACAGAGGCCGATTTGAAAAGGATAGATGCCATGGAAGAGGATCAAGAAGTTACTTCTCGTTTCTGAGCCGGACCCACGATAGGGGAACTACAGAGCTCAGCTATTCCAAACTCGGTCATCTCTTCCAATGTTAGATTTCTCTCCTATGAAAATATGGAAAAGATTGTTACTTGTTCTCCCATAGCTATGCAACATCCATGGGTACAAGGAGCTTTAGCCGTCACGGGCAAGCTCCGTAAGGAAATAATGGACCTCAAGCAGTAAGTCAATAAGCTCGAGGAAGTGAATCATATCATGAGGGGCATCATCACCAAGAATAGCACATCATCACCTCCGAAGAAAGAGAAATAATCACATGGGTATGGGCACTCCCTTTGGCAACTGCCAAGCTTGGGGGAGGTGCCCCGATATCGTATCACCATCACACTTCTATCTTTATCGTTTTTCTTAGTTTGATCCTTTTGGTATTATCTTGATCTAGTAGAATAAAGTTTTAGTATGATCTACCTTTGAGTTTTGTGTTGATCCTTATCTATGTAACCGAGTCTGTGAGATATATTATAAAGATTAGTTTTGAGTCGAGGGCTTTGCTATTTTGCTATGATACTAGAGATAATAAAAGAAATAAAAAGATCATATTGATCTTATGGGGAGTAATGACTTCACATATAAATAGTATGATGAATAGAAGTTGTTGAGAGTTGACAAACATAGTTTTGGTCATCGTTGCAATTAATAGGAAGTAATAAAGAAAGAGAGGTTTTTACATATAGATACACTATCCTGGACATCTTCTATGATTGTGAGCACTCATTAGTTGATGTTGGACAAGGAAGACAACGTAATGGTTTATGTTTTCTTATATCCGAAATAAAGTATATTGTCATGGATCATCCAACATGTTGAGCTTGCCTATCCCTCTCATTCTATCCAAATTCTTTGCACCAAGTAGAGATACTACTTGTGCTTCCAAACACCCTTAAACCCAGTTTTTCCATGAGAGTCCACCATATATCTACCTATGGATTGAGTAAGATCCTTCAAGTAAGTGTCATTGTTTCAAATCGCTCTTAAAATATGTATGATCTATTATTGTGGAGAAAATAAGCTTTATATGATATTGTGATGTGGAAGAAATAAAAGCGACGGACTGCATAATAAAGGTCCCTATCACAAATGGCAATATAGAGTGACGTTCTTTCGCATTAAGATTTTGTGCATCCAACCATAAAAGCACATGACAACCTCTGCTTCCCTCTGTGAAGGGCCTATCTTTTGTTTTTTTCATACCTTATACAAGAGTCATGGTGATCTTCATCTTTCCTTGTTGCATTTTATCCTTTGGCAAGCACGGTGTGTTAGAAAGATCCTGATATATATATATATATATATATATATATATATATATATATATATATATCCAATTGGATGTGGGTTTTCATAAAGCATTATTGTTGACATTACCCTTGAGGTAAAAAGTTGGGAGGCGAAACCATAAGCCCCTATCTTTCTCTGTGTCTGATTAATACTTCACACCCATAAGTATTGCGTGAGTGTTAGCAATTGTGAAAGACTAAATGATAGTTGAAATATGTGAACTTGCTGAAAAGCTCTTATATTGACTCTTTCCGATGTTATGATAAATTGCAATTGCTTCAATGACTGAGACCATAGTTTGTTAGTTTTCAATGAAGTTTTTGATTCATACTTTAAATTGTGAATAGATTGTTACTTCAGCATAAGAAATCATATGACATTATACAGATATGTTGCTACTCAAAGAATGATCATGATGCCCTCATGTCTGTATTGTATTTTATCGACACCTCTATCTTTAAACATGTGGACATATTTTTCGATCTCGACTTCCGCTTGAGGACAAGCGAGGTCTAAGCTCGGCGAGTTGATACGTCCATTTTGCATCATGCTTTTATATCGATATTTATTGCATTATGGGCTGTTATTACATATTATGTCACAATACTTATGCCTTTTCTCTCTTATTTTACAAGGTTTACATGAAGAGAGAGAATGAATTTGGAATTCTAAATTTGGAAAAGGAGAAAATATTAGAGACATATTCTGCACAACTCCAAAAGTCCTGAAACTCCACGGAAGTTATTTTTGAATATATTAAAAATATTGGGCGAAGAAAGCACCAGAGGGGGCCACACCTTGTCCACGAGGGTGGGGGGCGCGCCCTACCCCCTCCCCTATGCGCGCCCCCCTGCCTCATGGGCCCCCTGGCTGGCCTCCGGTGCCCATCTTTGGCTATATGAAGTGTTTTGCCCTGGAAAAAATAAGGAAGAAGCTTTTAGGACGAAGCGCCACCGTCTCAAGGCGGAGGTTGAGCAGAACCAATCTAGCGCTCCGGCGGAGCCATTCTGCCGGGGAAACATCCCTCCGGGAGGAGGAAATCATCGCCATCGTCATCACCATCGATCCTCTCAGTGGGAGGGGGTCAATATCAATCAACATCTTCACCAGCACCATCTCCTCTCAAACACTAGTTCATCTCTTGTATCCAATCTTTGTCTCATAGCCTGAGATTGGTACCTGTAGGTTGCTAGTAGTGTTGATTACTCTTTGTAGTTGATGCTAGTTGGTTTATTCGGTGGATGATCATATGTTCAGATCCTTTATGCATATTAATACCCCTCTGATTATGAACATGAATATGATTTGTGAGTAGTTACGTTTGTCCCTGAGGACATGGGAGAAGTATTGTTATAAGTAATCATGTGAAGTTGGTATTCGTTCGATATTTTGATGAGATGTATGTTGTCTCTCCTCTAGTGGTGTCATGTGAACATCGACTACATGACACTTCACCATTATTTGGTCCTAGGGAAGGCATTGGGAACTAATAAGTAGATGATGGGTTGCTATAGTGACAGAATCTTAAACCCTAGTTTATGCGTTGCTTTGTAAGGGGCTGATTTGGATCCACATGTTTCATGCTATGGTTAGGTTTACCTTAATTCTTCTTTCGTAGTTGTGGATGCTTGCGAGAGGGGTTAATCATAAGTGGGATGCTTATCCAAGTAAGGGCAGCACCCGAGCACCGGTCCACCCACATATCAAATTATCAAAGTAACGAACGCGAATCATATGAACATGATGAAAACTATCTTCACGATAATTCCCATGTGTCCTCGGGAGCGTTTTCCTTTATATAAGAATTTGTCCAGGCTTGTCCTTTGCTACAAAAAGGATTGGGCCACCTGGCTGCATCTTATTTACTTCTGTTACTTGTTACCTGTTACAAATTACCTCATCACAAAACTATCTGTTACCGATGATTTCAGTGCTTGCAGAGAATACCTTACTGAAAACCGCTTGTCATTTTCTTCTACTCCTCGTTGGGTTCGACACTCTTACTTGTTGAAAGGACTATGATAGATCCCCTATACTTGTGGGTCATCAGTTGTCCACCGGCAACTCTTTGCCTAGTGCTCCAGGATCCATCAATGAACTGACAAACATAAAGCAATCGAAAAGAAACCACAATCGCAATGAAAACGGGAAAAGAATAGGCTGTGAGAATCGGTCGGTGCTTTGCAAAAAGAAGATTCTTGGAATGAAAATATAGCCGCATCACTGATTTGCCCACCTTCCCTTCGTCGGTACAGAATAGAAATGGCAGAAGTGAGTAGCCTGGAGTGAGGTTTTCTTCAAGAAACTGGAGAAAGGGATTCAACGAGCGTTCCAGCGAAATGATGGTTGCTTCGTCCAGTCCAACTTTGAGGCCACTTTGAGGCCACTTCGAGGCCACTTTACCACTGTTGGTAAAGGTGGGTTTTCTGATATGACGGGTCATGACGGCCACACCGGGGTGACCGGTCAGTCTCGACTGTAGCACCTCGCTGTGATTTGGTGGATGGCACGCGGGCCCGGATGCTTTGATGCCCCGCATGTATATAGAGCGGCTAGTCATATAGGAGTGCTCAATATTGTGAGCCGCGACCAAGGCAGAGAGGAAAAACGAGAGAAAAATGTAATTAATGCATGAGTTTAATTAGGGTATTTTTGTAAAGTAAGAGATACATTCCTCCAATAACAAAATGCCTTGGTTGATGAGATTTGAGATTTGAGCCAGTACTACATGCGGTGTAGTCTAGTCACTTGTTGAAATGTCTAGAAAGGCAAATACACCTTTCCGGTTTACAGGGATATACTAGCAAGTACTGGTACTACAATAGTGGGATCAAATAGCAATTTTATCTCGTGCAAGAGCCTGGCTATATGCGTGCTCCAAGGCTCCGCACCACGCCCCACCCCTACACAAAAACTGCCACGCGAGCGTTCGCAACTGCCACGTTCGGGTTGTGCTTGGCTCTTCGCCTCATCGAGAAGACGAACAATGATGTTACTACTACTTCTACACTATCGAATCCACTGTTGCATGGCCATCCACCGCGTGCGGGAGGGATGGCCACCGCGCGCATGGGCAAAGGAGAAGGCATGTAGTAGTAAAATCAAGCTTCTCCTCATTGTACGAGTTGATGTGACACATCATAGCACTGGCCCCACATGGTTGCCTCTAAACTTAAATTTGAAAGACCCATGATGTACAATACTCCATTTGCTGCAACCTCTAAAACTTACCCCACCACAAATTAAAATATATATTTCTGTCTTGACCAGATGAGCGTGCAAACTAGAATCACCATGATGACAGGTAGGGCCAGAGAATTATTTTAATAACAAAAAAGCATGGAGCCGACCCCAACGATTTTAAGCTTACAGGCACGGTACACGCTATTCTAGACTACTCTACACATGAAACTGCCACACGAGCGTCCGTGCTGCGCTTGGCTCTTCGCCTCTTCGGGAAGTCGAACAATGATGGATTACTACTGCAGTGGAGGAGTATGCTATGATATGCTTGGCCATCGACACCGATTGCACTGCTTTGCATGTCCACTGCGTGGGAGGGAGAGCGTGTAGCGAAAGCTTCTCCTAGTCCTGCCAGCCACCAATCTCATGGGCGAGGGAGGGACGCAGCTTCATTGACTTACTGCTCCCGCCTTTGCGTCTATGACAGGTGGGCCCAACAGGTGGCTGGCCCACCTGTCATGCGGCCAAAGGCAGGTGCGGTTAAGGCGAGAGGGCGTTGTAGTTATCAAACTTCTCGGTCTTGTATGAGTTGACGTGACACATCAAAGCATTGCACTCGATATATTTCAATAATTTGTGTTTATCGATGCATTAGTTACTCCCTCCATTCCTAAATATAAGTGTTTTTAGACATTTCAAATGGACTACAACATACATATGTATGTAGACATATTTTAGAGTGTAGATTCACTCATTTTGCTTCGTATGTAGTCACTTGTTGCAATCTCTAAAAAGACTTATATTTGGAAATGGAGGGAGTACAACGCATGCATGCATGCTGTGACTTTCCTTTCGATACTTGCATGTGTTAATTTGATGCACCTTGCCAAATTTTGACTATAAATTTAACTAACCAAATGTTCATGCATGTCACAAAAAATTACGAGGCTGTTTGGATTGTGACTATGTTTGTCTTATGTTGCCACATTATTTTTGCCACACTTGCCTAACTTGAGTTGCTCAAATTATTAGACCCACTTTGGCTTGCCTAAGGGAATCTTTCCACACTCTATGACATGTGGGGTTCACTGCAAATATAAAATTCTTGTCTTAGGTGTGGCTAGAACCAAACACCCACCTAACTTGGTCAAATTTGCCTAAGGTGAGGTCTGGCAAAGTGTGGCAATATGTGGCTGGAAACCAAACAGCCCCTACATCATTGAAAACTATGTTCAAATACGAATCAAACGATATAATTTTTGTTAACATGCACTAACATTTTTTCAGTTAAGTCTTTGGTCAAAATTTAGCACCAATTACAAGGGGGCCCAATAAATAGTGTACTCTCACATTTTGTTTTGAGGATACTCCCACATACTCCATCCATTACCAAATATAAGGGCTTGTTTGGTTCATGACTAACTTTGCCACGACTAACCTTAGGCAAAGTGTGGCTGCCAGAAAAAGTGTGGCTAACAAAATGGCCACCACAAGTGTGGCAAGATTTGGCAAAAAACTGAGCCTATGACATATGGACCATACAACTAGAAAAGTGTGGCAAGCCACAAGTGTGGCAATACACCAAACACATGCCTAAATGTTGTGGCACGACTAAGGTTAGGCGTGGCAACCTTAGGCTGGAAACCAAACATGCCCTAAGTCTTTTTAGAGATTCTAACAAGTGACTACATACGGAGCAAAATGAACGAATCCATACTTTAAAATATGTGTACATACATCCGTATGTTGTAGTCCATTTGCAATGTCTAAAAATACTTACATTTAGGAACGGAGGGAGTAGAAAATATAAATAATAATGCATGTTGGGGCAGCCCACGTTTCCGATAATTTTAGCCGTGGGCTTGTTCACAATTTTTACGAGGGGGTGGTTGTTCATTTAATGGAGGGTCTTGTACCAGACTTGAGCGATACAAAGTGCGACCTGGCACACTGTAACACCACTTGGAATAAGAGGATAGCTATCTCAAAAAACAATCAACAACTAAAAAATGGCGACCTGGCACGTACACAATTTTAAATGATTGTATTGATGGAGTGAAAAAGGAAAACTACCCCACTACGTATATATAGGCCGGAGCCTCCGCGCTTGCTTGCTAGGGTTGCTCTATTCACGCAAACAAGATAGCGGTGGTAACACTGACTTTCTCCCTTCAAAAAACACTGTCTTTCTATCCTCACCGCTGGTTACAGATCCAGACATATCCCCCTTCACCGGTGAAGGGGAGGAGGGGCATTGTTTAGGCCGTCGTCGAGAGCGAGGGAGGAGACCCACCGCCGGCCGCACCATTATCTCTGGCCGAGCACCGGTGGGGGATGTCCTCCGATCCCTTTGTCGTTGCCCTAGTGTGGTCGGATCCGGCCTCCCGCCGCCCACCTATCCACATCCCGATGACCTTTAGGTATATCTTCCTTAGAAACAGCCTTAGCTCTACTTTCCCAGCTCGCTACGTCGCTGCATGTGCATCATTTTCTGCCTCTCAACCCCTCTCGATCGGATGGTCCAACGCCACCTATTTTTTTTCTTCTATTGTTAGAGGTAAAGCTACTTCATGGAGTCGAAACTTGTACTTGGTTCAAACAAGAAATAAAGAGGGGGTGGGAGAATTTAGTATGTACATCCGACTTGGTACAAACAGGAAGGAAAGGGGGTGAAAGTAGTACAGACTGGTCATCCAACCGGTCTCTTGGTCCAAAAGGGAAATATCGGGGTAACGATGTACACAGTGGTATGACCAGGACTAGATTTGCTATCCACAGATAGGAGTAGGTGGCTAGAGTGAACAAAAATGGGACCAACCCAGATATGGTTCTTGGATGTTTGTTTCTCGGGGCAACAAACTCTGAATCACCACTTTATGCCCCTGTTTAGGTACATGGTGCTTTGGATCTTTGGTGCACCTTGTCCCATGCCCTTATACCAAATATTTAGCTGTTCTTAATCTAATGCCCCCGGTAAAATGAAGCCATGCCACTGTTATAAGCCATGACAAGTTTAGCCAAATGTTTTTGCCTGTAATTGTTTGAAACTCTGACTTTTTCCATTGTAGCTTTTTGTGCAAACAGGGATATCCATTTCACCAGGTTGTTGTTGTGACCTTTTGGTGCACTGCACAAAACACTTCTTAAAAGAAGTGAGTTTTGTGCTGTTTAACTGGAATGTCAGAATGGAACAGTTGATTCATTTCAGTGGAACTACACAAAGGGAGATATGTGTTCCAATCATCATCATCCATATTGGCGCCATAACCTTCCTTTAGGTAGGAATGATACTTAATGCATGTGTTCATCTCTATTTTGCGACTCCCATGAGAAAATAATGCTATTGTTTACTAGTACACTTGTACTCCCTCACTGACAAAACCAATTCAGAAATAGAAGGCCAATCATGTACTTGGTTTCACCAACTAGTGAGGAGAAAGAGAAACGGAGCATGAAGAGGAAGAAGAAGAATAAACAGTGCCAAGGTGATCTTGTTGAAGCTAGAGGCCTCAGTCGAGGCCATTCAAGGGCTCCGGCAACGTCTACCTTACATGTGAGACGATCCTCGAGGGAACCATTCCACTTCTACTGTCTCTCCTGCAAGGTCACTTAATTAATTAGGAGTACTTAAGTACCACTAATTTGTTGCTGCCTAATTTTCCTGTCGGAGTTAAACAAATCTTTAGTAGCACCTTATCTTTGAATCATATGCGTGTGTATGTTTGTCTATGGAGGTGAATCATGTGGTGGAGCAGGGAGGGAATATTATTAGTGTCATGACATAATAGTGATATTGTTTTGCATGTCAATTTATTGCCATTGGTTTAATGAGGCAATGTTTTGCATATTGTCCATCATGAATTTGATGCTACTATTAGAGTAATATGCTAATGTCTTTCTATCCTTTCTCGCCAAGCTAATGAACGTTTCACCTTGTTCCTACTTGTGCAAACTGGGATCATGTTGTGCCAATCATACATTTTAGTGGAACTACACAAGACAATACAATGAACTATATCGCAGCCAGTGCTTTAACTCTGCTGGAAGTTCTTGATAATCTTTCGATATAATCTCAGCACTCGTAAACAAGAGTGATTTCAACCATACATTTGAAGTGCACAAAAATATACACTATTGAGTGATTCCAGGGAGTGATTTATCATCTCTTATGGGACTACATAAATAAGATTTTTTCCTCAGGTTTGTACCTGTAACATCCCAAAATTTAGAATTTTGGAATGTTATATTAGATATATAACTATGCTTGTTGTCTGATTGTTTGTCTGATTGATTTAGTGAAATTTAGTGGAATTTGAAAACTTTTGAAAGTTGAATGAGAGGGAATGAAATGACTTTCCCAAACTTTCCTTGCCTTTTTGGATCTCAATGAATTCAAATTCATTCCAACACCAAAACCCTAGAGTGAAGATGACATGACTTCTTCCATTTGGAATGAAAAGGGTTTTGGAAAGATTTGAATTTCAACCGAGAATATTTCAAATTCAAAGCTTTATGCAACTCAATGATTTTCATGAGGGAAGATAAAAGGACTTCTTCAATTATATGAAATATGAGTTGGAAGTTAAAAGTATCAACTTGAAAGTCATTTGAAAGTGCCTTGAAACCCTCTTTCAAATTTTGAGTTTTGAATTTGAATTCAAAACTTTGGCAAGTGGGAAACATTTCAAAAAACTAAACCTGATAAATACTTGATCAAAAGTATGAGAGGAGCAAACATGACACTCCAAAAATATCAGAGGAAACAATGCCAAAAGTTTTGGATTCAAATCTGAATTTTATTTGAATTTGAAAAAATGGATTTTTATAAAGTTTGGATTTTGCCTTTGGAAAAATGTTCAAATGATAGGAATATTCCCTGATCATTTTGGTATATATATACCCTATATAAAATATTTATAGATTTTCTTTTATTTCTGTTTTGGTTTTATCAAAAAATAAATTCAAAAAAAATAGAACCCCTCAGCGGCCAGCCCTGGCCCAGCCAAGACCGAACCCCCACTGGCCGGGCCCAGGCGGCCCAGGCTTAAGCCCAGCCCGGCCCGGCCTCACCTCGCCTCGCTCAAAACCCTTCGCCCGGCCACCCGCACTTGCACCCTCTCTCTCTCGACAGTGGACCGCCCCTTCTTCCTCCCCGCCCCACGCCATGCCGTCGCCGCTTGGATCGCGGATCGAAGGATCCGGGATGCCGATTCCCCGATCGCCTCCTTACCCCTGACGAGCCCCGGCTATTTAAGCCGTCGCCCGCACCCCATTCCCCTAGCCCTCGGGACCCCTCTCCCCTCGCACGAGCTCGCCGGAGCCGAGAGCCGCCCAGCCATTAGCCCGTTCCGGCCACCCAGACCACCCGAGCTGCTTTGAGACCACCTCCGGACTCCTCGCTCGACCACACCTCCCGTGCCTCGCCCGAGCTCCAGTCGCTGAACACCGTGCGCCGTCGATCACCGAACGCCACCGCCGCCTCAAGCTCGCCGACCGACTCCGACCACCCGATCTCCCCGACTCCACGGACCCCTCCCGAGCTCCCGCATCCTCCGGCCACTCCGTCGACCTCCCCGACCGGAGCCCTCAACGCCTCTCGCCCGCCCGCCGCCGTCGCCGAACTCCGGTGAGTCACGGAACTCCTCCCGCCGTCGAATCTCACACCAACGGTGTAGATTAGAAACTCGAAGGGGTATTTCTTTATAAAAACACTTGAGTTCGGCGGTTAATTCTGATTTATTAGTTAGGGTTTTTAGTATTTAGCCGGCCCGTTTTTAGTTTTAACCCGAGGCCCGTTTAGACTATTTGACGCTTTCGTACGCAGTATAGGCCCATTAGGCCATTTTCTTTTATTTTGATTTTCTGTTTTAGCGAGAATAGTTTACATTTTGAAAAAATTGATATCTTTTATTCTGTTTATTAATTTTTAGATGATTTTTTTGTTGGATTGCAAATTTTATGTAATTTCTGTAGAATATATATTTAGCTATGTTAAAATTAACTAAAATTGCTTTAATTTAGTTTTAGTCAGAATAGTAAATCTGATATAACTTGAGTTAGAAAAATTATTTTTGGATGATTATTTTTGTCTCAACTTTATTTTGACATTGCCAAACCATAGAAATTAATTTGGGTATTTTAGGATTAATAAATAATTAGTTTTAAGCAGAATCTTGTTAATCCTAAATAATTAGCTAGCTCTTGTTTTCCTATTAATTTAATTAGTAAATAAATTTATTTTTGACATGTTATTGATTATTCTAGGATAGTTTCTGTCACGTTATAGGATGAACTTTTATTTATAATAAATAAAAGTTTTATTTTATTTTCCTTAATACAAATTGAATTAGGCCTAATAGGAGTTTCATATTAGATTTTAAATTAATTCTTTTTGCTCCTAGTTGCTTAATGCATCCTTTTACATTAAGTTAACATAAAACCATGATTAGGTTATGTTAAGAAATTTTGTTATATAAAACTATTTTAGTTGTTGTTTGAAGTAGGAAAACTTTGAATGGGTTTTCTTTGAGTTTTTCCTGTGAGATCTGATTTGTTTGTTTGGTGTGTTATGTTACTATGTATGCTATTGTGTTATGTGATCATATGCTATGTGCTTATTATAGTTATTGTTTGCCTCGGTAGAATTTCGAGTGCGAAGATTGCTACTCTGAAACCCTAGTTTTGAAGATCTTCAACCGAGCAAGTTCACTTTGATCATTGCTTTCATACCTATGTTTTTATTGCATTTAGTGGCATCCTTGCAACCACCCCTCAGTAGTGTTATTGAATCCTTGTAGTTGAGTAGTATGCATGAGGTAGGAACCCATCACCCTGTTACCAAGCCCGAGACGTTATTTATTTTAATGCTACGCTATAGTAGACGGGGTTTGGTATGAGTGCTCAGGAGTGGTGTGAGAATGAAGGATCTACGTCAATGACGACAACACCATGATGAAAGCTGCAAGGACTGCATCTTCAAGGCCTCAAGACTTCAAGACTCGAGACAAGAATTCAATACACACTCTTTGGGTGAAGGGCGGTTGGCGGGCACCTGGAGAACCCAAAGTGGTTGGCGGGATGCATGGAGAAGCGCCATGACATCTTGCGGAAAGCTTCACCCAGACTCAAAGAGACGGAAGAATACTTCATGACCGGAAGCTTACTGTGCAACCGCAAGTCATTATGGGCTCTGGCTTGGTTGACCTTAGTTGTGACTGGCTGGGACGGTACTAGCGGATGTAGAACTACGGTAGGATGGGATGAGTACGGACGGTGGTCGAGGAACTCTTTGGAAGACCATGTTTCGGTCATCTTGTTCTCAAACACCCTGAAGTGCGAGAACGTAAAGAGAGGGATCGAATCTTGCGGGTAAAGTGTACAAACCTCTGCAGAGGGTTATAACCTAATCGATTAGCCGTGTCCTCGGTTACGGGCAATTTGAGCATCTGGACTTGGATCTATCTCGGAACTCTCAACACCGGATTGATAACTTAATTGTGGGCAACATATGCTGAATTTTTGGGCTATGAGACATCGGTTGGCGGAACCATGTCATGATAGAAAACTCCTTAGTACAGACTTCATTCTATTCCTTTGATGTAGGTAAAATAAAATCAGCTTTTACGCATAAACAAAACTCGAATCTGAGCCACAAAGCCAAATTGCATATAGTATAGTTTTACCATCTGTTTTCTCATGTTGTGATCTTGCGGTACATTCAATGTCTTGACCTACACGGCTGCAACGTATCATGTTGCAGATATTTCCTCGACGAGTAAGAGTTACGATCTGGGGTTACGGTCTACACTCAACTGCCGATGGCGTTGATGGGACTCCACACCCGTTTGATTGTTTCCGCTGAGTATTATGAGGTATATATCATTTTACGTTATTTATACATGTGATTGCACTTTGATATATACATTGATGTCTTGTGTGCCGATATCTTGATCCGAGGATGGCACGGTAACACGAAGGCTTGACCGTGCGAGGTCGGGTCGCTCTGATGCCGACCTAAGGCCTTCATCCATATTAGTTTGTTGTCATCTCTATTTGTATCATGCTCTTTGTCATGAGAAACTCCGTTATCTTTGCACGTTAAAGTTTTGCAACCTATGATACATGGCAATGCTTTGAGTGTTGAGCTAATTGGCTTGATTAAATAAACAAATACCTCTCTTTAAGCAAGACTACTATGTTGCTAACTTTACCCATTAAGATAATGAGGGTACTTCTATTTGTTAGTGTATGTTTCATCAACTAGTCCCACTATTACAGTAATTTCACTCTCTCAATATATGTGCCATGAGGATGCTCAATTTTGGTGGGCTGCACAAAAACTTTGGGTGCTTCATTGCCTCGACAGCTTCCTTCCTTTCTGTCGATCGCTAATCTGGGCTTGCATTCTTCCTTTCTTTGTCGGTTGCTTGGCTTATCTCGGCTTCGGTCAAAGGAAATAGTAATTGATATGCTACCTCACACAGGTTGGTACTGGTCTTTATCCTGATTATTGTGCTTGTCATATGTATTGGTAATTTGGTATTGTGCTACTGTTTGTCGATTTCACAAAGGAGTAACTTGGAGCCTGAACTCATAGGCAAATCATTACATTGGGTGATTTTAGTAGAACTGCACAAAAAGATCAGATGGACAGATACTTATGCTGCTGCTATGTACTCCAAAGTTCACTCAGACAAGCATCGGTGTTGACAAGAAGAAGTGCCTATATTCATCCAAGTATAAACTGGCGTCAACCAGTTGTCAAACTCCAAGTATTAGGAGAGTGAATGCCAAAAATATTGCTTGGCGCTTAGCCCAGAAAGACGCAGTCCAGTCTGCATGCCAGGGATGCTCCATTTCAGTTGAACTGCACAACAAATTTGGGTGGTTCATTTAGCAACCGCCTCCTTTCTTGTCTGCAATGTAGAATTTTGGCGAGCTACAGGACCAAGATGAGCCAGTAAACTAGTTGGATGAAAGTAGTGGCCAAGTTGCTCAAACCTCCCTCGGCACGAGGCCACTATTTGAGGATAAACCTACAAGCAAAGTTCAGATTGTATGTGTTGCCTCTTATGTACTTGAAAGTTTACTCGTACAAGCATTAATTTTAGCAGGAAGTACCTCCGACTGAACACCATTTACCAGTCTGTATCCTAGGTAATTAAAGTTTGTCCATGGATGATATTGGATGTGATCTCAATCATTTGGATGCATAAACATACTGAACATGTGTATATCTGAATCTTTTTGTGAATTATCTATGAATATTAATTGTCGTGTGATCTATCAATCATTTGGATTCATAGACATGTTGAACTTGTGTATATATGAATTTTTTGAGTTGTTGATTGTGAATGCTGGCTATGAATATGAATGTGTCCTGTGAACCTGAGTTTGATACGAATGTTTACCTTTTTTATTGTACTTGTGTGTGAACTTGTTAGTATGCCTACTGTGGGATTTGTGACGTGTGGGTGTCAACGACACACCTTCTTCCCGAGAAGAATTGCACCTGCTTTGTTAGGGTAACAACGGCGCATCAGCTCTTTTTTTAATCCTTTTGCTCTGTCTTTCCCCATCCCCCGCTCAACCCCTGCCGTAATGTTTTCGACCTCAAAACAAACATAGTACAACGTTGTTTTTGGGCTTGATGAAAAATTAAGTGCTGGTTTCTGTAGGTTGGCCCGCCCAGCAAATGGGCTGCTGGTCCACCACGGACTGGAAGGCTAAAAATACAAGTTGTATGGTGCTGAGGCAAGTAAAAAACGTCATCGAGAGTCATCCACTGAAGAAAAAAATCGCTCCTGATGTGCTTCTTCAGCCGCGCCGCCGGCCCCCTCTTTAATCCAGTTCGCTCGGGGATCTAGCTGGTATAATTTTTTTCCAGAGGGCGAACAAGTATCAGCTAGGCCTAGGTTTTTAACATGTGTAGCCCATGACATACGGAGACAGTGGTTTCAACTTATATTTTGAGGTCCATACCGGCCTATGGGCTTTTTCTTAAAGATCGGCAGCCCAATGTATTTTTCTTAATAAAACGCATATCTTTGTTCTATTTATCTATATATAAGAATAATAATTTTGTCTCCAATTTATGTTTTCCCTTCTAATCACATTATATATATTTATATTATTACTATTATCGTATATTTTATAGAGACTTATATATACATTATAAAAACATCCCACGTGTTACTAACTTATAAAATAAATGTTTAACACAAGTTGGGAAGGAAAATCCTGGTTGTTTTTGACTCACATGCAAGGAAAATCATGGTGATTGCGTACAACAGCTTGCGAAGATTTTAAGGACCAATGTAATAATAATGCGCTCATTTTTATTTTGAGCTATAACTCGCTAATTTGTTAATTTTATATATAAAAAATGTGTCGCTTCGGTTTATTTTTTGATATTAATTGCTCCTTCTAACCTAACATTATATGTAGAACGAGCCCAACTAATTCATGTATTTGAAGAAATTGCAAATGGGCTGGGATTTCTTAGAAAATAAAAATGGGTTGCATTAACGCGAAATTATTTGTTCACCCAGCCCAGCAAATGGACAAAACATGGGTTAAATATATGCCACATTTTTGTAGGCTGACATGTGGGCCAATAGGTCGAAGCCTATGCAGGGCGTTGTCAACTTGGTCAACAAATGATTATGACATCCACAGCCATTGGATTTATATCGAAAGGCCGGCATGCACCTTCAATCTCTTGTCTTCTTCCTCTAGCATCGCCGGGACTGCCTGGTCCTGCCTCCGGCGGCTAGCGTCTCTGCTTAGCATGCATCGCTGCGAAGCGCTACCCCACCGTCGGCTAGGCTATCCCTCCACCCCTCCACACCTCCTATTATTCTCCACCGACTGCAGCCCCACGCCGCACCAGAACCATTTATAACCCTTCTCCTCGTCTCAATCTGCGACTCCACTGTCACGGCTTCCCATCTCCGGGTCGTTCTCGTACGGGGCCTCGCCGTCGTCCACCGCCTCGCTGCGCTCAGTGCGGCGTGGTCAACAAACGAGAGTCATCGGAAGAGGACTGTACGTGGAGAGCCTGGCAGTTGGAACCCACGAGGTCCATGGTCGCATGCAAGGAAAGTTCCTACTTATTAAGCTGAAAAAAATGTTTCCTCCCCCTGATAGTTGGGACCCACCGGCTATATCTTCGCATGGAAGGAAGTGCCGCCTTGTTATGCGAAAAAGACTATTCCTCCCGTTGACAGCTTGGACCCATCAGATTTGGTGGCTGACTTGTGGGCCTACTAAGCGGACGTGTACGCAGGGCTTTGTCAACTTAATGAACAAATGATTCTAGCAGTTGGACCGTTGGATGTTAATCCAACAGCCGTGCTCCTTCTTCAACCTCTGTTCTTGCTCCTCTTTCAAATGGGCGGCACCGCAGCAGTGCTGCCGCGCACCCGAACCAGTCAAGTTTCCCACTCCTCTCCATATGCGACTCCACTACTGCGTCTTCCCCATCTTCGGGTCGTTCCAGTCTGGGGCCTCGCCGTTGTCCATCGACCTTTGGTGTGCTCGGCACGGTGTGGTCAACGTGGTCAACAACCGAGAGTCATCGGAAGATGATCAGACGTGAGAGGCGGCGGTGGGGGCGCACCACGCCCATGGACGCATGCATGCAACTGCATCCTTTTTACCCTGCAAAATAATGTTTTCTCCCCCTGACTGCTGGGACCCACTAGCTACATCTTCGCACGCAAGGAAGTGCGTCCATTTTACGGGCAAAAAAATGATTCGCCCCCTGACTGCTGGGACCCCCCAGCTACATCTTCGCACGCAAGGAAGTGCTTGACAGTCGGGACCCACCTGGTCGAAGCGTATGTAGCATCGTCATTCTGGTCGTGAACGTGTACGTACATACTGGTCGATCGGTCTGTCTGCAGGCTGCAGCGATGAACCGTGGCCGTGCAAGGAAGGGCACGTGTCGTAGTAGAGGCGCGCACGTGTCGTAGTAGAGGCGCGCATGTAGCATGTACACGTACGTACAGCGGCCAGGGTGCAAGAAAGTAAATACGGCCACATACGTACATACCGGCGGGGTCTCGAACGCCTACTCGCGCATACGTACGGCCAGGGCTCGTGTACATGGCTGGGTCAGAACTGAGAAACTGCATCATCGTCGTGTTCATGGGGAGCCAACCGGCTGGGTCGGAACGGAATGCGTCGTCGTGTTCATCGGGAGCCAACCGGCTTGTATGGAACAGCCGGTGGAAACGAGGCCTGGCGTACCGCAGAACGGAGGAAATGGCCTTGTGTTCGACCGACCGCAGTCGAAATGGGATCCTGTTCATCGGGAGGGGTCTGGCGTACCGCAAAATGGAGGAAACGGACTTCTGTTGGACCTCCTACGGTCGAAACAGGGTCCTGTTGACCGGGAGGGGTGTGGCGTACTGCAAAATGGAGTAAACGGACTTGTGTAGGAGCGCTACGGTCAAAACGGAGGTCCTGTTCATCGGGAGGGGTGTGGCGTACCGCAAAATGGGACTCCACGGGATACAGTTCATCTCCACCGCCGACCTCCTCCAGCCTCCACGGGCTACTATTCATCCACCGTCGACCTCCTCTAGCCTCCACCTGCGACTATTCATCCACGAGCTCATGTTCATCCAGCCTCCACCGCTCCTCCACCGGCTACTGTTCAACTAGCCCTCTCCACGAGGGTCCTGTTCAACCACCCCTCCACGGGCTACTGTTCATCCAGCCCTCCACCGGCTACTGTTCAACCAGCCCTCCACCGGCTACTATTCAACCAGCCCTCCATGGGGTCCTGTTCATCCAGCCCTCTACGGGGTCCTGTTCATCCACCGGCTCGATCGATCGGGGTACTGTTCATCCAGCGGCAACAGCCTCTACTACCACGGGTTCCTGTTCATCCAACCCCCACAGGGAACTGTTCATCCAAAACCCCCCAACAACGCTCACTATCCATCCAGAGGCAGCATCGATTGGCTTCAGTTAGGAGCAGTAGCGAAGGAATCGCTCGACCGGGTTCAGTTAACAACCATCGATCGATTGCTCGGGTTCAGTAACGCGTAGCCTACAGTGTAATCGCTCGGGTTCAGTTAGAGCGCAACACCTCGCACACAAGCACGTACGTATGAGAGAAACGCGCATCGCTCGGCCCCCGACCATCCACCGTAACCGGGAACTCCCCGATATTTTCCTCGCCCTCGCTTCTACCACGGTTTTTTCCATCATGGACGGCCCAAAGAATGTCATGCAGCTGCGTCTCCAGCCCGCCAAGGACGAAAAGCCCATTTTCTGTCATGATTTTTTTTCATAGAACTAGGACCCCACCACATCTATGATGATACCGGGTTTTGTCACAATTATTGTCCTAGAAGTGTCATAAGTATGACAGAAAAAATTTCGTTCGGCCCAAAATGTCACGGATGTGTCTTTTTTTGTAGTGAAGGCTCGGCATTTTGCCTGGTGTTTTGTTCCACTCTTGCCATCCTAGTGTCCATCATACCGGTGTTATGTTCATTGATTTTGCATCCCTAACACGGTGATGGTTTATGGGCCCCTCTTGACAGTTCGCTTTGATAAAACTCTTCCAGCAAGACCCTGATACATCGCCAACATATCTATAATTTTTGATTGTTCCATGCTATTATACATTCTGTTTTAGATGTTTAATGGGCTTTATTATACACTTTTATATTATTTTTGGGACTAACCTATTAACCGGAGGCCCAGCCCAAATTGCTGTTTTTTTGCCTATTTTAGAGTTTCGCAGAAAAAGGATATCAAACGGAGTCCAAACGGAATGAAACCTTCGGGAACGTGATTTTTGGAACGAACATGAGCCAGAAGACTTGGAGTCCACGCCAGGGCATCTCCCGGGGCGGCACGAGGTAGGGGGGCACACCTACCCCCACCCCCCCAGGCACGCCCTCCACCCTGGTGGGACCCCTGTTGCTCCACCGACTTACTTCTCCCTCCTATATATACCTACGTACCCCCAAACTACCAGATACGGAGCCAAAAACCTAATTCCACCGCCACAACCTTCTGTACCCGTGAGATCCCATCTTGGGGCCTTTTCCGGCGCTCCGTCAGAAGGGGCATTGATCATGGAGGCCTTATACATCAACACCATAGCCTCTCCGATGATGTGTGAGTAGTTTACTTCAGACCTTCGGGTCCATAGTTATTAGCTAGATGGATTCTTCTTTGTTTTTGGATCTCAATACAAAGTTCTCCCCCTCTCTTGTGGAGATCTATTCGATGTAATCTTCTTTTGCGGTGTGTTTGTTGAGTCCGATGAATTGTGGGTTTATGATCAAGTTTATCTAAGAACAATATTTGAATCTTCTCTGAATTCTTTTATGTATGATTGGTTATCTTTGCAAGTCTCTTCGAATTATCGGTTTAGTTTGGCCTACTAGATTGATATTTCTTGCAATGAGAGAAGTGCTTAGCTTTGGGTTCAATCGTGCGGTGTCCTTTCCCAAGGATGAGGGGCAACAAGGCACGTATTGTATTGTTGCCATCGAGGATAACAAGATGGGGTTTATTTCATATTGCATGAGTTTATCCCTCTACACCATGTCATCTTGCTTAAGGAGTTACTCTGTTCTTATGAACTTAATACTCTAGATGCATGCTGGATAGCGGTCGATGTGTGGAGTAATAGTAGTAGATGCGGTGTGAGTCGGTCTACTTGTCTCGACGTGATGCCTATATACATGATCATACCTAGATATTCTCATAACTATGCTCAATTTCATCAATTGCTCAACAGTAATTTGTTCACCCACCGTAAATACTTATGCTCTCGAGAGAAGCCACTAGTGAAACCTATGGCCCCCGGGTCTATTTTCCATCATACTAATCTTCCAACACTTAGTTATTTTCATTGTTTTTTATTTCACTTTGCGTCTTTATAATAAAAATACCAAAAATATTATTTTATCATATCTATCAGATCTCACTTTCGTAAGTGACCGTGAAGGGATTGCAACCCCTTTATTGCGTTGGTTGCGAGGAGTTTGTTTACTTGTGTAGGTATGAGGGACTCGCACGTGTCCTCCTACTGGATTGATACCTTGGTTCTCAAAAACTGAGGGAAATACTTACGCTACTTTAGTGAATCACCCTTTCCTCTTCAAGGGAAAACCAACGCAGTGCTCAAGAGGTAGCAAGAAGGATTTCTAGCGTCGTTGCCGGGGAGTCTACGCAAGAGTCAACACACCAAGTACCCGTCACAAACTCATCTCACGTATTACATTATTTGCCATTTGCCTCTCGTTTTCCTCTCCCCCACTTCACCCCTGCCGTCTTATTCGCCCTCTTTTTCGTCCTCCTCTTTCTCTCGCTCACTTAGTCATTATGGCTAGCTCGGTTTTCATCCCTTCATCTCCTGACTTTGAAGTTCTACAACTTCAAGCAAAGACAAGGGGAAAATTTGAAAGATACTTGGTTTAGGATGCTAGAATCTTATCGTAGTAGCAATGTAGAGGGAGATTTCAAAATTTTACTTCATAATTTCTATGTTGGGCTAACCATATCCCATAAACAACTCCTCGATTTGCGGCTAAAGGGAATTTTATTGATATTGATCCTAGCCTTGCTTATGAACTTATAGAAGAGATAGTGGGAGTACTCCCCTTACAAAAAGAATTGCCTCCTACCCAAGAAGGTACTCAAATCCTAGAGAAATTATGTGAATTGCTAGTTGAGTAATTGTGAAATTTGAGTAATACTTGTGTTGAAATTTGAGTAATACTTGTGTTGAAGTTTGTGAACCCGTAGCATGCACGTATGGTGAACCGTTATGTAACGAAGTCGGAGCATGAAATATTTGTTGATTGTCATCCTTTGTGTGGCTGTCGGGATCGCGAGATGGTTAACTCCTACCAACCCTTCCCCTAGGAGCATGCGTAGTAGTACTTTGCTTCGAGGGCAAGTAAATTTTTGCAATAAGTATATGAGTTCTTTATGACTAATGTGAGTCCATGGATTATACTTACCTTCCCGCAATTTTCTAGCCTCTACTGATGCATGCATTGCCCTTTCTCACCTTGAGAGTTGGTGCAAACTTCACGGTGCATCCAAACCCCGTGATATGATACGCTCTATCACACATAAACCTCCTTATATCTTCCTCAAAAGAGCCACCATACCTACCTATTATGGCATTTCCATAGCCATTCCGAGATATATTGCCATGCAACTTTCCACCGTTTCATTCATCATGACACGTTCCATCATTGTCATATTGCTTTGCATGATCATGTAGTTGACATCGCATTTGTGGCAAAGCCACCGTTCATAATTTTTTCATGCATGTCACTCTTGATTCATTGCATATCCCGGTACACTGCCGGAGGCATTCACATAGAGTCATATGTTGTTCTAAGTATTGAGTTGTAATTCATGAGTTGTAAGAAAATAAAAGTGTGATGACCATCATTATTAGAGCATTGTCCCAAGTGAGGAAAGGATGATGGAGACTATGATTCCCTCACAAGTCGGGATGAGACTCCAGACTAACAAAAGAAAAAGAAAAAAAGAGGCCAAGAAAAAAAAAGAGAAAAGGCCCAAAAAGAAAAAGAAAAAAAGAAAAAATAAATGAGAGAAAAAGAGAGAAGGGACAATGCTACTATCTTTTTACCACACTTGTGCTTCAAAGTAGCACCATGATCCTTATGATAGAGAGTCTCTCATTCTGTCCCTTTCATATACTAGTGGGAAATTTAGTTATAGAACTTGGCTTGTATATTCCAATGATGGGCTTCCTCAAATGCCCGAGGTCTTCGTGAGCAAGCAAGTTGGATGCACACCCACTTAGTTTCTTTTGTTGAGCTTTCATAGACTTATACCTCTAGTGCATTTGTTGCATGGCAATCCTTACTCCTCGCATTGACATCAATTGATGGGCATCTCCATAGCCCGTTGATTAGCCTCGTCGATGTGAGACTTTCTCCTTTTTTTGTCTTCCCATATAACCCCTATCATTATACCACACTCCACCATAGTGCTATATCCATGGCTTGCGCTCATGTACTGCATAAAGATTGAAAATGCTGAAGCGCGTTAAAAAGTATGAACCAATTGCTTGGCTAAAACCGGGGTTGTACATGGTATGAATGTTTTGTGTGGGGAAGATGGAGCATAGCCAGACGATATGATTTTGTAGGGATAACTTGCTTTGGCTATGTTATTTTGATATGACATAATTGCTTGGTTAAGCATGCTTGAAGTATTATTATTTTTATGTCAGCATGAACTTTTATCTTGAATCATATCGAATCTGAATATTCATGCCACAATAAGAAGAATTACATTGAAAATTATACTAAAGAAGCATTCCACATCTAAAATTCTGTTTTTATCATTTACCTACTCGAGGACGAATAGGAATAAGCTTGGGGATGCTTGATACGTCTCCAACGTATCTATAATTTTCGATTGTTCCATGCTATTATATATTTTGTTTTAGATGTTTAATGGGATTTATTATACACTTTTATATTATTTTTGGGACTAACTTATTGACCGGAGGCCCAGCCCAAATTGCCGTTTTTTTGCCTATTTCAGAGTTTCACAAAAAAAGGATATCAAACGGAGTCCAGACGGAATGAAACCTTCGAGGACGTGATTTTTGGAACGAACGTGAGCCAGAAGACTTGGAGTCCATGCCAGGGCATCTCCCGAGGGGGCACGAGGTAGGGGGCGCGCCTACCCCCCTAGGCGCGCCCTCCACCCTTGTGGGACCCCTGTTGCTCCACCGATGTACTTCTTCCTCCTATATATACCTACGTACCCCCAAACTACCAGATACGGAGCCAAAAACTTAATTCACCGCCACAACCTTCTGTACCCATGAGATCCCATCTTGGGGCCTTTTTCGGCGCTTCGTCGGAGGGGGCATTGATCACGGAGGGCTTGTACATCAACACCACAGCCTCTTCGATGATGTGTGAGTAGTTTACTTCAGTCCTTCGGGTCTATAGTTATTAGCTAGATGGCTTCTTCTTCTTTTTGGATCTCAATACAAAGTTCTCCCCCTCTCTTGTGGAGATCTATTCGATGTAATCTTCTTTTGCGGTGTGTTTGTTGAGACCGATGAATTGTGGGTTTATGATCTAGTTTATCTATGAACAATATTTGCATCTTCTCTGAATTTTTTTATGTATGATTGGTTATCTTTGCAAGTCTCTTCGAATTACCGGTTTAGTTTGGCCTACTAGATTGATCCTTCTTGCAATGGGAGAAGTGCTTAGCTTTGGGTTCAATCGTGCGGTGTCCTTTCCCAGTGACAGTAGGGGCAACAAGGCACGTATTGTATTGTTGCCATCGAGGATAACAAGATGGGGTTTATTTCATATTGCATGAGTTTGTCCCTCTACATCATGTCATCTTGCTTAAGGCGTTACTCTGTTCTTATGAACTTAATACTCTAGATGCATGCTCGATAGCGGTCAATGTGTGGAGTAATATAGTAGATGCAGGCAGGAGTCGGTCTACTTTTCTCGGACGTGATGCCTATATACATGATCATACCTAGATATTCTCATAACTATGCTCAATTCTGTTAATTGCTCAACAGTAATTTGTTCACCCACCGTAAATACTTATGCTCTCGAGAGAAGCCACTAATGAAACCTATGGCCCACGGGTCTATTTTCCATCATATTAATCTTCCAACACTTAGTTATTTTCATTGCTTTTTATTTCACTTTGCATCTTTATAATAAAAATACCAAAAATATTATTTTATCAAATCTATCAGATCTCACTTTCGTAAGTGACCGTGAAGGGATTGACAACCCCTTTATTGCGTTGGTTGCGAGGAGTTTGTTTACTTGTGTAGGTACGATGGACTCGCACATGGCCTCCTACTGGATTGATACCTTAGTTCTCAAAAACTGAGGGAAATACTTACGCTACTTTACTGCATCACCCTTTCCTCTTCAAGGGAAAACCAACGCAGTGCTTAAGAGGTAGCAGACCGAACATTGGTTTTACCATTTGCCCAACATAATAACTAAGCATGATATTAAACCTGACGCATAGGGAGTTAGCGCTACTCGAGGAGTAATTTAACATAATACAGGGGGGCCAGTGTTGTTGGTGTTGGTCCCAAACGGGTAGACTGCGGGGCCACCACGAGGAAACTCGAGGATCTGGTTTTACTCGTCGGATGTCCCATCCGGTCGTGGCCTGAGACGAGATACGCGCAGCTACTATTAGGGTAACGGCACACCGGGAGGTCTTGCTGGACTTGTTTTACCATTGTCGAAATGTCTTATGCACCGGGATTCCGAGTCTTATCGGAGGGTCCCGAGATGGAGGATTGTCTCCGCGGATCGTGAGTTTGTCATGGGCTAAGTTGGGAATCCCGCGGTTATGTGGCAGATGGGAATTTTTAATATCCGGCTGTAGAGAAATTGACACCAGATTCGAAGTAAAATACACCAACCACGCGCGTAAGCGTGCTCGTCTCTTTTCGAGTGAGTTCGAGAAGAGAACACAGTGGGGTTATGTTTGACTCGTATGTAGTTCAGGATCACTTATTGATCATTACTAGTTTGCGACCGTTTACATAGCTTCTCATCTTACTCTTGTACTCGTAAGTTAGCCACCATACAATGCTTAGTGCTGCTGCAACCTCACCACCTACCCTTTACATACCCATTAAGCTTTGCTTGTCTTGATACCCATGGTAATGGGATTGCTGAGTCCTCGTGGCTCACAGATTACTAAAACAACAGTTGCGGGTGCAGGTAATGGGATGATCCAACGTGAGAGCAACGCTTGCTTGTTTTCGAGTTCTTCTCCTTCTTCTTCTTCGATCAGGGGTTAGGTTCCTGGTCGGCAGCTTGGGCTAGCAGGGTGGATGTCGTTTGAGTTTTTGTTTGTGTTTCATCCATAGCCGGATGTTTTTCTTATGTATGATGTGATGTATTCTTGTGGCATTTGTATGCCTTTGTATCTATATCTATCCCCGACTATTATGTAATGACACAATGTAATGATATCCACCTCGCAAAAGCGTCTTCAATATGCGGCTCTATCCTTGGTGGGACCTTCGATTTCCTCTCGGATAGGATCGCATATTGGGTGTAACAAGTTGGTATCAGAGCCTCGACCGACCATAGGAGCCCCCTTGATTGATCGTAGTTGGTCGTTGTCGAGTTTAGAAGAAAACTATTTCGGAGTCTAGTTATATGAGAGTAGGAATTCTTTTTACTCCTCAACCCCTTCATCGCTCTAGTGAGAAATCTTGACGTAGGTATTTTGACTTACTCCTCTCCCCCTACAATTTTTGAGGATCACGCAAGCTTCTTTTGATCGTTGTGTTCTCAATCCTCTTTTCATCTGGCGCACTTCTCTTCGAGTTGATTCGACCCTCTTTGTCATTTGCAAGATCAGTCCTAAGTTCGTTCTCAACGACGTTGTTTCTCCGTCTGAAGATAAACAATGTCGTCTGAAGTTGTCTTTCTTTTTCCCACCCACCCACCATTTTCTTGTTGGAGCCGGAGTCTGTAATCGCGTATCCATGCTACTCGTGCAAAGCCTTTGCATTCTTTCCTCAATTATTTCAACCAGTGCTTTTCTCTTATTCGTCGGTTCCCCGTTCCAAGTTGACTTTGTTTTTCACTATCCTCCCACCCTTTTTCTTCCCGGAGTGTAAAGCCTCTAATCGGCCATCCATTTTATTCGTGAGAAGCCTCTTCATTCTTTCCTTAATTGTTTCAACCGGTGGATTCTAGTTCGTGATTCCCTCTCTCTCATTTTCTTTTCCGGTGGATTCAATTTATGTTTTTCGGGTTGATCATATTCTTTTCCTCTAAAATGTTTCCCCCTACTCGTTCGCCTCTCACCAGTTTATCCTTCCGGAGTGCTCAAGACATCCCAGAATATTTGTATTTGCATTCAATTATTTCGAGGTTGTCACCTCATTCAAGTCTTTCAGTTGTTCCGGTGCATCATCTCTCTCTGCAACAATTCTTTCCAACGGTGTTTTCTTTTCAGTGGGCCCTAACCCACAGGTCTTTTCCCATGATCTTACCTGAGAGTTACTCCCATTTCTTTTCAAGTTTGACGTAAGAATGAATTTTCATCAGTCAATTGCCGTCTCCGAGATTGCTTTCAAATTCTTTTCAACTTCGGCTCAACATTTCTAGTATTCATTGTTCCGGAGTATCTCTTTAATTCTTCACGGTACTTCTCGTCGTCATTCTCAGCTTTGAGGACCGAAGAAGAGTTTCTCTTAAATCTTGCTCTGTTCTCTTGAAGATTCGTGGTGCTAGCTTGTGTTGTCCTCTTATTTTTTTCTGGTCATCAAGAATTCTTTTCTTACCCATCCGGAGTATGTTTGGAGTTGTTTTCCGTTTCGTTTCACCAATGGCCATCATTCCAGAAGAATTCTTTGTCCTCACATTACAGCTATCATTCATGCTTTTTCTAATTCTTCCCGGTGAGGAATTCTATTTCTTCATTCATTTTCAAATTCTTATGGTGGTTCGTTCAAGATTTCCTTTTCCGTTGTTATCGTATCAATTCATTCATTCTTTCCAATCCTACAGGTGGTTAATGAAGACTTTCTCAACTTTTGCACTATATCTCCCCTTAATCTCCTTCAACGTGAATAAGTTGTATGCAATCCATAAATTGGTCGAGGATAAGCATAACATAATTCTTATTCTTCTTTCATCAAGTTTATTAATCTCTTATTTTCAGAGTTCGTTCATCATATCACATTCTCGATTCGACGTGTTTTCATCTTTTCTTTTCCATAGTGTCAAGTCCTCTTTTGAAGTCCTTATCTTACCAATCTCTGCTTTCCATTTTCTACTCGGACGCTATCCGAATTATTTCATTCTTATTCCTTTTTCTATCTTGTTCTAACCGGAGTGGTTCCAGAGTCTATCTTACTCCTTGAGCTTTTGATTCTCGTCATAATCATAGTTCCTCCTTTCTACCTGAGTGATCTCGACTTTGTTCATCTTCTCTCTTCAGCTCTTGTTTTACGTCATCCTCTTTCTCTTTCGTCTCGTTCCTGAGATCTCGGGACGAGACCTTCTATTAGTGGAGGAGAGTTGTGACGCCCCGAGACCAATGCGCCAGGTGTATCCCAGTTATTCGCAGCCGTTGCCATGTCTTTTGCTTGCGTGCTGCACTTTGCCATGTCATCATGTGCATTTCATCTGCATGATTTTCAGAACTTGCATCTGGTCACTTTGTTTGTTGTCTGTTTCGGAATCCGGCACTCTCACATGCACCCACCGCACTTTCCAGATCTTGTTACGTGAGCGGGAGAAAAACATTCTCGGAATAGGCTGAGAGTTGATGAGTCATCTTGGTATATAACCGGTAGACCGCCTATCAAATTTCGTTCCATTTGGAGGTCGTTTGACGCCCAAACGGTTAACCGCGTTAACCGCCGGATCTCTTTCCCTTTGCAGCCCAACACCCCTCCACAACAGCCGACTAGCCCATCTAAACCCCCTCCATGCTCTTCGTCGTTGGATCATGATCGTGTGGGCGAAAACCGCACCTCAATAGCCCTCTCCTAAGTCCCTCTAGCTATAAAAAGGCACCCCCTCGTCCATTTTTGAATCAAACCCTAGCTCCCACCTCCTCCGCGCCGCCGGACACGTCCGCGCCACTCCCCTTAGCGAATCAGGGAGCACCACGTCAGCCACAGCCGCCTCCCGCCGTCACGGGCCCATGGGGCCCAGATCCGGCCCTCCCAGCCCGGTCGTCGCGCCGCCGCCTCCGCAGGCGCCACGAGCCCGATGCTTGCGCCGCCACCGCCCGTCGTCTCGAGCCGCGCGCTGCCTCCTTGCCGCTTGCAGCGCTGCCCGAGCAACAGCACCGCCCGAGCCACGCGTCCGGCCCCGCCTCGCTGCCACTGTTCGCCGCCGGCCGCAACTCCGCAGCCCCGCCGCCGGCACGGATGGTGGGATCCGGCCAGATCTCGCGCCGCCCGGCCTCCTCGACCTCGTCGGCAAGCTCCTCGCCCTCGTCTCCGGCGAGCCGCTGCCACCTCGGAACCCAAGATCCGAGAGGTGATAAAACTCCAAGTCCTAGTTTTTCTACCCCATGTGCACTTGTTTGACCTTGCGTAATTCCATGCTTGTTGCTCCGATTTGCGCATATGATATACTGAAATGTTCATCTGTGAGTTCTCTAGACGAATGGGTAGTTTGCATGCATGTTACTGCTCATCTTGTTTCCCTTAGACTCCTTTAACATGTCATTTTTTTCATTTTCATAGAATTTTGTGTGATTCTCTTTTGAGCATCATGCCAACATGTTTTAGTAGCATAATCATGCCATCTTTGCAGTGGTGCAATCCATTTATTTTGTTATGCCCTGTGTTGATTGGAACAAGCTCGCAAAGTGGGTACTTGTTGTTTCTGTTTTAGTGACTTAATGTTTTCTGCTAAGTCTGAACCTACTATATCATGTTGCCTTGTTTAGTTGATGCTATGATACGTCTCCATCGTATCTACTTTTCCAAACACTTTTGCCCTTGTTTTGGACTCTAACTTGCATGATTTGAATGGAACTAACCCGGATGATCTTTGTTTTCGTGAGAATTGCCATGGTGTTATTTTTGTGCAGAAATAAAAGTTCTCGGAATGACCTGAAACTTCACGGAGAGTATTTTTGGAATATATAAAATATACTGGCGAAATAATCAAGACCAGGGGGCCCACACCCTGTCCACGAGGGTGGGGCGCGCCATACCCCCTGGGTGCGCCCCCTGCCTCGTGGGCCCCCTGTTGCTCCACCGACCTCAACTCCGACTCTATATATTCACGTTCGGGGAGAAAAAATCAGAGAGAAGGATTGATCGCGTTTTACGATACAGAGCCGCCGCCAAGCCCTAAACTCTCTCAGGAGGGCTGATCTGGAGTCCATTCGGGGCTCCGGAGAGGGGAATACGTCGCCTGCGTCATCATCAACCTTCCTCCATCGCCAATTTCATGATGCTCACCGCCGTGCGTGAGTAATACCATCGTAGGCTTGCTGGACGGTGATGGGTTGGATGAGATTTATCATGTAATCGAGTTAGTTTTGTTAGGGTTTGATCCCTATTATCCACTATGTTCTAAGATTGATGTTGCTATGACTTTGCTATGCTTAATGCTTGTCACTAGGGCCCGAGTGCCATGATTCCAGATCTGAACCTATTATGTTTTCATGAATATATGTGAGTTCTTGATCCTATCTTGCAAGTCTATAGTCACCTATTATGTGTTATGATCTGTTAACCCCGAAGTGACAATAATCGGGATACTTACCGGTGATGACCGTAGTTTGAGGAGTTCATGTATTCACTAAGTGTTAATGCTTTGGTCCGGTACTCTATTAAAAGGAGGCCTTACTATCCCTTAGTTTCCAATAGGACCCCGCTGCCACGGGAGGGTAGGACAAAAGATGTCATGCAGGTTCTTTCCCATAAGCACGTATGACTATATTCGGAATACATGCCTACATTACGTTGATGAACTGGAGCTAGTTCTGTGTCCCCCTATGTTATAGCTGTTGCATGAAGAATCGCATCTGACATAATTATCCATTGCCTACGAGCTTTTCACATATTGTTCTTTTCTTAGTTACTTTACCGTTGCCACTGTTACAGTCACTACAAAACTGCTACTGTTAGTTTTGTTACCGTTACCGTTACTTCCATACTACTTTGCTACTAAATACTTTGTTGCAGATATTAAGCTATCCAGGTGTGGTTGAATTGAAAACTCAGCTAATAATACTTGAGAATATTTTTGGCTCCCATTGTGTCGAATCAATAAATTTGGGTTGAATACTCTACCCTCAAAAACTGTTGCGATCCCCTATACTTGTGGGTTATCAAGACTATTTTTTGGCGCCGTTGCCGGGGAGCATAGCTCTATTTTTTGAGTCACTTGGGAACTATATCTGCTGATCACTCTGAGGAACTTGAAAGATGAAAGAACCAAGATTTTTCCCTCAACTACGAGACGAGGTAAGGAACTTCCATCTAGCTCTGCACTTGATTCTCCTTCTGTTTTGAGTAAACTTGCGACACCTAAACCTGCTTCTGCTATTAATTTTGATATGTCGCATGTTATTGATGATTCCAAATAAAAACAGCCTTCATCACCCCATTCGGGTGCTTTTGTTATGTCACCATGCCTTTTGGTCTCAAGAATGCTGGCGCCACATTCATGCGCATGATTCAGAAGTGCCTGCTCACTCAAATCAGTCGGAATGTGGAAGCATATATGGATGACATCGTGGTTAAGTCGCGCAAAGGTCGCGACCTGCTGACTGACCTAGCTGAAACCTTTGCCAACCTGAGAAGGTATGATATCAAGCTGAATCCATCAAAGTGTACATTCGGAGTTCCTGGGGGAAAGTTACTCCGTTTTCTCATTTCCGAACAAGGGATCGACGCTAACCCAGACAAAGTTGGTGCCATTCTCTGAATGAAGCGCCCCGTGCGCCTTCATGATGTGAAGAAGCTTACTGGTCGATTGGCTGCTTTAAGTCGATTCATCTCTCGTCTCGGCGAGAAAGCATTACCTCTGTACTGACTGATGAAAAAGTCTGACACGTTCAAGTGGACTCTCGAAGCTGATGCAGCGTTTGCAGAGCTCAAAGCCCTGCTCTCCACCCAGCCGGTGCTTGTTGCTCCAATCAGCAAAGAGCCTTTACTGCTTTACATTGCAGCCACTGGACAAGTTGTCAGTACTGTACTCACGGTCGAGCGGGAAGAGGAAGGCAAGGCCTATAAAGTTCAACTCCCAATCTATTATATTTCTGAAGCTCTGACTCCATCCAAGCAGAGATACCCGCATTATCAGAAGCTTGTCTGTGGAATCTACTTGACTGTGAAGAAAGTTGTGCACTATTTTTCAAATCACCCGATCTCAGTCGTCAGCGACGCTCCACTATCAGAAATTTTGAACAATAGAGATGCAACTGGTCGAGTGGCGAAATGGGCGATTGAACTTGGACCACTGGATATCAAGTTTGAGGCGAAGAAAGCAATCAAGTCCCAGGCAATAGAAGATTTCCTAGTCGAGTGGACTGAACAGCAACTCCTGACTCAAGTCCAGTCGGATCATTGGACCATGTTCTTCGACGGATCAAAGATGCTGAACGGTTCAGGTGCAGGAGTAGTTCTGGTGTCCCCTAGAGGTGACAAACTCAATTATGTTCTCCAGATTCACTTTGATTCCTCCAACAATGAAGCAGAATATGAAGCACTTTTATATGGGTTGCGTATGGCCATCATACTCGGCGTCCGTCGCTTGATGGTATATGGCGACTCAGATCTAGTTGTGAATCAAATGATGAAGGAATTGGATGTCAGGAGCCCAGCTATGATAGGATACTGCAATGCGGTGAGGAAACTAGAGAAGAAGTTTGAGGATTTGGAGCTCCATCACGTTCCCCGACTAAAGAACCAGGCTGCTGATGAGCTGGCAAAATTTGGCTCGAAGCGTGAGCCCATCCCCAGCAACGTGTTTCTGGAGCACCTTCACACCCCGTCGGTACAAGAGGATCCTTTCACAGAAGAGCCCCTGCAAGAGTACAACTGATCCGACTGAAGTTGATGTCCCAGCGCTGGTCGACTTGGTCATGGAGGTTCTGGCCATCACTCCCGACCGGACAGTGCCATACATTGCATACATTCTTAGGAAGGAACTCCCAGAGGATGAAGAGGAGGCTCACCAGATCGTCCGTCAATCCAAAGCCTTCACTGTGATAAGAGGTCAGCTGTTCAGAGAAAGCGTAACAGGAGTCGGCCAGAAATGCATAATGCCAGAAGAAGGTCGAGTGATCCTCAACGTCATCCACTCGGGGACATGTGGTCACCATGCATCCTCTTGGACCATTGTAGCCAAAGCATACCGAGTGGGATTTTATTGGCCGCGAGCAAATGAAATGGCGAAAGATATAGTGGACAAATGCGAAGGATGCCAATTCTACTCCAACATGTCTCACAAGCCTGCATCTACCTTGAAGACCATTCCACTCGTCTAGCCTTTTGCTGTCTGGGGGTTGGATATGGTTGGACCTCTGAGGACTGGTAGGAGTGGCTTCACTCATGTGCTCGTGGCAGTCGACAAGTTCACCAAGTGGATTGAAGCCAAGCCTATCAAGAGTCTTGAATCCAGTACTGTTGCCAGCTTCATCAGAGAGTTGACATTCAGATATGGGGTTCCGCACAGCATCATCACTGACAATGGGTCGAACTTCGACTCTGATGAGTTCAGAGCCTTCTGCGCTTCCCAAGGCACTCAGGTCGACTATGCTTCAGTCGCCCATCCCTAGTCGAATGGACAAGCTGAAAGAGCAAACAGATTGATTCTTAAAGGGCTCAAACCTCGATTGATGCGTGACCTCAAGCATGCCGCAGGAGCTTGGGTTGATGAACTTCCATCGGTTCTTTGGGGATTGAGAACAACTCCTAATCAGTCGATTGGCCGAACTCTGTTCTTTTTGGTCCATAGAGCTGAGGCTGTACTCCCGAGTGACATGCTTCACAACGCGCCACGAGTCGAGCTTTTCTCAGAAGCTGAAGCAGAGCAAGCGAGACAAGATGCAGTAGATCTCCTGGAAGAAGAAAGAGAGATGGCCTTGATTCGATCGACCATTTATCAGCAAGACCCGCGTCGACTCCATGCCAGAAACGTGAGGGGTCGAGCCTTTCAAGAGGGAGACTTGGTCCTTCGAGTGGATCAGCAGAAACCTCACAAGCTTGCTCCCACATGGGAAGGCCTCTTCATTGTCACTGTCGGTGTCAAAACCAGCGGATCTTGGGTAGGGGGTCCCGAACTGTGCGTCTAAGGCGGATGGTAACAGGAGGCAGGGGACACGATGTTTACCCAGGTTTTGGCCCTCTCGATGGAGGTAATACCCTACTTCCTGCTTGATTGATCTTGATGATATGAGTATTACAAGAATTGATCTACCACAAGATCGTAGAGGCTAAACCCTAGAAGCTAGCCTATGGTATGATTGTTGTTCTTGTCCTATGGACTAAACCCTCCGGTTTATACAGACACTGGAGGGGGATAGGGTTACACAGAGTCGGTTACAAGGAAGGAGATCTACATATCCGTATTGCCAGGCTTGCCTTCCACGCCAAGGAGAGTCCCATCCGGACACGGGACGAAGTCTTCAATCTTGTATCTTCATAGTCCAACAGTCCGCCCGAAGGATATAGTCCGGCTGTCCGGATACCCCCAAATCCAGGACTCCCTCAATAGCCCCCAAACCAGGCTTCAATGACGATGAGTCCGGCGCGCAGATTGTTTTCGGCATTGCAAGGCGGGTTCTTCTCCAAATCCTGAATACCTGTTGAATAGTGCCCGGCTTCCTATAAATGTTGCGCTTCTTGGCTTCCACGTCCAATAATGGCTATCTTCCACGTGTTGAGCGAATGCGAGAGGCCAGGGCATTTTTACATTTGCCACCCTCGCTATGTGAGTAGACTGTCTATTAAAGAGACGGGGATTCTTAGATCCAAATCATACCATCCTTCCACAGCGAGTATCCATCAGAGCGTGCTCGGGAAAATCCACCCCAGCATGGACAGCCATCGCAGCTCCTCCTCTCGCTCCCGTAGCCCTAAGCCTGGAGATTGGAAGAAGTGTTTCGTCCCGCACAGTCAATTAGTGGAGTTACAGACCCAGGGATTTCTCCCTCCAGCGTATATGGTCCCCGTTCGAGCCGAGCTTGCCACCTATAATGGCGGGGAGCAAGCGGAGAGCTTTCCCAGCCCCTCCAAGGGGGAGCGGGTATGCCTCGTCCCTTATTTATTAAGGGGACTCAGATTTCCAATCCGTCCGTTCCTCCGAGAGCTCCTGGAGTTTTACGGCCTCCAGTTGCATAATTTCACCCCTGCTTCCATATTACACATCGCTGGTTATGTAGCCCTTTGTGAGTTGTTTCTGGGCTGCGAAGCTCACTTCACGCTGTGGAAGAAGCTATTCTGCCTTGTGCCCCGTACACAGAGGGGGTCAATATATCAAGTGGGCGGAGCCGAAATATGGCGCATCGCCGGGACCGGATACCTGTCCGGTACCCCGAAGAAGACATCCGAAGACTGGCCTTCGGAGTGGTTTTATATGGAGGACGTCCCCCTTCCGAATCCTATTCGGATTGGTCTTCCTGAGTTCGACAATGCTCCTTTGAAGAAACGCCGAAGCTGGCGCCCACGGAGCCCTCAAGAGGAAGATAACAGAGACGTCCTTTACCTGATGGGCCGGATAAAGGTGCTGGCTCAATGAGGACTGACAATAACCGAGGTTATGTCAATATGCATTATCTTGGGGTGCAGCCACTTCAATATCGAGGCCACCCCATGTGGCGCTTCAACGGGAAGATGATGCCACTTTCATGCGAGCGTAAGGGACCGGACTCGATTCTTTGCTCTAGCAAAAATTCTGTCCGATTTGTATAAGGGAGAGGAAGAGGAGTTCCTCCGCGTCAAGCCACGGGATGGATTCTCCATGTACAACCCTCCAAGTTGGGTAAGTTGTTATTCTTTACTCCCATCCTTCCCGCATTCATCGTCATATGTTTTTACCTTGCCATTTCATGGAAGGAACTGTGAAAATTTGTAAGGGAGGTCAACAGCCCACCTCCACAACCGGAGGATCCTGACCGGGCCCTTGACCCCGGCCTCGAAGAGGATCCGGACATATTTGTGGAGCTGATCGACAGGATATTCTATCAATTAAGCTGTGATGATGCCATGGTGGCCATTATAGCTGACTATCCTGGGCTACTCCCCGCCTCGCATGTAAGTAAAACCGGAATCCCGTCTTGCGAGAAGGATCCCCTTTTATGCATTTCACCTACCGTACATGTATGGTGTTTTACAGGGAAGGCCCTCGGGACGCCATGCCTAACCCGCGGTGACTCGCCAACAAGGGGCGCCGAAGCCGGGCAGGCTAAAAAGGAAGGCGGTCCGGACGGAGACGCCGGCACAGAGGTATGATACAAAACCTCGCTCTGTGGTTGTCGTCTTTAAAAACATAATAACACCTGTGTTTCCTAGAAGGAAAAACGCTCGCCGGACTATATCCGGAGAGGCTACCAATCACGCCTCTACCAGTCGGGCTCAAGGGTCGGACACAGAGCCGGAAGCTAACACGGGGCACGTGCCGGATGCTCCTCCTACAGAGGATGCGGATAAAATATCCGCTACAAATTCCAAAGTGGAGAGCGCCATGAATCACAGGCGTCGCCGGGCCATACTCCGTGACGCTTGTTTCTCCCAAGAGGCGTTTGATGCCTTCAACTCAGGAGATGCGTACATCTGTGCTGCTCAAAATGGTCTTGCCAGAGCCACGGACCAGTATGTAAAGGATATACGGGTAAGAAAATTTGATGATTATATATATATATATCAGTAGCCCCTGAGACTTGAAACAGTTGGCACAACTGATTGAAGGATCATTATTTGTGCAGGTTTTTACAGAGAAGAATACCCAATTGTCTCAAGAGCTGGAAGAGTGCAAGGCCCAACTACGGGCCGCAGTTGCCGCATTGAAGGAGTCCGAGAAGGCCCCCTCTGGTAACACTTGTTTCAACAAATGATAGGTACCATATAGTATGTGGCGTGCCTGCAAATCTAACAATAGATATTGTAGATGACTCCGGACTGAATCCGGATGAGCAACATGCCCTACGGTAGCTAAAGGCTGGCGAGCGCGTGCTTACGAAAGTTAGGCGGGAGAAAAACGATCTCCAAGACGCCAATACCCAGCTGAGCGTGGAACTGAAGGATGTTCGAGCCCAGCTTGCGGACTCCATGAAGGAGAATAAGCGGCTTCGACGCGGCATTTTCAGAAAGTGCTTGAACGAACTTTTGAAAGAGTTCGGCAAGGAAGCCAGCTAACAGAGTTATGTCTGCAGGTATGCTGACGGGTCATCCCGCGGAGGAGATGCCCGGGTCTGCGGGTGATCTTCTACCAGAGCTCTTACAACTGCACAAACAAGTTCGGCAGGTGATGCAAGGTATTGCCCAGGCCTTGTGGCCATCCGTCTCCCTGCCAGGAGGCATTGGAGAGCTTGCAGTGAAGCTCAAGGGAGCGCGGCGGCGCTTCCGATTATGGAAGATATCGGCCTGCCGTCAAGGTGCCAGGGAAGTCTGTGCCATGGTGAAGACACGGTATACCAAGGCTGACCCAAACCACATGGCCGAGGTCGGACCTGTGGGGCCTGATGGGAAAGAGACCCCCGTCAGTTTGGTATATGACCAAGTAGAGTTAGCCGCAAAGTACTCCCAACAGGATTGTAGGCTAGACAGCCTGTTGGATGGGATAGAAGAAGAATACATGTGCGGGGCATGAAGCCCAGGAAAATAGTTATATTAAGCTTCTGTATAAGAAGCTCCCAGGTATAATGAGCACTACTAGCACGTTAATATTGTGTAGTCAAGACACAAGTTGGCCTTTTAAGGCCTTGAGGAGAAGGAAAAAGAAGAAAGAAAGAGAGAAAAGACAGATAATGTATACGCGAAAAGTGGACAGGGGTAAGGAGACGAACATAGAGTCCGGCGCTAGGCGTAGAATCTTCGGGGTCTGACTGCGTTCCATGGGTTTGGCTCAAGTTGATTGTCCGACGCATCCCTTGACGGTGATGCGCTCCGGCTGGTCGAACTTGGTCAATAATGAAGGGCCTTCCCATTTGGGCTTAAGCTTGTTCTTTTTCTTCTCCGGCAGGCGTAGAACTAGTTCGCCAACGTTATAAGTTTTGGCCCGTACTTCTCTGCTTTGGTATCTTCGAGCCTGTTGCTGATAGAATGCGGAACGGGCTTTTGCCACGTCGCGCTCCTCCTCCAGGGCGTCCAAACTGTCCTGCCGATCAAGCTCGGCCTCTTTTTCTTCATACATGCGCACTCGAGGTGAGTCATGAATTATGTCACAGGGCAGAACCGCCTCTGCATCGTACAACATAAATAACGGTATGTATCTGGTGGTGCGATTCGGCGTGGTCTGCAGCCCCCATAAGATGGAGTCAAGCTCCTCTACCCAGTGCGTGTTAGACTCCTTTAAGGACCGCACTAATCTGGGTTTGATGCCGCTCATGATAAGACCATTTGCTCACTCGACTTGACCGTTAGTTTGCGGGTGATAGACAGAAGCATAATCGAGCTTGATGCCCATGTTGCTGCACCAAAGTTTGATCTCGTCGGCTGTAAAGTTCGTGTCATTGTCAGTGATGATGCTGTGGGGGACGCCATAACGGTGTACAACCCCAGATATGAAGTCTATCATCGGTCCGGATTTGGCCGTTTTAACGGGTTTGGCTTCTATCCATTTGGTGAATTTATCCACCATGACCAGTAAGTATTTTTTCTTGTGGGTTCCCCCTTTAAGGGGTCCGACCATATCAAGCCCCCAGACCAAAAAGGGCCAGGTAATTGGGATGGTTTGGAGAGCGGTAGGCGGCATATGGCTTTGGTTTGCAAAAAGCTGGCAACCGACACATCATTGGACCAAGTCTTGTGCATCTGCCCGGGCCGTCGGCCAGTAGAAACCTGTACGGAAGGCCTTGCTTACAAGGGCCCGGGCTGCGGCGTGATGGCCGCCGAGTCCAGCATGGATTTCTGCCAAAAGCTTCTGCCCTTCCTCTTCGGAGATGCACCTTTGAAGGATTCCGGTAGTGCTTTTCTTATAAAGCTCTCCCTCGTGGACCTTATAGGCTTTAGATCACCGCACTATGCAGCGTGCCTCATTTTGGTCCTCGAGAAGTTCCTGCCTGGTTAGGTAGGCCAGGAATGATTCTGTCCACGGGGCGATGACGGCCATTATTACGTGGGCTGAAGGTGTTATTTCGGTGGTCGAGCCTCCGATTGTGTCAGAGTGTTCGGTGTCTGGCGTTGTGGCCGGGTCCGGACTATTGTTACCGGTGTCCCCTTCCCATACCACGGATGGCTTAAATAGCCTTTCCAAGAAGATGTTAGGTGGGATGTGGTCGCTTAAGCGCCGATACGGGCGAGGATATCCGCCGCCTGATTGTTTTCCCGAGCCACATGGTAGAATTCGAGCCCCTCGAACCGATCTGACATTTTGAGGACGGCGTTGCGATAAGCCGCCATTTTCGAATCCTTGGCATCGAAGTCTCCATTTATTTGGGATATTGCAAGGTTCGAGTCCCCACGTACCTCCAGGTGTCAAATGCCCATGGAAACTGACATCCGAAGACCATGTAACAGGGCCTCATATTCGGCTGCATTGTTGGAGTCTGTGTATAGTATTTGGAGTACGTATTGGACTGTATCTCCGGTGGGGGACGTCAGAACAACGCCAGCCCCCAGACCAGCCATGATTTTAGAGCCGTCGAAGTGCATAATCCAATTGGAGTACGCGCCATACTCTTTAGGGAGTTCGGCTTCTGTCCATTCGGCGACAAAATCGGCCAGCACTTGTGACTTAATGGCTCGCCGAGGTTTATATGTTATGTCAAACGGAAGGAGCTCTATGGCCCATTTGGCAATCCAGCCCGTGGCATCGCGGTTGTTTATTATGTCGTGGAGTGGTACTTCCAAGGCCACTGTGATTGAACACTCTTGAAAGTAGTGTCTTAGTTTCCGGGATGCCATGAATACCGCATATGCTATCTTTTGATAATGCGGGTATCGCGATTTACATGGAGTGAGGACAGTGGATACATAATATACCAGCTTTTGAAGTGGGAATTTATGTCCGTCCGTTTCTCGTTCGACGATGAGCACTGCACTTACAACTTGATGAGTTGCCGCTATATATAGCAGCATTGGTTCGCCGATGTTTTGCGCGTCAAGGATTGGGTTAGTGGCCAGGATGGCCTTTATGTCTTCCAGTCCGCCTGTGGCCACGTCCGTCCACTCGAAGTGTTCGGTGCGCCGAATAAGGCGATAAAGGGGTAATGCCTTTTCTCCTAAGCAGGAAATAAAGCGGCTTAAGGCCGCCACACATCCAGTTAATTTCTGGATTTGCTTGAGGTCAGTTTGGATGGCCAACTGTGACAGGGCTCGAATTTTAGCCGGATTTGTTTCAATTCCTCTACTGGAGATTATGAAGCCCAGGAGCTTTCCGGCGGGCACGCCGAAAACGCATTTTTCCGGATTGAGCTTGATGTCGTATGTTCGGAGATTGTCGAACGTGAGCCTCAAGTCGTCTATTAGGGATTCGACGTGTCTGGTTTTGATGACCACATCGACTATGTATGCCTCCACTGTTTTGCCAATCTGTTTTTCCAGGCATGTCTGAATCATGTGTTGATACGTTGCACCGGCGTTCTTAAGCCCAAAAGGCATAGTGTTAAAATAGAAGGGGTCGTATGGGGTGATAAATGCAGTTGTGGCTTGGTCGGACTCTGCCATCTTAATCTGATGGTATCCGGAGTATGCGTCGAGGAAACACAAGAATCGTGTCCTGCAGTAGCATCGATAATTTGATCGATGCGGGGGAGGGGGAAGGGATCCTTGGGACAAGCCTTGTTCAGGTCTTTGAAATCCACACATAGGCGCCAGGATTTATCCTTCTTTGGTACCATCACCAGGTTTGCTAGCCAGTCCGGATGTTTTATTTCTCTAGTGAATCCGGCCTCCAGTAACTTGGCTAGCTCCTCTCCCATGGCTTGTCTCTTAGGTTCAGAGAAACGCCGAAGGGTCTGCTTGACCGGCTTGAATCCCTTTAGAATGTTAAGGCTATGCTCGGCCAGCCTGCGTGGGATTCCTGGCATATCTGAGGGATGCCAGGCAAATATGTCCCAATTCTCGCGCAGGAACTCCCGTAGTGCGGCGTCTACGGCGGGGTTTAACTGTGCCCCGATGGAAGCTGTTTTGTAGGGTCTGTTGGGTGGACTTGGAATTTGACTATTTCATCCGCTGGTTTAAAAGAGGTGGACTTGGATCTTTTGTCGAGTATCACGTCGTCCCTGTCCACTGTGGAGCGCAGCGCAATTAATTCCTCAGACGCGAGGGCTTCGGATAATGCCTCGAAGGCCAGTGCGGCTGTTTTGTTCTCGGCGCGGAGTGCTATGTCCGGATCACTAGCTAGAGTGATGATTCCGTTGGGCCCGGGCATTTTGAGCTTCATGTACCCGTAATGGGGTATGGCTTGGAAGGTTGTGAATGCCTCCCTCCCTAGAAGGGCGTGGTATCCGCTACTAAATGGGGCCACTTGGATGTGATTTCTTCGGACCTATAATTCTCTGGCGTACCGAATAACACATCTAGTGTGATTTTCCCATCGCAACATGCCTCCCGACTGGGGATAATTCCTCTGAAGGCCCTGCTGCTTTGCTCAATGCGGTTTCTGTCTATCTCCATTTTTTGAAGAGTCTCCTCATAAATGAGGTTTAATCCGCTGCCGCCGTCCATGAGCACTTTAGTGAGCCGAAAGCCGTCCACAATTGGACTAAGGACCAATGCGGCTGGTGCTCGGGCTGTTCAGATTTTAGGTTCGTCACTGGCATTGAAGGTGATAGCCGTGTCTCTCCATGGATTTATTGCTGCCACGTGGCAGACTTCGGCAAGACTACGAAGTGCTTGCTTGCGCCTATTATTTGAGGCGAATGTCTTGAAGACTGTCAATATTGTATTGTTATCCACGGGATGGTGCTCTGCGGTGTTTTGAATGAGGAGATCCTCTCCGCTTTTGGCCACCTGCCGAAGTACCCAACATGCTCTCAGGCTATGTGTTGGTATGGTATCGGCTGTATTATGGATTTTGCAGGGCCCGTTAAGCCATCCCTCCAATACGGTTCCACGCCATGTAATGGGCTTTTGTTTCTTTGTGATTGAATCGGGCGACTTATGAGAGTGCACCCTTTTAATTCGGACTGGGTGTTTACTAAGAGCCAGATTATCCCAGAATTTTGTTTCAGTTTTCTAGGCACTTTCCATCACACAGTACTTATGTACTATGGCCGCCAAGTCAGCGAAGCATGCTATGTCATGGCGACTTATGGCGTTAAGGATTCCCTTGTCCGTGCAATTATTGCAGAAGAATGAGATTGCGTCTTCCTCGCGGCAGTCCTTGACCTTGTGCATTACAAGGAGGAATCTGGCCCAATAGTGATGTATCGCTTTCACGGGCTCTTGCCTAATGTGGGAAAGATCGTTTATATCTGGGTGGGTGGGTGGATTTGAGTCCGAACCCTGACCCGATCTGAGACCCAGGGGCAGAGGAGTTTCCGATCTTGGAAGTTCGGGCTCCAGTATGTTGCCCGATAGGTCTGGCCCGCTGCCTGATTCTAGGTTCAGGGCTTGGGCGATGTCCTTCCGTAAATGGGTATCCGGCTCGGAGAGCTCGGGAATCCGGACATAGTTTGTTTTTAAGATAGAGGAAGAATCGCCGCATTGTTCCTCCACCACCGCTATCTGATGGGTGACTGGAGGAGAGTTAATCTCCCTTTGGTCGGGTTTAAGCCCAATCCGATCATAGTCCGTAGCGACTCCCAGAGCGACGATGCGATCCAAGAGCTCGTTTAGGGAAGAGAGCTCCACTGGATGAATCTGCTCGGCAAGTTCCGAGCCGACGTGGAGGCGGTTTTCGATGACCCGAGAAGTCATCGTCGGTGCAGCAACCGAACGGGCGGTCATGATGAAGCCGCCTAACCGGAGAGTTTGGCCGATAGCCAGGGCTCCCCCAGAGGTGACGTTGTCCTTGACAACGAGATGAGGCATCCTTCCTTACGGTGTGACGCGATTGGAAGTCTCAATGAAAGCACCAATGTCGGTGTCAAAACCGGCGGATCTCGGGTAGGGGGTCCCGAACTGTGTGTCTAAGGCGGATGGTAACAGGAGGTAGGGGACACGATGTTTACCTAGGTTCGGGCCCTCTCAATGGAGGTAATACCCTACTTCCTGCTTGATTGATCTTGATGATATGAGTATTACAAGACTTGATCTACCACGAGATCATAGAGGCTAAACCCTAGAAGCTAGCCTATGGTATGATTGTTGTTCTTGTCCTACGGACTAAACCCTCCGGTTTATATAGGCACTGGAGGGGGCTAGGGTTACACAGAGTCGGTTACAAGGAAGGAGATCTACATATCCGTATTGCCAAACTTGCCTTCCACGCCAAGGAGAGTCCCATCCGGAAACGGGACGAAGTCTTCAATCTTGTATCTTCATAGTCCAACAGTCCGGCCAAAGGATATAGTCCGGCTGTCCGGATACCCCCTAATCCAGGACTCCCTCAGTCACCAAAGTACTCCACAACGGAGCGTACCACCTCTACAATGTCGAGCACAAGAAATACGTAAGCACTCAGTCTGTCGAGATGTAATAAGAAATACCTTTGTAGTTTGTTTATCAAAGACAGAGCTTTAAAGTCTTCTAAAGTAACTGTCGTTGCTCATACTTGTGTCTGAAATCCCCCAGTGGGTGACTTTGCTGCGAATTCGTTTTGCCTAAGTTCAAAAAATCTTACCGAGTGGTGAGCAAGCCTCTCACTCGAAAACTTAGCTGCGAATCTGCTTCGCCTAAGTTCGAAAAATCCTACCGAGTGGTGAGCAAGCCTTCCACTCGGGGGCTTAGCTGTAGTCCAGTACTCGCCTAAGTTTAAAAAAATCCTACCGAGTGGAGAGCAAACCTCCCACTCGGGGGCTTAGCTGCAGTCCAGTACTCGCCTAAGTTTAAAAAAATCCTACCGAGTGGAGAGCAACCCTCCCACTTAGGGGCTTAGCTACAGTCCAGTACTTGCCTAAGTTTAAAAAAATCCTACCGAGTGGAGAGCAAACCTCCCACTCGGGGGCTTAGCTGCAGTCCAGTACTCGCCCAAGTTTAAAAAATCCTACCGAGTGGAGAGCAAACCTCCCACTCGGGGGCTTAGCTGCAGTCCAGTACTCGCCTAAGTTTAAAAAATCCTACCGAGTGGAGAGAAAAACCTCTCACTCGGGGGTTTAGCTGCAGTCCAGTACTCGCCTAAGCTTAAAAAATCCTACTGAGTGCGGAGCAAACCTCCCACTCGGAGGCTTAGCTGTAGTCCAGTACTCACCTAAGTTTACCGAGTGGTGAGCAAACCTCCCACTCGAGGGCTTAGCTGCAGTCCAGTACTCGCCTAAGTTTAAAAAATTCCTACCGAGTGGAGAGCAAATCTCCCACTCGGGGGCTTAGCTATGATCCAAGACTAGCCTAAGTTTAAAAATCCTACCGAGTGGAGAGCAAACCTCCCACTCGGGGCTTAGCTGCAGTCCAAGACTACCTAAGTTTAAAAATCCTACTGAGTGGAGAGCAAACCTCCCACTCGGGGGCTTAGCTGCAGTCCTGTACTCGCCTAAGTTTAAAAATCCTATTGAGTGGAGAGCAAACCTCCCACTCGGGGGCTTAGCTGCAGTTCAGTAATCGCCTAAGTTTAAACAATCCTACCGAGTGGAGAGCAAACCTCCCACTCGGAGACTAATGAGATACAGGTCGACTGCGACCTTCTCCTCAGAGCTATGCCATAAATACAATGTCCGCTACATCCTCATCCGCAAGGACAACAAAGTACAGGTCGTCTGCGACCTTCTCCTCGGAGCTACGCCACAAATACAACATGCGCTCCATCCTCATCCGCAAAGACGACGAGGTGCAGGTCAACTGTCACCTCTTTGAAACTATATCGCAAAAACAAAAGCTATTCCGAGTGAAGAAACAAGTTCCACTCGGAGGCAGGTCACAAACATATTCAGAGTTAAACCAAGTTCGGATAAATTCTGAGGATTCCAGACCACGGATAAAGTACTCGGGCATCAGGCCCGAAAGAGTTTAACGGTTACAAAACCACTCGGCATTCTGAGGCAAATTTAAGCATGGTATAAAGTTTTTCACTCCTTAGGAGGAGGGATGGCAGGCTCGACGAACTCACACAAGTCGATTCCATCTGCGATCCGAGTGGCTGCGTCGATGAAAGTCTCCAGGAAGGATTGAAAGTTGAGCCTTTTGGTATTGGCAACCATGAGGGCGCGAGCTTCTTTTCCCTGACTTCCTTGCAGTGGACTCGAACCAGAGACAGAGCCACGTCAGCACCACAACGAGCAGAGGACTTCTTCCATTCCAACACTCGATCGGGAATCTGGTTGAGTTGAGTCATCAAAGATTCCAAGTCATTCTAAAGCGTGGTTTTCGGCCAGAGTGCAGTGTCGACTCGGGAAACAGCCACTTCCAGTCGAGCAATGTAATCAGTGACGCTCGCAAGACGAGATTCCAGTCGGAGCACGTTCATGGCAGCTTCATCCTTGATTGGGGAGTTGATGGGATCCAAGTTCGTTTCGATCCGCCCGGTCTCCTCCTCGAAATTCTAGCAGAACTCTGTGTGCAAAAGTAGGAGGTGAGTCGACGGTGACATGTCGAGTCAACAACAGCAAAACAATCAGGAAGGAAATACCTTGAAGCATAAGGAACAGCTTTTGAGCAAGCCCTCCCAGATAAGTCCCCAGCTCGTCCCTCCTCTGTACCAGGTCACTCGCTTTATCAGTCAGGGCATCCTTGTCCTTCTTTAGTCGGGTTGATTCCTTGTTGGCTTCATCGAGGGCAGTCTTCAGCTTGGCATTCTCTTCTTCCAGTTTGCCGACCGAAGCCAGCTTCTCCTTAGCAAGTCTTGTCTTCTCTACAGCTGCCTTCTGCACCTCGGCAAGGTCATGATCCTTCTTCTCCAGAGCCTCCCTCATTTTTTCTACAAGAAATGACAGTTGGGTCAGAACAAGGAATGGGAAGACAGGACGAAAATCGGTCACCAAGCTCTCACCAACCATACCAGTTGCTTCGTCCCTGGCCTTCTGCAAGTTTTCTTGAGCATGTTTCAGATCAAGGTCGAGCTGGATCTGTTTCTTTTCCAACTCGGTATAGCGAGCCCCAAGCTCACAAGATCTCCACAGAAATAAACAGTCAGTCGACGAACATAAGGATTAATTGCTTCTGAGCAATGTAAGATAATTCAAACAGTTCTAAGACTACTGCCGAATCAAAAATATCCAACAGTAGTCTCGGGGACTACACCCAGTGGGTGCACTTAGCGTGCCCCCACTGGTTCAATCGACTAGGCCCGACCAGTCGAGAAAAAAAAGAAGAAGTTATGTTTTCAGACCACAGCCAACTGCCAGCAATCGACTACCGTCTCGGGGACTACACCCAGTGGGTGCACTGCGTGCCCCCACTGGACCTGATTCCACTCGACATGGTCTAGTGGAAGAATAATCAAAGCAAATTCCGTTCAAAGACCACCGTCAAGTCACACGACTCGACGGTGGCCTCGGGGACTACACCTAGCGGGTGCACTCAGCGTGCCCCCATTGCTCCAAAAGTATTGATATACTCGACGCTGCCTAGTCGACTCACACAGAAAAGCTACTCAAGAAAAGTTACAAGCAGCAACACCCATTGGGTGTACAGATGTAAGACAAAGCAAGTTTTCAGGTACCATATCCTAACAGAACAAGCAACGAGTTGAAAAATCAGTCGGAAGACAGCTGACCTGAACATTGGCCTGAAGAGCAGAATTGGCATCATAGGCAGCTAGACTGGCTTCTCGCACCACCTTCATCTGATCCTTCATCAGACCCGCTTGACGAATGGCTTCCTTGGCAGCTTCAGCGGGGTCTTGCGGGACATGATAGATGGTAAACAGTGGATTCGGCGAAGCAGTCACAGCAACTTGAGGATTCGAAGCATGGACCGACATGGAAGAGACTGGAGCTTGTGCAGTCGATGCAGAAGGCTGTCCAGTCGACACAGGATTCGCGAAGGTAACGGATGCTCGATTGAGGTCTCCGGATTGTTGGGTCGACTGTTCCGGTGCAGGGATTGCTGGTGTTTTCTTGCTGGCCTGCGTCCTCCTGCCTGAAGTCCTGCCCCTCCTCTCCAAGGGCTGCTGGGGCTCGTCCTCATCATCGTCTGGAAGATCAATAACGTTCATCGGGGCTGAAAGGATTCAACTGTAAGAACTCAGTCGATCGGAAGTCAAGTCAATGAAAACAAAACAGAACATCATAAGTCATACCAGTTTTTGAAGTAACGGCATCTTCAGCTTCCTCGTCATTTCTTTGATAACGGTCCGTAGAAGTCGCAGAAGTTGCAGCACTATGAATTTCAAGATCCACTTGGTCAAGTCAAGAAACGAGTCGACAGCAAAGGCTTTTGAAATAAGAGAAAAGTCCGAGACACTTACGCAGAAGCGACGGGGACGTCGATCTTGATCTTGGGCAAGGCCTTCCGAGGCTTCGATGCTGCAACTTTGGGCTGCTTTGGGGCCTTTTCAGTTGGCACCGGAGATGAAGTCCGAGTGTGTTTGGAAGATTGTCCAGTCGGCGCAGTCGCCTTTCCGCTGACACTCGCTGGGTCATGGAATTGTTTGGAACACCTCTCAGTGCGGGGCGGCGACTCGACTTCTTCCTCACTGCTTGAGTCCTCACTCTCCTCCTCCTCCTCTCCTCCATCAGATTGCCAATCCATATTGCTCTCACCTCCGCTTTCCCATCCTTCCTAGTACTGCTCTTGCTCTCCATTTGGCATCGAGTATGTGTCCGTATAGATCTGCAAAGCCACAGAAGCAAATGAAAAATGGATGACTGAAAATTGGGATAGAAAACACTCGAAAGGCAAAAGAGTGAACCTTGTCTGGCTAGTTGTTGGCGTCGAATGGTAGGACTCTTCGGGACCCCCTGGGGTTATCCTTGTTTCCGGTGATGCCTTGCACCCACTGTGACATGGTCTTCTCATTAACGTCCTCTGGATGGATCCGAGTGGAGTCCTCGATCTCCGAGTACATCCACATGGGATGATCGCGAGCTTGGAGAGGTTCGATACGTCGACTGAGAATAACTTCTAACAGATCCGTTCCAGTCACTCCCTCGCGGATCAGTTGAACCACCCGCTCCATCAACATAGACACTTCTACCTTCTCTGCTGGATCCACCGTCAAGGAGGTGGGTTTCCGAACTCTATCCAAGGAAAAGGGGGGAGGCCAGTCGACTGGGAAGGAGTCGACTTGTCTTTGCAGTAAAACCAAGTCGACTGCCATCCTCTGACCGAGTCAGGAAGGGTCATGGCTGGAAAGGCGCTCTCCCCCCTCATCTGGATACCCAAGCCCCCACACATCTGGATCACCTGGGTTTTCTCATCATTCGGGCTAGCTTTTTTCATGGTTTGTGAGCGACAAGTAAAAATGTGTTTAAACAAGCCCCAGTGTGGTCGACAGCCCAAGAAGTTTTCGCACATGGAGACAAAGGAAGAATGATATATGATGGTGTTGGGAGAAAAATGGTGGAGTTGAGCTCCAAATAAGTTCAGGAAACCACAGAAGAAAGGATGCGGAGGCAAAGAGAAACCACGGTCGACGTGAGTGGCGAACAAAATGCACTCACCCTCCTGAGGCCGTGGCTCCGTCTCATCTCCCGGGAGCCTCCGAGATCCATGCTCGATCACCCCGGTTTCGGCCAGGTCTTGCAAATCGGTCATCTGGATGGTGGATCGGATCCAGTCGCCTTGGACCCAGCCAGGCGGCAAACCAGATCTTGATGACGACCCGCCCCGGCTGGTCTTCTTCCCCTTCCCCTTTGCGGCGCCTTTCTTAGCGCACTCAAGCGCCGCCGTCTTTTCCTTCGCCATAGCGAACTCGAGGGCGGATGCGGCTGTGGTGGAGAAGCAGAGGAAGAAGAAGGAGAAACAGAGGCAGACTGTGCAAAATGCCCTGGCTCAAAACCTTATATGGTCCCATTTCCGAGTGACTGACAGATGGGCCCGGGCGATCCTGTCAAATCCCACAACTGGTGCATGCTCGGTACGTGGTGAAAAAGGCGGCGCGGAGATTGAGGCGTCCACGCTTACTCCGTTCCGTTTACCGCGGACCGTTCCGTCCCGCGCGCTTCCCCAAATTTTGAATCCCGCAAGATCCGGGAACAGCAGAGCAAGCAATCGCATCAATGATTGCATGCCATATCAACACTCGGAGCTTATCAGCAAAAGTTCAATCGACTCTTCATGAATGGGTCACGGCGACTGAAAATCAATTCAAAGTTGTCATATGATCCTCCACTCCAAGGAAGGCATTTTCCAAGCGCAAATACCGAGTTGGAACCACCTTCAACTCCTTTTTTCACTCAAACCCTGAACCATTCGGGGGCTAATGATGAGTTCATGTACCTAGGGTAGGGTCATAGGCCTGACTTAGACACCCTCCCCAAGGACAGTATCCTAAAGTTATCAGCACTCAAGGATTGAAAGTCATCCACTCAACCAGGTGGGATCCACTCAGAACATCAATTTCATTCGACCGGGGAGTACTCACTCGACGGCAACAAGAATCACTCGACGGCTGGGAGATCTAAGGTCTCTCTGTACATCAACGGTCGGACGTTTACTCCATAGCCTTAATTACCATTCATGTGGCTTTATTGTTCGCGTTACCAGTAATACCCCCTCTTTATGTACATTGAACCCTTGGCAACGTGGGCTGGCTGGGGTCCTGGCGCACTCTATATAAGCCACCCCCCTCCACGGGCACAAGGGTTCGCACCCCTGTAATATCACACACCCATAATCCAGTCGACCGCCTCAGGGCACCGAGACGTAGGGCTATTACTTCCTCCGTGAAGGGCCTGAACTCGTGAAACTCGTGTCAACAACTTCGCCATAGCTAGGATCTTGCCTCTACATACCTACCCCCCGTTCTACTGTCATACTTAGTGCCACGACACCTGGCATCCGGCCCTGGGCCAGACGCTGAGGCCCATGGCGTCTGGGCTAGACACTGAGAACTATGGCATCTGGTCCTGCAAGTCCGAGAAGGACTCTTCTTTGCGGGCAAAACCGACTTTGAGGAGGCTCTTTCTCCAAGTTTCGACCCCAGGGCTCAACATATAAATAAAGGGGCAGGGCTAGCACCCGGAACACATCAAGATACACCAAGCCATGTGCCGGCAACCCCGTCCCTCTAGTTTATCCTCCGTCATAGTTTCTGTTGTGCTTGGCGAAGCCCTGAGGAGATTGTTCTTCACCACCACCGTCACCACGCCATCGTGTTGCCGAAACTCATCTACTACTTTGCCCCTCTTGCTGGATCAAGAAGGCGAGGACGTCATCGAGCTGAACGTGTGCTGAACGCGGAGGTGTCGTACGTTCGGTACTTGATCGGGACGGACCGTGAAGGTGTACGACTACATCAACCGCGTTGATAAACGCTTCCACTTAGCGATCTTCAAGGTATGAAGATTATCTCCCCTCTCCTAGCTCATTTCCATGGATAGATCTTGGCAGTGCGTAGAAATTTTTTGTTTTCCATGCAACGTTCCGCAATACTGACCACTGCGAGGAGAGCGGTTGTGGAGCGTTAGGGAGGATTTGCCGTCGAGGGCGAGCTCGCGGGCTGGGGAAGCTCCACAGCCAGGGGACGCTGTGGGTGAACCTCCCCGAAGGGAGCCGATGGGGGAGTAGCGGCGCCATTGGCGAGGCATCCGGGGAGCTATGTGGTCGCGCTGCATTCGTGTTGGAGCTACTGGCCATGGCGGCGCCAACCGCATCCATGGCGGAGCTTGCACGGCCGCCCGAGAGATGAATTCGAGCTCCGGCGGCGGCGGCGTGCGGTGGCTCGCATGCGGCGGGAAGACGACAAGATTTGGCCAAAATCGAGTTCGGAAAACCGTGGCGCCGGCTGCGAGGGAAGCGGTTAGGCTAAAATTTTCCTCCCACCAAGAACAAGGGATATTATAAAAGGAGGACGAAATCGCGAAGATATGAAGGAAATAGGCTTGCGGATGTGGGATCCCACAAAAAAAATTAGGACGGATGTTATTGAGGTATCTATTCTGGTCGAATTTACGGAATCTATCCCGTAGACCGGAGGTTATTTTACCGGATGACCCGCCGGATCTGCCGGACATGCTCGCTCTTACTGGGGATCGGTTAGAAATGCGATGGCCAGCGCAAACCACCCGCGAGCCGTCCAATCGAGTTTGATCGCGCAGCGTTGGCGTCTCGCGTGTTTGCCTGGACAGTGTCGTTGTCTCTACCGCGTCGCAACAGTAAAGTAGAGGCGTCAGATCCAGCAGTAGCTGATGCGGAGGCGACACGGCGGCGAGCATCCGGAGCAGCGAAGCCACGACGACGGGAAGTGTTGGCGCCCACGGCGACGACTGAGAGGATCGACGACGACGGTCTGCTGCACAGGTTTTTCACACCCGCCCCCCAAAATCAAGCCGAAATGCTTGGTATCATACAAAATCAGGGGTACGCATGTGGTGGCTAGACAAGCGGCGCTCTTGGGGCGGATGGGAATTGACTGCACGGCGATTGTTGGTGGCTGAGCAGGAAATCCGCAGCCAGCTTAGCAATCCACTGCGACAGGGGGTGTGATATGGGGTTTCACAGCATCAGGATTGTTGTTCTCCAGACTGGGAGTGGTGCTTCATTGCAGCACAGCCTAGTGACTTTTTTTGTTCATTTTCAGAGCAGCAATTGTAGGCAGCGGCAAGAAAGTTGTTCTCCAGACTGGGAGTGGTGCTTCATTGCAGCACATACTAGTGGGTTTTTTTTGTTTCATTTTTTTAGAGCAGCAATGTTGTTCTCCAGACTGGGTTGTTTTTCATTTTTCTAGTCACGAGCTTGATTCTACACAGCTGGGGGAGCGGTGTTTCATTGCAGAACAGACTCTAGTGGTTTTTGTTCATTTTCTAGGACTCTACATGCATGGTGTGCTAGATATAACGTGATAATGACTCAGTAGCTTTGTTTCACCAGCAGGCTTACCTCTTTCGTATGTTTGCTGCTAGAGGGAAGAAGTCCAGCTCAACTTGTTGTTGAACAAGATACACAAACACAAATATCTAAAGTCATGATTAATTGATTATTATCCAGGTTGCTTGGACTGACAATGAGATGTGCTAGTCATTTCAATGCAGTGCAAATTTTCTACTGGCAGTACCACTGACATGCTATACTTTCTATATTTCCACCTATGCTCCACATGTGTTGATGAGGTACTGATGAAAGATGAATTTGCCAAGTTGTACAAGACACTGGTGTAGGGGGGCTGCAACATGCTTACCTCTGTTGCCTTTAAGAGCATGTACAGCCGGGCACCCCAAACCCGCCTGATACGTCTGGGCGGCCTGCCCAGTCACTGACCGATCATGAAATTCTGGCCTAGACAGGTGCCTCAAACGGGCCTCAAATGCCCGGGCTGACTGGCACCCTCCATATCCAGCCCAAATATAAGGCTGATATGGAGGCGTCCGGGCGCGTCCGCCACGTTGGACTGACGTCGTGGTCCCACGTGGAATGGCCCAGAAATCCAGCGGTCAGACGGAAGTCTCCTTCGTCGCCGTGGTGTGAACGCCGCGTGGCGCCGCTTCGGCTCACCGCCCAAGGCCATATCCGGCTATTTAAGCCGGCTGGCGTCCCCAACCCTCGTCCATGGTAGGACTAGGGTTCCTACCAGGCCTCCGGCGTAGGTTGTATGGACAAGGAGGAGGGGGACGGAGGCTGGAGCGGGCGCGCCGGCCGTCGGGCGCCGTCGCGGCTAGGGTTGGGAGAGGCGGCTAGGGTTCCGGCTCCTTGGGGAGCCGGGCAACAGAAGATTATAATATCTTTATTGCTTGATCTCAAACGGTGTCTTACACGAGTATTTATAACTTTAGCCTAAGATAACTTGCCTAAGATAACTTGCCTAAGATAACTTGTGGGCCAAGCTGTTGGGGAACGTAGTAATTTCAAAAAAATTCCTACGCACACGCAAGATCATGGTGATGGCATAGCAACGAGAGGAAAGAGTGTATGTCCACGTACCCTCGTAGACCGTAAGCGGAAGCGTTATAACAACGCGGTTGATGTAGTCGTACGTCTTCACGATCCGACCGATCCAAGTACCAACGCATACGGCACCTCCGAAGTTCAAAGACACGCTCATTTCGATGGCGATCCCGGGCTCCGATCCAAGAAAGCGTCGGGGATGAGTTTCGTCGGCCTGACGGCGTGGTGGACGATGATGATGCTCCACCTGCGCAGAAGCCGCTTAAGCTCATGACGATATGACTCTACCGGTAGGGGCTTCGCCTAAGCTCCTGACGATATGACCAAGTGGAATATGGTGGAGGGGCACCGTGACACGGCTAAGGAACGATCCAGTAGATCAACTTGTGTGTCATGGGGTGCCCCCGCCTCAGATATAAAGGAGCAAGGGGTGCGGCCAGCCCTAGGAGGAGGCGCGGGAGGAGTCCTACTCCCACCGGGAGTAGGACTCCCCCTTTCCTAGTTGGATTAGGACTTGGGGGAGGGAGAGAGGAAGGCGCCTCCCCCTCTCCTTGTCCTATTCGGACTAGGGGGGGAGGGGGCGTGCAGCCTGCTCTGGCCGGCCCTCCTCTTCTCCCTTATGGCCCATTAAGGCCCAACATCCCCCGGGAGGGTTCCGGTAAACCCGGTTTTCCGGTAAAATCGATTTCACGGAACTATTCCGAAGTCCAAACATAGGCTTCCAATATATCAATCTTTATGTCTCGACCATTTCGAGACTCCTCGTCATGTCCGTGATCACATCCGGGACTCCGAACAAATTTCGGTACATCAAAACTTATAAACTCATAATGAACTGTCATCGAAACGTTAAGCGTGCGGACCCTACGGGTTCGAGAACTATGTAGACATGACCTAGAACTATTCTCGGTCAATAACCAATAGCGGAACCTGGATGCCCATATTGGTTCCTACATATTCTTCAAGATCTTTATCGGTCAAACCGCATAACGACATACGTTGTTCCCTTTGTCATCGGTATGTTACTTACCCGAGATTCGATCGTCGGTATCCAATACCTAGTTCAATCTAAATTCTGCAAGCAAATCTCTTTACTCGTTCCGTAATACATCATCTCACAACTAACTTATTAGTTGCAATGCTTGCAAGGCTTATGTGATGTGTATTACCGAGAAGGCCTAGAGATACCTCTCCGACAATCGGAGTGACAAAACCTAATCTCGAAATACGCCAACCCAACATGTACCTTTGGAGACACCTGTAGTACTCCTTTATAATCACCCAATTACGTTGTGACGTTTGGTAGCACCCAAAGTGTTCCTCCGGTAAACGGGAGTTGCATAATCTCATAGTTAGAGGAACATGTATAGGTCATGAAGAAAGCAATAGCAATATACTAAACGATCAAGTGCTAAGCTAACGGAATGGGTCATGTCAATCACATCATTCTCCTAATGACGTGATCCCATTAATCAAATGACAACACATGTCTATGGTTAGGAAACATAACCATCTTTGATTAATGAGCTAGTCAAGTAGAGGCATACTAGTGACTATATGTTTGTCTATGTATTCACACATGTATTAAGTTTCCGGTTAATACAATTCTAGCATGAATAATAAACATTTATCATGATATAAGGAAATAAATAATAACTTTATTATTGCCTCTAGGGCATATTTCCTTGATCTCCCACTTGCACTAGAGTCAATAATCTAGATTACACAGTAATGATTCTAACACCCATGGAGTCTTGGTGCTGATCATGTTTTGCTCGTGGAAGAGGCTTAGTCAACGGGTCCGCAACATTCAGATCCATATGTATTTTGCAAATCTCTATGTCTCCCACTTGGACTTGGTCCCGAATGGAGTTGAAGCGTCTCTTGATATGCTTGGTCCTCTTGTGAAATTTGGATTCCTTTGCCAAGGCAATTGCACGATATTGTCACAAAAGATCTTCATTGGTCCCGATGCACTAGGTATGACACCTAGATCGGAAATGAACTCTTTCATCCAGACTCCTTCATTTTACGCTTCCGAAGCAGCTATGTACTCCGCTTCACATGTAGATCCCGCCACGGCGCTTTGTTTTAGAACCGCACTAACAGCGGCTCCACCGTTTAATAAAAACACGTATCCGGTTTGCGATTTAGAATCGTCCGGATCGTGTCAAAGCTTGCATCGGCGTAACCATTTACGACTAGCTCTTTGTCACCTCCATATACGAGAAACATATCCTTAGTCCTTTTCAGGTATTTCGGGATGTTCTTGACCGTCATCCGATGATCCACTCTGGATTACTCTGGTACCTTCCCGCCAAGCTTATTGCTAAGCATACGTCGTGTCTGGTACACAGCATTGCATACATGATAGAGCCTATGGCTGAAGCATAGGGAACATCTTTCATTTTCTCTCTATCTTCTGCTGTGGTCGGGCATTGAGTCCGACTCAATTTCACACCTTGTAATACAGGTAAAAAACCTTTCTTTGCACGATCTATTTTGAACTTTTCAAAACTTTATCAAGGTATGTGCTTTGTGAAAGTCCAATTAAGCGTCTTGATCTATCTTTATAGATCTTGATGCCCAATATGTAAGCAGCTTCACCGAGGTCTTTCATTGAAAAACTTTTGTTCAAGTATCCTTTTATGCTATCCAGAAATTCTATATCATTTCCAATCAATAATATGTCGTCCACATATAATATCGTAAATGCTACTGAGCTCCCACTCACTTTCTTGTAAATACAGGCTTCTCCAAAAGTCTGTATAAAACCATATGCTTTGATCACACTATCAAAGCGTTTATTCCAACTCCGAGAGGCTTGCACGGACCATAAATTGATCGCTGGAGCTTGCACACTTTGTTAGCACCCTTTGGATCAACAAAACCTTCTGGTTGCATCATATACAACTCTTCTTCCAGAAATCCATTCAAGAATGCAGTTTTTAGATCCATTTGCCAAATTTCATAATCATAAAATGCGGCAATTGCTAACATGATTCGGACAGACTTAAGCATCGCTACGGGTGAGAAAGTCTCATCGTAGTCAACCCCTTGAACTTGTCGAAAACCTTTTGCAACAAGTCGAGCTTTATAGACGGTTACATTACCATCAGCGTCGGTCTTCTTCTTAAAGATCCATTTATTCTCAATAGCTTGCCGATCATCGTGCAAGTCAACCAAAGTCCATACTTTGTTCTCATACATGGATCCCATCTCAGATTTCATGGCTTCCAGCCATTTTGCGAATCTGGGCTCACCATCGCTTCTTCATAGTTTGTAGGTTCGCCATGGTCAAGTAACATGACTTCGAGAATAGGATTACCGTACCACTCTGGTGCGGATCTTACTCTGGTTGACCTCTGAGTTCAGTAGAAACTTGATCTGAAGTTTCATGATCAATATCATTAGTTTCCTCACTCATTGATGTAGTTGTCACAGGAACCGTTTCTTGTGATGAACTACTTTCCAACAAGGGAGCAGATACAGTTATCTCATCAAGTTCTACTTTCCTCCCACTCACTTCTTTCGAGAGAAACTCCTTTTCTAGAAAGGATCCGAATTTAGCAACGAAAATCTTGCCTTCAGATCTGTGATAGAAGGTGTACCCATGATCTCCTTTGGGTATCCTATGAAGACATATTTCTCCGATTTGGGTTCGAGCTTATCAGGTTGAAGTTTCTTCACATAAGCATCGCAGCCCCAAACTTTAAGAAACGACAACTTTGGTTTCTTGCCAAACCACAGTTCATAAGGTGTCGTCTCAACGGATTTTGATGGTGCCCTATTTAACGTGAATGCGGCCGTCTCTAAAGCATATCCCCAAAACGATAGCGGTAAATCAGTAAGAGACATCATAGATCGTACCATATCAAGTAAAGTACGATTACGACGTTCGGACACACCATTTCGTTGTGGTGTTCCGGGTGGCGTGAGTTGCGAAACTATTCCGCATTGTTTCAAATGTAAACCAAACTCGTAACTCAAATATTCTCCTCCACGATCAGATCGTAGAAATTTTATTTTCTTGTTACGATGTTTTTCCACTTCACTCTGAAATTCTTTGAACTTTTCAAATGTTTCAGATTTGTGTTTCATTAAGTAGATATACCCATATCTGCTCAAATCATCTGTGAAGGTGAGAAAATAACGATATCCGCCGCGTGCCTCAACATTCATTGGACCACAAACATCGGTATGTATGATTTCCAACAAATCAGTTGCTCGCTCCATAGTTCCGGAGAACGGCGTTTTAGTCATCTTGCCCATGAGGCACGCGGTTACTTAAGTACCAAGTGATTCATAATCAAGTGATTCCAAAAGTCCATCAAGATGGAGTTTCTTCATGCGTTTTACACCGATATGACCCAAACGGCAGTGCCACAAATAAGTTGCATTATCATTATCAACTCTGTATCTTTTGGTTTCAACACTATGAATATGTGTATTACTACTATTGAGATTCAATAAAAAAATAGACCACTCTTCAAGGGTGCATGACCATAAAAGATATTATTCATATAAATAGAACAACCATTATTCTCTGTCTTAAATGAATAACCGTCTCGCATCAAACAAGATCAGGTATAATGTTCATGCTTAACGCTGGCACCAAATAACAATTATTTAGGTCTAAAACTAATCCCGATGGTAGATGTAGAGGTAGCGTGCCGACCGCGATCACATCGACTTTGGAACCATTTCCCACGCCGCATCGTCACCTCGCCCTTAGCCAATCTTCGCAATCCGTAGTTCCTGTTTCGAGTTGCAAATATTAGCAATGTAACCAGTATCAAATACCAGTGTACTCTGCGAGTATTAGTAAGGTACACATCAATAACATGTATATCATATATACCTTTGTTCACCTTGCCATCCTTCTTATCCGCCAAATACTTGGGGCAGTTCCGCTTCCGGTGTCGATGCGCTTGCGGTAGAAGCACTTTCAGTTTCGGGCTTAGGTCCAGACTTGGGTTTCTTCTCTTGAGCAGCAACTTTCTTGCTGTTCTTTTTGAAGTTCCCTTCTTCTTTCCTTTGCCCTTTTCTTGAAACTAGTGGTCTTGTTGACCATCAACACTTGATGCTCTTTCTTGATTTCTACCTCCATGACTTTTAGCATTGCGAAGAGCTCGGGAATTGTTTTGGTCATCCCTTGCATATTATAGTTCATCACGAAGCTCTTGTAGCTTGGTGGCGATGATTGGAGAATTACATCAATGACACTATCATCCGGAAGATTAACTCCCAGTTGAATCAAGTGATTATTATACCCGGACATTTTGAGTATATGTTCCTTGTGAGAACTATTCTCCTCCATCTTGCAGCTATAGAACTTATTGGAGACTTCATATCTCTCAATCCGGGCATTTGCTTGAAATATTAACTTCAACTCCTGGAACATCTCATATGCTCCATGACGCTCAAAACGTCGTTGAAGACCCGGTTCTAAGCCGTAAAGCATGGCACACTTGAACTATAGAGTAGTCATCGACTTTGCTCGCCAGACGTTCACAACTTCGGCGTTGCTCTGCTGCAGTTCTGGCACCCAGCGGTGCTTCCAGACGTAATTCTTACATGCAACAATGAGGATAATCCTCAAATTACGGACCCGATCCGTGTAATTGCTACCATCATCTTTCAACTTTGCTTTCTCAAGGAACGCATTAAAATTCAACGGAACAACAGCACGAGCCATCTATCTACAAAGAAACATAGACAAGCAAAATACTATCGGTACTAAGTTCATGATAAATTTAAGTTCAATTAATCATATTACTAAAGAACTCCCACTTAGATAGACATCTCTCCGCTTATCTAAGTGATTACGTGATCCAAATCAACTAAACCATGTCCGATCATCACGTGAGATGGAGTAGTTTCAATGGTGAACATCACTATGTTGATCATATCTACTATATGATTCACGTTCGACCTTTCGGTCTCCGTGCTCGAGGCCATATACATTATATGCTAGGCTCGTCAAGTTTAACCTGAGTATTCTGCGTATGCGCAACTGTTTTGCACCCGTTGTATTTGAACGTAGAGCCTATCACACCCGATCATCACGTGGTGTCTCAAAGACGAAGAACTTTATAGCGGTGCATACTCAGGTAGAACACTTCTTGATAATTTTAGTGAGAGATCATCTTATAATGCTACCGTCAATCAAAGCAAGATAAGATGCATAAAGGATAAACATCACATGCAATCAATATAAGTGATATGATATCGCCATCATCATCTTGTGCTTGTGATCTCCATCTCCGAAGCACCGTTATGATCACCATCGTCACCGGTAGCGACACCTTGATCTCCATCGTAGCATCGTTGTCGTCTCGCCAACTATTGCTTCTCGACTATCGCTACCGCTTAGTGATAAAGTAAAGCAATTACATGGCGTTGCATTTCATACAATAAAGCGACAACCATATGGCTCCTGCCGATTGCCGATAACTCGGTTACAAAACATGATCATCTCATACAATAAAATATAGCATCACGCCTTGACCATATCACATCACAACATGCCCTGCAAAAACAAGTTAGACGTCCTCTACTTTGTTGTTGCAAGTTTTACGTGGCTGCTACGGGCTGAGCAAGAACCGTTCTTACCTACGCATCAAAACCACAACGATAGTTTGTCAAGTTGGTGCTGTTTTAACCTTCGCAAGGACCGGGCGTAGTCACACTCAGTTCAACTAAAGTGAGAGAGACAGACACCCGCCGGTCACCTTTAAGCAACGAGTGCTCGAAGCGGTGAAACCAGTCCCGCGTAAGCGTACGCGTAATGTCGGTCCGGGCCGCTTCATCTCACAATACCGCTGAACCAAAGTATGACATCTTTGGTAAGCGGTATGACTTATATCGCCCACAACTCACTTGTGTTCTACTCGTGCATATGACATCAACGCATAAAACCAGGCTCGGATGCCACTGTTGGGGAACGTAGTAATTTCAAAAAAATTCCTACGCACACGCAAGATCATGGTGATGGCATAGCAACGAGAGGAAAGAGTGTATGTCCACATACCCTCGTAGACCGTAAGCGGAAGCGTTATAACAACGCGGTTGATGTAGTCGTACGTCTTCACGATCCGACCGGTCCAAGTACCGAACGCACGGCACCTCCGAGTTCAGCACACGTTCAGCTCGATGACGATCCCCGGGCTCCGATCCAGCAAAGCGTCGGGGATGAGTTCCGTCAGCACGACGGCGTGGTGACGATGATGATGCTCCACCGGCGCAGAGCTTCGCCTAAGCTCCGCGACGATATGACTCTACCGGCGCAAGGATTCGCCTAAGCTCCACGACGATATGACCGAAGTGGAATATGGTGGAGGGGGGCACCGCACACGGCTAAGGAACGATCCGTAGATCAACTTGTGTGTCATGGGGTGCCCCCCTGCCCCCATATATAAAGGAGCAAGGGGGGGTGCGGCCAGCCCTAGGAGGAGGCGCGCCGGAGGAGTCCTACTCCCACCGGGAGTAGGACTCCCCCCCCCCCTTTCCTAGTTGGATTAGGACTTGGGGGAGGGGGAAGAGGAAGGGGGGCGCCGCCCCCCCTCTCCTTGTCCTATTCGGACTAGAGGAGGCGCGCCTGCTCCGCCGGCCCTCCTCTTCTCCCTTATGGCCCATTAAGGCCCAACATCCCCCGGGAGGGTTCCGGTAAACCCCCGGTTTTCTGGTAAAATCCCGATTTCACCCGGAACTATTCCCAAGTCCAAACATAGGCTTCCAATATATCAATATTTATGTCTCGAACATTTCGAGACTCCTCGTCATGTCCGTGATCACATCCGGGACTCCGAACAAACTTCGGTACATCAAAACTTATAAACTCATAATGAACTATCATCGAAACGTTAAGCGTGCGGACCCTACAGGTTCGAGAACTATGTAGACATGACCTAGAACTATTCTCGGTCAATAACCAATAGCGGAACCTGGATGCCCATATTGGTTCCTACATATTCTTCGAACATCTTTATCGGTCAAACCGCATAACGACATACGTTGTTCCCTTTGTCATCGGTATGTTACTTACCCGAGATTCGATCGTCGGTATCCAATACCTAGTTCAATCTCGTTACCGCAAGTCTCTTTACTCGTTCGTAATACATCATCTCACAACTAACTTATTAGTTGCAATGCTTGCAAGGCTTATGTGATGTGTATTACCGAGAAGGCCTAGAGATACCTCTCCGACAATCGGAGTGACAAAACCTAATCTCGAAATACGCCAACCCAACATGTACCTTTGGAGACACCTGTAGTACTCCTTTATAATCACCCGATTCACGTTGTGACGTTTGGTAGCACCAAAGTGTTCCTCCGTAAACGGGAGTTGCATAATCTCATAGTTACAGGAACATGTATAGGTCATGAAGAAAGCAATAGCAATATACTAAACGATCAAGTGCTAAGCTAACGGAATGGGTCATGTCAATCACATCATTCTCCTAATGACGTGATCCCATTAATCAAATGACAACACATGTCTATGGTTAGGAAACATAACCATCTTTGATTAATGAGCTAGTCAAGTAGAGGCATACTAGTGACTATATGTTTGTCTATGTATTCACACATGTATTATGTTTCCGATTAATACAATTCTAGCATGAATAATAAACATTTATCATGATATAAGGAAATAAATAATAACTTTATTATTGCCTCTAGGGCATATTTCCTTCACAAGCCCCTAATACTAATGCCCGGTGGGCCTCTTTCTGGTATAGACCAAACCGGTCATAACATCTCTCCCCGCCTGCGCAAACAGCTCGTCCTCGAGCTGAAAGTCTGGATAGTGTTGGCGGAATTCGTCACGCTGCTCCCAAGTAGCCTCCTCCTCGGAAGGCCCGCCAAAGGAACGAGGACGAACCAGACGCCACGACGGAGCTGCGCCTGTAACACCTTTGCCGGCTCGGGAAGAATGCGACCATCGGCGATTGGAGGAAGCGCCGGAGGAGCCGCCGGTGGCTCGCCACGGAAAGGCTTGAGCAGCCCAACATGGAAGACGTCGTGGATGCGAGCGCGGGCTGGAAGCTGAAGACGATAGGCCACCTTCCCAATGCGCTCCAAGATAGGGAAGGGCCCGGCGTAACGAGGGCCGAGCTTGCGCTTCGCGCGCGGGTCGAGTGACTGCATAGAGCGGTGGAGAAGACGCAGCCACACCCAATCACCCACCGCGAACTCCGCCGCAATGATGACCGTCGTAGTAGTGCTTGGCCAGCTGCTTTGTGCCTGAAGGAGACGCTGACGAACCTCAGCAAGCATCTCGTCACGAGTGCGGATAAGGTCACCCGCAACCTCCGTCCGAGCCGTCTCCGGGTCCACTGGAAGTATAGGCGGGGGCGGTCGACCATAGACCACCTCAAATGGCGTCGCGCGCAGGGCGCAGTGATAAGAGGTGTTGTAGCAGTACTCCGCCCAAGAGAGCCAATCCACCCAAGCGCGAGGCCAATCACCTGTCACACAATGCAAATACATGGCAATGACCTTGTTAACCACCTCGGACCGACCATCATGCGAGGATGGAACGCCGTACTTCAGCGGAGCTGGACACCCGCCATCCTGAAGAGGTCGCGCCCGGACATGGCTCGTGAACACTGGGTCCCGGTCACTGACGATCGAAGCAGGGAACCCGTGGAGACGGACGATGCCGTCGAAGAAGGCCCGGGCCACTGACGCCGCCGTGTACGGGTGGCCGAGCGCGATGAAGTGGGCGTATTTGGAGAAGCGGTCGACCACCGTGAGAATGACCGACTTGCCGCCCACCTTGGGAAGGCCCTCGATGAAGTCCATGGATATATCCGCCCAAACCTGAGACGACACCTCCAAGGGCTGAAGTAACCAGCCGGCCTCGTGGTCTCTGTCTTGTTGCTTGGCATGTTCCGACAAGACCGAACCCGATCGCGGACCAGGGCGCGATCGCCCGAGGATGTAGAAGTCGGCGCGAAGACGATGGAGGGTTTTTCGCACACCCTCATGACCCGCCGAGTGGGCGAAATTGTAACACCGGTGACGGAGATCATCATGCGCCGGAACAAAGATCCGGCGCCCATGGAGAAGCAGTCCGTCGAGAAGCGCCAAGGCTCCTCCAGTCGCCGCCGTGAGCTGCTTGAAGAAGGACGGCGTCGTCGGCCGTCGCGATGTGGCGCGGCGAATGTCGGCGAAGAGACCGAACGCCGCCGCCCGGAGCGGATGCACAAGGCCGCCCCGGTGGACTCGTCGGTGGAGGGAGCGAGGTCGGAGTCGCGACGGGACAGCGCGTTGGCCACGATGTTAAGGCGGCCCGGCCGATACTCGACGGAGAAGTCGAAGCCGAAGAGCTTGCAGATCCACTGATGCTGCGGCATGGTCGACAGCCATTGGTCCAGCAAGAACTTCAGGCTGTAATGGTCCGTGCGAATATGGAAGGACCGTCCCCACAAGTACGGCCGCCAATGACGAACAGCCTGTACAAGGCCAATGAGCTCCCGTCAGATGCCGCCAAATTTTAAGATGGCGCGGGGCGAAAGGCCGGCTGAAGAAGGCGAGGGGCCCATCGCCCTGATGAAGCACGGCGCCGAACCCGGTGCCCGAGGCGTCACAGTCCACCACGAACGGGCAGTCGAAGTCGGGCATCTGGAGGACGGGGCCCGTCATGAGGGCCTCCTTGAGGGCCTCGAACACCGTCGTCGCCTCGTCGTCCCAGGCGAAAGCGTCGCGGTGAAGCAACCGCGTGAGGGGCGCCGCGATGAGCCCGAACTCCCGGATAAATTTCCGGTAGTAGCCGGGCGAGGCGAGGAACCCGCGGAGAGCTCAGCGGCAAGTGAGGCGTCGGCCATGCAGAGACGGCCGCCACCTTGTCGGGCGTCCATAGCCACCGTCGGCCGAGATGACATGGCCGAGGTAGGCGACTGTAGGTGTCCCGAACGAGCACTTCGAGCGCTTAAGGTGGAGGTGGTGCGCCCGAAGCTCGTTGAAGACGATGGCGACGTGCTGGAGGTGCTCGGCCCAGGTGGCGCTGTAGATAAGAATGTCATCAAAGAAAACAAGCACAAACCGCCGTAAGTAGGGTCGAAGGGCGTCGTTCATCAGGGCCTGGAAAAGTTGCCGGGGCGTTGGCGAGGCCGAAGGGCATCACCAAGAACTCGAAGTGGCCATGGTGGGTGCGAAACGACGCCTTGGCGATGTCGCCCGGATGCATGCGCGACTGATGATAGCCCGACCGAGATCGAGCTTGGTGAAGAAGCGCCCCATGGAGCTCATCCAAGAGCTCGTCGACCACCGGTATAGGGAACTTGTCCTTGAGCGTGAGCGCGTTTAGGGCGCGGTAGTCGATGCAGAAACGCCACGTGCCATCCGACTTGCGGACGAGAAGCACCGACGCCGAGAAGGGCGACGTGGAGATCCGGATGATGCCTGCTGCGAGCATAAGGGCACATTGTTGCTCCAACTCATCCTTCTGCAGCTGAGGGTAGCGGTAGGGCGAACCGCCACGGAGTGGAGCCCGACGAGGTGAATATGATGGTCGTACACCCGGGCGGGCGGAAGACCCCGTGGCTCATCGAAGAGGTCGATGTGCTGCTGCAGAAGGGGATCCAGCAGGGGGTGCTCGGCCTCCTGGGACGCGGCGGCCAGCTGGAGGTGTGGCACGGCCGGCGCGGCGCCCCCAAGGCCGTCCCACCGGATGCGGCGGCCCAGCCGCCAGAACGTCATCGTGAGCGCGTCGAAGTCCCACAGGATGGGCCCGAGGGTCCGGAGAAAATCCACCCCGAGGATGAAGTCGAAGCAGCCGAGGTCGATCCCTGCACAGGTAATGGAGAAGTCCTCGCCACCGATGGAGATGGGAACGTCACGGGCGATCCCATGACACCGGAGGCGATCGCCGTTTGCCACCGTGATCCGCAAGCGCGCCCTGCCCATGGTGGGCAGTGCTAGCCGACGCATGGTCGCCGCGGGCAGGAAGTTATGGGTGGAGCCAGTATCCAGCAGGGCCACCAGCCGCTCGCCATGGACCGTCACCGGCAACAGCATGGTCCGCTCGCCACGGATGCCGGCGAGGGCGTGGAGGGAGACGACGCACGCCGCCGCCGTGGAATCCGCGGCCGGGTCTGCGGCTGCCGCGGGTGGTGGCTCGTCGGTCGAGTCGTCCGCCTCGGTGTAGTCGATCGCCTCCAAGTAAAAGAGGCGGGGCGTATATGGGTCGGCGTGTAGGGCTCATCACAGTTGAAGCATAGGCCCCGATGGCGACGCCTCGCTGCTCGGCCGGTGACAACCGACGAAAGGTCCGGGTGGTGGCCGGAGGTGCGGTCGTCATGGCTGAAGGAGGCCGGCCCGGTGATGGTGGAGTCAGCGCTGGTCGACTGGGATGGCGGCCGGCCGGTTGCTGCAGCGCCTGAGCCCGCTGCTCGAAGGCCCGGGCGTAGTACATGGCCGTCTGGAGGTCGGGGGGATCCCGGAGCTCGACGTCCACGCGAATATGGTCCGGTAATCCGCCCACAAATAACTCGACGCGCTGAGTCGCGGAGACGCCCGGCGCGTGGCATGCCAGGGCCTGGAAGCGGTCGGCGTAGTCCTGCACCATGGACGTGAACGGCAAGCGGCCGAGGGCCGCCAGTCGGCTCCCGCAGATAGGAGGCCCGAACCGGAGGAGATAAAGCTCCCGGAAGCGCTCCCATGGTGGCATGCCTCCTCGCCCCGCCGAGGGCGTAGTACCAGTCTGCGCCGCGCCTCGGAGATGATAGGACGCGAGCCAGGTACGATCCGAAGCGAGCGTCCGCTGTCCTCGGAAGAACTGCTCGCACTGGTTGAGCCAGTTTAGGGGGTCCTCCGTGCCGTCGTAAGTGGCGAAGTCCAGTTTGGCGAAGCGAGGTGTCAGACCACCGTGCCCGGGGGCTGGAATCAACGGTAGCGCGTGTGCCGGGTCGGTGATCTCTGGGGCGTAGGTCGCCGAGCTGGAGGGACGATCAAATCGGAGGGAGGGCATCGGGTGTTCCGGCGCCGTAGTATACACCGGGTCCGGAGATGAGCCGGCCGCCCACGCGGGAATCGGCGATGGCGAGGGCGGAAATTGCACCTGGTGCAGGAACCGGCCAGTTGGCCGAGACGCGGGTGGTGGTGCTGTCGATGGCGATGGCGCCTGGTGGTGCTGCTGCATCATCGTCTACGTCGTGGGGGGCGGCGGTGGCGCTGGGAGGAACTGCTGAGGTGGGCCCCCCAGTGATGCGGTCGACCATGCTGGCCAAGGCGTTCCCGCGGCCGGGTAGTGCGGCAGCAGGAGCGGCGGCGGAGGCGCCCCTCCGTAGGGCGCCGGGAAGGCCTGGGCGGCGAACCGAGCGCGGCGGCGGCCCATAGGCGGTGGTGGCGGCGTTCGGCGGCGGGGGCTGGTTCCCAGCGAGGTAGAGGCTGATGCCCCGGACGGCTTGGACGAGCTCCCGCAGGGTGCCCGACATCTCCTCGGGCGTGAGGAGCGGGGGCGGATCCGCCGTGGTGGTGATCGGCGCTGGTGCGGTGGTGGTGATGGTCCCGGACATGATCGCCGTCATCGGCGAGGTGGCCGGCGGCAGCAGTGGTGGGGCGGAGGCGGATGGCAGCGGCGGTGGTGGAGGAAGCGACATGATCGGCCTGGTGTCTCTGGATACCAAATTGGTAGGACTAGGGTTCCTACCAGGCCTCCGGTGTAGGTTGTATGGACAAGGAGGAGGGGGACGGAGGCTGGAGCGGGCGCGCCGGTGGTCGGGCGCCGTCGCGGCTAGGGTTGGGAGAGGCGGCTAGGGTTCCGGCTCCTTGGGGAGCCGAGAAACAGAAGATTATAATATCTTTATTGCTTGATCTCAAACGGTGTCTTACACGAGTATTTATAACTTTAGCCTAAGATAACTTGCCTAAGATAACTTGTGGGCCAAGCCCCTAATACTAATGCCCGGTGGGCCTCTTTCTGGTATAGACCAAACCGGTCATAACAGTCCACCTCCTCCCTCTCTGCGCTGCACCCTGAGCCCATCCACCTCCTCTCCCCCCCCCCTCTCCCCACGCTCTCCGGCATTGCCATTGTCTGGCAGAAGATCACCACCTACGCGATGCTCATGCCGGAGCACCGGTACCAGATCGCGGAGGAGATCTGGGCGAGGCGCGCCGCCCGCATCGCTGCCGGGCTGCCTCCGGACTCGCCGTAGCCAGAAGAGGAGGAGGGAGAGCAGCCGCAGCCGATGGAGGTGGCGGATCCGGAGGAGGACGAGGCGGAGCAGCCTGCTCCAGGCTTCACCATGAAGGAGGCGGAGGTGGAGTTCGCCGTCGCCCAAGCCGCGGAGATGGCGGAACAGCAGGCCATCCCGGAGTCCATCTAGGATGAGACCTATGTGGAGGCCAACCGGCAGTTCCTACGGCAGGAGCGGGCGGCGGCCGATGCGCTCTTCGCCGAACTCGACGCGGAGATAGAGGAGGAGACCGGTGTGGAGCAGCCGGAGCTGTAGCTGCCGCCCATGTACCTGGAGTCGAGCACAGAGATAGTCGACATATCCGACGAGGAGTAGGGCAGTTGATCTACAAGTACGTAGTTTTTTTTCTTTGCATGCTTTTGTATGGATTTAAGAATTCTAGTATGAGGTGTCCGGATGCAGTTACGCAAATATGAGGACGCAAATATGAGGACTGACCGGTCACTACCCACGGACGTTTGAGGGGTCATATTTGTCATATGCGGCTATAGTTGCTCTAACAACTATAGTAGTTCAAGTAAGCTTAAACAGTTACATCAGGGCTATGATTCTATGCATTGTCCCTTCAGGAATTCTATGCTGCTTATGTATATTAGATTACTTTAAATTTACTACTATCCTAGTTTGTTAAGTTGTAAACTTAATGTGTGTTGCACTGTTACAGTGGTCTGGCAGTTCGAGTTCGGTTAGCCTGTTAGCACTTACCACTTAATTGGTGACTGTACTTTTGAGCAGATATAGCAAATTTTATTCTATGAACGGAACTTTACACAGTTTTCTCTACATTTCAAAATAGCAATCATTTTAAAACACCTGCAATCAAACTTGTAAAACTTTGCCAACTAATGAGTTATACACAATTTTGGGGATGTGGTGAGTAATTTTCATGGCTATGTCTATTCTTCATTGAAGTTTAGACATGTCCGATGCAGTTTGTTTAGAGAAGTAGGCTTCTTTGTTATTCTTGAAATTTTTGCTGCTAATGAAATGTTCACTTTCATGCAGGATCACAAAGGAATATCAAATGTAGCACTAGCTGACTGTCTACTGATCCCACTATTGGCACCAGAAGTGGACCAATCAGAAGAGGGAGCATTGGATAAAACAAGAACCCATGACCACATCAGCAATTTTCGGTTCTCTCTACCACCAACATCTTTTTTTCAGGTTTGTCTGAACTGCAAACTACTTTGCCAATTGGGCTTTGTTGTTAACTTTGGTATTGACTCAGAATTACACAGGTTAATACTCTTGCTGCAGAAAGATTGCACACTCTTTGCTGGTGAGTGTTTTTTCTTATCAGTAGCTGCGCATTTTTTGTTATCAATGTGCAGTGGCTAATGGATGACATGCATGTAGTGGGGGTTTATATCCATGATGCTGTGTTTGTTTATTGGTAACATGCAAATATACTAATGTAGAGGCAGTGCTATTGTATTTAGAAATGTTGTTTCATCTGTTATGATGCAATACAAGGACGCCAAAGCCAGCATATATATGTACAAGAGGAAGCCAAAGAGGCTAGAATAAAAAAGGCCAAAGGCCATCAACCCATCATCAATATAACTCTAACATCATCAAGTAGTGGCCAATGCAGACATAGTGTGGTTTTATCCAGTTGGTCTACTGCTGTTGTTGCATAGTTCATACTACAACATTTTTTTTGTTGTGATTTGCGTTTTCTCCTCGCAGAGCCTCAACAATGGATTATGAAGACTCTACTGATGGATTATTATCACCACAGCTTTCAACAAAGCTTGTTCCGTACAATTGCTGAGAAAAATCCAGGGTAGTCTTGATGATTGCTGCTAGCCAAGGGTGTGTCTGGTGGCTGTTGTGACGGAGATCGACGATCCTGTGAGGGGCTGTCGAGCGGCTGTTGCGAACCGGCCATGGATGCTGCGACCGCTGCCGCGAAGGGGACACGTGGTGGGCGAGCTTAGTGAGCGAGGTGGGAAGAGACTTGAAGCATCGCCGAGCGGTTGGAGCATCAGCAGTGCTGCAATGAAGCATTACCACTGCTGCGATGGAGCATTCGTTAGGCCGCCAGAACATCGTTGGGTCGCCGAAACATCATCGGTGCTGCAGTGGAGCTTCTCGGGCTATCGGAGCATCGGTGGCGCTGCATTGGAGCATCGTCGGTCCTCCAAAACATCACCGGTGCTACAGTGGAGCTTCTCAGGCCGTTGGAGCATTGTCGGTGCTGCATTGGAGCATCGTTGGGCCCCCGAAACATCACTGGTGCTGCAGTGGAGCTTCTCCGGCCATCGGAGCATTGCCAGAGCATCGTAGACGCTGCAATGGAGCATCGCCAGTGGCAGAGCATCGCCGAGCCACCGGAGCATCACCAGCAGAGCAATGGAGCATCGGGGGTGCTTCAAGGAATTATGCCTGTGACGTTGGGCCAGCAGGGATGCTGGGTTGGTGGCTGGAAACGCTGCGAGGAGACATGTGGCATGGGGATGGAAATGTGGTAGGACTAGGGTTCCTACAAGGCCTCCGGCGTAGGTTGTATGGACAAGGAGGAGGGGGACGGAGGCTGGAGCGGGCGCGCCGGCGATCGGGCGCCATCGCGGCTAGGGTTCCGGCTCCTTGGGGAGCCGGGCAACAGAAGATTATAATATCTTTATTGCTTGATCTCAAACGGTGTCTTACACGAGTATTTATAACTTTAGCCTAAGATAACTTGCCTAAGATAACTTGCCTAAGATAACTTGTGGCCAAGCCCCTAATACTAATGCCCGGTGGGCCTCTTTCTGGTATAGACCAAACCGGTCATAACATCTCTCCCCGCCTACGCAAACAGCTCATCCTCGAGCTGAAAGTCTGGATAGTGTTGGCGGAATTCGTCACGCTATTCCCAAGTAGCCTCCTCCTCCGGAAGGCCCGCCCAGTGAACGAGGACGAACCAGATGCCACGACGGAGCTGCGCCTGTAACACCTTTGCCAGCTCGGGAAGAATGCGACCATCAGCGATTGGAGGAAGCGCCGGAGGAGCCGCCGGTGGCTCGCCACGGAAAGGCTTGAGCAGCCCAACATGGAAGACGTCGTGGATGCGGCGCTGGCTGGAAGTCAAGACGATAGGCCACCTTCCCAATGCGCCTAAGATAGGGAAGGGCCCGCGAACGAGGGCCGAGCTTGCGCCAGCTGGTCGAGTGGCTGCGAGAGCGGTGGAGAACACGCAGCCACACCCAATCACCCACCGCGAACTCCGCCTCGCGATGATGACCGTCGTAGTAGTGCTTGGCCAGCTGCTGTGCTCAAGGAGATGCCGACGAACCTCGCAAGCATCTCATCACGAAAAGCGGATAAGGTCACCCGCAACCTCCGTCCGAGCCGCCTCCGGGTCCACCGGAAGTATAGGCGGGGCGGTCGACCATAGACCACCTCAAATGGCGCTGCAGCAGGCGGAGTGATAAGAGGTGTTGTAGCAAAGATTCGCCCAAGAGAGCCAATCCACCCAAGCGCGAGGCCGATCACCGTGACACAACGCAAATACATGGCAATGACCTTGTTAACCACCTCGGACTGACCATCCGGTTCGAGGATGGAACGCCGCATCAGCGGAGCTGGACACCCGCCATCTCAAGAGGTCGCGCCAGACATGGCCCGTGAACATCGGGTCCCGATCATCGACGATCGGGCAGGTGGAACCCGTGGAGACGGACGATGCCGCCGAAGAAGGCCCGCCATCGACGCCGCTGCAGGTACGGGTGGCCGAGCGCGATGAAGTGGGCGTATTTGGAGAAGCGGTCGACCACTATGAGAATGACCGACTTGCCGCCCACCTTGGGAAGGCCCTCGATGAAGTCCATGGATATATCCGCCCAAACCTGAGACGGCACCTCCAAGGGCTGAAGTAACCCAGCCGCCTCGTGGTCTCCGCCTTTGTTGCGGCCGGCATGTCTGACAAGACCGAACCCAGTCACGGACCAGGGCGCGATCGCCAGGGATGTAGAAGTCGGCGCGAAGACGATGGAGGGTTTTCTGCACACCCTCATGACCCGCCGAGTGGGCGAGCTGTAACACCTGGTGACGGAGATCATCATGCGCCGGAACAAAGATCCGGCGCCCATGGAGAAGCGATCCCGTCGAGAAGCGCCAAGGCTCCAGTGTCGCCGCCGTGAGCTGCCGGCCGAAGAAGGACGGCGTCGTCGGCCGTCGCGATGGCGCGGCGAATGTCGGCGAAGAGACCGAACGTCGGCCCGGAGCGGATGCACAGGGCCGCCCCGGTGGAATCGTCGGTGGAGGGAGCGAGGTCGGAGTCGCGACGGGACAGCGCGTCGGCCACGATGTTAAGGCGGCCCAGCCGATACTCGACGGAGAAGTCGGGTCAAGAGCTTGTTGGTCCATCGATGTCGCGCACGGTCGACAGCCGTTGGTCCAGCAAGAACTTCAGGCTGTAATGGTCCGTGCGAATATGGAAGGACCGTCCCCACAAGTACGGCCGCCAATGACGAACAGCCTGTACAAGGCCAATGAGCTCCGTCCAGATGCCGCCAAATTTTAAGATGGCGCGGGCGAAGGCCGGTGAAGAAGGCGAGGGGCCCATCGCTCGATGAAGCACGGCGCCGAACCCGCGCCCGAGGCGTCCTGATCCACCACGAACGGGCGGTCAAGTCGGGCATCTGGAGGACGGGCCCGTCGTGAGGGCCTCCTTGAGGGTCTCGAACACCGCTGCCGTCGCCGCCCCAGGCGTAAAGCGTCAAGGGCGGCAACCGCGTGAGGGGCGCCGCGATGAGCCCGAACTCCCGGATAAATTTCCGATAGTAGCAGGCGAGGCCGAGGAACCCGCGGAGAGCCCGCGGCGAGTGAGGCGTTGGCCATGCAGAGACGGCCGCCACCTTGTCGGCATCCATAGCCACCCTGCCGGGCCGAGATGACATGGCCGAGGTAGGCGATCAGAGGTGTCCCGCACGCAGCACTTCGAGCGCTTAAGGTGGAGGTGGTGCGCCCAAGCTCGTTGAAGACGATGGCGACGTCTTTGGAGGTGCTCGCCTGTGGCGCCAGAGATAAGAATGTCATCAAATAAAACAAGCACAAACCGCCGTAAGTAGGGTCAAGGACGTCGCTCATCGTGGCCCGGAAAGTTGCCGGGCGTTGGCGAGGCGAAGGGCATCACCAAGAACTTCGGCGGCCATGGTGGGTGCGAAACGCCGCCTTGGCAATGTCGATGCGGATGCATGCGCTTTTGATGATAGCCCGACACGAGATCGAAGCTTGGTGAAGAAGCGCGCCCCATGGAGCTCATCCAAGAGCTCGTCGACCACCGTATAGGGAACTTGTCCTTGAGCGTGAGCGCGTTCAGTATGCCGTAGTCAATGCAGAACGCCACGTGCCATCCGACTTGCGGACGAGAAGCACCGGCGCCGAGATGGGCGGCGTGGAGATCCGGATGATGCTCGCCGCGAGCATAAGGGCACACCGTCGCTCCAACTCATCCTTCTGCGGTGAGGGTAGTCAGAGGGCCGAACCGCCACGGAGTGGAGCCCGGACGCAGGTGAATATGATGGTCGACACCCGGGCGGGAGGAAGACCCGTGGCTCATCGAAGAGGTCATTTGTCTTTGCCGCAGGGGATCCAGCAGGGTGCTCGGCCTCCCGGGACGCGCGGCTACCGGTGGAGGTGGCACGGCCGGCGGGCGCCCCAAGGCCGTCCCATCGGATGCGGCGGCTCACCGCCAGAACGTCATCGTGAGCATGTCGAAGTCCCACAGGATGGGCCCGAGGGTCCGGAGAAAATCCACCCCGAGGATGAAGTCGAAGCAGCCGAGGTCGATCCCTGCACAGGTAATGGAGAAGTCCTCGCCACCGATGGAGATGGGAACGTCACGGGCGATCCCATGACACCGGAGGCGATCGCCGTTTGCCACCGTGATCCGCAAGCGCGCCCCGCCCGTGGTGGGCAGTGCTAGCCGACGCATGGTTGCCGTGGGCAGGAAGTTATGAGTGGAGCCAGTATCCAGCAGGGCCACCAGCCGCTCGCCATGGACCGTCACCGGCAACAGCATGGTCCGCTCGCCACGGATGCCGGTGAGGGCGTGGAGGGAGGTGACGCACGCCGTCGCCGTGGAATCCGCGGCCGGGTCTGCGGCTGCCGCGGGTGGTGGCTCGTCGGTCGAGTCGTCCGCCTCGGTGTAGTCGACCGTCTCCAAGTAAAATAGGCGGGGGCAGACATGGGTCGGCGTGTAGGGCTCATCACAGTTGAAGCATAGGCCCTGACGGCGACGCTCCTGCTGCTCGGCCGGTGACAACCGACGGAAGGTCCGGGTGGTGGCCGGAGGTGCGGTCGTCGTGGCTGGAGGAGGCCGGCCCGGTGATGGTGGGGTCGGCGCTGGTCGACTGGGATGGCGGCCGCCTCGGCCGGCCGGTTGCTGCAGCGCCTGAGCCCGGCCGCTTTCAAGGCCCGGGCGTAGTACATGGCCGTCTGGAGGTCGGGGGGATCCCGGAGCTCGACGTCCACGCGAATATGGTCCGGTAATCCGCCCACAAATAACTCGGCGCGCTGAGTCGCGGAGACGCCCGGCGCGTGGCATGCCAGGGCCTGGAAGCGGTCGGCGTAGTCCTGCACCGTGGACGTGAACGGCAAGCGGCCGAGGGCCGCCAGTCGGCTCCCGCGGATAGGAGGCCCGAACCGGAGGAGACAAAGCTCCCGGAAGCGCTCCCATGGTGGCATGCCTCCCTCGTCCTGCTCGAGGGCGTAGTACCATGTCTGCGCCGCGCCTCGGAGATGATAGGACGCGAGCCAGGTACGATCCGAAGTGAGCGTCCGCTGTCCTCGGAAGAACTGCTCGCACTGGTTGAGCAGTTTAGGTGGTCCTCCGTGCCGTCGTAAGTGGCGAAGTCCAGTTTGGCGAAGCGAGGGGGTGTCGGACCACCGTGCCCGGGGGCTGCAATCAACGGTAGCGCGTGTGTCGGGTCGGTGATCTCTGGGGCGTAGGTCGCCGAGCTGGAGGGACGATCAAATCGGAGGGAGGGCATCGGGTGTTCCGGCGCTGTAGTATACACCGGGTCCGGAGATGAGCCGGCCGCCCACGCGGGAATCGGCGATGGCGAGGGCGGAAATTGCACCTGGTGCAGAGGCCGGCCAGTTGGCCGGGACGCGGGTGGTGGTGCTGTCGATGGCGATGGGCCTGGTGGTGCTGCACCGCTGCTCTGCGTCGTGGGGGCGGTGGCGCCGGAGGAACCGCCGAGGTGGGCCCCTCTGATGCGATGCGGTCGACCATGCAGCCAAGGCGTTCAGCGGCCGGGTAGTGCGGCAGGAGCGGCGGCGTGAGGCGCCCTCCGTAGGGCGCCGGAAGGCTCGGGCGGCCATCAGAGCGGGCGGCGGCCCATAGGCGGTGGTGGCGACGGTCGGCGGCGGGGCTGGTTCCCGAGGTAGAGGCCGATGCCCCGGACGGCTTGGACGAAGCTCCGCAGGGTGCCCGGCATCTCCTCGGGCGTGAGGAGCGGGGCGGATCCGCCGTGGTGGTGATCGGCGCTGTGCGGTGGTGGTGATGGTCCCGGACATGATCGCCGCCATCGGCGAGGGAGGTGGCCGGGCGGCATGGGCGGGCGGAGGTGGATGGCAGTGGCGGCGGTGGTGGAGGAAGCGACATGATCGGCTGGTGTCTCAGATACCAAATTGGTAGGACTAGGGTTCCTACCAGCCTCCGGCGAGGTTGTATGGACAAGGAGGAGGGACGGAGAAATTTGGAGCGGGCGCGCCGGCGGTCAGCGCCCGTCCTGCTAGGGTTGGGAGAGGCGGCTAGGGTTCCGGCTCCTTGGGGAGCCGGGCAACAGAAGATTATAATATCTTTATTGCTTGATCTCAAACGGTGTCTTACACAAGTATTTATAACTTTAGCCTAAAATAACTTGCCTAAGATAACTTGTGGGCCAAGCCTCTAATACTAATGCCCGGTGGGCCTCTTTTTGGTATAGACCAAACCGGTCAGAACAAAATGATTGTGCAATCGTACCAGGAAATCAAGCGGCCCAAACCAAATTCTATTGGCGCAAATCAACGGCTGGTAAGGCGGCTGTTCTTTTCCTAAGATCAGCCGGCTGAAATAATGCCGGAACGGAGCTTGTCTGTCATCCAATAAGGTCTCGATGTTTTCTTGACAGGCTCACATCAGAAAATTAATTTTGGTTTACCTCTATCTATCATTGTATTGTATATGTGCGCTAAAGGGCAGACTGGATTTTTTTACCAGTACAGACACGATGTGGGTTAAATGATTGTTCACGGGCTGATAGTTTGGAGCATGTAATGTCTCGAAATGAATTAGTCTCTACTTTTGTTGGATATCAGACATGATACTCCCTCTGTAAACTAATATAAAAGCATTTAGATCATTAAAATAATAATCTAAACGCTCTTATATTAGTTTACGGATGATTGTTCATGGGTAGAGCGTCAGTGTTTGAATATTTGCCCTGTGCCCCTGTGTATTCTTGAGAGGAATCAGTTTTGCCTTTGTGCTGGACATGTCGCCCTATTGGGTCAACAAATACGCCAAAAACTTCCATGAACAATCCTGCTTGAGAAAGGCAAAGCACACCGTTCTACTCCCTCCGTTCCTAAATACTGTATAAGTATTTTTAGAGATTTTCAATAAGGACTACATACGGATGTATATAGACATATTTTAGAGTGTAAATTCATTCATTTTGCTTCGTATGTAGTCCGTATTGAAATCTTCAAAAAAACTTATATTTAGGAACGGAGGGAGTAGCTGCTTAGAACATCTCATGGTTCATTAGCTTACAAGGAAAGCACATGAGTTGTGTTTTACAAATTTCTGTCTAACCTGTAATCCTAAAATCAGAAAGTCCTAACAGTTTGGTTGTGATAAAACGATGCCAGCCCTATTTACCTTGTAGATCATCTTCATCGATCGTGTTCCATACCATCAAACATGTGTGAGCACTAGAAGGCCACAGAATTATTGGGAAAAAAAGCAAGTAGTCTTTTTAGGGTGAGTAGTTAAGATGAGCATAAAGTAACAATCCTAGGTTTTGCGGTTGCGGAGCCTACTTGCTTTTTCCCACATCTCCATTACGGTATCCGGACAAGTTCTTTTGAGCCGATTGTACCCTCTGCTTGCCACCACATCATCTATTTTAGTAGATGATGATGCAATAAATCGAACGCAAGCATCTTGTAGCCGAGAACAACTATGTTGATTGGCCAAAGCCAATGTAGTTGCAAGGGACTCGGCATCGAGGTCTTTGCAGAGGATGCTTTCACACATAAGCTTCAATCTTTCCATGCCATACCGATCCGCAGCCACAAGCAGGTGTCTGATCACCTCTTTCTTATCGTCTCCATCCAGCAAGTCATCGCCCATGACTGCATCTGCAGGCAACAAATTGTTATAGATGAAGTGGAGAAGAAACTTGAAGACAACAGGTTGCATGTTGTTAATGACGATACGGCTTGAATCCTTCTCCATCATCGGCCCATAGAGCATCGCCTTGAAAACCGGGGACCGCATCGCTAGCACGAGCTTGTGGGCTGGAAATTTATCTCCTTGAACCTCGAATGTCACATCCACGCCCTCCTTTGCCTCTAGTAGCTTCCCGAGTTGGTTCGTGATTTCCGACGGTGGCGCCTCCTCCTCAACATGGGCCCCCTCCTCGATAACATATGGATCCTTGATGACGGTCAAGGCCCATCTGATAGTGAGACGATCGTCAACAACATAGCCCGATGCTTCCATCTCGCCCCTGTTTAACTTGTGCGTGACAAAGTAGTTTGGATTGGGAAGATTGGCCGACAAGACCACCGACGAAGAAAACCGCTTGGTTGTCCAGTGGAACAAGCTGATTGTGGAGGATACCCGCGCCGTGAATGCCGTGTGGTCCAGCTCCTTGAGCTCTAGAGTGACCACTATGTCGTCCTTGCCATCTTCCGTAGACCCGTCCGGGTAATAGTGGAGGCACCACTCATGGCCACCAACAGTGAACCATGACGACTCGATGTAGCAGTCGACGCCCATGCCCCTGTGAATGCTGTAATTTGAGATCTTGAACAAGTGCTCCCCTTGCTCCGACTCCGCTGTGCACGTTGATGCGCTCAGCAAGATCGACATTATGAATTTCTTGGTAAGTGTATCTATCCTGTCCTGGTGCAGGTTGATTCTTGAGGTGCTTTCTTTTCACAACCCACCCCTTATACTTATATACTACTAGTACGTCTCTGTGTTGATCCAATCGAATTAGAAATGCGATCACATGATGTACTTTGATCCGGAGTCTGTCCAATGGTCGGTGGCTGGCTCCGTAACCTAGTCGAACACGACCCTGTCCCCTCGCAATGCTTATTTTCTGTTTTCTCTTTGAGACAGCTTATTTTCTGATTGGGCCATAAGCTAGGCTCTGCCGTCTGAGCTATGCATTGGTAGACTAAAAGGCCAACAATGCTTAAGGGTCGCCTTGCGCTTTTAGATGGAGCTCACGCAGAAAAAAAAAGATGGAGCTCACGCAGCGGATTTCCTTTTCCTTTTGAGGATCACGCAGCGGATTTCCTATTCGACGCGTTCTGCGTCAAAATGTCGGCGTGCCGCATAGAGGGCATCGACTGAGACGGGCCGACCTATTCAGAAGCAGACCGGCGTACCACTGATCCCGGTTTTGGGAACGTTCTGGAAGGTTCCGCTGGTTTTTTCCAGTTTTGGGAACCTTCTAGAAAGTTCCTAAACCGGTTTTTACAGTTTCTTAGTTTTTATTTTATTCTTCTTTTTTCCGTTTCTTTTTCTTTTACTTTTCACTCCTTTTTCGTTTTCCTTTTTTCCCTTTCCTTCCTTTTTCATCTTTTTTTCTTTTCTTCTTCTGTTTCTCCTTTTCTTTTCTTTCTTTTTTATTTTCTTTTCTCGATTTCTCTTTTTCAACATATGGTTCAGTAAAATAAATTGTTCGCAAGTTCTAGATTTTGTTCATTTCTTTCCTAAATGTTCTGTTTTGAAATGTTGTTTAGTATATTCATAAAATTTTAGAATTTAAATATTTGCTAGCTTCATTTAAAAAAAATTCTAATTCCAAAAGTTAAAAATGTTCACCTTCAAAAATCAAAAATAACAAAATGTCTCCCTTTCAAGATTTGTTCAAAAATTTAAAAAGTTCATGTTTTGAAATTTTCTCCATAAAATTTAAAAAATTTTATTCTTTCAATTTTTCCCACGAATTTATAAAATGTTCGTGGTTTAATTTTTATCACTTTTGCCACTAGTTGTGTCACACTACTCACTTTTGCCATTAAAATGTTTCACTGCTCAAAAATGCCACTCTTCCGTTAGAGACACACTCAAAAATGCCATATTTCTCACGTTACCGTCAGTCAAAGGCTCATTGACCACATGATATGACCATAATACCCCTGATTCCATTACATGTGGGCTCATGTGTAAAGAGCAGGAAAAGAAAAGAAATAGGGGAGAGTGGGGGATCGAACCTCGCACATTCAATCAGGGCGGCTAATACACGCGCGCGTAATAACCATCCAGGAAGACGCACTTATCTGTCAATTATAGAGATCTTTAACTTGTAGTCCATTCGAATTGACCTGACTAAGCTATCGTTTATACAAATCCTATCCCCAAACTCGTACCTTTCCTATCCATTAGCAGCCGCAGCCACAAACCGCCGCCGCCGCCGCCCGCCAAACTCCTCCATTCGGTACGGTGGCCGGCGCTGCTGCCTGCAGCTCCGGCGCCTCCACTGCTGCGCAGCTGACGCCTCCGCCTCAGCTCCGACGCCTCCCGCTCCGCGCACCTCCCGCCTGCAGCTCGACACCTCCCGCCTCACAAGACCTCCACTCGCCGCAGCTCCGGCTTCCTCCCGAAAGCAGCATCGCCACATGACTCCCATCTCGACTCTGCTCTTCCTCCGCCTGTGATTTCTTGAACAAAGGTTGTTCCACGACAATGGCGACGGACAATGTGTCTGAATCGAGGCTTGCCTCGCCACCAGATGGCGCTAAGTGTACAGGTCGCAACCTCCGATATTCCAGCAGGGTGAGTATGCTAATTACTAGGATGATGCGTGTGTATTCATAGTAGTATGTAGCGGTTGAATTTGTTGTGTGTAATTCATAGTGACTAACTGCACACAATTTGGTTATGTGTTCATGATGATTTAGGATGGATGTGGAAACTGCTTGTATGCTGTCTGTTAGGATGGAAACAAGTCGTCTTAGTAGCGATGGTCTAGTTTATATGTTGGCGGCTTTGATTATCCTCTGTTTGTCGAATCCAAAGATCACATACAAAACATTGTTGTGCAAGTTGTGTGATACCTATCCTCGGGGTGCCGTGATTATGTGGAGTTGAAGTACTACGAGAGGGAACAGAATATATGGGTTGATGTTGCATGTGATGATGATGCAGCTTTGATGTTTGGAAATTATCAAGATTCAAAGAAAATATCTATGCTAATTGAGGTTCTTCAGAAATCTCCAACTCCCAGCACACCGAACCGCAATCCACCTACACAGCCTTCTTATAGTGAGAGTCAACATACAGGGAGTCGTGCAATTGATGTTGATATAGTCAACATACAGGAGTCAAAGGCGGTGTACTAGTATTGATGATCCTAACAGAGACATAACCGATGATGCTATTCTCGATGATGCTATACTCTCGGATAATGATGATGAGAGGGAGTATCCTGACTTAGTCAAGAAGTCTACGAAAGAAGATGATTCAAAAGATATAGAAGAGGAAGATGATCCTCCAAAGATATGAATCCACCGACATCAAGAGGAAGAAGAGAATAGAGACATGGGTTTAGTAGATGAGGAGGAAGAGGAGGAGGAGGAGGACAGACCTATTGTAGTGTATAATAAGGAGGATCCATCATTTGTAGAAGGATCGGCATTCCCCTCTTTGTTGGATTGCAAGAATGCACTTTCGACTTTTGCAATTAAAAGTGAATTTGACTATACAGTCCAAAAGAGTGATCCTAATAGGCTGAGAGTTTGTTGTGCATATAAGAGGTGTAAGTGGAGGATACACGGCTCTTATATGAGGAATAGCACAATATTTCAGGTATAACTTGGTAATATCTAATTGATTTGATTGTTGTACCCTTTCTTCTATGCAATTGGTAGCAATACAATTTGATTTTGCTGGTTTTTGAATGCAGATCAAGGTGTGTCCTTTCTCTCATACATGCCCAACTAAGCTGAGAAGTGAGAAGTTCAAGCCGCTAAGAGTAGGTGGGTTCTCGATGTTATCCTAGATTGGGTCAGAAAGAACCCAGACATTGGACCTACTGCTCTTCAAGAGAAGATCGAGGAGAAGTATCACTTCACGGTGCCGTACATGCGTGTATCTCGTGGTAAGGAGAAAGCAATGGATATGATTAGTGGAAAATGGAAAGATAGCTTCCATCTTCTCTATAGTTTCAAGGCTGAGGTGGAGAAGTGTTCTCCGGTAGTGTAGTGGAAATAGACAAAGAGACATGAAGTACTCAATCAAAGGAAAAGTCAGGGAGAAGGAATGCTTTAGGAGAGTGTTCGTTTCATTCAAGGCATGTTGGCAAGGGTTTTTAGATGGGTGTCGACCATACTTGGCCGTGGATTCAACTGCACTAAACGGGAGATTCAAAGGGCAGCTAGCTTCTGCTTGTGCCATTGATGGCCGTAATTGGCTTTACCCGGTTGTTTCACGGGTGATAGAGACAGTAATCATCGATAGTTGGGCTTGGTTTCTTCAAAATCTATGTAATCTTATTGGGCATCTGAAGGACTAGTCATACACACCGACGCTTGTAAAGGTTTAGAGACAAATGTAGAACAAGTGTGGCCTGGAGTGGAGCATAGGGAGTGTATGAGGCATCTTGTTGCAAATTTTGGAAAAAAATTCAAGGGCAAGGTCTATGATGATAATCTTTGGCCAGCAAGCTTGACTTACAGTTCTAGGAAGCACAATTGGCATATGAAGCAGATCCTTGCTAAGAAGAGTGTTCAAAAATATATGGCTGAACACCAAACAAAGATATGGTATAGAAGCAAGTTCAATGAAATTGCAAGGTTGACTACGTCAATAACAACCTCGCAGAGTCATTTAATAGCAAAGTCAGGAAAATTAAGGCTCTTCTTATTGTTGACATGTTGGACAAGATTAGGCAGATGATAATGGAGAAGTTTGATTTGCGGATGAGGATAGCATTAGAAAAATGGCTTGGCCATCTTATAATACCAAGTGTCATAAAGGCACTACATGCCAAATCCAAAGGTAAACAAACATCTTCGCTTCTTTCAATCAACTAATGTCATAACGAACTAAATTAAATGTTTAATATTTGGTGTTCTTTCCAGGACTAAAGATGAAGGTAGTTAGACGCAGTGATGTCGAGGCGTAAATTACCGCAATCGACAAAGAAAATAGGGAATGGAGGTACCTGCTGACATAGCCAAGGAAACATGTAGCTGCAGTGCAATGGCAAGTCAAGGGTTTGCCATGTATCCATGCTCTATATTTCATTACTTCACTAAGAGGTCCGGTATCGTAAATTGAACCTTATGTACATGAGTTCTACTCAAGAGCAAAATTCAAGGCTGCGTGATGCGAACAACATACCTGCAATGGTAGGCAAGCAACAATGGGACATTGTTGACCCCGGCTTCAAACTACAAGCTCCAGTGTTGAGGAGGCCAAAAGGACGACCGCGGAAGACTAGAATCAGATCTAGTGTCAAGGTGCTGGCCTTGGCCCTAGGAAAAGGAAGTGTAAGCGCTATGGAGGCTTCGGCCACATAGCGAGAATTTGCAAAAATCCAGTTGACCCAAAGCATTTGGAGAAGATGAGGCTGACCTACATGCCGGAGATGCCCCTTTGTGGCCGGAGAAGGCGACCACTGAGCCATCCGTGGTTGCATATTACGTGGGGTAACTCCAAAACCTGTGCTTTCTATATCTCAACATCCATGGCTACATTGCTACATTCATGCATTTTCAACATTCTGTCCTATAACTGAGTCACAAAGACTAATTTTACTTTCCACTTCCAAAGAATTTGAATACATGTAAGCTATGACTATATTCTGTACAAAATTGATGCTTTATATTTCCATTTTTTGCAACATGACCAACTTCTATACAGCTCAACGAAAAGCATGAAGAAGAAAACAGAGAAGAAAACCAATAAAAGGAAGAACAAAGAAGATGAACATTCAACCAGAACTGAAGGTTCCACAAGTGGATCTGTTGCATCTCCCATGCATACCCGAGTTGCACACAAATCGCCAGACAGCCCTGCCCAAAACACAAGAAGCAAAAAGAGGCTGCACATGTGAACATTTGTGTGATTGTGACCTTACAAGATTGTGAACCTGGACCTGTTTATTTTGAACCTTATGTTGAGAATTTGGACCTTTTACTTCAAACTAGCAAGTGGATCTTATTCGACCTTAATGTATGTTTGTGAACCTGAGACACTTTGTGTGCTGAAAATCCAGGAAAGGAACATTATGTTTGCTTGTGTGCTGGATGTTTTCAACCTTATGTACACGCGTCATGGTAAATTTATTTTTTAGAGAAATTTAGAGAACCATTTGTTGCTGCTGTTGCGTGTACAACTTTTGTTTACTTGGTTTTTTAATAGCTATGCCAAGATATCACGTAAGGATATGTACCATATCTCCATTCGTTAGTCAACTAATGACCTTGGGTGTGGTGGCTAGCTCGTGCGAGCGCATCCCAGAGGTCTGGGGTTCGAACCCCTCTACTGCCTATTTTTACATCCTAAAAACTATTTCCCTGTCTCTGACATGTCGGGCCCACAGTTCGGGAAGAAATGAAGCCAGGGGCATTTCGGTCATCTAGCGCGGTCAACGAGCCTTTGACTGACGGTAACGTGAGAAAATGTCATTTTTGAGTGTGGCCCTAACGGAAGAGTGGCATTTTTGAGTACTGAAACATTTTAATGGCAAAAGTGAGTAGTGTGGCACAACTAGTGGCAAAAGTGATAAAAACCCTTTTATTTTTATGTGCAAAAATTCAAAAAAGTCCCAAATTTAAAAATATGTTCCAGCTTTCCAAATTTGTTCGAAAATCAGAAAATGTTCAGGAAATTTCGACAGATGATCTTGTTTTTTGAAAACTTTGTTTGTAGTTTCGAAAAATGTTCTCATTTTCAATTTTGTTCCGTTTTGTTTTCAGAAAATGTGCTGCATCTTTTTAGAAATTGTTTCAAACGTCAAAAAATGTTCACCTTAACAATTTTAATCATTTTTAAAAAAAACAATGTTTGAGAATCCCAATAAATGTTCGTTTCTCACGAAATGTGTGAGGTTTCTCACAGCGCGCCATCAAATCATATTTTGGCGGGACATCCTATACGCCGCACACTGCAGCAAAGTGCCGACGTTTCTCACAGGGTGCCGCTAACCTGGGCCGGGACATTTCCGGTGGCACCATCACGAGATGGAAAAACGCAAAAACATAGAGCACGCTTGAGCCGTGAATCAATCTTGCAACTTCATGGTCAATGGCGCACTGTGCTAGCCACTACGACAGTCAACATCTCATGTTAGAGTTGAAGCACCAAACTTAAAACAAACATACAACAGCGGCAGGAATCGTACAGACAACCTACTGCAAGTGAGCAACGCTAATAGGCACCATAATTCCTGGGATTTCATACATAAAAATGGCAGTCCATCTTATACGCCGAAACGTATTTAAAATTATTTTAAAAATTTTGAACGTGATTTTATTTTTGAACAAACATAATATATTTTGAAACGCAATCATTTTCATATTTCATAGCAAAAAAAAATTAAACTTGAAACAATTTTGGGAATCTCAAAACTCTTTTTTCCAAAAAAAAGGAACAACATGAAAACAATATTTTTTCCGTAATCAAGAAGAATTTCTTAAAAATGAAAAACATTTTCTGAAAAACAGGAACACAAAGCGTGAACATTTCTCAAAATTACGAACAAAATTTTCAAGAAGTGAACATTTTGTGAAATCCCCAGAACATCTTTGGATTTTGGGGTCAAATTTTGAAAACCATGACCATTTTGATGATGTGAACAAATTTGGAAAGCGGGAACATTTTTTAGAAATTCCCATTTTTTTAATTGGTGAACAAAAGTTAATAACTGTGAAAATTTTCCAAATTCCCTGAACATTTTTTCAATTTGCGAACAAAATTTAGAAACAAGAGCATTTGTTTAATCTGTGAACAAATTTTGGAACCAGAACAATTTTTGAAAACGTGATATCTTTTAATCGGTGAGCAAAAATTAAAAATAGGAACAAAATTTTGAAACATAGAACAATTTGAATAACCGAAACAATTTTGAAAATGCTTTTTTTAGTATACATGAAAAAAATATTGAAAATGAAGCATTTTTCTATAGCTTTTAACATTTTTGTAAAACACGAACATTTTTGTAAAACATGAACAATTTTTTAAACTTCGAGTAATTTGTGAAACAGAATCAATTTTTCACATTGTGAACATATTTCTCAAACGAGATCGTTCTTCAAATTCCAAAAAATATTTGAAATTTTCAAATCTCTATTTTTTTCAAATCATGAACTAAATTTTGAAAAACAGGAACAATTTTTGAAATATGAACATTTTCAAAAATTGAGAACAAATTTTGAAAGCAAGAACATATTTCGAATTTCCTGAACATTTTTTGAAACACGGACAATTTTTGAACATTTTATACAAACTCTGAACACGTGAATATTTTTTGAAATTTGGAAAAAAAATATTTGAAAATTTCAAATAAAAGAAACAGAAAAAATAAAACAAAAAAGGGAAAGAAAAAGGAAAACGAAAACGAAAAAGATACATGAGCAGAAAAAGAAAAAGAGAAACAGACAAAGAAAGGAAGATAGAATAACCAGTCCAGGAATCTTCTAACCTTTTAGAAGGTTCCCAAAGACGATAGGATTGTAAAACAAATGGAGCTCAAAGATTTAGGAGAAGCTGGGTAGGGGTCGGATTCTGGGAGAATCCCCAGATTCAGGCAAAAGAACTGGGCCTTAAGCTGGCGCGGGATCTGGATCTGTTAACAATGTACTTTACCCTCTATTATTCTTTATTTTCCACTTTTAATTTTTCGTTGTTTGTTTTCCTTTTTTCCTTTTTCCTTTTTCGTTTTCAGTTTTTTCTTTCTTTTTCATCCTCAATTGTTGAATTGGTTGCAAATATGTGAACTTTTCTTTTAAATTGATGATTTTTTAAAATTTGGTGGACTTTTTCTGAAGTTTGGTGGACTTTCCTGAAATTTGATGAACTATTTTCAAATCAATGAACTTATTTTATTTTGATTTTTTTCTAAATTGAAGAATATTTTTAAAATTTGGTGATCTTCTTTGAAAATTTGTGAACTTTTTTCAAAATCAATGGCGGTTTTTTCAAATTCGATGAACTTTTTTTTCAAATTTGTTGAATAATTTTCAAATTCGATGAACTTTTTCGCATTTCTTGAACTTTTGTTTTCGAAAATCGATGAACTTCTTTACATTTTGTGAACTTTTCTCAAAACCGGTGATTTTTTAAATATATGAAGAAATTCAGAAACGATGAACTTTTCCAATTCGTGATTTTGTTTTAAATTTTGATAAACTTTTTTCATAAAAAATATAAAAATGTAAGTTGTACTGCATAATAAATAACGCGGCAATGATAGTTCTTAAAGTATTCGTATTGCTCTCAGTCACAATTCGTATTAGCCGAGCCATGGTTCGAAGCAGAGACGTGAGTTCGAGTCCTTGTGTACTCGCATGCTTTTGCGGGTCTTTTTTCGCAAAACAGTTTCTGCGCTTGTGCATCCGTGAACCGGCCCAGTTGGCGCTTGACTGCCGCGGCACTGAACGCGCGGAATAGGAGCTCCCCTCACGCTCTTCTCAAAAAAAAAAGGGGCTCCCCTCACGCAGGCCTCAAAAAAAGAAGAAGATAGAACTCACGCTGCAGACTACATTTCCAACTGCTGAATTTCATTGGCCTGTAGCAAGCCATGACCACGATGGATTATTCCTCTTCCACCATTGACATCATGATTAAAGATATGAAATTCAGACTACATACGAATTTCATAGAAGCTAAGGTTGTATATGTTTCGAGATGCGTAACAACTAACAAGTGTTGGAAATATGAGCAATTTACCGAATGATTTTATTAATAAAAATACTAGATAAAGCATGACTAAAATAGCAAATATAAAACAAGTCATGCAATCTGACAGAGAGAAGGTAAACATCGTCTGCATATATGAACTTGAGGTAAACACATCTAGAACAGACACTACATGAAGTTGCTTATACGAAACAGAACCTAACATACGTAGGGCAGAAACTAGAGCCAAGAACTGTAGGAGGACTTCTAGCAGAAAGGAGAAGAACACGTAGGGCACAACAGCAGCAGAAGCGTTGGACTTGGGGTCGGTGTCCTCGCCTGCCATGTCGTCGCCGAGGAGGTCGTGGACGCCGGGGAAGAAGTCGTCGTCCGGGGAAGTAGTCGTCGGCGCATCGGATCGACCGTGATGAAACAACCAGTAGTCGCGCTGAGCGCCCCAAAAACCTTATCACCCTTCTCCAGACATGACTCAAAAGGTGCGGTCTCGAGGCTCATCGTCCCGACGTGCGGTGCACGCCGCAAGCCGGGATGAGGAAGAACGTAGCAAAGAAGCTAAGCAAAGGCTTTCGAGAACTTGTGGCGAGAGGAAGAAGAGATTCGTGCGTCTCTCCGGGAGGAGCGACCTTCCTTTTATAGGCGCAAGAGAAGGAGGCGAGAGGCTGCGCTGAGCTGAAGAGAACGAGGGAGATGAAACGAACAGCAAAGAAGCGAAGAGGTGCGCTGCTCGTATTCAATCTCCACTACAAAGAAATGTTTCAGCTCAGCGTGCCCTTTTCAGATAATGCCAGAAAAGTGGCAAAAATTAGACATCGGCTCGGCTCATTCTCAAGAACCCGCAACCCAAGGGCGCGCGCCGAGGCGAGGCGTGGCGTGGCGAGGCGGGCGGCGGAGGAGGAGCGCGCGTGGATGTCCCTCTTGTTCTCATGCTCATACAAGTGGGGAAAGAACCTCCCTTATAAGGAGGTCCAATTCCCACTCAACTAGCAATGTGAGACTAAACTTTAGTAGTATCCTTGCCTTGCACAAATGGGCTAAGTGGGCCTCTAGGATTTATTAGGAATTTCTGAAATAGTTATTGGGCTGCCTCAATATAGACTAAATTCCGGCAATCCCCACCAGTCCCAGAGGCACATGTAAATTTGCCTTTGGTTCCAAAAACACTGCTTTTATATACCAAGATCTGCAGTGGAGACTGTTAAGTTGAACTTCCATCTAGATCTCTATGCTACACTAGTAAGCAACTTGAACAGTGGATCGGGCCTTGAACTGCAAGTTTTCTCGCTAATCTAGCTTCACATAAAGCCTTGACCGACACGTGGCTACCGTGGGTCTTCCCTGGGTGGAGCTTATGCGTCATACTCCGTGACCTTTTATGAGTTTACTAGAGAGAACCCTACTCTCATAGATTGCGACGCTTGACAATCGAGACTCATATAGGTGTGTTCTTCAAAAGATGTTCGCAGGATAACATCTCTACTTAAATAAGCCACTTAGAACACATTAAGATATACATCAACCTGCCATGCAGATTAGGGAGAGTATTGCATCTTCATGGAGTGGTATTGTGAATAGTAGGGATACTCTCCTCTCAGTTGGCCAACAGCTTGTCTTCCACATCTAATTCACGGGATCTCCGATCACAAAGAATAGGTTACCACTGTGAACAACTCATATTGTGGGTCTCATACCCATCTCCCTTGATGCATTATCTATCACATTACACGATAGACCCTTAGTAAAAGGATCTCGCCAGATTTTTAGACGCTTGGATATAATCCAACGCAATAACTCGAGTTTTTCATTTTCTGACAGACTTTAACCTTCTCTCGAACGTGTCTTGATGACTTCATGTTATCCTTTGAGCTGCTCACTTCGTGATCACAGTTTGATTGTCATGATTCATAAGGACACCCGTACAGGTTTCTCAACAACCGCAAGTCATTCTAGAGCCGGGCGAAGCCAATCTGCTTCAACCGTAGAGTATCTAGTGTGAGTTCTGCTTCCATTGTTGACCTCGTTAAGATGGTCTGCTTGCAAGACTTCCAAGAAACAGCACCACCTCCATGAGTGAATACATATCCGCCGTGGCCTTTATCTCATCAGATCTCGAGATCCAGTTTGAGTCACTATACCCTTCAAGCACCTTTGGTGCCCGGTAGTGAATTCCATAATTTGCAAAGGTTTTCAAATAACGCAAAACTCTCTCTAGAGCTTTCCAATGCACATCTCCTGGTTTTCAGACAAACCGACTCAGTTTGCTAACAACAAAAGAGATGTCAGGTCTTGTAGCACTGGCTAAGTACATAAGCGAGCCAATAACCTGAGAATACTTCAATTGATCTCTAGCAATTCTTCGAAGCTAGCATCATATGGTGTTGGAGAGGGCTTGCAGTCACTATAGCCAAAGCGACTCAAGATCTTTTCCACATAGTGAGATTGAAGCAATGTAATCCCACCATCATCATCTCTCAACAACTTGATGTTCAAAATGACATCAGCCACTCCTAAATCCTTCATCTCAAAACAATGAGATAGAAAATCCTTGACCTCCTTAATAACATTCAGATTTGTTCAAAATCAAGATGTCATCAACATACAAGCAAAGCATAACTCCCTCACCCCCACCATGGCGATAGTACACACATTTGTCACCTTCGTTCACAACAAAGCTGCAATTGTTAAAGTTCTTTCGAACTTCTCATGCCACTTTGTTTGGGTGCTTGCTTGAGTCCATACAAAGACTTCAAAGAACTTGCACACTTTCCCTTCCCCGACCATCTATTACAAAGCCATCTGGTTGTTCCATATAAATTTCCTTATCCAACTCTCCATTTAGGAAAGCAATCTTAACATCCATCCCATTTAACGAGAAGACCATGTGAGGCAGCTAGTGAAAGTAGAACTTCGAATAGTGGTCAATCGAGCCACCGGTGAGTAAGTATCAAAGAAGTCTTCACCTTCCTTTTGGGTATAACCCTTAGCCACGAGCCGAGCCTTGTACTTTTCGATAGTACCATCGTGCCTAAGCTTCTTCTTGAATACCCATTTGCATCCTATAGGTTTGCACCCATAAGGACGATCAGTTATCTCCCAAGTTTCATTCGCCAAGATGGAATCCATCTCTCTGAACTGCTTCCTTCCAAAGAGTCGGCATCTTGAGATGCATAGGCCTCTGAAATAGAACTGGGAGTGTCATCTATGAGATACACAAGAAAATCATCACCAAAGGACTTTGCAGTCCTCTGTCTCTTGCTCCTAGTATGAACTTCATTGTTCTCCTCCACAGGACTTTCAAAGTGTTCCATCGAAATGCCAGGTTCGGTAATTGTAACGGGTTCTGATTCGATGAACTAGGCATCTCCTGATTAGATGAGGTAGCCATATCCTTCATGGGAAAGATATCTTCAAAGAAAGTCGCATCATTCGACTCCATGATCGCATCGACATGCATGTCAGGTACTTTAGATTTTACAACCAAGAATCTATAGCCAATGCTATGAAAAGCATATCCCAGGAAAACACAATCCACGGTCTTTGGTCCAAGCTTCCGCTTCTTTGGAATTGGAACATTGACTTTCGCCAAACAAGCCCATGTTCACAGATAAGAGAGTTTTAACCTTTTCTTCTCCCATTCCTCGAATGGAGTTATCTCTTTGTTCTTTATGGGGGACTCGATTTAGGACATGACATGATGTCAATATCGCCTCCCCACCATGCCTTGGAGAGACCCGATGTGTCTAACATGGCGTTAACCAAATCAGTTAGAGTACGGTTCTTTCTTTCGCCACCCCATTTGACCGAGGTGAGTAGGGAGGCGTCCTCTCATGGATTATACCATGTTCCGCACAAAAAAGCATCAAATTCATTGGAAAAATACTCTCCACCACGGTCGGACCTAAGCCTCTTGATTTTTCGATCAAGTTGGTTTTCCACTTTAGCTTTATAGATCTTGAAAAGTTCAAAGCCTCATCCTTAGATTTCGTAAGATACACACGGCGGTATCTAGTGGAGTCGCCAATTAACGTCATGAAATATTTTTCCACCTTTTGTCAAAACACCATTCATTTCACATAGATCTGAATGTATAAGTTCTAGTGGTGCAAGATTTCTCGTCTCCATGATCACGTGAGACTTACGAGGTTGCTTATCTTGCACGCACACTTGACACTTAGATCCCTTGACATGGTGAAACTAGGGATTAAGTTCAACTTCGCTTAGTCGCGACATGCAACCAAAGTTAACATGACAAAGACGTGAATGCCACACATTTGATTCACTATTGTTGCAAATATGATTAACAACTTTATTGCAAACGTCTAACAAGGATAAACGAAATAGGCCTCCTGACTCATAGCCTTTACCAACAAGGTTCCATACTTGGATATTACAAATTTATTTGACTCAAAGACAAGCTTGTAGCCATCTCTACACAGAAGAGATCCGCTAACAAGATTTTTATTGACGGAGGGGACATAATGCATGTTCTTGACCGCACGATCTTCCTCAAGTAAACTTCAGATCGACCGTGCCAACACCACGAACAGAAGCACTTGAACCGTTGCCCATCAACACGATTGAAGTCCCTGCGGCCTGATAAGACGAAAACATGGAAATATCACCGCATACATGCACATTAGCACCCGTGTCAATCAACCAATCAGGAGAACGACATACTGAAAGAATAGTGGGAAATATACCATACCCAGCATCCTTCATGTCAGTGTCTCCAATGACAACATTAGCGGTCTTGCCGCCTTTCCTGTGATGACGCTTGTCATAGCGATTAGGGCAACTAGGAGCCCAATGATCGGGATCTCCACACACATGACAAGCACCTTTCTTCTTGCCATTCTTCTTCTTGAAGTTCGTGTGTTGCACAGCCTTGTTCTTCCCATCAAACTTTGCTTTTCCATCAAGCTTGCCCTTGTTCTTGAACTTGTGGGGCTGGAAGTTCTGCTCGTACTACATTGGCACCAGATCCTCCTCAATACCTCGAGCACGTGTGTCCTTTGCTCTCGCCTTTTCTTCCACATCAAGAGTACCAATGAGATCCGAACGGAAAACTCCTGTTTCTTATGCTTCAAGATAGTAGCAAAGTTCCTCCATGAAGGAGGAAGCTTAGTGATGATACCGGCAACAAACTTGTCCGTAATATGCAATTGAAGTGCTCAAGTTCTCTAGCAAATGACTATATCTCATGAGCCTGCTCAACCACGGAGCGCTCTTCACCATCCGTAATCATAGAATTGCTCCATGATGTACAGCTCTGCCGCATCCGAAACCCCAAACTTGGCCTCGAGTGCGTCCCACATATCTTTTCCATTGTCAATTGACGCATAAGCATGAACTATGTTCTCACCAAGAACACTCAAGAGAGCAGCCTTAAACAGAGTATCCATTTTCTGAAAAGCTTGTGCCTGTTGGGCATCTTGCTCTCCTTCAGGTTTGCCAAGAGTGGCGTCATAACAGCTCATGGTTTGAAACCATAAGATTGCTCTCACGCGCCACCTCTTATAGTGGATACCCTCAAACATAGGAGGTCACATGGAAGCAGCAAAACCACTCGGGGTAAATTTCCTATAATAAGGTTTTTGGATTGTTGGAAATATGAGCAATTTACCGAATGATTTTATTAACAAAAATACTAGATAAAGCATGACTAAAATAGCAAATATAAAGCAAGTCATGCAATCTGACAGAGAGAAGGTAAACATAAATGCATATATGAACTTGAGGTAAACACATCTAGAACATACACTAGATGAAGTTGCTTATCTGAAAATGTAACCTAACATACGTAGGGGCGTAAACTAGAGCCAAGAACTGTAGGAGGACTTCTAGCAGAAAGGAGAAGAACACGTACGGCACAACAGCAGCAGAAGCGTTGGACTTGGGGTCGGTGTCCTCGCCTGCCATGTCGTCGAGGAGGTCATGGACGTCGGGGAAGAAGTCGTCGTCGGGGAAGTAGTCGTCGGTGACCGGATCGTCCGTGATGAAACATCCAGTAGTCGCGCTGAGCGCTCCCCAAAAACCTTATCACCCTTCTCCCGTACATGACTCAAAAAGTGCGGTCTCGGAGGCCTACTGTCCCGACGTGCGGTGCACGCCACAAGCCGGGATGAGGAAGAACATAGCAACAAAGAAGGTGCTCGTGAACTTGTGGCGAGAGGAGGAAGAGATTCTGGTGCATCTCTCGGGAGGAGCGACCTCCCTTTATAGGCGCAAGAGAAGGAGGCGAGAGGCTGCGCCTGAGCTGAAGAGAATGAGGGAGATGAAACGAACAGCAGCATGCGAAGAGGTGCGCCGTCAGATTCAATCTCCACTACAACAAACGCTTTCAGCTTGTGCGTCTTTCAGATACCCGTAGTGCGTGGCAAAAATTAGACATCGGCTCGGCTCATTCCCGCAACCCGCGCCCGCAACCCGCGGCGCGGCGCGGCGCGTCGTGACGAGGCGAGGCGTGGCGTGGCGAGGCAGGCGGCGGAGGAGGAGCGCGCATGGATGTCCCTCTTGTTCTCATGCTCATACAAGTGGGGAAAGAACCTCCCTTATAAGGAGGTCCAATTCCCACTCAACTAGCAATGTGGGGCTAAACTTTAGTAGTATCCCTTGCCTTGCACAAATGGGCTAAGTGGGCCTCTAGGATTTATTAGGAATTTCTGAAATAGTTATTGGGCTGCCCCAATATAGACTAAATTCCAGCAATCCCCACCGGATCCCGAGAGGCACACAGAATTTGCCTTTGGTTCCAAAACACTGCTTTTATATACCGGTATCGCAATGGAGACTGTTAAGTTGAACTTCCACCTAGATCTCTATGCTACACTAGTAAGCAACTTGAACAAAGGGATCGGGCCTTGAATCGCAAGTTTTCTCGCGAATCTAGCTTCACATAAAGCCTTGACGGATACGTGGTTACCGTGGGTCTTCCCTGCGGGTGGAGCTTATGCGTCATACTCCGTGACCTTTCATGAGTTTACTAGAGAGAACCCTACTCTCATAGATTGCGACGTTTGACAATCAGACTCATATAGGTGTGTTCTTTAAAAGGTGTTCTGCAGGATAACATCTCTGCTTAAATAAGCCACTTAGAACACATTAAGATATACATCAACCTGCCATGCAGATTAGGAGAGTATTGCATCTTCATGGAGTGGTATTGTGAATAGTAGGGATACTCTCCTCTCGGGCCACAACAGCTTGTCTTCCACATCTAATTTACGCGATCTCCGATCACAAAGAATAGGTTACCACCGTGAACAACTCATATTGTGGGTCTCATACCCATCTCCCTTGATGCATTATCTATCACATTACGTGATAGACCCTTAGTAAAAGGATCTCGCCAGATTTTTAGACGCTTTGGATATAATCCAACGCAATAACTCGTAGTTTTTCATTTTCTGACAGACTTTAACCTTCTCTCGAACGTGTCTTGATGACTTCATGTTATCCTTTGAGCTGCTCACTTTCGTGATCACAGCTTTGATTGTCGCAGTTCATAAGGACACCTTGCATGAGTTTCTCAACAACCGGCAAGTCATTCTAGAGCCGTGAAGCCAATCTGCTTCAACCGTAAATGTATCTAGTGTGAGTTCTGCTTCCATTGTTGACCTCGTTAAGATGGTCTCGCTTGCAAGACTTCCAAGAAACAGCACCACCTCCATGAGTGAATACATATCCGCCGTGGCCTTTATCTCATCAAAGATCTGAGATCCAGTTTGAGTCACTATATTCTTCAAGCACCTTTGGTGCCCGTGTAGTGAATTCCATAATTTGCAAAGGTTTTCAAATAACGCAAAACTCTCTCTAGAGCTTTCCAATGCACATCTCCTGGTTTTCAGACAAACCGACTCAGTTTGCTAACAACAAAAGAGATGTCAGGTCTTGTAGCACTGGCTAAGTACATAAGCGAGCCAATAATCTGAGAATACTTCAATTGATCTCTAGCAATTCTTCGAAGCTAGCATCATATGGTGTTGGAGAGGGCTTGCAGTCACTATAGCCAAAGCGACTCAAGATCTTTTCCACATAGTGAGATTGAAGCAATGTAATCCCACCATCATCATCTCTCAACAACTTGATGTTCAAAATGACATCAGCCACTCCTAAATCCTTCATCTCAAAACAATGAGATAGAAAATCCTTGACCTCCTTAATAACATTCAGATTTGTTCCGAAAATCAGTATGTCATCAACATACAAGCAAAGCATAACTCCCTCACCCCACCATGGCGATAGTACACACATTTGTCGCCTTCTGTTCACAACAAAGCTCAGCATTTGTTAAAGTTCTTTCGAACTTCTCATGCCACTGCTTTGGGTGCTTGCTTGAGTCCATACAAAGACTTCAAAGAACTTGCACACTTTCCCTTCCCGACCATCTATTACAAAGCCATCTGGTTGTTCCATATAAATTTCCTTATCCAACTCTCCATTTAGGAAAGCAATCTTAACATCCATCCGATTTAACGAGAAGACCATGTGAGGCAGCTAGTGAAAGTAGAACTCGAATAGTGGTCAGTCGAGCCACCGGTGAGTAAGTATCAAAGAAGTCTTCACCTTCCTTTTGGGTATAACCCTTAGCCACGAGCCGAGCCTTGTACTTTTCGATAGTACCATCAGGCCTAAGCTTCTTCTTGAATACCCATTTGCATCCTATAGGTTTGCACCCATAAGGACGATCAGTTATCTCCCAAGTTTCATTCGCCAAGATGGAATCCATCTCTCATTAACTGCTTCCTTCCAAGAGTCAAGATCTTCGATGCATAGGCCTCTGAAATAGAACTGGAGTGTCATCTATGAGATACACAAGAAAATCATCACCAAAGGACTTTGCAGTCCTCTGTCTCTTGCTCCTAGTATGAACTTCATTGTTCTCCTCCACAGGACTTTCAAAGTGTTCCATCGAAATGCCAGGTTCGGTAATTGTAACGGGTTCCTGATTCGATGAACTAGGCATCTCCTGATTAGATGAGGTAGCCATATCCTTCATGGGAAAGATATCTTCAAAGAAAGTCGCATCATTCGACTCCATGATCGTACCGACATGCATGTCAGGTACTTTAGATTTTACAACCAAGAATCTATAGCCAATGCTATGAAAAGCATATCCCAGGAAAACACAATCCACGGTCTTTGGTCCAAGCTTCCGCTTCTTTGGAATTGGAACATTGACTTTCGCCAAACAAGCCCATGTTCACAGATAAGAGAGTTTTAACCTTTTCTTCTCCCATTCCTCGAATGGAGTTATCTCTTTGTTCTTTGCGGGGACTCAATTTAGGACATGACATGATGTCAATATCGCCTCCCCCCACCATGCCTTGGAGAGACCCGATGTGTCTAACATGGCGTTAACCAAATCAGTTAGAGTACGGTTCTTTCTTTCGGCCACCCCATTTGACCGAGGTGAGTAGGGAGGCGCCCTCTCATGGATTATACCATGTTCCGCATAAAAAGCATCAAATTCATTGGAAAAATACTCTCCACCACGGTCGGACCTAAGCCTCTTGATTTTTCGATCAAGTTGGTTTTCCACTTTAGCTTTATAGATCTTGAAAAGTTCAAAGCCTCATCCTTAGATTTCGTAAGATACACACGATGGTATCTAGTGGAGTCGCCAATTAACGCCATGAAATATTTTTCCACCTTTTGTCAAAACACCATTCATTTCACATAGATCTGAATGTATAAGTTCTAGTGGTGCAAGATTTCTCGCCTCTCATGATCACGTGAGACTTACGAGGTTGCTTATCTTGCACGCACACTTGACACTTAGATCCCTTGGCGATGGTGAAACTAGGGATTAAGTTCAACTTCGCTAGTCGCGACATGCAACCAAAGTTAACATGACAAAGACGTGAATGCCACACATTTGATTCACTATTGTTGCAAATATGATTAACAACTTTATTGCAAACGTCTAACAAGGATAAACGAAATAGGCCTCCTGACTCATAGCCTTTACCAACAAGGTTCCATACTTGGATATTACAAATTTATTTGACTCAAAGACAAGCTTGTAGCCATCTCTACACAGAAGAGATCCGCTAACAAGATTTTTATTGACGGAGGGGACATAATGCATGTTCTTCACCAAGACGATCTTCCCTCAAGTAAACTTCAGATCGACCGTGCCAACACCACGACAGAAGCACTTGAACCGTTGCCCATCAACACGATTGAAGTCCCCGGCCCGATAAGACGAAAACATGGAAATATCACCGCATACATGCACATTAGCACCCGTGTCAATCAACCAATCAGGAGAACGACATCTTGAAAGAATAGTGGGAAATATACCATACCCAGCATCCTTCATGTCGGTGTCTCCAATGACAACATTAGCGGTCTTGCCGCTTTTCCTGTGATGACGCTTGTCATAGCGATTAGGGCAACTAGGAGCCCAATGATCAGGATCTCCACACACATGACAAGCACCTTTCTTCTTGCCATTCTTCTTCTTGAAGTTCGTGTGTTGCATGACCTTGTTCTTCCCATCAAACTTTGCTTTTCCATCAAGCTTGCCCTTGTTCTTGAACTTGTGGGGCTGGAAGTTCGCATACGTACCACATTGGCACCAGATCCTCCCTCAATACCTCGAGCACGTGTGTCCTTTGCTCTCGCCTTTTCTTCCACATCAAGAGTACCAATGAGATCCTAACGGAAAACTCCTGTTTCTTATGCTTGATAAGGTAGCAAAGTTCCTCCATGAAGGAGGAAGCTTAGTGATGATACCCCGCAACAAACTTATGCCGGTAATATGCAATTGAAGTGCTCAAGTTCTCTAGCAAATGACTATATCTCATGAGCCTGCTCAACCACGGAGCGCTCTTCACCATCCTGTAATCATAGAATTGCTCCATGATGTACAGCTCGGTGCGGCATCCGAAACCCCAAACTTGGCCTCGAAAAGGCCCCACATATCTTTTCCATTGTCAATTGACGCATAAGCATCAACTATGTTCTCACCAAGAACACTCAAGAGAGCAGCCTTAAACAGAGTATCCATTTTATGAAAAGCTTGTGCCTGTTGGGCATCTTGCTCTCCTTCAGGTTTGCCAAGAGTGGCGTCATAACAGCTCATGGTTTGAAACCATAAGATTGCTCTCACGCGCCACCTCTTATAGTGGATACCCTCAAACATATGAGGTCACATGGAAGCAGCAAAACCACTCGGGGTAAATTTCCTATAATAAGGTTTTTGGATTGTTGGAAATATGAGCAATTTACCGAATGATTTTATTAACAAAAATACTAGATAAAGCATGACTAAGATAGCAAATATAAAGCAAGTCATGCAATCTGACAGAGAGAAGGTAAACATCGTCTGCATATAAGAACTTGAGGTAAACACATCTAGAACATACACTAGATGAAGTTGCTTATCTGAAATGTAACCTAACATACGTAGGGGCAGAAACTAGAGCCAAGAACTGTAGGAGGACTTCTAGCGTAAAGGAGAAGAACACGTGACTACAACAGCGTGAAGCGTTGGACTTGGGGTCGGTGTCCTCGCTTTGCCATGTCGTCGAGGAGGTCATGGACGTCGGGGAAGAAGTCGTCGTCGGGAAGTAGTCGTCGGTGACCGGATCGTCCGTGATGAAACATCCGATGGTCGCAGAGCGCCCCAAAAACCTTATCACCCTTCTCCCGTACATGACTCAAAAAGTGCGGTCTCGGAGGCCTACTGTCCCGACGTGCGGTGCACGCCACAAGCCGGGATGAGGAAGAACATAGCAACAGCGCAGTGCTCAGGAACTTGTGGCGAGAGGAGGAAGAGATTCTGGTGCATCTCTCTGGGAGGAGCGACCTCCCTTTTATAGGCGCAAGAGAAGGAGGCGAGAGGCTGCGCTGGGAGCTGAAGAGAATGAGGGAGATGAAACGAACAGGCAGCATGCGAAGAGGTGCGCCGTTCGTATTCAATCTCCACTACAGCGAAACGTTTCAGCTTCTGCGTGCCCTTTCGTATACCCGTAGTGCGTGGCAAAAATTAGACATCGGCTCGGCTCATTCTCAAGAACCGCGCCAAGACCCAGCGGGCGCGGGCGCTGGCCGTGACGAGGCGAGGCGTGGCGTGGCGAGGCAGGCGGCGGAGGAGGAGCGCGCATGGATGTCCCTCTTGTTCTCATGCTCATACAAGTGGGGAAAGAACCTCCCTTATAAGGAGGTCCAATTCCCACTCAACTAGCAATGTGGGGCTAAACTTTAGTAGTATCCCTTGCCTTGCACAAATGGGCTAAGTGGGCCTCTAGGATTTATTAGGAATTTCTGAAATAGTTATTGGGCTGCCCCAATATAGACTAAATTCCTGCAATCCCCACCGCATCCCAGAGGCACACAGAATTTGCCTTTGGTTCCAAAACACTGTTTTATATACCAGATCGCAATGGAGACTGTTAAGTTGAACTTCCACCTAGATCTCTATGCTACACTAGTAAGCAACTTGAACAAAGGGATGGGCCTTGAATCGCAAGTTTTCTGCGAATCTAGCTTCACATAAAGCCTTGACGGATACGTGGTTACCGTGGGTCTTCCTCATGGTGGAGCTTATGCGTCATACTCCGTGACCTTTCATGAGTTTACTAGAGAACCCTACTCTCATAGATTGCGACGTTTGACAATCAGACTCATATAGGTGTGTTCTTTAAAAGGTGTTCTGCAGGATAACATCTCTGCTTAAATAAGCCACTTAGAACACATTAAGATATACATCAACCTGCCATGCAGATTAGGAGAGTATTGCATCTTCATGGAGTGGTATTGTGAATAGTAGGGATACTCTCCTCTCAGTTGGCCAACAGCTTGTCTTCCACATCTAATTTACGCGATCTCCGATCACAAAGAATAGGTTACCACTGTGAACAACTCATATTGTGGGTCTCATACCCATCTCCCTTGATGCATTATCTATCACATTACGTGATAGACCCTTAGTAAAAGGATTCGCCAGATTTTTAGACGTTTGGATATAATCCAGCATAATAACTCCGGAGTTTTTCATTTTCTGACAGACTTTAACCTTCTCTCAACGTGTCTTGTTGACTTCATGTTATCCTTTGAGCTGCTCACTTTCGTGATCACAGCTTTGATTGTCGCAGTTCATAAGGACACCCGTACAGGTTTCTCAACAACCGCAAGTCATTCAAGAGCCGCAAAGCCAATCTGCTTCAACCGTAGCTGTATCTAGTCTTTGTGAGTTACGCTTTCATTGTTGACCTCGTTAAGATGGTCTGCTTGCAAGACTTCCAAGAAACAGCACCACCTCCATGAGTGAATACATATCCGCTCATGGCCTATATCTGAAATAGTTATTGGGCTGCCCCAATATAGACGAAATTCCAGCAACAAGCCGACTCATGAGTAGGTGGCGTTGGGATCGGAAATTCGGGCACGCCGAGCACGAGCGGCCGTTCGCGCGGTGATTCATGCATGTCTACTGGAAAATTGTGAAAAACCACCCGTAATTCATATACACTATGACTACATCGGAGTACGGTCGAGTATACATGTCGGTTTTGTACAGATACGTCATAATGTACTGCTGTATTATTCTTTCTTTGACTATGGGTGGACCTTATATGTTTGCTTCTTTGTTTCCTGTTCATCTCCTTCCTGCTGTCTCGGCATTCTTAATTTAGACGAACTCTTCTTCCTTTTGTACATCGTCACTGTTGTTTCATCTTCTCTCATCCAATGCTTTCTGTCCCCTTCGCATTTAGTAATTTATAAAAAGCGTACGTGCGCTTTCTTGCGCGGTCTTATATAAAAACATTTTGATCACATGGTTGCACTTGCAGTTACCATATAGAAGCACAAACCCAAATGACATAAATATTTAAAACTTGAAACACCAATATCATGTATTCGAACCCATTTTTTGCATGGTTCATGTATACGAACCTCACAAGTAAAGATTATACTTCAAATGGAAGATTAAGACTTAAACTACTAATAATACACCCACTTATAAGGCATAATATTATACAATTGTTGTCACATATAGGTCTTGCCTTTTGAAGGTCTTTAGCAGGCATGACAAAAAGGAAGAGAGGCACACTAATATCTTCCAAGCTTTATCAATCTTACGGAATCCAAAAGAAAGAAGCTCATTGCAAGAATTATATATCAAGTGTTACATCTCAAATAATGTCAGGAGGCCGACCCCAATATGCACATAGATCTTGACCCAGTGGCATCATATTCACCTTGAATATGGACAATTTGTTTTATTTAAAAAAATGCAAGTGCTCGTGACTTCAAACACCAACAAGAACAAACATGGCCTGCATTTTGCCTTTTTGCCTACAAGTGCCCGACTTCAAGTTCAATTCACCTGGGATGGATGTTTAGTCCCATACAAAAAAACTAAAATAATGCCTACAAGTCTATTGTCAAATAGCTTTATACAATATTTATCTTGAAAATATAGCAATATATCACGGACATGCAAAACAATGAAAATAGACAATAATAATCTAGCATGTCACATTTTGAGCGTCAAGCATTTCTGGAAAACACACACAATAATAAGCATGGTTAGAACCTGTATCAAGAAATTAACATAACCAACTGCGAGTAAAAGGTAACATTGGGAGTTGGGATAAAAACAGTAATTTTAAAGTAGGTTCATGATTTTCCTGAGGGTACAGTCCATAAGGCCCAGGTATAAAGTCATTGTGAGTATTCATATGAAAACTCGATGCATGATAACATGATTACAATATTAATATACATAAGCCAGACTCCAAAAAGAATGGCTACTGATTATGCTAGCACCTTGTTCATTGCTTCTATTTTCTTAACCCTCAAGTGTCTTGTGCAGGTCAATAGTGTGGTGTTATAATATTTGACAGTCCTTCATATATATAAGAGATGAGAAAAGCATAAGCCTGTCTTCTTTAGTACTCATACATCTTGAAAAGGAGTAAGTAGTACAAATTAAAAATGAGTTTAACAAAATCATGAAAAGGAGCATACCTTTTGATTCAAAGTGTCGATACATCTTGAAGGCCACTCATGTTTGCTTCCGGAGAAGGCCAACCACGAGCAAAAATATGTAGGAATCAACAGTTCTAGCCGACCCAATCCAATCACGGCCATTTCAGAGGCATATCATCACGAATAAACACCAGAATGGAGCGGCAATAGTAGGGGACCAAGAAAAAGCAAGCAAGGCAATCAACACGTGAAGAACACCGCAACAACTACTGAGACCTGTCACGACCGGTTTTTCAATAAAATGCTTATTGAGAAACCGATCTTTGGGTTCCAGTATAAGAAGAATTTCTCCTTACTTGTAGACAAATACTTGATTACACAAGGCCAGTAGCATTAAATATATTACAGGGTTGAGCTGAGGCTGCTCAACGATTTATTACAAACACGCCAATATTGTACATAAGGGCGGTTATGATACATGGGTGTGGTGGCATACTACTGACTCGAGATATAAGTGATGGAAATATCACAGTGGAGTGGATAACATGACTCCTAAACTGGCAGCTCATCGAGCGTCGAGGTGAGGCTCGATGAATTTATTTGGGTAGCGGAAGCGGATATAATACAGTGACCAAATCCAGGATCGCACGGGATTGACTGGGACTCCTCTAGGCGTCGGACTCGCTATCGAACTCTTCATCCATGAGATCGCCTTCGTCAACATCTGGCCAAATCAACAAGCCAGGTGAGTACTTTGAAAGTACTCGCAAGACAGTTCAGACATAAGATATAACAAATGCAAGCATGAATGCGTCATGAGCAAATAGCAATGCACACTCAAATAATAAATATTGCACGACATGATAAGTAAAAAGGAAGTCGGGCGGTAGTCCTCCCGAAATCCCAACAAAACAACTGAAAACCGATCGCGTGTCTGGAGGGACGCCTCGAAGGGCAAACAAATAAATTATCATGCCGCAGTCGGGCGTCTAAGCGACACCACATAAAGGGTTTATATTGAAAATAAATAACAAGAGTGCCACAGTCGGACGTCTGAGCGACATCGCAGAAAAGGGCTTATATTGAAAGTAAATAACAAGCGTGCCACAGTCGGACGTCTGAGCGACATCGCAGAAAGGGCTTATATTGGAGGTAAATAACAAGCGTGCCACAGTCGGACGTCTGAGCGACATCGCAGAAAGGGCTTATATTGAAAGTAAATAACAAGCGTGCCACAGTCGGACGTCTGAGCGACATCGCAGAAAGGGCTTATAGTGAAATTAAATAACAAGCGTGCCACAGTCGGACGTCTGAGCGACATCGCAGAAACGGCTTATATTGAAAGTAAATAACAAGCGTGACACAGTCGGACGTCTGAGCGACATCGCAGAAAGGGCTTAAATTTCATTATTCATATCTGATAAATTCACGAAGATATAATACTCATAGGAAATATTCGACACATAATAATAAACGGGTTAGTCCATCCACAGGAATAAACATTTAGTCGGACTTAACACTCATGTGGTTCACCGGAGTTTTTGTCACCGAGACTGACACTAACAAGATAAGTTGAACATAGTACCTGGACATGGATAAGATGATTCAAAGGATTTTGGACTCTGCAGAGTTTGTACTAATTATCCACAGCCAACGGATTTCCGTAGTCACGAAGGACTAGTTCCATTTATGGTATTTCGGTAGAAACACATCCAACCAGTACACACCCATCCCACCTCACGATGCCAGGAACCACCCTAGGCAACGTTCAAGAAAAACTTTGAGACGGGGAGATCACAACCTCGAATAGCATGGGATCAAATTTATATACGCGCGCTCTAAGGGGTGCCCCCCTCTCGGTCCCAACCGGAAACACCCATGCCCCTTGACGGGATGACTGGCTTTAATCCAGGGCCATGGAACCCTCATCACGGCCTCTCTATTTGGTGTGTACCAGGAAAGAGGTTTGCAACTTACTAAGCCATATCCCTTGCGGAAAACATGTGGTAGTACAGGAAGGGAAAACGGATGGAAACGTGACTTGATTCACGTTGACACTGGAGTCAAATAGTCTGGCATAAGACTTGCATGCTACAACACTGCCATCTTACCCATTCTCATGCCATCACATGGTCATGCAAATTCATATCCAACAACATATGGATTTTCGAAACTCACTTGCCTCAACTTTGCATGTAATATAACATTTATCGAAAAGCTCATAAACATGCCATGAAACTACTTAATGCAAACATGCAACGAACACTCATCATATCAAAAGTTCAAACATGCTTGCCTGGTTCGGAGTAGTCGGAGTCTAGCTTGGTGAAGTTCGCGGTTCCGTCACCTCCTCCGGTATCTACGGTATAAGAAAATACGTACTAACGTAAATACCGTGAGTGCACAAAAAAGTGTTCCAAATATTTTTCAAATAAATATGACAAAACAATAGACAGAAAAAAAAAGATGACAGAAAAAGAATCAATCAAAAATCAGTTTCTGTTTAAAAGTTATAAAGGTTTTAATCCAGGGAAACATCTATAATGAAACAGAAAGTTTCCAGGGGCCAACTTATAAAAAACAGGAAACGCTTCGGCTAAAAATCCGTCAACTGCAAAGGAGACGTACTCTGCCCGAAGGCGTTTTCAGAAAACGGTTCGAAAAAAAAGAAAATACTGACGAGGGGTCCCACCCGTCAGGTTTGAAATTTCAAACGGGGGAGAAGCAGAGCTCGTCGGCGCCCGAGAGCTGCGGTGGTCGCCGGCGGCGATCCACGGCGAGTTAGGAGGATCGGAGAGTACCTACGTGATCAGCGTGACCTTCCGCGTCTGCGGGTGGTGGTGGTGGTCGTCTGCGAGCACCACGTCAACGGCGGTCTTTGCTCTGGCGGCCGGCGGCTCGGGTGAAGATGGATCTTGTCGGGGAGGGCTGCGGAGGTCAAATTGGAGCTTGGGTTAGATCACTGGGTGCATGAGAAGACTACCGACGAGGTTTGGGAGGCGGGGATGGCCTCACCGGAGTGGATCGAGCTGGTGGCCGAGGCGGATCGGGGCGGCCGGAGTTGGGGGAGGAGACCTCCTCGAGGTCCTCCTGGTGGCTTGGCGGGGTTCTGGTGAGGAGTAGAGGTGGTGCGTGCTAGATAACGAGCTCGGGACCTCATTTTATAGGCGATCCGAGGTGGTGGTCGTGAACGGAAATCTCCGGTGATGGTTACGGCGACGCAGTGCTTGGTCGGGGAGTTTAGGAGGTTGGGCATCAACGTGGAGGTCCATGGGTTTCGTTTAGAAGCTAACCTTGGTTGGATTAGGCGCGCTGGGTGGTTTCGACAGAACAAGGCGGCGCGGGCCCGTCGGCGGCAGAGGGCGCACCCTGTGCTTGCCGGGCCACGGCGACGGTGCTGTGGTGTGCGCTGGCATGCATTAGGCCACGCGGAGGGCTGGGGTGCGTTGGGCGGCGCAGAACGGCGTAGAGAGCTGGCGCTAGCTCCGTTGGCCGCCACGGGTGGCTCTGCCACCACAGAAGCTGCCGGCTTCGGCGAGGCTCGCCGCCACCGACACCTGTGCCCGTCCAAGAGAGCGTGCGGTGCTCTGGTTAAGGAGGAGAGGCCGTGCGCAACGCGCCAGGGTGCACTGGTGATCGGTGACAAGCCACTGACGAAAAACGACACTGACTAAACTCTGAATCTCTGAATTTACTGAAAGTGTACAGGAACAGTGCCGGCCCAGTGATTGATGAAATGATTCAAGCATGAGAAGAATTTATATGGGGCTGATCTTTGGTGTGGTGGCTTCTCAAAGCACCTGGGGGCTGCCTGAGTTTTGGTGGAATTTTTGGTGAAAGGAAAATATGAATTTCACCAAAAATGATGAATCTGGTCCAAACTTGCACAGGTTGAAACTTGAAAATTTTGAAAAGAGGAAGAGTGGATCTTGATGGATCTAGGTTGGGGGTGCTAGGGACTATCCAGAGGAGTTGGTTTGAGATCAAAACTCAAAGGAAATCAGGTACTTCCTTTGTAAATCATCTAGGCTTAGAATAATGGACATAATTGTTTTGGGGGATAAAATAAATGAAATAAAATCCAAAAATGGGTTGAACCTGTTGGAACAGAATGTTTGGGTTGCCCCAAAGTGGAGAGAGGGCATGGTAAAACAATGGATGGTTTCAAAACAAAAGAGTAGCCCCAAAACCCATAGGGTTTCGTTTTAAAAGAAAATAAATTCCAAAAATATATTTGAGATGGGGAAAAAAAATCAGAAGAAGGGTTTTTAATAACCAAACACCAGGGTTGAAGAAGATACAAAAATAAAATCCTTGCCATGGGGAAATGTTTTGAGAGAGAGAGGTATTTGGAAGGATTTTAAATGACCTCCTTCAAATCAAACAAAGTTTTTGTTGAAAACTAAATAATTTTTTTGGAGTGTTACAACACCTACCCCCTTAGGAAAAATCTCGTCCCCGAGATTTCAGCTGATCCTCAAATAAGTGTGGGTGCTCTGTTCGAAGAAAATCCTCTCTTTCCCAAGTTGCTTCATTCTCGGTGTGATTGCTCCACTGAACTCTGAAAAACTTGATGGTCTTCTGTCGGGTCCTCCTTTCAGATTCCTCCAATATTTTTATCGGACGTTCCCGATAGGTGAGGTCTGGTTGCACGTCAATGTTTTCATGGTATACTTGCTTCTCTGGGTTGCTCTCGCACTTCCTCAACTGCGAGACGTGGAACACGTCGTGGACATCGGATAATTCTTCGGGTAAGTCTACCTGGTAGGCTACCGTGCCTCTTCGTGCCACTATACAGAAGGGTCCGACGAATCTTGGTGCTAGCTTTCCCTTAACCTTGAATCGTTGCAGGCCCCTCATAGGAGATACTCGTAGGTACACAAACTCACCGGGTTCAAAACTGACTCCCCGATGCTTTTGATCGTAATAACTCTTCTGTCGACTTTGAGCTATCTTGAGTCGATCCCTAATTATCTTAACTTTCTCCTCAGCCTCCTTGAGCATGTTTGGGCCGAAGATATGGTTGTCTCCATTTTCTAACCAATTTAGCAGGGTACGACATCTTCGCCCATACAGAGCTTCAAATGGTGCCATTTGCAAGCTAGCTTGGTAACTGTTGTTGTATGCGAACTCCGCGTATGGCAAGCTTTCTTCCCAACTGGTTCCATAGGTGAGGACACATGCTCTCAGCATGTCTTCTAGAATTTGGTTTACGCATTTAGTTTGTCCATCAGTCTGGGGGTGGTATGCGGTACTAAACGCCAGTTGAGTTCCCAGAGCTTGTTGTAATTGATCCCAAAATCGGGAAACGAATTGAGTGCCTGCATGCGATATTATAGTCTTTGGGACTCCATGCAAGCATTTATACGGGAAAGATAAAGCCTGGCAAGCTTGAGTGGTGTGGGTTGTCTTCACGGGGATGAAGTGTGCCACCTTAGTCGATCTATCTGTGATGACCCATATGGCATCATTCCCGTGTCGTGACCGAGGTAGTCCAACAATAAAATCCATTCCAATCTCGTCCCATTTCCACTCGGGTATCTTATTTGGTTGTAATAGTCCGGCCGGTTTCTAGTGCTCGGCCTTGATGCGTTGACATGAGTCACAGCAGGCAATGAACGTGGCTATGTCCCTTTTTATACCGTGCCACCAAAATTTTTCCTGAAGATCCTTGTACATTTTTGTTCCTCCAGGATGGATTGAATACGGAGCGGTGTGGCCTTCAGCTAGAATTTGCTGTTTAAGGTCCTCGATATTTGATGCATAAAGCCTATCTCCGTACCACAATATTCCCTGCTCGTCTATGATGAATTCTGAGGCCTTGTCCAAACTCACTTTCCGTTTTATGCCTTCAATGCTGGGGTGCCCATGCTGAGCCTCCTTAATCTTTTCTATCAGGGTAGGCTGTATTTCTAAATTCGACACACTGCCTTCGGTGACCATTATTAAGTTGAGTTTAGTAAACTCCTGTCGAAATTCAGGTCTCAGACTTGATAGGTTGTCGTCGTCCGAGCTGGGGTTCCGACTTAGAGCATCCGCCACTACATTTGCTTTTCCTGGATGGTAGTGGATTCCAACATCATAATCCTTCACTAATTCCAACCAGCGTCGTTGCCGTAAATTGAGTTCCGGCTGTGTGAAAATATACTTGAGGCTCTTATGGTGCGTGTATATTTCACAACGATTTCAAGTAGAAAGTGTCTCCACTCTTTGAGTGCATGGATGACTGCTGCCAACTCCAAGTCATGAGTAGGATAATTTTCTTCATGCTTGCGAAGTTGCCTGGAAACATACGCGACTACCTTGCCTTCTTGCATCAATACGCATCCGAGGCCCTTCCGGGATGCGTCAAAATACACCTCAAAATTCTTGTGTATGTCTGGCACAATTAATACTAGTTCTGTCGTTAATTTCCTTTTTAGTTCTTAGAAACTTTTCTCGCAAGCTTCAGTCCATTCAAACTTCTTGTCCTTCTTGAGTAACTGCATCATTGGCTTTGCTATGGTGGAGAATCCTTCAATAAATCTTCGGTAGTATCCTGCCATTCCCAAGAAACTTCGTACGTCCGTTACGCTGGCTGGTGGTTTCCAGCCAAGTACGGCCTTGACCTTTTTCGGGTCTACGGCAATACCTTCTTGGGTCAGTACGTGGCCCAGAAAACCTACCTGTCTTAGCCAAAATTCACATTTGCTGAACTTGGCGTACAATTGATGTTTCCTGAGTTCTCCTAGTACAATTCTGAGATGTTCAACAGCGTTCTTCCGGGTGTCTTGGATTATATCAGGATATCATCGATGAATACCACAACAAACTTGTCCATAAACTTCATAAATACCTTGTTCATGAGGTGAACAAAATATGCGGGGGCGTTTGTTAATCCAAACGGCATTACTGTGAACTCATATAGTCCGTATCACGGAGGTGAAGGCTGTCTTGGGGATATCTTACATTCGCACTTTTAATTGATGGTATCCCGACCTTAAGTCAATTTTTGAGAAGACCTTGGCCTGAGCGAGCTGATCAAATAAATCATTTATCCGTGGCATCGGGTATTTGTTCTTGATTGTGACCATGTTAAGTGCTAGATAGTCTATACACAATCTCAGTGTCCCATCTTTTTTCTTGGCAAATAAAATTGGTGAACCCCAAGGTGAGGAGCTGGCTCGTATATATCCTTTGTCCAGTAATTCTTTTATTTGCTTCTTCAATTCTACCAACTCGGATGGTGCCATTCTGTATGGTTTCTTGTAAATGGGGGCGGTTCCGGGTGCTAGCTCAATGCTGAATTCTATCTCTCGGTCCGGTGGCATGCCTGGTAGTTCTTCGGGGAATACGTCTGGAAATTCACACACTACTGGAACTTTGCTTAACTCAGAAACGTCCACCTTGTTCAATCGGTTGCCGAGATATTTGTCTCTCTTTGGCTGAAACTTTTATTGTCTTCCCGTGATGGTGGGTGAGAATTACGGTCCGGTTGAAGCAGTCAATAAATCCTTTGTTGGTGGTTAACCAATCCATCCCTAGGATGACATCCAGTCCTTTATTTTCCAACACAATAAGGTTGGCGTGAAACTTCAATCCTTCAAACTCAATAACCACACTTTGGCAGTAACTCTGAGTAACTTTCTTAATCCCAGGGGACTTGATGATCATGGATTTTTCCAGGGGAAGCATCGAAAAATCATTTTGCAAAGCAAATCTCTTCGAAATGAACGAGTGAGAAGCTCCAGAATCAAACAAAACCGTGGCAGGTATTTGTGTTGACAGGGAACATACCGAGTACGATATCCAGGGCATTTTGTGCTTCTACTCTGGTCACGTGGTTCAGATGACCCTTCCTGTGGTTGTTATTGGGGTTGAAATTGTTTCGCTTGGGCACTGAATTATTGCCACCGTTGTTCGGCTTTGGGGTCGAGTTCCTTGGCTTGGGGCACTGCTTGGCATAGTGCCCTTCTTCTCCACAAGCGTAGCAAATGCGCTGGGCGATATGTGAACTCCTTGTCCCTTGCATGGAAATTCTTGATTGGGTGTGAAACATTTGTCGTGGGTCTGTGTGTCCCACTTTTCTGAAAAGCCGTGTTGCTTCGGTGGTTGCGAGCAAGAGTGGTCTGGTCCCTCTTGCGTTTGCGAAAATCTTCCAAGCTGCGTCGCTCATTTTCCAAGGTAATCGCTTTATCCACCAGTGTTTTGAAATCTGGGAAAGTGTGCACGACCAGCTGGCATTTAAGCGCGGGTGCCAGACCGTCCAGGAATTTTTCCATCTTCTTGCTTTCAGTCATACGCTCTTCATTAGCGTAGCGAGACAACAGAGTAAACTGATTGTTGTATTCAGTCACCGTCATGGTCCTTTGTTTGAGGTCATCAAACTCCCTCTTCTTGATCTTCATAACACTTTTAGGAATGTGCGCCCCATGAAAACCTTCTTTGAACTCCTCCGAGGTTATATTATTTTCGTTGGGGTGCATGTGTAGGAAATTTTCCCACCATGATGCAGCTACTCTAGTGAGATAGTGCGGTGCATATAGTACTTTCTCACGGTCTGAACACTGTGCAATAATTAATTTTCTTTCCATGTCTCGAAGCCAGTCATCGGCCTCAAGAGGTTTGTCAGTATGAGAAAATGTTGGGGACGTGTCTTCCGTAGCTCGCATAACTTGGATTGCTGCCGATACGGTCCACGGTGATTTTCCATATTGATGACTTGGTTCATTATTTCCTGATGTTGTTGCTGACTCTGTTCATAAAGGCGGCATACTTGGGAAAATGCTGTTTCACTGCCCTGTTGACTTGACTGCCCCTGTGTGAAGTTGTTGCTTGTTTGAGTGCCATAATTTTCCTCTGGCGGATTTGGCATGGAGCGCATCCAAGGACGAGACATTTTTCACTCTAGGGATATATTTCGTAGAACTCATAAGAAAAGAAATTGAGTCATAAAAGTCAATAAATTTATAAAGACGGGAAATTTTTAAATGCTCCGAGATTTTTTAAGAGAATAATCGATTGCGCATGGAGAAGGACTGCTCATTACATATCTTACACGCAAGCAGTAATTATATAATACATCACTCAGGATATGCGTACACATTCCTGACATGTTATTTAGGCTAGTGCACTTCTCCCAGTTCCTACATGATGCGCAAACAAGCTACTTCTCACAACCTATGTACATATAAACATATTGTACAAGTCGGTACATCGCATGGCGGCTCAGCGTACTCAGTCGGAGATGGTAAGGATCTCCCTTGGCCTGCCGAGGGTGAGGCGCAGTGAGACTGGGGACTCAACCTCCTCCTGCTAATAGGCTCCAGACGTGAAGAGCTGCGCTGAGTTGATGGAGCGGGCGCCATAGGCGGAGCAACACGGACTGGAGTGGGCGCAATAGGTGGTGCAGTGCAAACTGAAGTGGGCGCAATGACTTGGTTGAACTCCTCAGTGGTAGGCAGGCGACGAGTAGTGGCGAGAATGGTAGGTGAATAAGATGCCGAGGATGAGACAAAAGTCAGTGGTGGTGCGGTGTGCAGGAGCTCCCTCCTGTTGGCGGCACAGCCATGGACTGAGTCCATGCGGGCAGCCACAAGGTCGTCCACCAGGTTGTCGAAGGCTGCCTCCAGAGCCCGGAGGTACTCGACAAGCATCTCAATAGCTTCGTCTCGCTCTCCTCTGGGGCAAGCGAATGCGTAGTGACAGGTGTATGGCATGTGGCATGGAAGGTAGCGGTAACGACGAGTCTTCATTGAAGGAAGAACATCCCGGAGACGAGCTATCGCCTCACGGGCAGCCATCTGCATAGCATGCCTCTCCGTAGGCATGGCTCTCCCCAAGAACGGGAAGAGGCGTAACTCAACACGCCCTCCCTTGAATTGCACCGCTGCCTGGTGCATGGACAGATCGTTGATCTTGTGCCGGTAGAGTGTGAATATCGGGCGCATCGATGGCCCCATCCCGATCCGGGCGATGAAGGAGAGGAGCTTGACGAACCCCTCAGCACGTTGGCGAACACACTGTGACTCACGAAGGTTGCCGACCATCTACAAAAGTAGGCAAAAATTCTGAATGGTCGATCATAAATTTATCTTGTTGCCGAAAAATGACTACATTTGCAAAAAAAAAATAACTCTATTATGCTAATAACCGATTAGCGATTGCACCTAGTGGCTTCCTACAGTCAGCCTGGCTCTAGTACCAAGTTTGTCACGACCGGTTTTTCAATAAAATACTTATTGAAAAACCGATCTTTGGGTTCCAGTATAAGAAGAATTTCTCCTTACTGGTAGACAAATACTTGATTACAGAAGGCCAGTAGCATTAAATATATTACAGGGTTGAGCTGAGGCTGCTCAACGATTTATTACAAACACGCCAATATTGTACATAAGGGCGGTTATGATACAGGGGTGTGGTGGCATACTACTGACTCGAGATATAAGTGGTGGAAATATCACAGTGAAGTGGATAACATGACTCCTAAACTGGCAGCTCATCGAGCGTCGAGGTGAGGCTCAATGAATTTATTTGGGTAGCGGAAGCGGATATAATACAGTGACCAAATCCAGGATTGCACGGGACTGACTGGGACTCCTCTAGGCGTCGAACTCGCTATCGAACTCTTCATCCATGAGATCGCCTTCGTCAACATCTGGCCAAATCAACAAGCTGGTGAGTACTTTGAAAGTACTCGCAAGACAGTTCGAGACATAAGATATAACAAATGCAAGCATGAATGCGTCATGAGCAAATAGCAATGCACACTCAAATAATAAATATTGCACGACATGATAAGTAAAGGAAGTCGGGCGGTAGTCCTCCGAAATCCCAACAAAACAACTGAAAACCGATCGCGTGTCTGGAGCGACGCCTCGAAGGGCAAACAAATAAATTATCATGCCGCAGTCGGGCGTCTAAGCGACACCACATAAAGGGCTTATATTGAAAATAAATAACAAGAGTGCCACAGTCGGACGTCTGAGCGACATCGCAGAAAAGGGCTTATATTGAAAGTAAATAACAAGCGTGCCGCAGTCGGACGTCTGAGCGACATCGCAGAAAGGGCTTATATTGGTAGTAAATAACAAGCGTGCCACAGTCGTACGTCTGAGCAACATCGCAGAAAGGGCTTATATTGAAAGTAAATAACAAGCGTGCCATAGTCGGACGTCTGAGCGACATCGCAGAAAGGGCTTATAGTGAAAGTAAATAACAAGCGTGCCACAGTCGGATGTCTGAGCGACATTGCAGAAAGGGCTTATATTGAAAGTAAATAACAAGCGTGCCACAGTCGGACGTCTGAGCGACATCGCAGAAAGGGCTAAATTTCATTATTCATATCTGATAAATTCACGAAGATATAACACTCATAGGAAATATTTGACACATAATAATAAACGGGTTAGTCCATCCACAGGAATAAACATTTAGCCGGACTTAACACTCATGTGGTTCACCGGAGTTTTTGTCACCGAGACTGACACTAACAAGATAAGTTGAACATAGTACCTGGACATGGATAAGATGATTCAAAGGATTTTTGACTCTGCAGAGTTTGTACTAATTATCCACAGCCAATGGATTTCCGTAGTCACAAAGGACTAGTTCCGTTTACGGTATTTCGGTAGAAACACATCTAACCAAGACACACCCATCCCACCTCACGATGCCAGAATCACCCTAGGCAACGCTCAAGAAAAACTTTGAGACGGGAGATCACAACCTCGAATAGCATGGGATCAAATTTATATCTGGCACGCTCTAAGGGTGCCCCCTCTCGGTCCCAACGGAAACACCCATGCCCCCGACCGGATGGTGGCTTTAATCCAGGGCCATGGAACCCTCATCACGGCCTCTCTATTTGGTGTGTACCAGGAAAGAGGTTATTAACTTACTAAGCCATATCCCTTGCGGAAAACATGTGGTAGTACAGGAAGGGAAAACGGATCGAAACGTGACTTGATTCACGTTGACACTGGAGTCAAATAGTCTGGCATAAGACTGGCATGTTACAACACTGCCATCTTACCCATTCTCATGCCATCACATGGTCATGCAAACTCATATCCAACAACATATGGATTTTCGAAACTCACTTGCCTCAACTTTGCATGTAATATAACATTTATCGAAAAGCTCATAAACATGCCATGAAACTACTTAATGCAAACATGCAACAAACACTCATCATATCAAAAGTTCAAACATGCTTGCCTGGTTCGGAGTAGTCGGAGTCTAGCTTGGTGAAGTTCGCGGTTCAAATCACCTCCTCCGGTATCTACGGTATAAGAAAATACGTACTAACGTAAATACCGTGAGTGCACAAAAAAGTGTTCCAAATATTTTTCAAATGAATATGACAAAAAACTAGACAGACAAATAAAGATGACAGAAAAAGAATCAATCAAAAATCAGTTTATGTTTAAAAGTTATAAAGGTTTTAATCCAGGGACTCATCTGTAATGAAACAGAAAGTTTCCAGGGGCCAACTTATAAAAAACAGGAAACGCTTCGGCTAAAAATCCGTCAACTGCAACGGGAGACATACTTTGCCCGAAGGCATTTTCAGAAAACGGTTTGAAAAAAAGAAAATACTGACGAGGGGTCCCACCCGTCAGGTTTGAAATTTCAAACGGGGAGAAGCAGAGCTCGTCGGCACCCGAGAGCTGCGGTGGTCGCCGGCGGCGATCCACGGCGAGTTAGGAGGATTGGAGAGTACCTACGTGATCAGCGTGACCTTCCGCATCTGTGGGTGGTGGTGGTGGTCGTCGGTGAGCACCACGTCGATGGCGGTCCTTGCTCCGGCGGACGGCGGCTCGGGTGAATATGGATCTCGTCGGGGAGGGCTGTGGAGGTCAAATTGCAGCTTGGGTTAGATCACTGGGTGCACGAGAAGACTATCAATGAGGTTTGGGAGGCGGGGATGGCCACCGGAGTGGATCGAGCTGGTCGCCGAGGCGGATCGGGGCGGCCGGAGTTGGGGGAGGAGACCTCCTCGAGGTCCTCCTGGTGGCTTGGCGGGGTTCTGGTGAGGAGTAGAGGTGGTGCGTGCTAGAGAACGAGCCCGGGACCTCATTTTATAGGCGACCCGAGGCGGTGGCCGTGAACGGAAATCTCCGGCGATGGTTACGGCGGCGCAGTGCTTGGTCGGGGAGTTTAGGAGGTTGGGCGTCAACGTGGAGGTCCACGGGTTCCGTTTAGAAGCTCCTTGGCTGGATTAGGCGCGCTGGGTGGTTTCGACAGAACGGGCGGCGCGGGCCCGTGGGCGGCAGAGGGCGCGCCCTGTGCTTGCCGGGCCACGGCGACGGTGCTGCGGTGTGCGCTGGCATGCATGAGGCCACGCGGAGGGCTGGGGTGCGTTGGGCAGCGCAGAACGGCGTAGAGAGCTGGCGCTAGCTCCGTTGGCCGCCACGGGTGGCTCTGTCACCGCAGAAGCTGCCGGCGTCGGCGAGGCTCGCTGCCACCGACACCTGTGCCTGTCCAAGAGAGCGTGCGGTGCTCTGGTTAAGGACGAGAGGCCGTGCGCAACGCGCCAGGGTGCACTGGTGATTGATGACAAGCCACTGACGAAAAACGACACTGACTAAACTCTGAATCTCTGAATTTACTGAAAGTGTACAGGAACAGTGCCGGCCAAGTGATTGATGAAATGATTCAAGCATGAGAAGAATTTATCTGGGGCTGATATTTGGTGTGGTGGCCTCTCAAAGCACCTGGGGGCTGCCTGAATTTTGGTGGAATTTTTGGTGAAAGGAAAATATGAATTTCACCAAAAATGATGAATCTGGTCCAAACTTGCACAAAGTTGAAACTTGAAATTTTTGAAAAGAGGAAGAGTGGATCTTGATGGATCTAGGTTGGGGGTGCTAGGGACTATCCAGAGGAGTTGGTTTGAGATCAAAACTCAAAGGAAATCAGGTACTTCCTTTGTAAATCATCTAGGCTTAGAATAATGGACATAATTGTTTTGGGGGATAAAATAAATGAAATAAAATCCAAAAATGGGTTGAACCTGTTGGAACAGAATGTTTGGGTTGCCCCAAAGTGGAGAGAGGGGTTTTTGGGAGAATTTACCACATGAGGCACGGTAAAACAATGGATGGTTTCAAAACAAAAGAGTAGCCCCAAAACCCATAGGGTTTCTTTTTAAAAGAAAATAAATTCCAAAAATATATTTGAGAAGGGGAAAAAATCAGAAGAAGGGTTTTTAATAACCAAACACAAGGGTTGAAGAAGATACAAAAATAAAATCCTTGCCATGGGGAAATTTTTTGAGAGAGAGAGGTTTTTGGAAGGATTTTAAATGACCTCCTTCAAATCAAACAAAGTTTTTGTTGAAAACTAAATAATTTTTTTTGGAGTGTTACAAGACCAGAGTAAAACTTAACCTACACATGTAAAGTACCGCAAAACAGCAACAAAGAATCAAATGACACTATCTGATTCCTATACCCAAGTGTTTGCATTCCCTACTCTTTCTCCTCCAAACTGCAAGCAATCAATGGTAACGGTTAAAGTTAAACTACAAACACGTCTGAACTCATATAGATTCGATCCTAAATAAAGATACTCGCTCGATCCATATTAATTGTCATTGTACTAAGTGAGCGACAATTAATATGGATATGAGGGAGTAAGATTTTTTTAACCAAGGAATAGAATGGCAACAATAAACATAATGGTCTCAAACATATGTTTTTCCACTTAGGCCAACATGCTTTTATGCTCTTTCTATAAAGAGCGCAAATTTCAATCAAACTTGAGAGGAAGAAGCTACAACTTTGCTACCGAAAATTAAAGAATAATACACATCCAAAGGAGAAAAAGCGACACACAGAAAATAAATATCTTGGACAATAATGGCAATCCAGAGAACATGCGTCACAAAACCATGAACGGTTGGAAGCGCAAACTGTACTGCATAAATGCGCGGGCCATTCCAAATCCTACAATTCTAATAATTTAGTCAGAGGTTGAGTAACTAATAAAGCAAGAACCACTCATAGAAGTGTTGAAGGTATGCTCACAAAATAAAATAAAAATGCTTCACCAAATACATAGTAAGTAAGTTGAGAGGTCATTGAACTAGGTTCTTTGAAAGTTAGATTAGTTGAGTTAATTCTGTCAACCTACATGGTAAGAGAATGCCACTCCTAACTAACACATCCTCTAATGTAGTTGCTAGCGCTTCAGAAGGAAATATGTCCTAGAGGCAATAATAAAGTTGTTATTTTATATTTCCTTATATCATGATAAATGTTTATTATTCATGCTAGAATTGTATTAACCGGAAACATAATACATGTGTGAATAAATAGACAAACAAAGTGTCACTAGTATGCCTCTACTTGACTAGCTCGTTGATCAAAGATGGTTAAGTTTCCTAGCCATAGACATGAGTTGCCATTTGATTAACGGGATCACATCATTAGGAGAATGATGTGATTGACTTGACCCATTCCGTAAGCTTAGCACTCGATCATTTAGTATGTTGCTATTGCTTTCTTCATGACTTATACATGTTCCTATGACTATGAGATTATGCAACTCCCGTTGACCGGAGGAACACTTTGTGTGCTACCAAACGTCACAACGTAACTGGGTGATTATAAAGGTGCTCTACTGGTGTCTCCGAAGGTACTTGTTGGGTTGGCGTATTTCGAGATTAGGATTTGTCACTCCGATTGTCGGAGAGGTATCTCTGGGCCCACTCGGTAATGCACATCACTTAAGCCTTGCAAGCATTGCAACTAATGAGTTAGTTGCGGAATGATGTATTACAGAACGAGTAAAGAGACTTGCCGGTAACGAGATTGAACTAGGTATTGAGATACCGACGATCGAATCTCGGGCAAGTAACATACCGATGACAAAGGGAACAACGTATGTTGTTATGCGGTCTGACCGATAAAGATCTTCATAGAATATGTGGGAGCCAATATGAGCATCCAGGTTCCGCTATTGATTATTGACCGGAGACGTGTCTCGGTCATGTCTACATTGTTCTCGAACCCATAGGGTCCGCACGCTTAACGTTACGATGACAGTTTCATTATGAATTTATATGTTTTGATGTACTGAAGGTTATTCGGAGTCCCGGATGTGATCACGGACATGACGAGGAGTCTCGAAATGGTCGAGACATAAAGATTGATATATTGGAAGCCTATATTTGGATATCGGAATCGTTCCGGGTGAAATCGGGATTTTACCGGAGTACCGGGGGGTTACCGGACCCCCTCGGGGGTTAATGGGCCTACATGGGCCCTAAGGGAGAAGAGGAGGGCCGGTCAGGGCAGGTCGCGCGCCCCCTCCCCCCTAGTCCGAATAGGACAAGGAAGGGGGGGGGGCCCTTTCCTCTTTCCCCCTTCCCCTTTCCTTCTCCAACAAGGCAAGAGGGGGGAGTCCTACTCCCGGTGGGAGTAGGACTCCTCCAGGCACACCCCTAGGGGGCCGGCCGCACATCTCCCCTCCCTCCTTTATATACAGAGGCAAGGGGGCACCCCAAGACACACAAGTTGATCTTTGTGATCGTTCCTTAGCCGTGTGCGGTGCCCCCTTCCACCATATTCCACCTCTGTCATATCATAGCGGTGCTTAGGCGAGGCCCTGCGACGGTAGAACATCAAGATCGTCACCATGCCGTCGTGCTGACGGAACTCTTCCCCGACACTTTGCTGGATCGGAGTCTGGGGAACGTCATTGAGCTGAACGTGTGCAAGAACTCGAGGTGCCGTAGTTTCGGTGCTTGATCGGTCGGGCCGTGAAGACGTACGACTACATCAACCGCGTTGTTCTAACGCTTCCACTATCGGTCTACGAGGGTACGTAGACAACACTCTCCCCTCCCATTGCTATGCATCACCATGATCTTGCATGTGCGTAGGAATTTTTTTGAAATTACTACGTTCCCCAACAGTGGCATCCGAGCCTGGTTTTATGCGTATTTGTTATATGCATGAGTAGAACACAAGTGAGTTGTGGGCGATATAAGTCATACTGCTTACCAAAGATGTCATACTTTGGTTCAAGCGGTATTGTTGGATGAAGCGACCGGACCGACATTACGCCAGACGCTTACGCCGAGACCGGTTCTACCGACGTGCTTTGCACATACGGTGGTGGCGGGTGTCGGTTTCTCCAACTTTAGTTGAACCAAGTGCATACGCCCGGTCCTTGAGAAGGTTAAAACAACACTAACTTGACGAACTATCGTTGTGGTTTTGATGCGTAGGTAAGAACGGTTCTTGCTCAGCCCGCAGCCACGTAAAACTTGCAACAACAAAGTAGAGGACGTCTAACTTGTTTTTGCAGGGCATGTTGTGATGTGATATTGTCAAGATGTGATGAGATATAAGTTGTTGTATGAGATGATCATGTTTTGTTGAAGTTATCGGCAACTGGCAGAAGCCTTATGGTTTTCTCTTTATTGCATAAGATGCAAGCGCCAAATAATTGCTTTACTTTATCGCTATGCGATAGCAATAGTTGCAAGAGCAATAGTTGGCGAGACGACCATGTGACTACTCATTGATATAGATCAAGATGATGGAGATCATGGTGTCATGCCGGTGACGATAGAGATCATGACGACACTTTGGAGATGGAGATCAAAGGCGCAAGATGATCATGGCCATGTCATGTCACATATTTTGATTGCATGTGATGTTTATCTTTTATACATCTTATTTTGCTTACTTCGACGGTAGCTTTATAAGATGATCTCTCACTAAATTTCAAGATAAAAGTGTTCTCCCTGAGTCTGCACCGTTGCCAAAGTTCGTCGTGCCTGCACACCACGTGATGATCGGTGTGATAAGCTCTCACGTCCATCTACAACGGGTGCAAGCCAGTTTTGCACATGCAGAATACTCGGGTTAAACTTGACGAGCCTAGCATATGCAGATATGGCCTAGGAACACCGAGACCGAAAGGTCGGCGTGAATCATATAGTAGATATGATCAACATAGTGATGTTCACCATTGAAAACTACTCCATTTCACGTGATGATCGGTTATGGTTTAGTTGATTTGGATCACGTGATCACTTAGATGATTAGAGGGATGTCTATCTAAGTGGGAGTTCTTAAGTAATATGATTAATTGAACTTTAATTTATCATGAACTTAGTCCTGATAGTATTTTGCAAATAATGTTATAGATCAATAGCTCGCGTTGTTGCTTCCCTATGTTTTATATGTGTTCCTAGAGAAAACTAAGTTGAAAGATGTTAGTAGCAATGATGCGGATTGGATCCGTGATCTGAGAATTATCCTCATTGCTGCATAGAAGAATTATGTCCTTGATGCACCGCTAGGTGACAGACCTATTGCAGGAGCAGATGCAGACGTTATGAACGTTTGGCTAGCTCAGTATGATGACTACTTGATAGTTTTGTGCACCATGCTTAACGGCTTAGAATCGGGACTTCAAAGACGTTTTGAACGCGTCATGGACCATATGAGATGTTCCAGAGTTGAAGTTAATATTTCAAGCAAATACCCGAGTTGAGAGATATGAAGTCTCCAACAAGTTCTATAGCTAAAAGATGGAGGAGAATAGCTCAAGCGGTGAGCATGTGCTCAGATTGTCTGCAGGTACTACAATCGCTGAATCAAGTGGGAGTTAATCTTGAGATAAGATAGTGATTGATGTAATTCTCTAGTCACCATCACCAAGTTAGTAGAACTTCGTGATGAACTATAGTATGCAAGGGATGACGAAAACGATTCCCGAGCTTTTCATGATGATGAAATCGATGAAGGTAGAAATCAAGAAAGAGCATCAAGTGTTGATGATTAACAAGACCACTAGTTTCAAGAAAAGGGGCAAAGGGAAGATGGGGAACTTCAAGAAGAATGGCAAGCAAGTTGCTTCTCGAGTGAAGAAGCCCAAGTCTGGTCCTAAGCCTGTGACTAAGTGCTTCTACTGCAAAGGGACTGGTAACTGGAAGTGGAACTGCCCCAAGTATTTGGCGGATAAGAAGGATGGCAAAGTGAACAAAGCTATATTTGATATACATGTGTACTTTACTAGTGTTTATAGCAACCCCTCGGTATTTGATGCTGGTTCAGTTGCTAAGAGTAGTAACTCGAAACGGGAGTTGCAGAATGAACAGAAACTAGTTAAGGGTGAAGTGACGATGTGTGTTGGAAGTAGTTCCAAGATTGATATGATCATCATCGTACACTCCCTATACTTTCGGGATTAGTGTTGAACCTAAATAAGTGTTATTTGGTGTTTGCGTTGAGCATGAATATGATTTGATCATGTTTATTGCAATACGGTTATTCATTTAAGTTAGAGAATAATTGTTGTTCTGTTTACATGAATAAAACCTTATATGGTTACACACCCAATGAAAATGGTCCGTTGGATCTCGATCGTAGTGATACACATATTCATAATATTGAAGCCAAAAGATGCAAAGTTAATAATGATAGTGCAACTTATTTGTGACACTGCCGTTTGGGTCATATTGGTGTAAAGCGCATGAAGAAACTCCATGCTGATGGAATTTTGGAATCACTTGATTATGAATCACTTGATGCTTGCGAACCATGCCTCATGGGCAATGACGAAGACTCCGTTCTCCGAAACAATGGAGCGAGCAACAGATTTGTTGGAAATCATACATACTGATGTATGTGGTCTGATGAATATTAAGACTCGCGACAAGTATCATTATTTTCTGACCTTCACAAATGATTTAAGCAGATATGGGTATATCTACTTGATGAAACATAAGTCTGAAATGTTTGAAAAGTTCAAATAATTTCAGAGTGAAGTGGAGAATCATCATAACAAGAAAATAAAAGTTTCTACGATATGATCGCAGAGGTAAAATATTTGAGTTACGAGTTTGGCCTTCAATTAAAACAATGTGGTATAGTTTCACAAATTTGTGCCACCTGGAACAGCACAACATAATGGTGTGTCCGAACGTCATAACCGTACTTTATTGGATATAGTGCAATCTATGATGTTTCTTACCGATTTACCACTATCGTTTTGGGGCTATGCATTAGAAACAACTGCATTCACGTTAAATAGGGCACCATCGAAATCCGTTGAGACGACGCCTTATGAATTGTGGTTTGGCAAGAAACCAAAGTTGTCGTTTCTTAAAGTTTGGGGTTACGATGCTTATGTGAAAAAAGTTTCATCCTGATAAGCTCAAACCCAAATCGGAAAAATGTGTCTTCGTAGGATACCCAAAGGAGACAGTTGGGTACACCTTCTATCACAAATCCGAAGGCAAGACATTCATTGCTAAGAATGGATACTTTCTAGAGAAGGAGTTTCTCTCGAAAGAAGTGAGTGGGGGGAAAGTAGAACTTGATGAGGTAGTTGTACCTTCTCCCGAATTGGAAAGTAGTTCATCACAGAAATCTGTTCCTGTGAATCCTACACCAATTAGTGAGGAAGTTAATGATGATGATCATGAAACTTCAAATCAAGTTACTATCGAACCTCGTAGGTCAGCCAGAGTAAGATCCGCACCAGAGTGGTATGGTATCCTGTTCTGGAGGTCATGTTACTTGACCATGACGAACCTACGAACTATGAGGAAGCGATGATGAGCCCATATTCCGTGAAATGGCTCGAGGCCATGAAATCTGAGATGGGATCCATGTATGAGAACAAAGTCTGGACTTTGGTTGACTTGCCCGATGACCGGCAAGCCATAGAAAATAAATGGATCTTCAAGAGGAAGACGGACGCTGATAGTAGTGTTACTATCTACAAAGCTAGAATTGTCGCAAAAGGTTTTCGACAAGTTCAAGGTGTTGACTACGATGAGAGTTTCTCACTCGTATCTATGCTTAAGTCTGTCCGAATCATGTTAGCAATTGCTGCATTTTATGAAATCTGGCAAATGGATAAACAAAACTGCCTTCCTTAATGGATTTATTAAAGAAGAGTTGTATATGATGCAACCAGAAAGTTTTTGTCAATCCTAAAGGTGCTAACAAAATATGCAAGCTCCAGCGATCCATCTATGGACTAGTGCAAGCATCTCGGAGTTGGAATACACGCTTTGATAAGTTGATCAAAGCATATAGTTTTATAAAGACTTGCGGTGAAGCCTGTATTTACAAGAAAGTGAGTGGGAGCACTACAAAATTTCTGGTAAGTATATGTGAATGACATATTGTTGATCAGAAATAATGTAGAATTATTCTGCAAAGCATAAAGGAGTATCTGAAAGGAGTTTTTCAAAGAAAGACCTCAGTGAAGCTGCTTACATATTGGGCATAAAGATCTATAGAGATAGATCAAGACACTTGATAAGTTTTTTCAATGAGTACATACCTTGACAAGATTTTTAAGTAGTTCAAAATGGAACAGTCAAGAAAGAGTTCTTGCCTGTGTTACAAGGTGTGAGATTGAGTAAGACTCAAAACCCGACCACGACAGAAGATAGAAAGAGAATGAAAGTATGACTATGAGATTCTATAAAGTATGCCATGCTGTGTGCCAGATCTATTGTATACCTCACCAAGAGTTTGGCAAGAGGGTACAATAGAGATCTAGGAGTAGATCACTGGACAGTGGTCAAAATTATCCTTAGTGGAATAAGGAAATATTTCTCGGTTATGGAGGTGATAAAGAGTTCGTCGCAAAGAGTTACGTTGATGCAAGCTTTAACACCAATCTAGATGACTCTAAGTCTCGATCTAGATACATATTGAAAGTGGGAGCTATCAGCTAGGGTAGCTCCGTGCAGAGCATTGTAGACATAGAAATTTGCAAAATACTTCCGGATCTGAATGTGACAGACCCGTTGACTAAAATTATCTCACAAGCAAAACATACACCTTAATACTCTTAGGGTGTTAATCACATAGCAATGTGAACTAGATTACTGACTCTAGTAAACCCTTTGGGTGTTGGTCACATGTCGATGTGAACTATGGGTGTTAATCACATAAAGATGTGAACTATTGATGTTAAATCACATGGCGATGTGAACTAGATTATTGACTCTAGTGCAAGTGGGAGACTGAAGGAAATATGCCCTAGAGGAAATAATAAAGTTATTATTTATTTCCTTATTTCATGATAAATGTTTATTATTCATGCTAGAATTGTATTAACCGGAAAGATAATACATGTGTGAATAAATAGACAAACAGAGTGTCACTAGTATGCCTCTACTTGACTAGCTCGTTGATCAAAGATGGTTAAGTTTCCTAGCCATAGACATGAGTTGTCATTTGATTAACGGGATCACATCATTAGGAGAATGATGTGATTGCCTTGACCCATTCCGTTAGCTTAGCATTCGATCGTTTAGTATGTTGCTATTGCTTTCTTCATGACTTATACATGTTCCTGTGACTATGAGATTATGCAACTCCCGTTTACCGGAGGAACACTTTGTGTGCTACCAAACGTCACAACGTGAATCGGGTGATTATAAAGGTGCTCTAAAGGTGTCTCGAAGCTTGTTGGGTTGGCATATTTCGAGATTAGGATTTGTCACTCCGATTGCTCGGAGAGGTATCTCTGGGCCCACTCGGTAATGCACATCACTTAAGCCTTGCAAGCATTGCAACTAATGAGTTAGTTGCGGAATGATGTATTACAGAGCGAGTAAAGAGACTTGCCAAGAATTTAGATTGAACTAGGTATTGAGATACCGACGGTCGAATCTCGGGCAAGTAACATACCGATGACAAAGGGAACAACGTATGTTGTTATGCAGTCCGACCGATAAAGATCTGCGTAGAATATGTGGGAGCCAGTATGAGCATCCAGGTTCCACTATTGGTTATTGACCGGAGACGTGTCTCGGTCATGTCTACATAGTTCTCGAACCCGTAGGGTCCGCACGCTTAAAGTTACGATAGCTTTCATTATGAGTTTATATGTTTTGATGTACCGAAGGTTGTTCGGAGTCCCGGATGTGATCACGGACATGACGAGGAGTCTCAAAATGGTCGAGACATAAAGATTGATATATTGGAATCCTATATTTGGATATCGGAATCGTTCCGGGTGAAATCGGGATTTTACCGAAGTACCCGGGGGTTACCGGAACCCCCCCGGGGGTTAATGGGCCTACATGGGCCCTAAGGGAGAAGAGGAGGGCCGGCCAGGGCAGGCCGCGCGCCCCCTCCCCCTAGTCCAAATAGGACAAGGAGGGGGGGCGCCCCTCTTTCATCTTTCCCCCTTCCCCTTTCCTTCTCCAACAAGGCAAGAGGGGGGAGTCCTACTCCCGGTGCGAGTAGGACTCCTCCAGGCGCACCCCTAGGGGGCCGTCCGCACCTCTCCCCTCTCTCCTATATATATGGAGGCAAGGGGGCACCCCAAGACACACAAGTTGATCTTCGTGATCGTTCCTTAGCCGTGTGCGGTGCCCCCTTCCACCAAATTCCACCTCGGTCATATCTTAGCGGTGCTTAGGCGAAGCCCTGTGACGGTAGAACATCAAGATCATCACCACGCCGTCGTGCTGACGGAACTCTTGACCGACACTTTGCTGGATCGGAGTCCGGGAATCGTCATCGAGCTGAACGTGTGCAAGAACTTGGAGGTGCCGTAGTTTCGGTGCTTGATCGGTCGGGCCGTGAAGACGTATGACTACATCAACCGCGTTGTTCTAATGCTTCCGATGTCGGTCTACGAGGGTACGTAGACAACACTCTCCCCTCTCGTTGCTATGCATCACCATGATCTTGCGTGTGCGTAGGAAATTTTTGAAATTACTACGTTCCCCAACAGATAGAGCGAGTAAAGAGACTTGCCGGTAACGAGATTGAACTAGGTATAATGATACCGACGATCGAATCTCGGGCAAGAAACATACCGATGACAAAGGGAATGACGTATGTTGTTATTGCGGTTTGACCAATAAAGATCTTCATAGAATATGTAGGAATCAATATGAGCATCCAGGTTCCACTGTTGGTTATTGATCGGAGATGTGTCTCGGTCATGTCTACATAGTTCTCGAACCCGTAGGGTCCGCACCCTTAATGTTTGATAATGATTTGTATTATGAGTTATGTGTTTTTGGTGACCGAAGATTGTTTGGGGTCATGTATGAGGTCACGGACATGAAGAGGAGTCTCGACATGGTCGAGAGGTAAAGATTGATATATTGGACGAAGGCATTCGGACACTGGAATGGTTTCGGGACGTTTTGGATATTTATCGGAGTACCGAGGGGTTACCGGAACCCCCAGGGAAGTAATGGGCCAACATGGGCCATAAGTGAGAGAGAGGGGAGCCCACAAGGGGTGGCGCACGCCCCCATGGACTGTCCGATTTGCACAAGGGGAAGGGGGGACGCCCCCCCTTTCCTTTCCCCCTCTCCCTCTCCTTCCCTCTTCCCCCCTTCATGAGAAGGAAAAAAGGGGGGCGAATCCTACCAGGAGTGGAGTCCTAGTAGGACCCCTCCTGGCAAGCCCCCTTGGTGGCCGCCCTCCTCCTCCCCTCCTTTATATACGGGGGTAGGGGGGTGAAGGAAATATGCCCTAGAGGCAATAATAGAGTTATTATTTATTTCCTTATTTCATGATAAATGTTTATTATTCATGCTAGAATTGTATTAACCAAAAACTTAGTACATGTGTGAATAAATAGACAAACAGAGTGTCACTAGTATGCCTCTACTTGAATAGCTCGTTAATTAAAGATGGTTATGTTTCCTAACCATAGACATGAGTTGTCATTTGATTAACGAGATCACATCATTAGGAGAATGATGTGATTGACTTGACCCATTCCGTTAGCTTAGCACTTGATTGTTTAGTGTGTTGTTATTGCTTTCTTCATGACTTATACATGTTCCTATGATTACGAGATTATGCAACTCCCGTTTACCGGAGGAACACTTTGTGTGCTACCAAACGTCACAACGTTACTGGGTGATTATAAAGGTGCTCTACAGGTGTCTCCTAAGGTACTTGTTGAGTTGGCGTATTTCGAGATTAGGATTTGTCACCCCGATTGTCGGAGAGGTATCTCTGGGCCCACTCGGTAATACACATCACTATGAGCCTTGCAAGCATTGTAACTAATGAGTTAGTTGCGGGAAGATGTATTACGGAACGAGTAAAGAGACTTGCTAGTAACGATATTGAACTAGGTATTGAGACACCGATGATCGAATCTCGGGCAAGTAACATAGCGATGACAAAGGGAACAATGTATGTTGTTATGCGGTTTGACCGATAAAGATCTTCGTAGAATATGTGGGAGCCAATATGAGCATCCAGGTTCCGCTATTGGTTATTGACCGGAGGCGTGTCTCGGTCATGTCTACATAGTTCTCGAACCCGTAGGGTCCGCACGCTTAAAGTTCGTGACGATTTGTATTATGAGTTTATGTGTTTTGATGTACCGAAGGTAGTTCGAGTCCCGGATGAGATCGGGGACATGACGAGGAGTCTCGAAATGGTCGAGACGTAAAGATCGATATCTCGACGACTATATTCGGACATCGGAAAGGTTCCGAGTGATTCGGGTATTTTCGAGTACCGGAAGTTACGGGAATTCACCGGGAGAAGTATTGGGCCTTATTGGGCCATACGGGAATAGAGGAGAGAGGCCGAAAGGAAGGAGGCGCGCGCCCCCCCTCTGGTCCGAATTGGACAAGGGGTGCAGCCCCCCTTTTCCTTCTCCCTCTCCCCATCTTTCCTTCTCTCCTACTCCGGAAAGGAAAGGGGAATCCTACTAGGACTTGGGAGTCCTAGTAGGACTCCCCACACTTGGCGCGCCCCCTCTAGGGCCGGCCTCTCCCTCCCTCCTTTATATACGGGGGCAGGGGGGCACCTCTAGACACAACAATTGATCTCTTGATCTCTTAGCCGTGTGCGGTGCCCCCCTCCACCATAATCCACCTCGATCATATCGTAGCGGTGCTTAGGCGAAGCCCTGCGTCGGTAGCAACATCATCACCGTCATCACGCCGTCGTGCTGACGGAACTCTCCCTCGAAGCTTGGCTGGATCGGAGTCCGTGGGACGTCATCGAGCTGAACGTGTGTTGAACTTGGAGGTGTCGTAGGTTCGGTACTTGATCGGTCGGATCGTGAAGACGTACGACTACATCAACCGCGTTGTGCTAACGCTTCCGCTTTGGTCTACGAGGGTACGTGGACACACTCTCCCCTCTCATTGCTATGCATCACCATGATCCTGCATGTGCGTAGGAATTTTTTTTAAATTACTACGTTCCCCAACAGGGGGCACCCCAAAGCACAACAATTATTCTCTTAGCCATGTGCGGTGCCCCCCTCCATAGTTTACTCCTCCGGTCATAGCGTCATAGAGCTTAGGAGAAGCCCTGCGCGAATCATATCACCATCACCATCACCATGACGTCGTGCCGACGAAACTCTCCATCGACTCTCTGCTGGATCAAGAGTTCAAGGGACGTCATCGAGCTGAATGTGTGCAGAACTCGAAGGTGCCGTACGTTCTGTACTTCATCGGTTGGATCGTGAAGACGTCCGAGTACATCAACCGCGTTAAACTAACGGTTCTGCTTTCGGTCTACGAGGGTATGTGGACACACTCTCCCCCTCTCGTTGTTATGCATCTCCTTGATAGATCTTGTGTGATCGTAGGAATTTTTTTAAAATTGCATGATACGTTCCCCAACAGTGGCATCAGAGCCAGGTCTATGCGTAGATGATATGCACGAGTAGAACACAAGAGTTGTGGGCGATAATAGTCATACTGCTACCACCAACGTCTTACTTTGATTCGGCTGTATTGTTGGATGAAACGGCCCGGACCAACCTTACATGACCACGTTCATGAGACCGGTTCCACCGACAGACATGCAACTTGTTTTGCATAAAGGTGGCTGGCGGGTGTCTGTTTCTCCAACTTTAGTGGAATCGAATTTGACTACGGCCGGTCCTTGCTGAAGGTTAAAACAACACACTTGACGAAAAATTGTTGTTGGGTAAGGATAGCGCTTGCTAGAAGCCCGTAGCAGCCACGTAAAACTTGCAACGACAAAGTACAGGACGGCTAACTTGTTTTTGCAGGGCATGTTGTGATGTGATATGGTCAAGGCATGATGTGATATATGTTATTGTATGAGATGATCATGTTTTGTAAAAGTTATCGACAACTGTGAAAGGATCGAGATGGACCTAGAGGGGGGGGTGAATAGGTACAATTACAAATTTTAATTATTACTTAGCAATTTTAGGCAATAGTGCGGAATATGAAAGTGAGCCTAACAATTGCTAGTAGGTGCAAGTACTAGGTAAGTAACACAAGCATATAAGTGAGCAAGCACAATATGATGTAAGTAAGTGCAAACCAAAACAAGTAACCACAAGTATAGAGTTAGGGTTAGGAATAACCGCAACTCCGGGAGACAAGGATGTATGCCGATGTTCACTTCCTTGGAGGGAAGCTAGTCACCGTTAGAGAGGTGGATGTTACCACGAAGGCACACCAACGCCACGAAGGCTCACCCTATTCTCCCTTTGAGACAACACCACGAAGATGTTTCTCAACCACTAGTGGTAGACCTTGGGGTGGTCTCCAAACCCTCACAAACTTATCCGGGGGTAATCACAAAAGTCGATTCCTCTCCGAAAGACTCCTACCGCCTAGGAGTCTCCAACCTCCAAGAGTAATAAGATCAATGGGGATTTGCTCAAGACTTGCTCAAATCACGAATTCCTTGGGTGCAGAGAAGGAGGAGAAGTGGATCTATCACTTGATCCGACAACTTCTTTTCAAAGCTCTCAAATCCCTTGGGGATCTAAGATTTGGTGTGGAGAGATGAGAGAGAGTGAGTGTAGTGTTCTAGGGTTTGTTCAAAGTGAATGGTCAACTCCTCTCGTGGGGAGAAGAGGCAGATATATAGTGTGTGCTCAAATATGCCCGTTGTAGTGCAAGTGATCGGGCAGGCGGACATCCGGGCTGGAGGCGGACATCCGGCTGGAGAGCCACTTGGAGAACAGGCGTAACAGAGTAGGAAGCAGGGAGCCGGACATCCGGGGTCAAGCCGGACATCCGTGAACAGAAAGCCGGACATCCGGAGATTGCGGACATCCGGAGAGCAAACCAGCGTTTCACGCGGTTACGACATTCACGCCGGATTTCCGGGCCAAGCCCGACATCCGGCGAAGGAAAGCCCGGACATCCGGAGATCGCCGGACATCCGGAGAGCAAACCAGCATTTCACTCGGTTACGGTCATCTACGGCCGGATTTCGGGCCAAGTCCGGATATCCGCCAACACAAAAACTTCAGCGCCTCAAATAAAACATCCATAACTTTTTCATCCGGACTCGATTTTGATGATCTTGGGCTCGTTTTGAAGCTATGGAAAAGCTCTAGGTCCTCACTTAGAGAACCACCCAAGATAAACCAAAATGGAGGATGCAAAGTATGCAAAGGTTAGATCATATATGTTGGGGAACCTAGTTGGCCATGGATTTCTTTGGTATATAGGATATGAGTGGAATTTTGTTGGATAGGAGTGAAATATGCCTATGTTGGAATATGATGTGAGGAAATAGAAATAGAAGATGTCGACTTGAGCAAATCTAGCACTATCCCTTTGATCCCCTCTTAATAGTGCGGGATCCCTATAACTCAAGAAACATAAAATGAAACATCATTTTACCACTTCAACCTTGAGAAAACTCACTTCGTATGCTCTTGATCCACACACAATTTTGATTTAACCGGGACCAACACCTGAAATCTACTTGGCAGCCATTGTCAGTCCCCTACATGTAAATTGTCATAAACAACCAAAACATAATGTAAGGGCATGATTGCACTTTCAATCTCCCCCTTTTTGTTTGTTGATGACAATCATACATGTAGTATCATAGATGTAATAAATAGTCTTAGCAATGATAATCATGGGAGCAAAACGGATCTGAGAATATGTTTAGTTACAATTTGCTTTTAGCTCCCCTCATTGTGTGCATGCGATGAATATATTTGGATAACCAACACAAAGGTGCATTCCATATGTAACATAAAAATTAAAGAAGTAAGAGACGATCACATATGAAATCATCATAACACTTCAAATAGAATGAGAACATTTCATGGCCATGCCATAATCATAACATAGTCTCAAGCGAACAAGTACCACAAGTACCATAGGTTGGAAATAACATATCATAGCATGACCATATTACTACGATACTACTTCTCCCCTTTGCCAAAGAACAAGGAAAAGGAGCGAAAAACTAAACAGTCTCAATCACTCGGACGGATGTCATCATCAACATCAAGAAACTCGGGTAGTCGAATGAGATGGAAAACCGAAAGTGGACAAGGATGGAGCTGCGAAGAGGATCATCATCACTAACGGGACTCCCACGGTCACGGAGGCGCTGTTTGAGTATATTCTTGGAGATGACAAGGCGCTTCTGAACATCATGATTCTGCTGACAGCTGAAGGTGATTGCCTTCATGATAGCAGACTGAGCCTTACCCAAGAATGATTCAAAACGCCTACGTGGACCAGTCGAGGAAGATGGAGCAGAAGAACCAATGGGCTGAGTAGGAGCATTGTCCTCTCACCGTGAGACCTCCTAGGCTGAGTAGAAGCCCTAGCTGTCACACGCATGTGAGGAGGAGGTTTCAAATGGAGTGCACAACCGACTTAACCACCTCAAAGGGAGCAGTGTGATCAATCGAGCCTGAATATATGGGGCATGAGGGAACTAAGCGTCTGAATAAAACTGCAAAGACGGATCTCATGCCAAATGAAGTTGGCGGTGTCCAGAGGCACGATGGGTTTCTCATGCATATGAACCATCAAGTCAATACAATAGTTGCGAGCCCTCGAGCGATCTCCCTTCTTAGGATACAGAAAGCGGCACACAATCGAAAGAGGATGAAGAAAGGTGCACGGAAGATGGATACCTCATTGGGTGGATATGCTTTTTCTTCGCCGGTTAGCCGAGAGGGAGGTTTTACAAGAGGCAAGCAAGCATCAATCCCTTTGGGCTTGCCCTCTGGATCCATCTTGTGGATGCAATGGCCAACACCGAGAGACCCAAAATCTGAACAAACCTGTCATAGGTGATGCTCGGTGTAGTGTCATCGGTCATCCAAGTGAGGGTGTTATGCGGACCAAAGAAACAGGTGGCATAGAACTGTAGAATGGCAGCTTCACTCCAATCACGCTGAAGGTCATTGCAGGACCAAGAGTCATGTCATCAATGATCTTGACGGGATCGTTAGGGAACATGGCAGGATTATCACGCAGGAAGTTTAGATCCAAGTATGAGTGAGGAGCAAGGCCACGCCCATGGACAAAGCTGGAATAGAGATCCTGCTGCATACGAGTCCGGAACCGAGGATCTTGGCATCCGCCACCACCTCATAGGGATTAACATCCCGACGGAACTGAAGGTCTTGCCCTGCCCCCACAATCGTGAAGTCGTGAGTGGGGCGACCTCCACTATCGTGGAGCTCCATGGAGATGCGACGACCATGGGCAATGGGTATTGCGTAACCACGAACATGAGGCATCGGTGCCCTCCTAGTACTGTGCTTGGGCTGTCCAACAGATTGTCGTGACGACTTGTCATCCTCTTCCTCTCCAACATAGTCTGCATCATCTGGATCCGAGGCCGACGGACTGGTGGATGGAGCTCGCTTATTCTTCTTGGTGGAGACCTTCTTTTTCTTGGGCCGCGCAGACTCATCGGAGTCGGTGGAGCCTTGCCGGCGATCAACCTGGAATGGACAATGAATGGTTTCCAATAAGAAGGAGCCAAAGAACATGAACAAGGATACACCAAATTAAACCGTGGAATGAACAAATTACATTCCCATGGTTAAGTTGAGTAACCGAGTACATATAGAGGTGTTTGTAGGCTTAGGTAAACAGAACCTAAACGCGAGAGCAATAGATATGGCAAGATATACATTGAGAATAATGCAACCCACTAAGATTTAGTCACAAGCAAGGGATATGACAAGAAATAGCACCCTTACCCCGAGTAGACACCTCGGACGCTTGGGACCGCAGTTCTGGTACGAGCCATGAAGAACTCCGGAGATGAATCCCACGAACACGGCCCTCCCGAGAGACTCAAGCCACAATCCGAGAAATGGATTGGATAGAATCGTAGATCGGGAGGAGGAGAGTCCGCTAAGGTGGAGGTCGTGGCCGGAGGTCGGAGGAGATGGCCGGGCAAGAGCCGAGTGGTGGCAAAGGGCGGCGGTGTGAGGGGAGATGAGGAAAGGGACGAAGGAAAAATGGAACTGCCCCGCCCACCCCCCCTTCCTGGTATATGCGACTTATGGTGACGGGCGGACATCCGGGGCAAGGCCGGATATCCGTGAGTGGGAAACAGAGACCAGAGAAGCAGCGCCCGGATGTCCGGCTGAGGCCCGAATGTCCGGCCACTGATGGCAGTTCATGAGCGTTTTGATGGGTTGGGAATGTTTCACAGCGCCCGGACGTCCGGCGCTAGACCCGGATGTCCGGGTCACCGAGACGATATATGCGCGAGGGGGAGATGTGAAGGAGGGGGCTGACCCGAGTAATTTTATATAGACACCGCCAAGTGGTTTTCATGAAATTAAGAAGGAGAACAACCTGATATGTCTAAGGCCATGCCAAGATACATAAATAATCCAAACATGATTAGAACGAAGGGTCCATATAAGCATTGCACAAGCGGTGACTGAGGTCACCATGTTTGAGCATATGAAACATAGTACCACAAAGATAGAGACTTTGAGCACATGGTCACTACTCCATCATATTAAAGTATCCTAGTTTGTAAAAACTATGATAACTTTGAGAGTGTTGGTTCAATTTATGCATTTTGTAAGGTGAGAGGACTCATGGATTGAGTGTCTCCCCTAAATATATGCCTACATCAAAACAAGACATTAAGTTTAAGCATGGATGGGTACTAGATTTCATATAATATTGTCAAGCTCCAAGATACCAAGTTCACGCCTAAGTCGACGTAACCTTGCTTCATCCAATGGTTTGGTGAAAATATCCGCGATTGCAAATCTGTCCCAATGTGATCAATGTGAATATCGCCTTTCTCAACATGATCTCTTAAGAAGTGATATCTAATATCAATATGTTTGGTGCGAAGATGATCCTTGGGGTTCTCTCGCAATGTTGATAGCACTTTCATTATCACATAGAAGAGGCACATGCCTATACGTGATACCATAATCCTTCAAAGTTTGCCTCATCCATAATAAGCGAGTTGCACAACTGTGGCGGCAGCAATGTATTCAGCTTGGCTGTAGAGAGGGCAATACAATTTTGTTTCTTCGATGACCAACTTACCAAAGAGCGCCCAAGAAATTGACATGCACCAGAGGTGGACTTACGATCCACTTTGTCTCCGCCCAATCCGCATCCGTGTATCCAATGAGATCAAACTTAGCATCCTTGGGATACCATAGACCCAACTTTGGGGTGTGAACAAGGTATCTAAGAATATGCTTAACCGCTTTATGATGACTTTCCCTAGGGGAAGCTTGAAATCTAGCACACATGCATACACTAAACATGATGTCCGGTCTAGATGCACAAAGATAAAGCAATGAACCAATCATAGAACGGTATTTAGATGGGTCAAGGGGATACCGTCTGTGTCTTCATGAGTGTTATTTTGGTTGGCATTGGTGTCTTACATGGACTAACATCAGACATACCAAACTTCTCTAGGATATCCTTGAGGTACTTTGCTTGGGACAAGAAAATTCCTTCTTGAAATTGTTGAATTTGAAAACCAAGGAAGAACTTCAAATCCGCATTGAGTGACATTTCAAAATTCTTGGTCATTGAAGCCGCAAACTTCTTGCACAAATGAATGTTAGGAGAACCAAAAATGATACCATCTACATAGATTTGGCATAATATCAAATCACCCTTATCCCTCTTAGTAAAAAGAGTAGGATCGATCACCCCTCTCACAAAACCATCATCGAGTAAAAACTTGTTAAGATGATCATACCAAGCACGAGGTGCTTGTTTGAGGCCATACAAAGCCTTATGAAGTTTATACACATAGTCTTTGTGATCGGGATCAACGAACCTGGTGGTTGTGATACATATACTTCTTCTTGTAGAGGACCGTTAAGGAAAGCACTCTTCACATCCATTTGATGTAATGTAAAACCATTGAAAGCAGCATAAGCAAGTAAGATGCGAATGGATTCAAGACGGCAACGGGGCAAAGGTCTCACCAAAGTCCAAACCTTCAACTTGTGAGTACCCTTGTGCCACTAACCTTGCCTTGTTTCGGATGATTACACCAGTCTCATCTTGTTTGTTCTTGAAAATCCATTTTGTTCCAATGACGTTGTGTTCGGTAGGGTGGCCTCTTGACTAACTAATTACACTTGGTTGCATTCAAAACTGTTCAACTCTTCTTGCATAGCAACTAGCCAATCGTTGTCTATCAATGCATCTTGTACCTTGATGGGTTCAAAACTAGACACAAAAGAGAAGTGAGCACAAAAGTTGGTTAAGTGTTTACGAGTGACTCTACCTTCCGATATGCCGTGAGTATTTTGTCAACATCAACACGACCGGCCACTCGTGGCATGATAGAGGTAAGGGTTTCACGAGGTTCAACTTCATGTCCATCGTCCACATCCTCAACATATGGATCATTAATGTGTGGAGGAAGATCTTCTTATTCATATTGCATTAGTTGAGGTTCATCATCAATGATTGGACTTTCTTGTTCTTGTTCTTGAAGATTGTCATGAGGAGGAGCTTGATCATCCTCTTCAACTTGGGCTAAAGGTATCGGTTGAGCAATAGGGGCTTGTGGTGTTATGAATGTTGAAGTAGTTTGATGATGTGTGAGACTTCTATCTTCTTCTTCATCATCATGAGGTTCTTGTTCCATAGGAAGAAGTGCACCAACACCCATGGTCAAAATTTCTTGAGAAGAATCTTCTTCACCTACATCACTTAAATCAACTTGCTCCCCATGGGAGCCATTAAATTCATCAAACACCACGTCACAAGTTTCTACCACACATCCATTGGATTTGTTGTAGACTCTATATGCGTGAGAGTTTGATCCATAGCCAACAAATATACCCTCAATTGTTTTGGATTGAAATTTTCCTAACCTTTCTCTTTTGTTGAGGATGAAACATTTGCACCCAAATACACGAAAGTACTTGACATTTGGCTTGTTTCAAGTTAGCAGCTCATATGGAGTCTTTTTCCAATATCGTATGGAGGAAAAGCCGGTTTGATGCATGACATGCGGTGTTGACAGCTTCGCCCGTAAACTATGTGGTGACTTGTATTCATCCAACATGGACCTTGCCATCTCCACAAGTGTGCGGTTCTTCCTTTCGGCTACACCATTTTGCTGAGGAGTGTATGGAGCTGAATATTGATGCTCAATCCCTTCATCACTAAGGAATTCTTCCAAGGTATAGTTTTTGAACTCAGATCCATTGTCACTTCTTATTGCCAAGATTTCTTTGTCAAACTTGCGTTGTGCTTGCTTGGCAAAGTCAATAAAAGTGATCTTCGTTTAGATCCTTGGACTTGAGGAAAACACCCATGTATATCTTGAGTAATCATCAACAATGACAAGTCCATACTTTTTCCCACCAAGACTATCCCATGAAGGAGGCCCAAAGAGATCCACATGAAGGAGCTCCAAAGGCCTTGAAGTAGACACAATATTCTTGGGTGGGTGCTTTGATTGATGTTGCTTCCGGCTATACATGCACTGCACACACGATCTTTCTCAAAAGAGACATTTGTTAGTCCAAGGATGTGATTCCCTTTAAGAGATCTTGGAGATTCCTCATGCCGACATGGGCTAGCCGACGATGCCATAGCCACCTTTGTCGGCCTTGGCCATTAGACAAGTTGCATGGAATGTGCTCTCTTCGAGAAATCAACCGTGTAAAGGTTGCCATCCAACTCTCCAACAAAGGCCACTTGAGAGTATCTCTCTTAAAGACTTTCACATCCGTTAGTCCAAATAGTGTATCATAACCAATGTAAGCCAATTGGCGGATAGAAAGCAAATGATATTTAAGGGATTGGACAAGCATGACATTTGCAAGAGACATGTCATTTGTGATAGCCACCTTACCCAACCCAAGTACATGTCCTTTGATCCTCCACCAAACATAATGCTCATAAATGGTTGAATAGCTTCCATGAAATCATAGAGCAATTTGCTATCTCCGGTCATATGATTTGTACATCCACTATCAATCACCCATTTTACTCCACGGAGAAAGCTACCTACACACAATTATTACTTGGTTAGAGGCACCCATTTTACAATGGGACCTCTCAAGTTAGTCACAAGGGTCTTAGGGACCCAAATAGCATAAAACGAAATGCCTTTTGGGGGCCAACAAACTTTGCATAAACTTGTCCATCCTTAGTCTTACGCAAAGACATAGGATGGAGGCATGAACTCTTTTGGCTTGTTGAGAGTGGGCATGCCCCTTGTGGCCTTCCCACTAACAACCTTACCTTTCTCCTTGTGTCCTTCTCGCATAAAGGTTTCTTTTAAAGGGGTGGTGCACTTTTGGGAGGACGTCTTCTTCTTGCTTGTGCTTGGGTCAAACCCGAGTCCCTCTTTGGCTAACGCTTCATTGTGTTGGCTCAACACCTCATTAAGGTTCTTTTGCCCTTGAGCACATGTCATGAGCCCTTTCTCGATTTGAGCTTTGAGAAACCGATTCTCCTCAAGGATGGATGCTAGATCACTACTAGAGTTAGTAGAACATGCATCAACATTGATAATAGGAGATGAGTAAGCCTTGGCTAGAGTTTCAAGATAATTAAGTTTGAGTGTCTCAAAACTCTTTGTAAGAAGGGTGAGCTCTTCTTCCTTAGTCTTGAGAGACATGGATAGAAGCTCACAATCCTTAGTGAGAGAGGCATGAGACTTTGCAAGCTTACTTTTATCATTCATCAACTCTTCACAAGAGCCAATAGCCTTTTTCAAGGAGGCAAGATCTTTAATATGAACATCAATATTTGTACCAATTTTTAAACATAGTTCATCATTTCGTGCTTCCTCATATTTGACTTTCCGCTCAAGGATTTCATATTTTTCCTTTTCCTCGATGACGAGGGTTTCGAGTTCCTTAATGGAGATGGTGTACTTACTCACCATCTCCATAAGCATACGATACATAGTTATCTTCCTACATTTGAGGGAGCACATGAACTTATTAAGTTTAGCAAGCATAGTATCAATAAGATCATCATCCTCATGACTATCCTCCGCATCAAGATACTCATCACTAGAAGTAGAAGGCGTGAAAAGAGGAGGATTTGATCGTGGAGTTACCTTGACCTTGTCAGAAGAGCTTTGGTCATCTTCTTCTTCAACCATGGCCTTTGCCATTAGGCATTTGTGAGCGTTGCCCTTGTAATCTTTCATGTAGTTGTAGGTGACCACATCACCACTCTTGTTTACTAACCTCAAGGTGTTTTGAGAGTCTTGAGCAACTCCGCAACACCACTAACATCATCCGGATCAGATTCTTCTTGAGCAACCATTGCCTTTCCATCTCTCTTCTTGAGCTTGGAGTTCAAAGGATTTGGCAACTTCTTCTTGGGAAAGGTCTTGGGAAACCTTGGTTTATCTTCTCTCTTCTCATAAGGGCACTCGTTGGAGAAGTGATTGGTTTCTTCACAGTTGTAGCATTTTCTTACTTTCTTCTTTTGGAATCTTCCCTTGAACTTACCCGCCGCTTAAACTTCTTGACAAAAGAGCCATGTCTTCATATGTAGGGCCCTCGCCGATTCAATCTCATCACCATCTTCGTCATCCTCTTCTTCTTCTTCACTTTGTTCATCTTCACATACATGCTTGGCCTTCAATGCAAGATTGATCTTTGATGATGGAGAACCATGCATGGCAAGATGTTTTGTGGCATTAGTCTTTGACTCTTCATATAGTTGAAAGGTGGATACGATGTCATCTCGTAGTCATTTCCTTGAAGGTATGGTGTTGTCTTATGTCCCACACCATTTGATGGTGAAATGGAGCAAGAGCATGGAGTAACTTATCCACAAGGAACCTCTTAGTCATGTTGAATCCATCTTGTGTCTTGTCACACTCACATGACTCAATATCGGCAGTGAGTGTCATGAGACGCTCATGGAGTTGATTGGGGGTTTCACCTTTCTCCATACAAAATTTTTGCAATTGCCCCTTGGCAATTTCATATTGAGCACTCAGAAGAAGCCCCACCTTTATCCTTAGGATCTACAACAAGGGGAGTCCCATCTGGGTTCATCTCGCTCTAGGGCGGTTAAGCCACAAGAATAGAGCACGAGGCTCTGATACCAATTGAAAGGATCGAGATGGACCTAGAGGGGGGTGAATAGGTACAATTACAAATTTTAATTATTACTTAGCAATTTTAGGCAATAGTGCGGAATATGAAAGTGAGCCTAACAATTGCTAATAGGTACGAAGTACTAGGTAAGTAACACAAGCATATAAGTGAGCAAGCACAATATGATGTAAGTAAGTGCAAACCAAAACAAGTAACCACAAGTATAGAGTTAGGGTTAGGAATAACCGCAACTCCGGAGACAAGGATGTATGCCGATGTTCACTTCCTTGGAGGGAAGCTAGTCACCGTTAGAGAGGTGGATGTTACCACGAAGGCACACCAACGCCACGAAGGCTCACCCTATTCTCCCTTTGAGACAACACCACGAAGATGTTTCTCAACCACTAGTGGTAGACCTTGGGGTGGTCTCCAAACCCTCACAAACTTATCCGGGGGTAATCACAAAAGTCGATTCCTCTCCGAAAGAATCCTACCGCCTAGGAGTCTCCAACCTCCAAGAGTAATAAGATCAATGGGGATTTGCTCAAGACTTGCTCAAATCACGAATTCCTTGGGTGCAGAGAAGGAGGAGAAGTGGATCTATCACTTGATCGGACAACTTCTTTTCAAAGCTCTCAAATCCCTTGGGGATCTAAGATTTGGTGTGGAGAGATGAGAGAGAGTGAGTGTAGTGTTCTAGGGTTTGTTCAAAGTGAATGGTCAACTCCTCTCATGGGGAGAAGAGGCAGTATATATAGTGTGTGCTCAAATATGCCCGTTGTAGTGCAAGTGACCGGGCAGGCCGGACATCCGGGCTGGAGGCCGGACATCCGGGCTGGAGAGCCACTTGGAGAACAGGGCAGAGCAGAGTAGGACACAGGGAGCCGGACATCCGGGGCTCAAGCCCGGACATCCGGCGAAACAGGAAAGCCCGGACATCCGGGAGATCGCCGGACATCCGGAGAGCAAACCAGCGTTTCACGCGGTTCTGGACATCTACGCCGGATTTCCGGGCCAAGCCCGGACATCTGGCGAAAAAGGAAAGCCCGGACATCCGGAGAGCAAACCAGCATTTCACTCGGTTCTGGTCATCTACAGCCGGATTTCCAGGCCAAGTCCCGGATATCCGGCCAACACAAAACTTCAGCGCCTAAATAAAACATCCATAACTTTTTCATCCGGACTCGATTTTGATGATCTTGGGCTGCTTTTGAAGCTATGGAAAAGCTCTAGGTCCTCACTTAGAGAACCACCCAAGATAAACCAAAATGGAGGATGCAAAAGTATGCAAAGGTTAGATCATATATGTTGGGGAACCTAGTTGGCCATGGATTTCTTTGGTATATAGGATATGAGTGGAATTTTGTTGGATAGGAGTGAAATATGCCTATGTTGGAATATGATGTGAGGAAATAGAAATAGAAGATGTCGACTTGAGCAAATCTAGCACTATCCCTTTGATCCCCTCTTAATAGTGCGGGATCCCTATAACTCAAGAAACATAAAATGAAACATCATTTTACCACTTCAACCTTGAGAGAACTCACTGTATGCTCTTGATCCACACACAATTTTGACGAACCGGGGACCAACACCTGAAATCTACTTGGCAGCCATTGTCAGTCCCCTACATGTAAATTGTCATAAACAACCAAAACATAATGTAAGGGCATGATTGCACTTTCAAACTGGCAGGAGACTTATGGTTGTCGCTTTATTGTGTGAAATGCAATCACCATGTAATTGCTTTACTTTATCACTATGCGGTAGCGATAGTTGTAGAAGCAATAGTTGGCGAGACGACAACGACGCTACGATGGAGATCAAGGTGTCAAGCCGATGGAGATCAAGACGCTGCTTTGGAGATGGAGATCAAAGACACAAGATGATGATGGCCATATAATGTCACATATTTTGATTGCATGTGATGTTTATCTTTTATGCATCTTATTTTGCTTAGTACAACGGTAGCATTATAAGATGATCCCTCACTAAATTTCAAGGTATAAGTGTTCTCCCTCAGTATGCACCATTGCTACAGTTCGTCGTGCCAAGACACCACGTGATGCATCGTTGTCGTCTCGCCAATCTTATACTTCTACGACTATCGCTACCGCTTAGTGATAAAGTAAAGCATTATAGGGCGATTACATTGCATACAATAAAGCGACAACCATATGGCTCCTGCCAGTTGCCGATAACTCGGTTACAAAACATGATCATCTCATACAATAAAATTAGCATCATGTCTTGACCATATCACATCACAACATGCCCTGCAAAAACAAGTTAGACGTCCTCTACTTTGTTGTTGCAAGTTTTACGTCGCTGCTACGAGCTTAGCAAGAACCATTCTTACCTACCATCAAAACCACACCAATAGTTTGTCAAGTTGGTGTTGTTTTAACCTTCGCAAGGACCGGGCGTAGCCACACTCGGTTCAACTAAAGTGAGAGAGACAGACACCCGTCGGTCACCTTTAAGCAACGAGTGCTCGCAACGGTGAAACCAGTGTCGCGTAAACGTACGCGTAATGTCGGTCCGGGCTGCTTCATCTCACAATACCGCCGAACCAAAGTATGACATGCTGGTAAGCAGTATGACTTGTATCGCCCACAACTCACTTGTGTTCTACTCATGCATAACATCAACGCATAAAACCAGTCTCGGATGCCACTGTCGGGGAACGTAGTAATTTCAAAAAAATTCCTACGCACACGCAAGATCATGGTGATGCATAGCAACGAGAGGGGAGAGTGTTTTCTACGTACCCTCCTAGACCGGCAATGGAAGCGTTGACACAATGTAGAGGAAGTAGTCATACGTCTTCCCGATCCGACCGATCCAAGTACCGTACGTACGGCACCTCCGAATTCTGCACACGTTCACCTCGATGACGTCCTTCTAGCTCTGATCCAGCCGAGCGTCAAAGGAGAGTTTCGTCAGCACGACGGCGTGATGACGATGATGATGTTCTACCGACGCAGGGCTTCGCCTAAGCACCGCTACGATATGACCGAGGTGGAATATAGTGGAAGGGGGCACCGCACACAGCTAAGGAACGATCACGGAGATCAACTTGTGTGTCTTGGGGTGCCCCTCTGCCCCCGTATATAAAGGAGGGGTGGGGGAGGTGCGGCCGGCCCTAGGGGGCGCGCCTGGAGGAGTCCTACTGCCACCGGGAGTAGGATTCCCCCCCCCTCTCCTAGTTGGAATAGGATTGGGGAGGGGGAAAGAGAGGGAAGGGGGGCGCCGCCCCCCTCTCCTTGTCCTATTCGGCCTAGGTGGAGGGGGGCGCGCGGCCTGCCCTGGCCGGACATCCTATTCTCCCTTAGGGCCCATGTAGGCCCATTAACCCCCGGGGGGTTCCGGGAACCCCCCGGTACTCCGGTAAAATCCCGATTTCACCCGAAACAATTCCGATATCCAAATATAGGCTTCCAATATATCAATCTTTATGTCTCGACCATTTCGAGACTCCTCGTCATGTCCGTGATCACATCCGGGACTCCGAATAACCTTCGGTACATCAAAACACAGAAACCCCATTTACAATCGTCAACAAACTTTAAGCGTGCGGACCCTACGGCTTCGAGAACTATGTAGACATGACCGAGACATGTCTCCGGTCAATAACCAATAGCGGAACCTAGATGCTCATATTGGCTCCTACATATACTATGAAGATCTTTATCGGTCAGACCGCATAACAACATACGTTGTTCCCTTTGTCATCGGTATGTTACTTGCCCGAGATTCGATCATCGGTATCTCAATACCTAGTTCAATCTCGTTACCGGCAAGTCTCTTTACTCGTTCCGTAATATATCATCTTGCAACTAACTCATTAGTTGCAATGCTTGCAAGGCTTAAGTGATGTACATTACCGAGAAGGCCCAGAGATACCTCGCCGACAATCGGAGTGACAAATCCTAATCTCGAAATACGCCAACCCAACATGTACCTTCGGAGACACCTATAGAGTACCTTTATAATCACCTAGTTACGTTGTGACGTTTGGTAGCACACAAAGTGTTCCTCCGGTAAACGGGAGTTGCATAATCTCATAGTCATAGGAACATGTATAAGTCATGAAGAAAGCAATAGCAACATATTAAACGATCGTGTGCTAAGCTAACGGAATGGGTCATGTCAATCACATCATTCTCCTAATGATGTGATCCCGTTAATCAAATGACAACTCACGTCTATGGCTAGGAAACATAACCATCTTTGATCAACGAGCTAGTCTAGTAGAGGCATACTAGTGACACTCTGTTTGTCTATGTATTCACACAAGTATTATGTTTTCGGTTAATACAATTCTAGCATGAATAATAAACATTTATCATGATATAAGGAAATAAATAATAACTTTATTATTGCCTCTAGGGCATATTTCCTTCAATGATTAGATCATGTTTATTGCAATATAGTTATTCATTTAAGTCAGAGAATAATTGTTATTCTGTTTACATGAATAAAACCTTCAATGGTCATACACCCAATGTGAATGGTTTATTGAATCTCGATCATAGTAATACACATATTCATAATATTGATCCCAGAAGATGCAAAGTTGATAATGATAGTGCAACATATTTGTGGCACTGTCGTTTAGGTCATATTGGTGTAAAGCACATGAAGAAACTCCATATGGATGGACTTTTGGAATCACTTGATTATGAATCATTTTATGACCTTCACAGATGATTTGAGCAGATATGTGCATATCTACTTAATGAAACACAAGTCATAAACATTTGAAAAGTTCAAAGAATTTCAGAGTGAAGTGGAGAATCATCGTAACAAGAAAATAAAGTTTCTACGATCTGATTGTGGAGGCGAATATTTGAGTTACGAGTTTGGCATTCATTTAAAACAATGTGGAATAGTTTCACAACTCACGCCACCTGGAACACCATAGCGTAATGGTGTGTCCGAACATCCTAACCATACTTTATTGCATATGGTGCGATCAACGATGTCTTTACCGATTTACCACTATCGTTTTGGGGTTATGCATTAGAGACAGCTTCATTCACGTTAAATAGGGCACCATCTAAATCCGTTGAGACGACACCATATGAAGTGTGGTTTGGCAAGAAACCTAAGAAGTCGTTTCTTGAAGTTTGGGGTTGCGATGCTTATGTGAAAAAGTTTCAACCTGATAAGCTCGAACCCAAATCGGAGAAATGTGTCTTCATAGGATACCCAAAGGAAACTGTTGGGTACACCTTCTATCACAAATCCGGAGGCAAGATCTTTGTTGCTAAGAATGGATCCTTTCTAGAGAAGGAGTTTCTCTTGAAAGAAGTGAGTGGGAAGAAAGTGGAACTTGATGAGGTAGTTGTACCTTCTCCCAAATTGGAAAGTAGTTCATCACAGAAAACCGTTCCCGTGATGCCTACACCAACTAGAGAGGAAGCTAATGATAACGATCATGAAACTTCAGATCAAGTTACTACCGAACCTTGTAGGTCAACCAGAGCACGTTCCACACTAGAGTGGTACGGTAATCCTATTCTGGAAGTCATGTTACTAGAGCATGACGAACCTACGAACTACAAGGAAGTGATGATGAGCCAAAATTCCGCAAAATGGCTTGAGGCCATGAAATCTGAGATGGGATTCATGTATGAGAACAAAGTGTGGACTTTTGTTGACTTGCCCGATGATCGGCAAGCCATAGAAAATAAATGGATCTTCAAGAAGAAGACTGATGCTGACGGTCATGTTACTGTCTACGAAGCACGACTTGTTGCGAAAGGTTTTCGAAAAGTTCAAGGTGTTGACTACGATGAGATTTTTTCAGTCATAGCGATGCTTAAGTCTGTCCGAATCATGTTAGAAATTGACGTATTTTTTATTATGAAATTTGGCAAATGGATGTCAAAACTACATTCCTTTATGGATTTCTTAAAGAAGAGTTGTATATGATGCAACCAAAAGGTTTTGTCAATCCTAAAGCTGCTAACAAAGTGTGCAAGCTCCAGCGATCCATCTATGGAGTGGTGCAAGCATCTTGGAGTTGGAATATACGCTTTGATGAGTTGATCAAAGCATATAGTTTTATACAGACTTGAAGTGAAGATTGTATTTACGAGAAAGTGAGTGGGAGCACTACAACCTTTCTGATAAGTATATGTGAATGACATATTGTTGATTGGAATGATGTAGAATTTTTCTAGAAAGCATAAAGGAGTGTTTGAAAGGAGTTTTTCAAAGAAAGACCTCGGTAAAGCTGCTTACATATTGGGCATCAAGATCTATAGAGATAGATCAAGATGCTTGATAAGACTTTTGATGAGTATATACCTTCATAAGATTTTGAAGGAGTTCAAAATGGACCAATCAAAGAAGGAGTTCTTGCCTTGAGTTGTAAGGTATGAAGTTGAGTAATACTCAAAACCCGACCACGGCAGAAGATAGAGAGAGAATGAAAGTCATTCCCTAAGCCTCAGCCATAGGTTCTATAATGTATGCCATGTTGTATACCAGACCTATTGTGTACCTTGCCATGAGTTTGGCAAGGAGGTACAATAGTGATCCAGGAGCAGATCACTGGACAGTGGTCAAAATTATCCTTCGTTACCTAAGAGGACTAAGGAAATGTTTCTCGATTATGGAGGTGATAAAGAGTTCATCGTAAAAGAGTTACGTCGATGCAAGCTTTGACACTGATCTAGATGACTCTAAGTCTGAATCTAGATACGTATTGAACATGGGAGCAATTAGCTAGAGTAGCTCCATGCAGAGCATTGTAGACATAGAAATTTGCAAAATACATACAGATCTGAATGTGGCAGACCCGTTGACTAAACCTCCCTTACAAGCAAAACATGATCACACCTTAGTACTCTTTGGGTGTTAATCACATGGAGATGTGAACTAGATTACTGACTCTAGTAAACCCTTTGAGTGTTGATCACATGGCGATGTGAACTATGGGTGTTACTCACATGGTGATATGAACTACTGGTGTTAAATCAGATGGCGATGTGAACTAGATTATTGACTCTAGTGCAAGTGGGAGACTGAAGGAAATATGCCCTAGAGGCAATAATAAAGTTGTTATTTTGTATTTCCTTATATCATGATAAATGTTTATTATTCATGCTAGAATTATATTAACCGGAAACTTGATACATGTGTGAATACATAGACAAAACATAGTGTCCCTAGTATGCCTCTACTTGACTAGCTCGTTAATCAAAGATGGTTAAGTTTCCTGACCATAGACATGTGTTGTCATTTGATGAACGGGATCACATCATTAGGAGAATGATGTGATGGGCAAGACCCATCCGTTAGCTTAGCATAATGATCGATAAGTTTTATTGTTATTGCTTTCTTCATGACTTATACATATTCCTCTGACTATGAGATTATGCAACTCCCGAATACCGGAGGAACACCTTGTGTGCTATCAAACGTCACAACGTAACTGGGTGATTATAAAGATGCTCTACAGGTGTCTCGAAGGTGTTTGTTGGGTTGGCATAGATGAAGATTAGGATTTGTCACTCCAAGTATCGGAGAGGTATCTCTGGGCCCTCTCGGTAATGCACATCACTATAAGCTTTGTAAGCAATGTGACTAATGAGTTAGTTACGGGATGATGCATTATAGAACGAGTAAAGAGACTTGCCAGTAACGAGATTGAACTAGGTATGATGATACCGACGATCGAATCTCAGGCAAGTAACATACCGATGGCAAAGGGAATGACGTATGTTGTTATTGCGGCTTGACCCATAAAGATCTTTGTAGAATATGTAGGAACCAGTATGAGCATCTAGGTTCCACTGTTGGTTATTGATCGGAAATGTGTCTCGGTCATGTCTACATAGTTCTCGAACCCGTACGGTCCGCACGCTTAACGTTTGATGATGATTTGTATTATGAGTTATGTTATTTTGGTGACCGAAGATTGTTCGGAGTCCCGGATGAGATCACGGACATGACGAGGAGTCTCGAAATGGTCTAGAGGTAAAGATTGATATATTGGATGAAGGTATTCGGACACCGGAATGGTTTCGGGACGTTTCCGATATTTATCGGAGTACCGAGGGTTTACCGGAACCCCCCGGGGAAGTAATGGGCCAACATGGGCCATAGGGGAGAGAGACGGGAGCCCACAAGGGGTGGCGCCCCCCATGGGCTGTCCGATTTGGACAAGGGGAAGGGGGCGGGGCCCCCCTTTCCTTTCCCCCTCTCCCTCTCCTTCCCTCTTCCCTCCTCAATGAGAAGGAAAAAGGGGGGATCCTACTAGGAGTGGAGTCCTAGTAGGACTCCCCCTTGGCGCGCCCCCTTGGTGGTCGGCCTCCTCCTCCCCTCCTTTATATACCCGGGCCGGGGGGCACCCCAAAGCACAACAGTTATTCTCTTAGCCGTGTGTGGTGCCCCCCTCCACAGTTTACTCCTTCGGTCATAGCAAGTGCTTAGGCGAAGCCCTGCACGGATCACATCCCCATCACCGTCACCATGCCATCGTGCTGACGAAACTCTCCCTCGGCCCTCTGCTGGATCAAGAGTTCGAGGGACGTCATCGAGCTGAAAGTGTGCAGAACTCGGAGGTGCCATACGTTCGATACTTGATCGGTTGGATCGTGAAGACATTCGACTACATCAACTGCGTTAAACTAACGCTTTCGCTTTTGGTCTATGAGGGTACGTGGACACACTCTCCCCATCTCGTTGCTATGCATCTCCTAGATAGATCTTACGTGATCATAGGAATTTTTTTGAAATTGCATGCTACATTCCCCAACAGTGGCATGAGAGCCAGGTCTATGCGTAGATGATATGCACGAGTAGAACACAAAGAATAGTGGGCGATAATAGTCATACTGCTTACCACCAACGTCATACTTTTATTTGGCTGTATTGTTGGATGAAGCGGCCCGGACCAACCTTACATGGCCACGTTCATGAGACCGGTTCCACCGACAGACATGCAACTTGTTTTGCATAAAGGTGGCTGGCGGGTGTCTGTTTCTCCAACTTTAGTTGAATCGAATTTGACTATGGCCGGGCCTTGTTGAAGGTTAAAACAACACACATGACGAAAAATCGTTGTGGTTTTGATGTGTAGGTAAGAACGGTTCTTGCTAGAAGCCCGTAGTAGCCATGTAAAACTTGCAACAATAAAGTAGAGGAAATCTAACTTGTTTTTGCAGGGCATGTTGTGATGTGATATGGTGAAGACATGATGTGATATATGTTATTGTATGAGAGGATCATGTTTTGTAGAAGTTATCGGCAACTAGCAGGAGCCTTATGGTTGTCGCTTTATTATATGAAATGCAATCACCATGTAATTGCTTTACTTTATCACTATGCAGTAGCAATAGTTGTAGAAGCAATAGTTGGCGAGACGACAATGATGCTACGATGGAGATCAAGGTGTCAAGCCGGTGACGATGGAGATCATGACGGTGCTTTGGAGATGGAGATCAAAGGCACAAGATGATGGCCATATCATGTCACATATTTTGATTGTATGTGATGTTTATCTTTTATGCATCTTATTTTACTTAGTACGACGATAGCATTATAAGATGAACCCTCACTAAATTTCAAGGTATAAGTGTTCTCCCTGAGTATGCATCGTTGCTACAATTCGTCGTGCCGAGACACCACGTGATGATCGGTGATAAGCTCTATGTTCACATACAATGGGTGTAAGACAGTTTTGCACGTGCAGAATGCTCGGTTTAAACTTGATGAGCCTAGCATATACAGACATGGCCTCAGAGCACTGAGACCGAAAGGTCGAATGTGAATCATATAGTATATATGATCAACATAGAGATGTTCACCATTGAAGACTACTCCATCTCACGTGATGATCGGACATGGTTTAGTTGATATGGATCACGTGATCATTTAGATGACTTGAGGGATGTCTATCTAAGTGGGAGTTCTTAAGTAATTTGATTAATTGAACTTAATTTATCCTGAACTTAGTCCTGATAGTATTTACAAATTATATTGTAGATCAAGAGCTCGCGATATAGCTCCCCGTTTATTTTTAATATGTTCCTAGAGAAAAATAAGTTGAAAGTTGATAGTAGCAATGATGCGGACTCGTTCCCTGATCTGAGGATTACCCTCATTTCTGCATAGAAGAATTATGTCCTTGATGCACCGCTAGGTGACAGACCTGTTGCAGGAGCAGATGCATACGTTATGAACGTTTTTGCAGGCTCGTAATGATGACTACTTGATAGTTTAGTGCACCATGCTTTACGACTTAGAACCGGGACTTCAAAAATGTTTTGAAATGCCACAGAGCATATGAGATGTTCCAAGAGCTGAAATTGGCATTTTAGACTCATGCCTGTGTCGAGAGGTATGGGACCTCTGACAAGTAGTTTGCCTATAAGATGGAGGAGAATAGCTCAGCCGTGAGCATGTGCTCAGAATGTCTAGGTAGTACAATCACTTTAATCAAGTGGGAGTTAATCTTCCAGATAATATAGTGATTGACAAATTTCTCTAGTCACTATCACCAAGCTACTAGAACTTCGTGGTGAACTATAATATGCAAGGGATGACGAAAATGATTCCCGAGCTCTTCGCGATAGTAAAATCGGCGAAGGTAGAAATCAAGAAAGAGCATCAAGTGTTGAGCGTTGAACAAGACCACTAGTTTCAACAAAAAGGGCAAAGGGAAAGAAAAGGGAACTTCAAGAACAAGCAAGTTGCCACTCCCGCGAAGAAGCCCAAAGCTGAACCCAAGTCTGAAACTGAGTGCTTCTACTGCAAAAGAAATGGTCACTAGAAGCGAAACTACTCCAAATACTTGGCAGATAAGAAGGATGGCAAAGTGAACAAAGGTATATGTGATAGATATGTTATTGATGTGTACTTTACAGTGTTCATAGTAACCCCTGGGTATTTGATACCGGTTCAGTTGCTAAGATTCGTAACTCAAAACAGGAGTTGCAGAATAAACAGAGACTAGTTATGGGCAAAGTGACGATGTGTGTTGGAAGTGATTCCAAGGTTGATACGATCACCATCGCACACTCCCTCTACCTTCAGGATTAGTGTTGAACCTAAATAAATGTTATTTAGTGTTTGTGTTGAGCATGAATATTATTAGATCATGTTTATTGCAATACGGTTATCCATTTAAGTCAGAGAATAATTGTTATTCTGTTTACATGAATAAAACCTTCAATGGTCATACAGCCAATGTGAATGGTTTAAATAATCTCGATCGTAGTAATACATATATTCATAATATTGATGCCAGAAGATGCAAAGTTTATAATGATAGTGCAACATATTTGTGGCACTACCGTTTAGGTCATATTGGTGTAAAGCGCATGAAGAAACTCCATATGGATGGACTTTTGGAATCACTTGATTATGAATCATTTGATACTTGCGAACCATGCCTCATGGGCAAGATGACTAAAACTCCGTTCTCCAGAACAATGGAGCGAGCCAATGACTTATTGGAAATAATACATACTGATGTATGCGGTCCGATGAGTGTTGAGGCACGCGGCGGGTATCATTATGTGTATATCTACTTAATGAAACACAAGTCTGAAACATTTGAAAAGTTGAAAGAATTTCAGAGTGAAGTGGAGAATCATCGTAACAAGAAAATAAAGTTTCTACGATCTGATCGCGGAGGCGAATATTTGAGTTACGAGTTTGACCTTTATTTAACAATGTGGAATATTTTCACAACTCACGCCACCTAGAACACCACAACATAATGGTGTGTCCGAACGTCGTAACCGTACTTTATTAGATATGGTGCGATCTATGATGTCTCTTACTGATTTACCACTATCATTTTGGGGTTATGCTTTAGAGACAGCCGCATTCACGTTAAATAGGGTACCGTCTAAATCCGTTGAGATGACACCGTATGAACTGTGGTTTGACAAGAAACCTAAGATGTGTTTCTTAAAGTTTGGGGATGCAAAACTTATGTCAAAAGGCTTTAGCCTAATAAGCTCGAACCCAAATCGGAGAAGTGCGTCTTCATAGGATACCCAAAAGAAATTGTTGGGTACACCTTCTATCACAAATCCGGAGGCAAGATCTTTGTTTCTAAGAATGGATCCTTTTAGAGAAGGAGTTTCTCTCGAAAGAAGTGCGTAGGAGGAAAGTGGAATTTGATGAGGTAATTGTACCTTCTCTCGAATTGGAAAGTAGCTCATCATACAAAACCGTTTCCGTGATGCCTACACCAACTAGCTAGAGAGGAAGCTAATGATAATGATCATGAAACTTCAGATCAAGTTACTACCGAACCTCGTAGGTCAGCCAGAGCACGTTCCGCACTAAAGTGGTATGGTAATCCTGTTCTGGAAGTCATGTTACTAGACTATGACGAACCCACGAACTATGAGGAAGCGAAGATGAGCCCAGATTCCGTAAAATGGCTTGAGGCCATGAAATCTGAGATGGGATTCATGTATGAGAACAAAGTTTGGAATTTAGTTGACTTGCCCGATGATCAGGAAACCATAGAAAACAAATGGATCTTCAGGAAGAAGACTGACGTTGATGGTAATGTTACTATCTACAAAGCTCAACTTGTTGCGAAAGGTTTTCGACAAGTTCAAGGTGTCGACTACGATAAGATTTTTTCACTCGTAGCGATGCTTAAGTCTGTCCGAATCATGTTAGCAACTGCCATATTTTTTATTATGAAATTTGGCAAATGGATGTCAAAACTGCATTCCTTAATGGATTTCTTAAAGAAGAGTTGTATATGATGCAACCAAAAGGTTTTGTCAATCCTAAAGTTGCTAACAAAGTGTAGAAGCTCCAGCGATCCATCTATGGACTGGTGCAAGCATCTCGGAATTGGAATATACGCTTTGATCAGTTGATCAAAGCATATAGTTTTATATAGAGTTACGGTGAAGACTGTATTTACAAGAAAGTGAGTGGGAGCACTACAACCTTTCTGTTCAGTATGTGTGAACTTCCTGAGTTACACAACCTGAACTTCCCTCTGTAGGAACCCGAACTTCGGGCTATCTTCGCAACCGTGTCTCCCCGCGTGAATTATTCTGGTCAGTCCTGTTCTACGTGATGTAAGTGTAACCTGCAAACGGTTTTTAGCAACAAAATGCCCGTTTTAGATAGGAATCTCCCTCATTGGCGGATTTGCTCCCAGGTCGTGATAAACATGCGTCTGTTGCAATTTTACTGCTTGAGTTGTTTGACCTGAACTTTCCCTAGTGTTAGGTTGAACTTCCACAAACATTGCGCAAATGGGGCTTATGATATACCGTTAGAAAGCTATGGACACGAGTATCATGACCCAAGTTGAATTTCTGACAAAACATAAGTGGTTTAAGAGCAGTTTTAAAAACCATTTTTTCTTCATACAAAAAATGTGAATCGTATTTTCGATCGCATTTCTAAACCGTTTGTCGCAATGAGACAAATAATATGGCATTGGAAAGTTGCTGCAAAACTGCTCCATCCACATGTTGATAGTTTTCTCTAATTCCCTATAATTAGAGAGTAATTTCGAAAATCGTAAACTTTCACAAACCGAACAACCGGATTGAGGCAAAACTGCTCCATCCACATGTTGATAGTTTGTATTTTCGATGTCCTTTCTAAACAGTTAATCTAATTGAGGCAAATAATATGGCGTTGGAAAGCTTATGAAAATGCGCTACTTTTTCATGTTGAAAGTTTTTTTCTAATTTTGAATGGTTTAAGAGTAATTTTGAAAACGGTATAACTTCCGTCGAGTTCGTATTTTCGTGTTAATTTTTTACCGTATGCCCGAATGCAGCAAATAATATGGCGTTGGAAAGCTCGAACAAATGCAAAATTTTTGGTATATATAGTTTCTACCAATTCTTTATGATTTTAACTCAATTTTGAAAATGGCTAAAAACTTATTTTCGCCATAATTTTTACAAACTTTATCGGAATGGGGCAAATAATATACCAGTGAAAAGCTACAGAAAATGCGAAACTTTTTCATGTTGATGGTTTTCTCAGATTACTAGCCGTTTTCAAGTAATTTTGGAAACAACGAGATCATGCGTTTTGCCTTTATCGCGAAACAGATTCTTCGAAAATGCACCACGTGAAGAACTTGAACTTCTCGGCATGTCTACTTGAACTTCACTCTATTTTTCACGTGCTTTTTTGGCTCGTAGCTCTCCATCAACTCACCAGAATTGAGCAAGTGATATACCGATGGAAAGCTGCTGTAAACACACAACTTTCCTGTGTTGATCATTTTTTCATACTCGCGATGGTTTTAAAAGTTTTTCATCTGAAATTCATTTAGTGCAGTAGTTGAACTTCGTGCTATTTTCACGTTGAACTTCTGTGACGTATTTTCGTTTGTAATTTTATCATCCATTAGTCAGTGTTACACAATTGATATTCCTTTTGTACATACCTATCTCATAGTAAAAATTTTAACTTCCTCCAACGGAGGACTTGAGCTTATAACAACAAAATTTTGGACCTTGCCCTTTTTATTCATTTTTCTCATATTAAACACACACCATGTAGTACATGAACTTTTTCCATTTTTATAATTTGAGTTTTTTTTCTTTTTGAAATCAAATTGCTCCCAACTAATATACTGAACTTCTTTGTGTATTGAGAGAATTATTTTAAAACGCAAAAGAACAATTTCTTTTTTGTGTTTTTGAACATGGAAATACAAGGTGAACCTCCCTCGTAAGAATTTTTGAACTTCCCTTGACAGAGCACTTGAGATTCTTTCAACAAACCTTTATGCTATTATTTTTCTATATTTTTATTCTCACCTTAAATGCATTCCTTGTAGTACTTGAACTTGTCATTGTTTTCACTATGAACTTCTGCCACATGTGTGTGTATATGTCAAATTACACGCAACTGAAGGTCAGACGTCATTTTTTGCCATTTTCAAACATGTAATTGGAGGTCGGACGTCCCGCAGTATAAATTATGAACCGTGCACTGATGTCCCACAAGTATAGGAGATCTATCGTAGTCCTTTTGATAAGTAAGAGTGTCAAACCCAACGAGGAGCAGAAGGAAATGATAAGCAGTTTTCAGCAAGGTATTCGCTGCAAGCACTGAATATATCAGTAACAGATAGTTTTGTGATAAGGTAATTTGTAACGGGTAACAAGTAACAAAGGTAAATAAGGTGCAGCAAGGTGGCTCAATCCTTTTTTAGCAAAGGACAAGCCTGCACAAATTCTTACTTAAAGGAAAACGCTCCCGAGGATACATGGGAATTATCGTCAAGCTAGTTTTCATCACGCTCATATGATTCACGTTCGTTACTTTGATAATTTGATATGTGGGTGGACCGGTGCTTGGGTGTTGCCTTTCCTTGGACAAGCATCCCACTTATGGTTAACTACTCTTACAAGCATCCGCAACTACAAAAGAAGTATTAAGGTAAACCTAACCATAGCATGAAACATATGGATCCAAATCAGCCCCTTATGAAGCAATGCATAAACTATGGTTTAAGCTTATGTCACTCTAGCAACCCATCATCTACTTATTACTTCCCAATGCCTTCCTCTAGGCCCAAACAATGGTGAAGTGTCATGTAGTCGATGTTCACATAACACCACTAGAGGAAAGACAACATACATCTCATCAAAATATCGAACGAATACCAAATTCACATGACTACTTATAGCAAGACTTCTCCCATGTCCTCAAGAACAAACGTAACTACTCACAAATCATATTCATGTTCATAATCAAAGGGGTATTAATATGCATAATGAATCTGAACATATGGTCTTCCACCGAATAAACCAACTAGCATCAACTACAAGGAGTAATCAACACTACTAGTAACCTACAGGTACCAATCTGAGGCTATGAGACAAAGATTGGATATAAGAGATGAACTAGGGTTTGAGAGGAGATGGTGCTGGTGAAGATGTTGATGGAGATTGACCCCCTCCCGCTGAGAGGATCGATGGTGATGACGATGGTGATGATTTCCCCCTCCCGGAGGGATATTTCCCCGGTAGAACAGCTTCGCCGGAGCCCTAGATTGGTTCCGCCAAGGTTCCGTCTCGTGGCGGCGGAGTTTCATCCCGTAAGCTTGCTTATGATATTTTCCAAGGTAAAAGACCTCATATAGTAGAATATGGGCATCGGAGGCCAGCCAGGGGGCCCACGAGGCAGGGGGGCGCGTCTAGGGGGGTAGGGCGCGCCCCCACCCTCGTGGATGGTGGGTGGCCCCCCTTTGGTACTTTCTTCGCTCAATATTTTTAATATATTCCAAAAATAATTCCCGTGGAGTTTCAGGACTTTTGGAGTTGTGCAGATTAGGTCTCTAATATTTGCTTCTTTTCCAGCCTTGAATTCCAGTTGCCGGCATTCCCCCTCTTCATGTAAGCCTTGTAAAATAAGAAAGAAAAGGCATAAGTATTGTGACATAATGTGTAATAACTGCCCATAATGCAATAAATATTGATATAAAAGCATGATGCAAAATGGACGTATCAACTCCCCCAAGGTTAGACCTCGCTTGTCCTCAAGCGGAGCCGATATCGAAAAATATGTCCACATGTTTAAAGATAGAGGTGTCGATAAAATAAAATACGGACATGAGGGCATCATGATCATTCTTAGAACAACAATATATATGAATTTTATCATATGATTTCTTATGCTAAAGTAACAATCTATTCACAATGTAAAGTATGAATCAGAAACTTCATTGAAAACTAACAAACTATAATCTCGGTCGTTGTAGCAATTGCAATTTATCATAACATAGGAAAGAGTCAATGCAATAGCTTTTCAGCAAGTCCACATATTTCAACTATCATTTAGTCTTTCACAATTGCTAACACTCACACAATACTTATGGGTATGAAGTTTTAATCAGACACAGAGAAAGATAGGGGCTTATAGTTTCGCCTCCCAACCTTTTACCTCAAGGGTAATGTCAACAATAATAGTTCATGATGCCTTACACCCAATTAGATATATATATATATATATATATATATATATATATATATATATATATATATATATATATCAGGATCTTTCCAACACAATGTGCTTGCCAAAGGATAAAATGTAAAAAGGAAAGGTGAAGATCACCATGACTCTTGCATAAGGTATGGTGGGTGGCCCCCCTCTGGTACTTTCTTCGCTCGGTATTTTTAATATATTCCAAAAATAATTCCCGTGGAGTTTCAGGACTTTTGGAGTTGTGCAGAATAGGTCTCTAATATTTGCTCCTTTTCCATCCTAGAATTCCAGTTGCCGGCATTCCCTCTCTTCATGTAAACCTTGTAAAATAAGAGAGAAAGGGCATAAGTATTGTGACATAATGTGTAATAACAACCCATAATGCAATAAATATTGATACAAAAGCATGATGCAAAATGGACGTATCATGCACGGGGGTGCACGTGAAGTTCTTGCAACAAATCTGAGTTTTTTATATACTTCGAACTTCTGTGTTATAATGTTATTTTAATTTCAATTTCTTAGTCATATTCTTAGAAAATAATATGTTTTTAAATAAGCATCAAACATTTTTAGAGCAACCTCTATGCCAACAGGGTTGACTATATGAACATTCGGTGCAATGGATTGAGATTTATTTTAAAACATGAGACCCAACATCTTTTTGTGTTTTTCTTACATGTAAACACACACTGAACCTCTCTAACAAGAATTTTTGAAGTTCCGAGGGAATAGCACTTGAACTTCTAGCAACAAAAATTTAGACTTCACCTTTTTACTCTCTTTTTTCGTATGAAACACACACCATGCAGTACGTGAAACTTCTGGCTGTTATCACTTTGAACTTCTCTCTAAATTTTTTATAGACATCGAACCGCTCCAAATTTTTTATATTAACTTCTTTTGTGTGTTTTTTAGAAATCTGAAAATCGGAGTTTTATTAGAAACATCGAACTTCTTCATTATTTCGAATATAACTTAGTAACCGGAAAAACCGAGTTTTCAAATAAATATCAAACCGCTCTACTTTTAAAAATTGAACTTCTTGGTTTTATTATTTAATAACGAGAAAAAACCGAGTTTTTAATATGCATTCCACTACTTCGTTTTTTAAAATTGAACTTCTTGGTTTTAATCTTTAGTATGGAGGAAAATCCTAGATTTTTATAAACATCAAACAACCGAATATTGTCTTTGGAGGCCGAGCTCCATGGAGTTCGGTTTTGAAAATTTTGAATTTTGTCAAATTTCATATTTTCGACGTTTCAAAAAATTCTGGACCCACTAATATACATGAAGGCATAACACACATTTTTGTAAATTTTCATGGCAAAATACGTTGAAATGAGGGATGTGCAAAAAAGACAAATCTGGGGCTTTTAAACACATGATACTATGAATCCTCCCTGGCCATGAATTTTTCTTTTTTTTACAGGTCGCATTTCAAAATTTTTCATGCTGAAATTTTACACACATACACATAACATCTTTGTTTACTTCCAAAAAAAATGAAGTTGTTTGAGAGAATAAAGTTGTTTTAAAATAAAGGCCTCCATGGAGGCCGAGAGCCAAACGTCCATTCTCTCAAACAACTTCATTTTTTTTAATTAGGACTTCTTGGTGTTATTCATTAGTAACTAGAAAAGTACTAATTGTACAAAAAATATGTTTTTTTAATGCGAGTTTGTTGGTTTTATTATTAGAAACAGGAAAATCTGTTATTTTTATTAAGATTGAACTACTCCATTATTTTAATTTGAACTTCTTGGTTTTATTTATAGAAACAGAAAAAAACCGAATTATTTATTAAGATCAAACTACTATGTTAGTTTAATTCGAACTTCTTGGTTCTTTTTAGAAAATGTGTACACTGCATTCCCCCTTCCATTAATTTTACTTTTTGCGTTCGATATCAAACAGAACATTCTTTTTCTTGTTAGTGTTTTGAAGTGATTTTTCTAAACTCAAATTTTGTTTTGTGCTCTTTTTAAATTTGGTTGTCACTTCAATTTCTAAAAAAACAGAACTCTCGCATGTTTTATCTTGCATGTCTAAATTTATTTGAACTTGCTGAGATAACACACTCGACCTTCTCGAACACAACATTTTGACCTTCGGAATAAGTAAATTAAAGCCAATTTTTTAACCTACAGAGCATGTGCAATTTTATCCACGTTCTCAATAATAGCCAAAGCTACATCATCAGATTCGGATTTTAGAGCAAATGTTTTTCAGAAAAGAATACAAAATAACAAGGGAGATCTAGCTGAAGGCAGTAGTGTTGAGGTGGAGCGGGGGGGGGGGGGACTAGATGCAACAAAGAAACAAGTGAATTATTGAAGGGGGCTGAAGATCATCTCAAGAAAAAATTCAGTACTGGCAGCAGCAACCACTGAATGATCCGTCAACTCCCCGCAAAGTTGTTGTAGGTTATGTACATGTATATATCTAATTTTTCTTTTACACATGACCGTAGGGTTGGGATTATCATTTTTGTAGGCAATATTGTTTTGGGGCTAAGGGAGGCCATCTCAAGAATACACAGGATGTGAGGTCGCATACCCATGTTGATTTTCACACCAAAAAATAGCACAAAGATCACACCCTTTCCTGAACTCTGACAATCTTCCTGCACTTTATGTGACCTTCTCTCTGCCTGTGTGACGACCTTCTCCCCGCCTCCATGGCGACCTTCCTCCATCTATTCACGAGGGTAGCGGCACCAGGCATGGTTCATCGTCCTCCCTGGTCTGCACGCATAGACCGCCGGTCTAGCTACTCTCCGTGGCGTGGGACAACAACACATCACCGTCGGTAGGCGGTAGGCCGAGGGCAACGTTGTTGGCGTGATTTAGGTCAAACTGAAGCGGGTGCAAAGATCGAACTTCTCTCTCAGCCTTGGCAGCATAGAAAACCGGGGGGAGAAAGGAAACAGAGGTTCTGTAGAAGCGTTGCCATGGCGTGTCTAGTTGTAATAGGATCCGACTATGGTGTCCGGGGCCGGAGTTTGGCAGTGGATCTTCCAATCAATCAAGATGTCAACTAACGGCGGCGCAAGAAGGCATGACGGACATGCGGACACCGGAGTAATCCCACTGCGGAGTCGCGCGGAGATGGCCGGGTGGGGTGGCGGGGCCACGGGTCGTCATTTATGCGCCCCCGTGGGCAGATGTATGGGGGGCGACATCCATTGACGCTAGGGAGGTGGGTGCGGGTGCTGTGCCGGTGAGTGGAGGTGAGGGTCGGCGGCGGAGGTGTGATGTCTACTATGCAACCTTCTTGTAGACGTTGTTCGGCCTCCAAGTGCAGAGGTTTGTAGGACAGTAGCAAATTTCCCTCAAGTGGATGACCTAAGGTTTATCAATCCGTGGGAGGCGTAGGATGACGATGGTATCTCTCAAACAACCCTGCAACCAAATAACAAAGAGTCTCTTGTGTCCCCAGCACACCCAATACAATGGTAAATTGTATAGGTGCACTAGTTCGGCGAAGAGATGGTGATACAAGTGCAATATGGATAGTAGATAAAGGTTTTTGTAATCTGAATTTATAAAAACTACAAGGTAAATAATGATAAAAGTGAGCGTCAATGGTATTGCAATGCTAGGAAACAAGGCCTAAGGTTCATACTTTCACTAGTGCAAGTTCTCTCAACAATAATAACATAATTGGATCATATAACTATCCTTTAACATGCAACAAGAGTCACTCCAAAGTCACTAATAGCGGAGAACAAACGAAGAGATTATTGTAGGGTACGAAACCACCTCAAAGTTATTCTTTCGGATCGATCTATTCAAGAGTTCGTACTAGAATAACACCTTAAGACACAAATCAACCAAAACCCTAATGTCACCTAGATACTCCAATGTCACCTCAAGTATCCAATGGCATGCTTATACGATATGCATCACACAATCTCAGATTCATCTATTCAAACCAACATAAAGTACTTCAAAGAGTGCCCCAAAGTTTCTACCGGAGAATCAAGACGAAAACGTGTGTCAACCCCTATGCATAAGTTCACAATGTTACGGAACCCGCAAGTTGATCACCAAAACATACATCAAGTAGATCACGTGAATATCCCATTGTCACCACAGATAAGCACATGCAAGACATACATCAAGTGTTCTCAAATCCTTAAAGACTCAATCGATAAGATAACTTCAAAGGGAAAACTCAATCCATTACAAGAGAGTAGAGGGGGAGAAACATCATAAGATCCAACTATAGTAGCAAAGCTCGCGATACATCAAGATCGTGCCGAATTAAGAACACGAGAGAGAGAGAGAGAGAGAGAGAGAGATCAAACACATAGCTACTGGTACATACCCTCAGCCCCGATGGTGAACTACTCTCTCCTCATCAAGGAGAGCGCCGAGATGATGAAGATGGACACCGGTGAGGGATCCCCTTCCGGCAGGGTGCCGGAACAGGGTCCCGATTGGTTTTTGGTGGCTATAGAGGCTTGCGGCAGTTGAACTCCCGATCTATTGTGCTCTCTGATGTTTTTAGGGTATATGGGCATATATAGGCGAAAGAAGTCGGTCAGGGGAGCCACGAGGGGCCCACGAGGGTGGGGGCGTGCCCAGGGGGTAGGGCGCGCCTCCCTGCCTTGTGGCTTCCTCGAAGCTTCCCTGACGTCTACTCCAAGTCTCCTGGATTGCTTCCGTTCCAAAAATAACTCTCCCGAAGGTTTCATTCCGTTTGGACTCCGTTTGATATTCCTTTTCTTCGAAACACTGAAATAGGCAAGAAAACATCAATCTGGGTTGGGCCTCCGGTTCATAGGTTAGTCCCAAAAATAATATTAAAGTGTATAAATAAGCCCATTAAACATCCAAAACAGATTATAATAGCGTGGAACAATAAAAAATTATAGATACGTTGGAGACGTATCAAGCATCCCCAAGCTTAATTCCTGCTCGTCCTCGAGTAGGTAAATGATAAAAACAGAATTTTTGATGTGGAATGCTACCTAGCATAATTCTCAATGTAATTCTCTTTATTGTGGCATGAATGTTCAGATCCATAAGATTCAAGACAAAAGTTTAATATTGACATAGAAATAATAATACTTCAAGCATACTAACTAAGCAATTATGTCTTATCAAAATAACATGGCCAAAGAAAGTTCATCCCTACAAAATCATATAGTTTGGTTATGCTCCATTTTCGTCACACAAGAATGCTCTCCTCATGCACAACCCCGATGAAAAGCAAAGCAATTGTTTCACACTTTAGTAATCTCAAACTTCTTCAACCTTCACGCAATACATGAGCATAAGCCATGGATATAGCACTATGGTGGAATATAATATAATGATGGGGGTTATGTGGAAAAGACAAAAAAGGAGAAAGTCTCACATCAACGCGGCTAATCAACGGGCTATGGATATTCCCATCAATTGATCTTAATGTGAGGAGTAGGGATTGCCATGCAACAGATACACTAGAGCTATAGATGTATGAAAGCTCAACAAAAGAAACTGAGTGGGTGTGCATCCAACTTGCTTGCTCACGAAGACCTAGGGAATTTGAGGAAGCCCATTGTTGGAATATACAAGCCAAGTTCTATAATGAAAAATTCCCACTAGTATATGAAAGTGACAAAATAAGAGACTCTCTATCATGAAGATCATGGTGCTACTTTGAAGCACAAGCGTGGAAAAGGATAGTAGCATTGTCCCTTTTTATTTTTTTGGGCCTTTTTTATTTGGCCTTTTTTTCTTTTTTTATTTGGACTTTTTTTATTTGGCCTTTCTCTTTTTTGGGGGACAATGCTCTATTAATGATGATCATCATACTTCTATTTATTTATAACTCAAAGATTACAACTCGATACTAGAACAAAATATGAATCTATATGAATGCCGCCGGCGGTGTACCCGGATGTGCAATGAATCAAGAGTGACATGTATGAAAGAATTATGAATGGTGGCTTTGCCACAAATACGATGTCAACTACATGATCATGCATAGCAATATGACAATAATGAAACATGTCATAATAAACAAAACGGTGGAATGTTGCATGGCAATATATCTCGGAATGGCTATGGAAATGCCATGATAGGTAGGTATGGTGGTTGTTTTGAGGAGGATATTAGGAGGTTTATGTGTGATAGAGCGTATCGTATCACGGGGTTTGGATGCACCAACGAAGTTTGCACCAACTCTCAAGGTGAGAAAGGGCAATGCACAGTAACGAAGAGGCTAGCAATGATGGAAAGGTGAGTGCGCATATAATCCATGGACTCAACATTAGTCATAAAGAACTCACATACTTATTGCAAAAAATCTACAAGTCATCAAAAACCAAGTATTATGCGCATGCTCTTAGGGGGATTGATTGGTAGGAAAAGACCATCGCTCGTCCCCGACCGCCACTCGTAAGAAAGACAATCAAATAACATCTCATGCTTCAAATTTGTTACACAACGGTCACCATACGTGCATGCTACGGGACTTGCAACCTTTAACACAAGTATTTCTCAATTCCATAATTACTCATCTAGCACAACTTTAATATTACCATCTTCATATCTCAAAACAATCATCAAGCATCAAACTTCTCATACTATTCGATGCACTCTTTATGAAAGTTTTTATTATACCCATCTTGGATGCCCATCATATTAGGACTAATTTTTATAACCAAAGCAATTACCATGCTATTCTAAAAGACTCTCAAAATAATATAAGTGAAGCATGAGAGTTCATCTATTTCTTCGAAATAAAACTACCGCCCTTGTAACATCCCAAATTTCCTATTTGGAATGTTTTACAATTATAGCTAAGCATCCTATGCATCCTGTTTGAATTTGAATGCCATTTGGAGTTTCAGAGAAAAATGAGTTTTGGTATTTGAATTCAAATTTTGGCAAGTGGAATTCATTTCAAAAACTATGCCTGACAACTACTTGAGAAAAAGTATGAGAGGAGTAACATGACACTCCAAATATGTCAGAAGAAAACAATGCCAAAAGTTTTGGATTCAAATCTGAATTTTATTTGAATTTGAAAAAAATGGATTTTTACAAAGTTTGGATTTTGCCTTTGGAAAAATGTTCAAATGATAGGAATATTCTGATCATTTTGGTATATATATACCCTATATAAAATATTTATAGTTATTGTTTTAATTCTGTTTTTGTTTTATTTTAAAAAAATTAAATTTAAAAAGAAAACCCCTGGCGCCAGCCAACCCTAGCCCAGCCAGCCCACCACCAGCCCGGCCAGTAGCCAGCCCAGCCAGCCCAGCGCCAGTGAGAGCCGACCCACCGGCTCCTCGCCCCAGCGCCGAATCCGCTCGAGTCGGTCACCCGCTCGTTCCCACCTCTCTCTCTCTCATCGACTGCAGGGCCCGCCCATCTTCTTCCCCGCCCCATGTCTCGCTGTCGCTGGATCGCCGGATCCCAAGGATCCGGATCCCGACGCCTCGATCGACTTCAAGCGAGGACGACCGGCTATAAAAGCCGACCCTCCGCACCCCATCCCCCGAGACCTCGCGGACCTCGCCCTCCCGTTCGTGCTCACCGGAGACCCGAGCTCCCTCACGCTGCCAAAGTCGCCCGCCGACGCCTAGGCCACCCGACCACCCCGACCCCACGAAGCCTCTGAGCTCCCGCACTTGCAGCGACTCCCGGACCTCCCGACGCCGGAACCTCGACGCACTCTCACCGCCGCGCCGTCGCTTGAGACTCCGGTAAGCCAGGAAAACTCCTCCGTCCGATCCTAAATAGACGGCTAGGATTAGAAACCCGAAGGGTAAGTTTTATTAGAAAACCGGCCGATTAAATGGGTTTATTAGTTAGGGTTTTAGTATTTAGCCGGCCCGTTTTAGTTTTAACCGAGGCCCGTTTAGACTATTTGACGCTTTCGAGGCATGATATAGGCCCATTAGGCCTTTTTCTTTTATTTTGATTTTACATTTTAGCGAGAATAGTTTCTGTTTTGAAAAATTGATATCTTTTATACTATTTATTATTTTTAGATGATTCTTTTTTTGTTGGATTGCAAATTTTATGTAATTTCTGTAGAATATATATTTAGCTATGTTAAAATTAATTAAAATTGCTTTAATTTAGTTTTAGTCAGAATAGTAAATCCGATATAACTTGAGTTAGAAAAATTATTTTTGGATGATTCTTTTTGTCCCAACTTTATTTTGACATTGCCAAACCATAGAAATTAATTTGGGTATTTTAGGATTAATAAATAATTAGTTTTAAGCAGAATCTTGTTAATCCTAATTAATTAGCTAGCTACTTGTTTTCCTATTAATTTAATTAGTAAATAAATTTATTTTTAACATGTGATTGATTATTCTAGGATAGTTTCTGTCACTTTATAGGATGAACTTTTATTTATAATAAATAAAAGTTTTATTTTATTTTCCTTAATAGAAATTGAATTAGGCCTAATAGGAGTTTCATATTAGATTTTAAATTAATTCTTTTTGCTCCTAGTTGCTTAATGCATCCTTTTCTGTTAAGTTAACATAAAACCATGATTAGGTTATGTTAGAAAATTTTTGTTATATAAATCTATTCTTGTTGTTATTTGAAGTAGGAAAACTTTGAGTTGTTTTTCTTTAAGTTTTCCCTTTGGGTTTTGCTTTGTTGGTTTTGGTGTGTTACTTTGTTATGTTATTGTGTTAAGTGATGTTATGCTATGTGCTTATTATAGTTATTGTTTGCCTCGGTAGAGTTTCCTGAGTGCTGAAGATTGCTACTCTGAAACCCTAGTTTTCGAAGATCGTCAACCGTGCAAGTTCACTTTGACCATGCTTTCATACCTATGTTTTATTGCATTTAGTGGCATCTTTGCAACCACCCCTCAGTAGTGATATTGAAATTCTTGTAGTTGAGTAGTATGCATGAGGTCGGAACCCATCACCCTGTTACCAAGCACGGGAAGAAATTTTATTTGGATGCTACGCGATAGTAGACGGGGTTTGGTATGAGTGAACGAGTGGTGTGAAGAAGGAGGACTCTACGTCAATGGCGACAACTCCATGATGGAATCTGCAAGAACTGCATCTTCAAGACCTCAAGACTTCAAGACTCGAGACAAGAATTCAATACACACTCTTTGGGTGAAGGGCGGTTGTGGGCACCTGGAGAACCCAGTGGTTGGCGGGATGCATGGAGAAGCGCCATGACATCTTGCGGAAAGCTTCACTCGGACTCAAAGAGACGGAAGAATACTTCATGCGGAAGCTTACCTGCAACCGCAAGTCATTATGGGCTCTGGCTTGGTTGACCTTAGTGGTGACTCTGGCTGGGACAGTACTAGCGGATGTAGAACTACGGTAGGATGGGATGAGTACCGGACATGGTCGAGGAGGAACTCTTCGGAAGACCATGTTTGATCGTCTTGTTCTCAAACACCACGAAGTGCGAGAACGTAAAAAGAGGATCGAATCTTGCGGGTAAAGTGTACAAACCTCTGCAGAGGGTTTTAAACCCTAATCGATTAGCCGTGTCCTCGGTTACGGACAATTTGAGCATCTGGACTTGGATCTATCTCAGAACTCTCAACACCGGATTGATAACTTAATTGTGGGCAACTTATGATGATTTTGGGCTGTGAGACATCGGTTGGCGGAACCATGTCATGATAGAAAACTCCATAGTACAGACTTCATTTATTCCTTTGATGTAGGGAAAATAAAATCAGCTTTTACATAAACAAAACTCAGAATCTGAGCCACAAAGCCAAATTGCATATAGTATAGTTTTACCATCTGTTTAATCATATTGTGATCTTGCGGTACATTCAATGTCTTGACCTACACGGCTGCAACGTATCATGTTGCAGATATTTCCTCGACGAGTAAGAGTTACGATACAGGTTACGGTCTACACTCAACTGCCGATGGCGTTGATGGGACTCCACACCCGTTTGATTGTTTCCATTGAGTATTATGAGGTATATATCATTTTACGTTATTTATACATGTGATTGTACTTTGATATATACATTGATGTACTGTGTGTGCCAAAGATATCGATCGAGGATGGCACAGATACAAAGAGGCTTGACCGTTTGAGGTCGAGTCGCTATAGATATGGTATCAGAGCACATGTTGACTATAGGACGTGACCCTAGAAACCGGAAAAGCCCTTAGGACAGGATATCTCAAAAACTTTATTTACAAAAAGACTCTTACTTCTCATCTTTTCTGATTTTATCGAATTGACACTCGCACCTCAAAATAGTTAGGATATACCCTTTTCCTTTTGACCACATGAAGGATCAACTGAAGCCACTCCAAGAAAGATATCGGAGGACTGATGACCTCTTCCAAGTAAAGAGGATTTCACCATGTATTAGAAGCTAAAACAGTTGAAGACTCCGAAGATTTGAAGTTCCTAAAGAAATATTTGACCTTTAGAAGACCAAACCCCTGTTACACACTTACGTCAGATGCGATGATGTGTGAGCTGTCATTTGTTTGATGTTTTTCCGACAGCCACAAAGTAAAACTTGTTTCATCAAAAAAACTATTGTTTGTATTGTGTGTATATCCCTCCCCACCTCTCTCTCATCTCACCTTAAAACCCTTGAACCCCATAGATGATGAATGAAGTTGGACTGATATTCTGGATCAAGACTTCGGTAGGAGGCGAGCTATGGATGCGAACATGGAGAATCACTTGGGAACAATTTGGTTTCAAGGAAGTATGAGGTCCAATACGCTCTTGATGCTTTACGAGAAAGTCTTGCAACACAGTGGAGAATGCATCAATCCATACAAGGATTTAAAGGAGCAAGAACTTGGGAGGAATTCAAGAAGACCTGATGAGATCACGTCTTATCCGGAAGCACAATGATACACCAAGAAATAAACCTTGTGCTCGCAAGATTTGCGGAGAAATAGGACACACCCGAAGGTTACGCAAAAACACGAGAGTGGTGAAGTAACGATAGATGTTTTGTTTGGCTTGCGAAACCATGGAATTACTCGAACCCAGTTCGAGAACAAGAGAAATTCTGCAATGCTTGTGAGTATGCCCAAGTGTTAGAATACGTGATTCGATATTTACGTATGTGGTAATGATTCAAATGCGGGATGGATTGGCCCCATACGAAGACTTCTATCATGAACTATCATATGTTGATGGAAAATCGAGAGCCTCGAAAACCTTAGAAGAGTGTCGAAGCGATAAGCCGTAAAACCATAGAATGGTAGTACGATGGAACCCTTTACAGCAACCGTTGCCAATAAATGCGATATACGGTGAAGTTCAACAGCACCCGTTCTGCGGGAGAAACCATTATTAGTAGACCACCATGAGTGTTTCGATAGTTGTCTAGAGTGGACACAGACCTATCACTAAGCAGATCCGGTCTCGACGAACTTCAACTTTGATAAACCGACCCAAGATTTTGAGGAAAACTCTATGCTTCGATGTAAGAGCGCTAATGAAGGAGCTATTGTAAGATATGTGAAGAGACATACATTGTCAACACTCGGAGGAAGTATCTGAGTTTATTGGAACCGTAACCTTGTTTTTAAGTGTGGTAGCACCCCTGACCTTCTGACCAAAATATTTACTAGAAGACCCCAAACCCCTAACCTTTTCTTGCTAGCCTCTTCGAATCTCGAGGACGAGATTCATTTTAAGTGTGGTAGGTTTGTAACATCCCAAATTTCCTATTTGGAATGTTTTACAATTATAGCTAAGCATCCTATGCATCCTGTTTGAATTTGAATGCCATTTGGAGTTTAGGAGAAAAATGAGTTTTGGTATTTGAATTCAAATTTTGGCAAGTGGAATTCATTTCAAAAACTATGCTGACAACTACTTGAGAAAAAGTATGAGAGGAGTAACATGACACTCCAAATATGTCAGAAGAAAACAATGCCAAAAGTTTTGGATTCAAATCTGAATTTTATTTGAAATTGAAAAAAAATGGATTTTTATAAAGTTTGGATTTTGCCTTTGGAAAAATGTTCAAATGATAGGGAATATTCCCCTGATCATTTTGGTATATATATACCCTATATAAAATATTTATAGTTATTGTTTTAATTCTGTTTTTGTTTTATTTTAAAAAAATTAAATTTAAAAAAAGAAAAACCCCAGGCGCCCGGCCAGACCCTGCCAGCGCACCACCACTGGCCAGCCCGGCCACCCAGCCTGACGGCCAGGCCAGCCAGCCCAGCCGTGGCTCCCCTCCCCGCGCCGAATCCGCTTCGAGTCGGTCACCCGCTCGTTCCCACCTCTCTCTCTCTCTCATCGACCTGCAGGCCCGCCCATCTTCTTCCCCGCCACGTCTCATTGTCGCCGCCGGATCGCGGATCTTGAAGGATCCGGGATCCCGTCGCCCGATCGACCCCGGCGAGGACGACCCCAGCTATAAAAGCCGACCCCTCCGCACCCCATCCCCGAGACCTCGCGGACCTCGCCCTCCCGTTCGTGCTCACGGGAGACCCGAGCTCCTCCGCCGCCAAAGTCGCTGGCCGACGCCCTAGGCCACCCGACCACCCCGACCCCACCGAAGCCTCACTGAGCCTCCCCGACTTGCAGCGACTCCGGACCTCCCGATGCTCTAACGCCTCGACGACTCTCACCGCCGCCGGCCGTCACGGGACTCCGGTAAGCCACCGGAAAACTCCCTCCGTCCGATCCTAAATAGGCGGCTAGGATTAGAAACCGAAGGGGTAAGTTTTATTAGAAAACCGGCCGATTAAATGGGTTTATTAGTTAGGGTTTTAGTATTTAGCCGGCCCGTTTTAGTTTTAACCCGAGGCCCGTTTAGACTATTTGACGCTTTCGAGGGCAGTATAGGCCCATTAGGCCTTTTTCTTTTATTTTGATTTTCTGTTTTAGCGAGAATAGTTTACATTTTGAAAAATTGATATCTTTTATTCTGTTCATTATTTTTAGATGATTCTTTTTTTTGTTGGATTGCAAATTTTATGTAATTTCTGTAGAATATATATTTAGCTATGTTAAAATTATTTAAAATTGCTTTAATTTAGTTTTAGTCAGAATAGTAAATCTGATATAACTTGAGTTAGAAAAATTATTTTTGGATGATTCTTTTGTCCCAACTTTATTTTGACATTGCCAAACCATAGAAATTAATTTGGGTATTTTAGGATTAATAAATAATTAGTTTTAAGCAGAATCTTGTTAATCCTAATTAATTAGCTAGCTACTGTTTTCCTATTAATTTAATTAGTAAATAAATTTATTTTTAACATGTGATTGATTATTCTAGGTTAGTTTACATCACTTTATAGGATGAACTTTTATTTATAATAAATAAAAGTTTTATTTTATTTTCCTTAATAGAAATTGAATTAGGCCTAATAGGAGTTTCATATTAGATTTTAAATTAATTCTTTTTGCTCCTAGTTGCTTAATGCATCCTTTTCTGTTAAGTTAACATAAAACCATGATTAGGTTATGTTAGAAATTTTTTGTTATATAAATCTATTCTTGTTGTTATTTGAAGTAGGAAAACTTTGAGTTGTTTTTCTTTAAGTTTTCCCTTTGGGTTTTGCTTTGTTGGTTTTGGTGTGTTACTTTGTTATGTTATTGTGTTAAGTGATGTTATGCTATGTGCTTATTATAGTTATTGTTTGCCTCGGTAGAGTTTTGAGTCTTGAAGATTGCTACTACGAAACCCTAGTTTTGAAGATCGTCAACCGTGCAAGTTCACTTTGACCATGCTTTCATACCTATGTTTTATTGCATTTAGTGGCATCTTTGCAACCACCCCTCGTAGTGATATTGAAATTCTTGTAGTTGAGTAGTATGCATGAGGTAGGAACCCATCACCTGTTACCAAGCCGGGACGATATTTTATTTTGATGCTACGCTATAGTAGATGGGGTTTGGTATGAGTGCACGAGAGTGGTGTGAAGAAGGAGGACTCTACGTTAATGACGACAACTCCATGATGGAATCTGCAAGGACTGCATCTTCAAGACCTCAAGACGTCAAGACTCGAGACAAGAATTCAATACACACTACTGGGTGAAGGGCGTTTGTGGGCACCTGGAGAACCCAGTGGTTGGCGGGATGCATGGAGAAGCGCCATGACATCTTGCGGAAAGCTTCACCCAGACTCAAAGAGACGGAAGAATACTTCATGCCCGGAAGCTTACCTGTGCAACCGCAAGTCATTATGGGCTCTGGCTTGGTTGACCTTAGTGGTGACTCTGGCTGGGACGGTACTAGCAGATGTAGAACTACGGTAGGATGGGATGAGTGCAGACGGTGGTCGAGGAACTCTTCGAAGACCATGTTTGATCGTCTTGTTCTCAAACACCACGAAGTGCGAACGTAAAAGAGGATCGAATCTTGCGGGTAAAGTGTACAAACCTCTGCGGAGGGTTTTAAACCTAATTGATTAGCCGTGTCCCGATTCTACGGACAATTTGAGCATCTGGACTTGGATCTATCTCAGAACTCTCAACACCGGATTGATAACTTAATTGTGGGCAACTTATGATGATTTTGGGCTGTGAGACATCGGTTGGTGGAACCATGTCATGATAGAAAACTCCATAGTACAGACTTCATTTATTCCTTTGATGTAGGGAAAATAAAATCAGCTTTTACGCAAACAAAACTCGAATCTGAGCCACAAAGCCAAATTGCATATAGTATAGTTTTACCATCTGTTTAATCATGTTGTGATCTTGCGGTACATTCAATGTCTTGACCTACACGGCTGCAACGTATCATGTTGCGTATATTTCCTCGACAGTAAGAGTTACGATCTGAGGTTACGGTCTACACTCAACCCGCCGATGGCGTTGATGGGACTCCACACCCGTTTGATTGTTTCATTGAGTATTATGAGGTATATATCATTTTACGTTATTTATACATGTGATTGTACTTTGATATATACATTGATGTCTTGTGTGTGTGACATCTTGATCCAGGATGTACAGATACACAGAGGCTTGACCGTCTGAGGTCGGGTCGCTACAGCCCTGCTCTAGGAAGATATAAGTGAAGTACTAGAGCAAATGACAAACTACTCTAAAAGATATAAGTGAAGATCAATGAGTAGTCGAATAATTATGTAACTATGTGAAGACTCTCTCATTTAATAATTTCAGATCTTGATATTTCATTCAAATAGCAAGCAAAAAAATGACATTCTAAGAATAGCAAACATCATGTGCAGAAGGAAAAACTTAGGATCAACCGATACTAACCGATAGTTATCAAAGAAGAAAGGTGGGATGCCAACCGGGGCATCCCCAAGCTTATACGCTTGAGACTTCTTGCAATATTATCTTGGGATGCCTTGGGCATCCCCAAGATTGAGCTTTTTTGTCTCCTTAATTCCTCTCATATCACGGTCTTCCTAAATCTCAAAAGCTTCATCCACACAAAACTCAACAAGGACTCGTGAGATAAGTTAGTATAAACCAATGCAAAAACCTTATCATACTATACTGTAGCAAATAACTAAAATTATTATTCAACAGTGCATATTAAATGCCTCTGCATATTTTATATTCCTATCCTCAAATAGAATTATTAAACAAGCAAACATATGCAAACAATGCAAACATAACAGCAATCTGCCTAAACAGGACAGTCTGTAAAGAATGCAGCAAGATCCATACTTCCCTAGCTCAAAAAATTATGAAAGAAAATTCCCACTGTATAAAGTTTATCAGAGCTTAATATGCAAAAGGTTTCAACATTTTATCACATTCTGAATTTTCTAGGGAATTTCTGCCACAGCGGGAAACTTTCTGTTTTCAAACAACAACATGTAGACTTGTAAAATAAGCATAGTAAAGGTTATCAATGCCACTTTTATTGAAATAAAAGATGCAAAACTTTGTTCTAAATAACAGGAAGCAAATCTTAACAAAATAAATTAACGCTCCAAGTAGAACTCATATCATGTGGTGAATAAAATTATAGCTCCAAGTAAAGTTACCGATGAACGAGGACGAAAGAGGGGATGCCTTCCCGGGGCATCCCCAAGCTTAGTTGCTTGTATCTTCCTGAATATTACCTTGAGGTGCCTTGGGCATCCCCAAGCTTAGGCTCTTGCCACTCCTTGTTCCATAGTCCATCGAATCTTTACCCAAAACTTGAAAACTTCACAACACAAAACTTAACAGAAAATCTCATGAGCTCCGTTAGTATAAGAAAGCAAACCACCACTTTAAGGTACTGTAATGAACTCATTCTTTATTTGGTGGTGACATCGGTGGAAATACTTTTGTCAACGGGCGACCGGTTGTTTGCACTGACTTTTGTGTCCTCCATGGCATCACTACGCCAGCTACGTATTCTAGGTTAACATGTCCCGCAGCCTCCTAGCCTAGCCTCCTAGCCTCCCCACCTGCCGTCGGCCACTCCGGCCGTGGCGGCCACAACCCGGCCGGCTTGGCCATCATTCTGCTGCCGGCCACCTCGACTACGCCATTCATCTTTCGATCACCATTCACCACACCTCAAGAGGTCTCTCGCGGATCTGGATTTCGACAAAGGTCAAGACTTTGCGGCCACCATCTGGCGCAAATGGGGAGTCCCAATCAATTATGAAGAAGGTAAGGACATGGAGGAATTTCCCATTGTTGTGGAATTCACTAGGTCTCATTTCAGATTAATGAGTCATCGGTGGGTACGATACTTCTCTCCTGTTTTGGAGGTCGTGCCTCCATGTTCAAGGTGAAACATTTGCAAAACAAGTCATTCAAATTCTCGGTTTCATCCAAGGAAGTGGGTTTCTCTATCATTCAACAAGGTAACATTGCACTACCTCTGTTCACTATCAATTTCCTGCTCTGGGGTAGTGGTGGCCCAAATTCTAATTGGGAATTGGATCAATATCTCAAAGAAAAAGAGGATTCATGGACCCATGTTTTCAAAAGACATCCGAGGAATTCTTATCTTGATGCTCTCAGATCACCTGGCATTTTCATCGAATCTCATTCCTCACATGAACGAGCCGCAGATGTTCATGCTCGAAATTCAAAGCAGGCTCCATCATCGGGTCATAATGGTGGTATTGATGGTACGTCAAATTTGGACATTACTAGGTCCAAGGCGGGATCACAACATTTTCAAAATTCTTCACGGGCCCAATTCTGTGTCCGGTGCCTCATGCATGGCCATCTTAGGCCCAGCTGCTCTAATCGGATCAAATGCAGATCTTGCAAAAAGTGGGGGCACATCGCTCGGGCTTGCTATTCTGAAGCCCAGCCCAACTACTCATGTGAGCCCATGCCACGCCCATCCCCGGCTTCACCTATTCTGAGATATGATTCCGCTGTTCCCGCGATGGAGATGGCAAGGACTGTCAATCAGCTGACCAGTCATAATTCCACCACTCCCCCCCCTGCTACTTACCAGAGTAGGCAGCCCCCATTACGCGGGCGCCTCGCCTTCCATTGCTCAACGCCTACTCGCTGCAGCTTCTCGTTCGCCCGTCTCACAATCCAATCCTCCACCCATTGCCTCCCACACCAGCTCTCTCTCCGCCCACGGTGCGGCGATAATGGCCACCTTCCCATTTGACCCTGCTCCTTTTCTCCCTCCCAACCATGTCGGAGTGGCGGTTGCGAGCAGGCCGGCGAGGGTACGCGCTGTGACTGCTGCTCCACCACAGACCCATGAAGACTGGTCGATTGTCTCGATTGTCCCCATGCCAGATCTGCCAGTGGATTTCAATACCATCCGAGAGGTACTCTCCGATTTCTTTACTGAACGTTAGTTGGGGTTTTCTGAAATCATTCCATGTCCCTTCAGACAAGCCTATGTCAAGATGCATAGTGTTTTTGATCGGGATGAACTGGTTGCTAGCAGTCCACACCAGTTTACTGATGTGCATGTCATAGTGGAGAAGCATAACAGAGGTCTGAACTGGAGAAGATTGGAGCTTAATAGAGAAGCATGGATTTTACTGTGTGGTTTTCCATTTGATAGAAGGAACATTTAGGAAATCAATAATGTTGTTAGTAAATTTGGCAAGTTTGTTATGTGGGATCGTGTCGGTGTACAAAACTAGGGGCACATTTTTGTACCCCTTTACCTGCACGCAGGCGATCGAGCCGCTACCATGACAAAGCAGCAGAGCGATGGAGGTGAGCCAAGGTAAGGCCGAAGCCCAAGACGGCCAGAGCAACGCCAAGACCAAGACCACAAAGAGCAGAAGGACGGAGCAGGTTCCCCCGGCAAGACCCTTGCCGGGCAGCTCGCCCCACACCAACAGAGCAAGCTACCCTTGAGCCCATGGCCGCCCACGCTGCCATCAACGTGGGGCCAGGGCTCGGGAAGGCACCTCTGTGGTGGCAGCCAGATCTTTGTGAAGACATACTCAAGGTCAGATGAGGATTAGAAGACAAACAATCCTCGGCAAGATCCTTGCCGAGGGAGGCTACCAAGGCCCCCGGCAAGACCCTTGCCGGGGACGACAGCACGCCACGGCGAGACCCTTGCCGGGCCACCCGGCAAGGCCCTCTCTAAATACACCGACGAGGCCACCGCCAGGCCCGCATCAGCCAAGCTTCCACCGCCTTTTGTATGCAGCTGCCAGCCCAACCAGCTGGGCAGGCACCTGCGTGGCAACGCACAGCTCCCGGGCCAACTCATCAAGCGCCTACGTGGCGGCATGCGGATCTTCGTGGAAGCTCCGCCACCGCGCCAGCGCAGCTGCCTGCCTACCTACGTGGCACCACACACACCACAGGCCAGGATGCGTGTCAAATCAAGGAGGAGCGGCGACGGACGGGACGGGCCTCGCCCCCGTCCCCGATAAAGCAAGGGGACACCTAAGCGATGCATTAAATGCATCTTGTCCTGTAATACGAGGGATAACCTCGCAACACTGTACACCTTTCCACCTCCTGTGTGCCACTGTGGCAACCCCTTTTTCCTATAAAAGGAGGCCCAAGGCGACGTGGGGAAGGATTCGGCTTTTTGGAGATCGTTACACCCCGTTGCTAGTTCCATAACTCAGAATACATCCACCAAAGCAGGACTAGGGTTTTACGCATCATCGCGGCCCGAACCTGGATAAACGAACCGCGTGCTCTCTGCTAGACCCGCTCTTCTCTCAACCCCGCGCCCCGCAACCGCAGTAGGGATTCTTGTGATCCCATAGGTGTCGTTTTCCACCGACATCTTTGGCGCGCCAGGTAGGGGGCGCGATTGTGGGAGTCGGTTTTAGCAGTTAAGTGAGCGTTTCTTCATGGGATGGCTCGAAGAGAAGCAGGAGAGGGGGTCGAAAGATCGACGCCAGCACGACTACAAGCAGAAGCTAAGTCACACCGGACCCTGACTACTTTCTTTCCTTTTTATATGAGGTTATTTCCCTCGGAGATGTTGTGCCTTTGTATGGAAAACCTGCACGCCAAGGGGCTCTCCCACTGTCGGCAACGCCCTTGCCCTGTTTCGAGTCCGCTCAACAGCTCAAGCGGCTGCGTCGAGAGCGGCAGGGTAGCCTTCCGCGATTGACAACGCTCTCGATTCTGACTCGAGTCAAGCTCGACAGTTCGAGCGGCCGCGTTAAGAACGGTAAGGTGGCTCGCCCGGCAGCACGCATACCCGGCAGGCCAATGGGGATCCGTCCCCAAGACGCCGCCTTGGGCTTCCGCGCCGGCGAGCCTGCCCAGTTGGCGTAGGGTGCGTATACAAAGGGAAATTGAACAGGGAAATAACATGCATAACGTCAAAGTACTGCAGAGTTATATTACATCAATTTCCGTCGCGGTTCTAACTAAAGATAAACATTGTCTTGGTCATGAACCTGCAGCGGCAATGAGAAACGGGGTGCCTAATCCCGGCGCTGGCCCTCCACCCTCCGGATTTCGTCGATACCGCTGATGACGGGCTTGATACGCTCCCTGAGCGGCGCGAGGTCAGTATCCTCCAGCAAGCTCTCCAACGCGGCGTCGAAGTCGAGGTTGGGGTACCAATACGCCATCTTGGTGAGGACCTTGGTCATGGCACCCCGGCAAAGCTGCCGAGACTCTTCGGCCAGCCAAGCCGCCCTGTTGGAGTGAAACTGCTCCAGGGCCCCGAGAACACCCTCGAAGAACAGGGTCAACTTGGCGTTGGTGGTCCCGCTGCGCTCTGGGGCATACCTCACGTTAGGCATCCCCATGGCAGCCAGCTGTGCGGTGGTCCTGCCGGCAACGTCCACGAGGCGGCCAACCCAGCGGTCCTGGCCCTCCACGGCATCCTGATGGTTGGCGGCCTCGTTCCTCCGCAACTGCTTCTCGGTGTCCAGCGCCTTGGCCAGGGTCTCCTTCCAGGCCTTGGCCGCCGAGATCGTCTCCTCCAGGCTGGCGAGCTTCTGCGTCAGGTCCTTGACGGCGTCGTTGGCCTTGGAGAGAGACTCGACCCTCTCAATGACGGCGGTCTGTGAGTCTGCCAAGGCGCTCCTGGCCGAGTCCCTCTCCTCCGTCAGTGTCGAGGTCACCTGCTTCAGACGCTCCCGCTCCTGCTCCAACTCCGCCACCTTGCCGGCATGAACCAGGGACTGGGCATCGAGCGCTTCCTTGTGCCTCTGCTCCAGCTCTTGGGTCTGCTGCACGATGAGCTCGTCCACCTTCTCGTCCCTGGCGCGGAGTTTGGCCTTGACATCCGCCTCGCGTTTGACGAGGTCCTCCTCCTGAGAATCCAGAGCGGCCTGCCGCTGCACCTGCGCGGCCTCAGCCTGGGCAGCTTCGTCCCTCACCGCCTCCCGGGCCTTGTCCACCTCGGCCCTCTGCAGCACCAGCGCCACCTTCTCCTCCGCCAACTGGGCCCGGCTGTTCTCCAGCTCTTGTCGGGACTCGTCGAACCAGGCTTTCGTCTGGGCGATGCGTGTCTTGAGCTCCTCTTCGGCTTGGTCCACGACCGCCGACCTGGAGTCCACCTTGTCCTGGCGAGCGCGGTAGTGCGCCTGGAGCTTCCGGAAGTTGGTGCCCATGGTCTGGAGGAGCCGCTCCTCCTGGGAATCGCCACCACCGGTGCCCGGCTTGTCGACGACAACGAACCCGGCGGCGCCAAGGACCTCCCCGTCGAACACTTCCCCCTCGGCGGGCGCCCCGGTGCTCCCCGTCCCTAGGAGGTGGACGAAAAGGTCGTCGGTCACCTTCAGATACCTGCCCGAGCCTGAGGCGGCGGAGGAGGAAGGCTGGTCACCGGCCGTCTCCGCCTCGGCAGCGCCTTTGCCGGCACCCCCGACGGGCCCCTCACCGGCCTCCTCGGCAGCGGCCTTGCCGGGCTCTCTAGTAGGCCTCTTGGCAGCATCCTCAGCCGCGTCCCTGGCGGCCTCCTCGGTGACGGTCTTCTCAGCCTCCGCCGCGGCATCCCTGGCGACGTCCTCAATGACGGTGTCTAGGTTCTCCCGGTCCACCGGGAGAGGATCTGGATATTGAAGAAAGGAGTAAGGCCAAGCCAAGGCCAAGATTCAAAAAACAAGAAAGAAAACAGGGACGGGAGGCCGGAAGCATACCCGTGCCAGGCTGAGAAGAGGCGGCCCCTCCGTCGCCAACGTCTGGCGCCGAGGAGGAGCCACCAGCATCCGGGTTCGCCTCCCCCTCCTCTATGTGCATGCGCTCGGTGCTCGGCGCCCTTGCCGGCGACGCCCCTCGGGACGGCGTGGTCGAGGGGGGCGGCATGTCAGTAGTGGCCCCCAGCGTCTCCTCGTAGTGCTGTCCTCCTCCTGCGATCTCGACAAGGTCAGCGCCGGTGCATCACTCACCCGACACACGTCGACGAGGGAGCGAGTGGCAAGCTTACGCTGGGGGCTTCTCCGGGGGCTGTTGTCTGGGCTGCTCACCACCACCAGTGGCGCCCTCGAAGTACCAGCTGGGGGCTGGCCGCCCGCCGAGACCTTGGCCCTCTTCACTCGTTGGGCCAGCGTCTCCGTGTCCCTGCCAAGATGAAGAAAAATCTAGATGAGAAGCACGGAAGAGGAGTCGGAGGTGACGAAAGGAAACAGACACTTACTCGTCATCCACTTCCTCTTCTGCCGCCTTCCTCTTCCCCCTCGGGCTGAGGGACCCGAAGTCGAAGGCAAACTCCGTGTTGATGCTCCCTGGAGGAGGGGAAGGAGGTGGAGTCTGGACGTGTTTGGGCGACGAAGAGGCGCTTGCCTTCTTCCTCGCCCCCGCGGCCTTCACCGACTTCTTCGCCGCCGCGGCCTTGGCGGCCTCCGCCTCCTCCGTGGCCTTTCTCGACCGCGTCTGGCAAACGAGCTGCCCCTCGGCAGACCGTTGCTGCTGCGCAGGCCTGTCGGGACGGACCGGCTCGCCAGAAGTGGCCCGCCGTACGACGCGATTCCTCCCGGTGGCCAAGGAGGTGTCTTCCTCGTCCTCGTCCTCCTCCTCCTCCTCCTCCTCTTCTGTGGATGACTCCTCACCCACATCCTCGACAATGGGGGCTCCAGAGCTTGCCGCTACGGCGGCCGCCACCCACGCGGCGATCTCCTGGTCCTCTGCGGTGATGCTGGCCTCGTCCGCCACGTCGCCGGCATCGCCAGCCTCCCGAGCAAGCGCCGCCTCCGCCGCCCTGCGAGCGATGTAATCTAGCTCCTGTGGGATGGTGTCGCGGATGAGCACCGGCTCGGGGTGGGCGTAACCTTCCGACAGGCTGTCGAAGAATGCCTGCACCGTCTCCGCCGGCGGCTTAGCCCAGCTCGGGTCAGGGCCGTGCGCGTTGCAGACCGGCATCATGGCGATGATGTCGTTACGACGCGAATTGTTGCTCAGCGGGACCACTCCCCTCGGCAACCCAAACAAGGGCCCCTTGGGGACCTTGCCGGCCTTCGCGGCCCTGCCGGTCCTCTCGGCCTTGCCGTCATCACCCACGATGACCTGGAAGAGCCTCTGACAGAAATGGGCGTGCCCCATTATCGTGAAGTTGTTGTCCAGGCCAGGCCGGAGCCTCATGACGTCCGCCGCGTTCTTGAAATCCCAGGCTGGCCTCCCCTTGGCGTGCAGCGGGGCGATTCGGCGACGGAGAAAATCTGCCCCGATCATCTCAAGGGTGAGACCGGCAGTGGTGAGGCGGAGGATCCTGGTGATGGCGATCGTAATCTTCACGTCATCAGCGTCAACTTCGCTCCAGTCCTTGCCACGAACCGGCAGGCTCTGGCGGACCCGGCAGAACTCTTGTGGATCCTCCTCCACAATCCAGAGCCACCGGCCTCGCCACTCTTCCCACCTCTCCTTCGTGGCGCCCTCCGGGTAGGTGCCCTTCACCTGGGCCCTCGGGACCCAGGTGATGCACCCCGAGATGGCCTCCCCTGGTTGGATACGAGGGACGAAGTAGTGGCGGAACAGAGCCGTGTTGGGCACCACCCAGGCGAAACCCTCGCAGAGGTGGGCAAAGAGGGCCATGCACGCCACCACATTCGGAGTAAAATCCAAGAGACAGAAGCCGAAGGTGTGCATGATGTCGCTGAAGAAATCAGAGAAGGGAGGGCAGAGCCCGCAAGAAAAGTAATCGACGAAGAAGGGGTACCGATTTGGGGCAGGCTCAGCGCAGGCGGCGGGGATGACGCGCGTGGCCGGGTGCCCCGAATTCTCACCCCCCGTCTTCACTCCCCACAGGGGCTTGAAGGAGTCCCGGAGCTCGAGCACACCAACCGTCGAGGGGAAGAAGAAGGCGGACTGCGTCCGTTGCCCCGACAGCGCGCTCTCCGCGGCTCCACAGTCCCGACATCCTTGGCCACCCCCTTGCCCTTGGTGGATTTTGGCGCCATGGTGGCTGAAGGAGGAGGGAGGAGTGGAGGGCGGCAGAAGCACAACGGCGGCTCTGAGATTGGAAAAGATGCAAGAGGGGGAAGGGTGAGAAGTACGCCCGCGGTGATTCCTTTTTACGGGGAAGGCGCGGGCCGCTCCACTTCCCATTAACTGCGATGTGGCGCATGCGTGTGGAAACCGCCCCACGTGTACCGCCCACGTCACGCACGACCCTCCACGCCACGCCGTGCGCGCGGGTCATGGGGAGTGCAGCGCGCGAAAGATCTTACCACGGTAAAAACCGCCCCGCCTGCCCGCGCACTGTTTTGGGCCTGGCCCAACAACATGTCGCACTTATGTGTGGCCCAGGCCCGGGGGCTCCTGCACATTTTTGTACCCCTTTACCTATGCACGGGCAGTCAGAGCCGCACCCGGGACCGCACCGAGCAGAGCGAGGGAGGTGAGCCAAGGTAAGGCCAAAGCCCAAGACGGCCAGAGCAACGCCAAGACCAAGACCACAAAGAGCAGAAGGACGGAGCAGGTTCCCCCGGCAAGACCCTTGCCGGGGCAACCTCAGCGGTCCCGGCAAGACCCTTGCCGGGGCAGGTCGCCCCACACCAACAGAGCGAGCTACCCTTGAGCCCACGGTCGCCCACGCCGCCATCAACATGGGGCCAGGGCTCGGGAAGGCACCTCTGTGGTGGCATGCAGATCTTTGTGAAGACATACTCAAGGTTAGATGAGGATTAGAAGACAAACAATCCTCTGCAAGATCCTTGCCGAGGGAGGCTACCAAGGCCCCCGGCAAGACCCTTGCCGGGGACGACAGCACGCCATGGCGAGACCCTTGCCGGGCCACCTGGCAAGGCCCTCGCCAAAGACACCGACGAGGCCGCCGCCAGGCCCGCGTCGGCCAAGCTTCCACCGCCTTTCGCATGCAGTTGCCAGCCCAACCAGCTGGGCAGGCACCTGTGTGGCAACGCGCAGCTCCCAGGCCAACCCATCAAGCGCCTACGTGGTGGCATGCAGATCTTCGTGGAAGCTCCGCCACCGCGCCAGCGCAGCTGCCTGCCTGCCTACATGGCACCACGCACACCACTGGCCAGGACGCGTGTCAAAGCAAGGAGGAGCGGCGATGGACGGGACGGGCCTCGCTCCCGTCCCTGATAAAGCAAGGGGACACCTAAGCGATGCATTAAAAGCATCTTGTCCTATAATACGAGGGATAACCTCGCCACACTATACACCTTTCCACCTCTTGTGTGCCACTGTGGCAACCCCTTTTTCCTATAAAAGAGGCCCAAGGCGACGAGGGGAAGGATTCGGCTTTTTGGAGCTCGTTACACCCTGTTGCTAGTTCCAGAACTCAGAATACATCCACCAAAGCAGGACTAGGGTTTTACGCATCATCGCGGCCCGAACCTGGATAAACGAACCGCGTGCTCTCTGTTAGACCCGCTCTTCTCTCAACCCCTCGCCCCGCAACCGCAGTAGGGATTCTTGTGATCCCATAGGTGTCGTTTTCCACCGGCAGATCGAGTTTGGAGTACGAGAGCTAATCAGATGGTGAAGGTTAAGGTGAAAGAACTGAGGGATATTCCAGCTACCATTGTATTTGGGGATGCTGACCATACTGATTCTCTTACTGTCCCAGTGGTCATTCTTCAACATCAAGTTCTTGGTGCAGAACCTCCTGATGAGGATCCAATTAATCCCAATGGTAACCCTCACCCTGCACCACAACAGCCAAATTTCCACCCAAATCAGCACAACCACTTCTTGGGACCTCTCCTTCAGCATGAAGATCCTAATCAACACAATCATCAGTAGGCTAATCCTATTAATCTGAATCTGGCACTGAACAATGGCATGGATGATGACCCAGATGATAGAGAGGAAGACCATGATGTGGATCTGCCAGGCTGGGGTCATTGGGCTATGCCACAGAACAATCTTATTGACCAAGAGCTCCATTAGGGTGAATTCATGTAGTTGGATGATCTCATGGCACCTATGGAGGAGGGAGAAATCCCCGCTGCCAATGGTGAGGAGGATAGTAACATCACTATTTCACTGCGGTACCCTGACAGTGATAACTCTGTTTCCTCTGCTATTGGTCCCTTGGCGCCAATGGTAGGTGATATTCCAGATTTGAATGTGTTTATTGAGCCCATACTGGAAGGTCCGGCCCAGGAGGCCCATGGACCTATACCTCTGGTACATGTACCTGCTCAGCCTACTATTCTGGAAGGCCCAGATGTTGTTTTGCCTCATAACAACCTGCTTATTGTGGATCACAACTTGGGGCTTCTTCCTCAACAGATTATTCATCCCTATCCAGACATCTCATTAGATCCTATGCAGCTGGAGGCAATTGCTAATGCATCAGATAACAAGTCTCCTCCTATGGTTCCTAATAGTGTTATTCAGTCAGACATGATCACTGGCAGATCTGCTGCACAATCTGCACTGATTATTCAGCATGAGGCATCACATGTAGTCACTATATAGTTGGCTGAGAATATTTCTGCTGCTGCAGTTGAAGGTCAAGTCTCTGATATATCAGCCCCTCCTGGATTTCTACACCCAGCATATCTCAACGAACCTCACACCATTCTAGTGACAGAACAACTTCCAGCTCAGCAACCAGAACAAGAACAGATACAACTTCAGCACCATACCCTGCTAACAGAGGAAGAACAATTTTTGGGCATTGAGGGCACCAGTATTTGGAAGGAGCACTTTGCTCCAAAGCCTGGTAGCAAAGAGGTGATTCTTGTTCCTGTTGACTGGGCCAACTTCCTTTCTGTGGTTTTACTCACTCCAGATAAATTTGCATGGGCTAAACGTTTCATTTACTCACAAGTCTGGGAAATTATCACTAAAGGCTCTACTTGCCCTCATTCATTGCCATTTGCTATTCCTCAAACATGCCCTACTGAGAATGCTCTTGATTCTCTCTCTCTCAGCAGGTGCATGTCAAGGGAGACCAGGAGGTCATTTCTCCACTCCCTGCTACCTCATCTGACTCAGCTACTGCATGATCTACTTCTGCACTCCAGAGAAATAAAAAGAGGAAGGACAAAGCTCCTTTGGTTGAGACTGAGGTAAGAAGAAGCTGCAGACTCAAGCAATTAGCTAAGGGATTTAAGAAAAGTACTTGTAAAAACAGAAGATGTATCACATGTCACCCTTTACCTCCTCTTGTTCCTGCAAAAGTAGTAAAAAATCTTAATACTACCTTTTGCAAGGTCAATGAGAAGGATACCTCGGAGGAGCAGCTGCAGTCCAAAATCAAGAAGAGCAACAGCTCCACTCAAGCTAAGGAGAAGACCAAGATGCCAGAGTCTGCCAGGGATAACTCCATTGCTACCTAGAGATAGCTGCATCAGATAGTTTCCCTATGTTTAGCCCATTTGATATTATCTTCAGTCTGGAGCCAGAACTTGTTATTTTGGGTGTAAGCTTTGTGACTTTTGTGCTGTACTGGACTGCTGGGCACATGTTCTATGTTTGGTTTATGGCAAGGGTATCTTACTTATGGAGCATCCCCGTCTCACTTAATCTCTCCCCCATGGGATGCCTGACATCTAAGGAACATCAATTTTTCCTTCTTCTTTCGATATGTCAAAAGAATGGTCCATTCTGAATTGGAACTTTAGGGGTATTAATGATCCCAAGAAATGATCAGCAATTCATAATAAGATTGAAGAGTCCTAGTGCACCATTCTATGTTTACAAGAAACTAAAAGAGAGCAATTCGATAGTTCTTACATCAGAAATTTCTGCCCAAGGAGATTGAACAAATTTGAATTCCTCCCATCTGTGGGAGCTGCTGGCGGTATACTTGTTGTCTGGAATGACCATGTTCTCAAGGGACAACTTTTTCACAGTAATGCATTTGCTCTCACTGTGCAGTTTACATCTGCTCATTCAGGGGAGGTATGGGCCTTATCTAACATCTATGGGCCATGTCAGTTACAGGAAAGATCAGAATTTTTAGAATCGTTCAGAGATTTTCATGTCACAAACTGCCCTAATTGGCTGGTAACTGGAGACTTTAACTACATGAGATACCCACAGGATAGAAACAGAGATGGGGGCAGTATTTCTGATATGCTTGCCTTCAATGAAGCTATTAATTATCAGGCCCTGGTTGAAATCCCTCTTAAAGGCAGGAAGATCAGATGGAGCAATATGCAAGATGCTCCCCTTCTTGAGAAACTGGTCTGGTGTTTCACATCTGAAACATGGACCTTAGCTTACCCTGTAACTTTTGCCCATCCTCTTGCCAGAACAGCCTCTGATCATATCCCTATTTTGATTAAGATTGGCACAGCATTCCCTAAAACAAAAATCTCCAGGTTTGAAAATCACTGGCTGCTTCACCACGATTTCAAGGACCTAGTCTCTAGGATTTGGACTCAAGAAGTAATAGAGAAAGATAGTGCCAAAAGGATTGCAGTTAAACTCAAAAGATTAAGGAAAGGGATCAAAATTTGGGCTAAAAATAAATCTGACCTCAAGAAGATCATTGAGAACTCAAACTTCATGATCTTATGCTATGATGCCATTGAAGAGTTTAGACCCCTGAGTACTATTGAAGCCAATGGAAGGGATATTATCAAAGCACATGTTGCCAAGATCCTTGAACATCAGAGAATTTATTGGAAACAGAGAGCTACCATTAGGCAAATTCAAGTGGGTGAAGCCAACACTAAATACTTTTAGGCAAAAGCAACAGTTAAATTCAGACACAATAGTATTGCTATGCTTAAAGATGAGGCTGGTAATGAGCATCATGGCCATAATGCAAAAGCAGCAATTCTTTTTAGAGCCTTCAAGGAAAGATTGGGCACCTCAGTTACTGCACAGAACCCACTTCTCCTTCATCATCTATTGTAGCAAAATGAAGATCTTCACACCCTTGAAAACCCTTTCACAAAAGAGGAGATAGACAAAGTGATCAAGGAAATGCCCAATGACAAGTCACCTGGCCCAGATGGTTTTAATGCTGCTTTCATCAAACACTGTTGGGATATTATTGCTGAGGATTTCTATAAACTCATTCAGGAGTTTTATAATGGCACTGTCAACCTTCAGAGCATCAACTACTCATTTGTCACATTGATCCCCAAATCAGATGATGCATGCACTCCAACTGCTTTTAGACCTATTTCTCTCTTAAACTGCACCTTGAAGATTATCACCAAGCTTCTGGCTAACAGGTTGCAAAAGATTATTCTCAAATTGATCCATAGAAATCAGTCTAGTTTCCTGAATAATAGGTGCATTCAAGATTGCCTTGCATGGGGTTATGAGTACATCCACCAATGCCATCACTCAAAAAAGGAAATTATATTACTGAAATTAGATTTTGAGAAAGCATTTGACATGCTCAACCATTCCACTCTCATTGATTTACTCAAAGCCAAAGGGTTTGGAGACAAATGGATCAATTGGATTAAGATGATTTATGGCACTGGATACTCATCAGTTCTTCTCAATGGTATTCCTGGCAAACAATTCCTCTGCAAAAAAGGGGTCAGACAAGGAGATGCTCTCTCCCCTTTAATTTTTGTCCTGGCTGCAGATTTGTTGCAAACTATGATGAATGAAGCTATGCAGAATTCTCTGATCAGCTCACCACTTCAGCATACCTCATGCCCTGACTACCCCATCATTCAGTATGCTGATGATACAATTTTGGTGGTTAATGCTGAGGCTCAGCAACTCACACACATTAAAAGTCTCCTGCTTCATTTTGCTGCTTATACTGGGCTCAAAGTGAATTACTCAAAATCAACCATGATCTCCATTAACACTCCTAGGATAAGATGATCCAACTGTCACAACTTATGGGATGTAATATAGGCACCTTGCCTCACACATATCTTGGACTTCCTCTCAGCATCACCAAACCCAGAGTTATTGACTATTTGCCTATGTTGAAGAAGATTGAAACCAGGTTGTTGAGCTGCTCCACTCTGCTTTCTTCTGGGGATAAACTTACTCTGCTCAAGTCAGCCTTCACAAGCATGCCCACATTCTTCATGTGCACACTCCCCCTTCCAAAAATAGTGATTAAGCAAATCAACATCTACCTCAAGCAGTGTTTATGGAGGAAATTTGGCACACTAGACTCAGGCCCACCACTGATTTCATGGGAGAATGTGTGTAAGCCCAAAGAATTTGGAGGACTAGGTGTACTTGATATTGCCACACATAATCAAGCACTGTTGATGAAATTCATTCACAAGTTCCTCAACAAAGCAGACATCCCTTGGGTGCAGATTATTTGGGAGACCTACTACCAATCCTCTCTGCCTGGAGAGCGTGTAGTTGGGTCATTTTGGTGGAAAGAGATTTGCAAATTACTGCCCACTTATAAGAAGCATGCCATCTGTAAGGAAGGGATGGGGGATACTGCGCATTTTTGGACGGATAACTGGTCAGGAGTGCCACTTTCACACACCTTCCCTGAACTCTTCTCATTTGCTATGGAAGACAATATTTCTTTATAGCAAGTAATGGAACATCAGGACATCAGTCAACTCTTTCATCGACCACTATCTCTCCAAGCATACCAACAACTTAATACTTTGTTCCAAGCACTCATTACCAAAGGGCCTCTCACTGTCCAAGATAGCTGGACTATAGCTGGAACTGTAGTCAGTATTCCTCCATGAAGATGTATCATGCTCTTAAACAAACAAAGATGTACCATCACAACTTCAAGCATATCTGGAGCTCCTCTTGCAGACTTCGGCACAAGATTTTCTTTTGGATGCTATATCAGGACAGAGTAAATACTAGGAATTTGCTTCATCGCAAAAACATGTTTCTGCTAGATTACAATTGTGCTCTATGCTCACACCACATTGAGGAGACAACCATGCATCTTTTCTGGGACCGCCCATTTGCCATGGCTTGTTGAGATCTTATTATTCCAGGAAAGGAGAGAGGAGTTTCTGCTCATGATGAAATCACATTGGCGCAAACTTCCTGCAGAGATTGCATTTGACATCATCATCATGGGATGCTGGGGTATATGGTAGGTCAGGAATGATAAAATCTTTAGATCTGCCCCTCCTCATCGCAATACTTGGAAGTTCTATCTTAAGGAGGGTTTATGGGCATCAGAACTTCGAGCAAAAGCTAACAAGGCTGTTAAGATCAGGACCTAGGTTTATCACATGTTAGGACTAGAATAATATGTTATTTATGTTCCCTAGAGTAGTCATAGGTTGATTTGTACATGAGACTTTGTTCTTACTTTTATTTATAATATAATTACCATAGAACGATTGTTCTACGGTCTCGGCTCAAAACAAAACTCATTCTTTATTTATATTGGTGTAATATATATTGTATTCCAACTTCTCTATGGTTCATACCCTCCGATACTACTCATAGATTCATCAAAATAAGCAAACAACACATAGAAAACAGAATCTGTCAAAAACAGAACAGTTTGTAGTAATATGTAACTCTCGAGTACTTCTGTAACTCCAAAAATTCTGAAATAATTTGTTGGACATGAGGAATTTTTCTATTAATCATCTTCAAAAAGAATCAACTTAAAATCACTCTCTAGTAAAAAAAATGTCAGCTAATCTCGTGAGCGCAAAGTTTCTATTTTTTACAGGAAGATCACAAAGACTTCACCCAAGTCTTCCCAAAGGTTCTACTTGGCACGAACACTAATCAAAACATAAAACCACATCTAACCAGAGGCTAGATGAATTATTTATTACTAAACAGGAGCAAAAAGTAAATAAAAAAATAAAATTGGGTTGCCTCCCAACAAGCGCTATTATTTAACGTTCCTAGCTAGGCATGGTGATTTCAATGATGCTCACATAAAAGATAAGAATTGAAACATAAAGAGAGCATCGTGAAGAATACGACTAGCAAATTTAAGTCTAACCCACTACCTATTCATAGGGATTTTGTGAGCAAACAACTTATGGGAACAATAATCAACTAGCATAGGAAAGCAAAACAAGCATAGCTTCAAGATTTTCAACACATAGAGAGGAAGCTTGATATTATTGCAATTCCTACAAGCATATGTTCCTCCTTCATAATAAATTTCAGTAGCATCATGAATGAATTCAACAAAATAACCATCACATAAAGCATTCTTTTCATGATCTACAAGCATAGAATTTTATTACTCTCCACATAAGCAAATTTCTTCTCATGAATAGTAGTGGGAGCAAACTCAACAAAATAACTATCATGTGAGGCATAATCCAATTGAAAATTAAAATCATAATGCCAAGTTTCATGGTTATCATTTTTCTTTATAGCATACATGTGATCACAATAATCATCATAGATAGCAACTTTGTTCTCATAATCAATTGGGACCTCTTCCGAAATAGTGGATTCGTCACTAAATAAAGTCATGACCTCTCCAAATCCACTTTCATAATTATCACAATAAGATTCAACACCCTCCAAAATAGTGGGATCATTACTTCCTAAAGTTTACACTTTTCCAAACCCACTTTCATCAATATAATCATCATAAATAGGAGGCATGCTATCATCATAATAAATTTGCTCATAAAAACTTGGGGGACTAAAAATATCATATTCATCAAACATAGCTTCCCCAAGCTTGTTGTTTTGCATATCATTAGCATCATGGATATCCAAGGAATTCATACTAACATCATTGCAATCATGCTCATCATTCAAATATTTAGAGCCAAACATTCTAGTGCATTCTTCCTCTAGCAATTGAGCACAATTATCGGAATCCTTATTTTCACGGAAGACATTAAAAAGATGAAGCATATGAGGTACCCTTAATTCCTTTTTTTTAATTTTCTTTTATAAACTAAACTAGTGATAAAACAAGAAACTAAAAGATTCAATTGCATCATCTAAAGATATACCTTCAAGCACTCACCTTCCCGGCAACGGCGCCAGAAAAGAGCTTGATGTCTACTACGCAACCTTCTTCTTGTAGACGTTGTTGGGCCTCGAAGTGCAGAGGTTTGTAGGACAGTAGCAAATTTCCCTCAAGTGGAAGACCTTAGGTTTATCAATCCGTGGGAGGCGTAGGATGAAGATGGTCTCTCTCAAACAGCACTGCAACCAAATAACAAAGAGTCTCTTGTGTCCCCAACACACCCAACACACCCAATACAATGGTAAATCGTATAGGTGCACTAGTTCGGCGAAGAGATGGTGATACAAGTGCAATATGGATAGTAGATAAAGGTTTTTGTAATATGAATTTATAAAAACAGCAAGGTAACTAATGATAAAAGTGCGCGTAAACGGTATTGCAATGCTAGGAAACAAGGCCTAAGGTTCACACTTTCACTAGTGCAAGTTCTCTCAACAATAATAACATAATTGGATCATATAACTATCCCATCATATTAGGACTACTTTTATAACCAAAGCAAATTACCATGCTGTTCTAAAAGACTCTCAAAATAATATAAGTGAAGCATGAGAGTTCATCTATTTCTTCAAAATAAAACTACCGCCATGCTCTAGGAGGATATAAGTGAAGCACTAGAGCAAATGACAAACTACTCCAAAAGATATAAGTGAAGATCAGTGAGTAGTCGAATAATTATGTAACTATGTGAAGACTCTCTCATTTAATAATTTCTGATCTTGATATTTTATTCAAACAGCAAGCAAAACAAAATAAAATGACATTCTAAGAATAGAAAATATCATGTGAAGAAGGAAAAACTTAGGATCAACCGATACTAACCGATAGTTGTCGAAGAAGAAAGGTGGGATGCCAACCGGGGCATCCCCAAGCTTAGATGCTTGAGACTTCTTGAAATATTATCTTGGGATGCCTTGGGCATCCCCAAGCTTGAGCTTTTGTGTCTCCTTAATTCCTCTAATATCACGGTCTTCCTAAATCTCAAAAGCTTCATCCACACAAAACTCAACAAGGACTCGTGAGATAAGTTAGTATAAACCAATGCAAAACCTTATCATAGTATACTGTAGCAAATCACTAAAATTATTATTCAACATTGCATACTAAATGCCTCTACATATTTAATAGTCCTATCCTCAAATAGAATCATTAAACAAGCAAACATATGCAAACAATGCAAACATAACAGCAATCTGCCTAAACAAGACAGTCTGTAAAGAATGCAGCAAGATCCATACTTCCCTAGCTCAAAAAATTATGAAAGAAAATTCCAACTGTAGAAAATTTATCAGAGCTTAATATGCAAAAGGTTTCAACATTCTATCCCATTCTGAATTTTATAGGGATTTTTGCAACAGCGGTAAACTTTGGGTTTTGCAACATCTTATTGGATTTTGCACCCTGGGTTCATGGATGTCGTTCAAGAGGTCTGGGATAAGCCTGTCTTTAACAAAAACGCAGCGGCCACACTAGCCCACAAGTTTAAGGCCCTTAGACACGCACTAAAAGTTTGGAGTAAGCACATCTCAAAACTATCAATTGCGATCAGTAACTGCAATGAGGTCCTGGCTGATTTAGATGAGTTAGAAAACAAGAGATGCCTCACAATACCTGAATCTAACTTCAGAAACATCCTCAAAGCTCATCTGCTCAAGTTGCTAAAATATCAGAAGCTATATTGGAAAAAACGTTGCACCATCCGTTGGATCAAGTTTGGGGATGAGAATACTAAATCTTTCCAGGCCATTGCCACTGAAAGGTTTCGTAAGAATAACATTGCTTCATTTAGAACTAAAGATGGTACTTTGATTGAAGATCACCCTGGAAAAGAAGCCCTCCTTCACTCCACCTATAAAACCAGGTTAGGTACTACAGCCTCATGTGATATGAAATTTGACCTGCCAGCAATCATTCCGCGTGCATGTAATCTTGATCATCTTACTGATCCGTTCACCGAGGAAGAAATTGATGGAGTTGTAAAAGAAATGCCTCCTGATCGCGCCCCCTGGACCTGATGGATTTAGTGGAGCTTTTCTTAAAGCCTGCTGGCCCATTATCAAACATGACTTCTATGCGCTTTGCTCCCAATTCTATGAAGGCACTCTTGATATCACTAGCATCAACGATGGTTTCATTACACTAATACCCAAGGTCAACTCACCTGAGTCAGTTAATGATTACAGACCGATTACTCTTCTTAATTGCTGTCTAAAGTTGATCACAAAGTTGCTAGCTAACCGTCTCCAATGGGTTATCCTTCAACTGGTTCACCGTAATCAATACGGATTTCTCAAAGGGCGGACCATACAAGATTGTCTGGCGTGGGCCTATCAGTATATTCACCAATGTCACACTTCGGGCAAGGAGATTGTTCTGCTTAAGCTAGACTTTGCCAAAGCGTTTGACACGATTGCTCACGAGCCCATGATCACTATAATGCAGCATATGGGGTTTAACGATCATTGGATTGCTTGGATCAACTGCCTTTTCTCTTCTGGTCGATCTTCAATTCTTCTCAATGGAGTACCGGGTCGTCAATTCCTCTGTAAGTGTGGGGTTCGGCAAGGCGACCCGCTATCCCCACTCATCTTTGTCCTCGCGGCTGAGTTACTCCAGGCTGCAGTTAATGAGATGTTCAGACAAGGCAGAATCCATCTCCCCTTCCCTTGCAGATGACAAACCGATTATCCTGTCCTTCGATATGCGGATGATACACTCATAGTCCCCCCTGCATGCATTCAGCAAGCCACATTGATCAAGCAGCTCCTTTCTGATTATGCCTCTTCTATTGGGCTTAAGATCAACTTCCACAAATCCACTTTAATACCTATCAATCTGGACTTGGAAGCTAAGAACAATCTGGCAAGAGTTTTTGGATATGCAATTGGATCTATGCCCTTCACCTACCTTGGCCTCCCACTAGGCACGACTAAACCCTCCGTACAAGAGCTCATGCCTCTGGTCTGCAGATTAGAGAGACAACTCACGTCCACAATTACAATGATGTCGTATGGAGGCAAACTTGCTTGGCTAAATGCATCGGTCACGTTGCTCCTTGTGTTTGCCATGTGCACGCTTAAGTTTCCTCCTAAACTTATTGAGATCCTTGACAAAATCAGATGTAGATGCCTTTGGACTAAGAAAACAGAGCAAGGGGACAAATGTAATTTTCTGGCCGCTTGGGATTTGGTCTGCCGACCCAAGAAAAAGGGAGGGCTTGGAGTGATCAACTTAAAGATTCATAATGAGGCTCTGCTGCTAAAATTCCTGCACAAATTCTTCAACAAACAGGATATTCCTTGGGTGAATCTCATTTGGGACAATCATTATGTGGACAAAATACCTCATGCAGTGGACACAGTTGGCTCGTTCTGGTGGAAGGACGTCTTAAAACTCACCCCCATTTTCCGCGGAATCACGTGTGTTCAGGTGGTTGATGGCAAGACTACGCTCTTTTGGAAAGATCTTTGGAAGGAGGAAATTCTCCAAATATCCCACCCTCGTGCATTTTCATTTGCCATTCATGAAGACCTCTCTGTGGCCGAGGCAATGAACAGTACAGATCTGCATGAAACCTTTCACCTACCTGTCTCGCCGCAAGCGCTTGAAGAAATCCAAGATATGCACTCCCCTCCCCATTGGATATCCCCCTCGACCTCATTACACGATGTATGGTATTACTCATGGGGATCGGCGTACTACCGGCCAAAGGACTACTATAAAAACTACTTCAGGGACGGGGAGGCACACCATGCATTCCAACATCTGGAAATTGCGATGTACTTTGAAAATCAAAGTGTTCGGCTGGCTACTCTTCCTTGACAGGCACAACACACGCAATATGCTCAAAAGGAGGCACTATAACATTGGTGAAAATTTTGACTGCATACTATGTGGGCAGCACGTCGAGGAGACCGTCGACCATATGATCTTCACTTGCCCCTTCAGTCAAAGCTGCTGGGCTAAACTCCACATCGTTTGGGCACCTTTTGACAGCCGCCTCAATCTTCTACAAACTACAAGAGACACTTGGCCGAACCCTTTCTCCTTTGAAACATTCCTTACCTTGGCTTGGAGCATTTGGAAAGAGCGAAACAACAAATTTTTTAGAGGAGTAGCTCCTACGGTGGAGACCTAGCTGACGTGATTCAAAGAGGACCTCCAACTTATTCAACATAGAGTTAAAGCAGCACGTAGAGCTGCCTTTGTCACTTTTTGTAACTCTATTGTATAGCCAAAAACATACACTTTCTAAGAGCTTGCTAGCTGCACACTAGGTGCAAGGTGCACCTTGTAACTTGGCTGGCTGTCATGTCTATGTAAATACCCCATTTATATAGATATATGAAAAAACAGTAGGGGTTTTGCCCCTACTGTCAAGTTTCTAAAAAAACAGCGATAAACTTTCTGTTTTCAAATAGTAACATGTGGACTTGTAAAATAAGCACAATAAAGGTTATCAATGCCACTTTTATTGAAATAAAAGATGCAAAACTTTATTTTAAATAACAGAAAGCCAATATTAACAAAATAAATTGATGCTCCAAGTAGAACTCATATCATGTGGTGAATAAAAATATAGTCCAAGTAAAGTTACCAATGAACGAGGACGGAAGAGGGGATGCCTTCCCGGGGCATCCCCAAGCTTAGTTGCTTGTATATTCATGAATATTACCTTGGGGTGCCTTGGGCATCCCCAAGATTAGGCTCTTGCCGCTCCTTGTTCCATAGTCCATCGAATCTTTACCCAAAACTTGAAAACTTCACAACACAAAACTTAACAGAAAATCTCATGAGCTTCGTTAGTATAAGAAAGCAAACCACCACTTTAAGGTACTGTAATGAACTCATTCTTTATTTATATTGGTGTAATATCTACTTTATTCCAACTTCTCTATGGTTCATACCCTCCGATACTACTCATAGATTCATCAAAATAAGCAAACAACACATAGAAAACAGAATCTGTCAAAAACAGAACAGTCTGTTGTAATATGTAACTCTCGAGTACTTATGTAACTCCTAAAATTCTGAAATAAACTGGTGGACGTGAGGAATTTGTCTATTAATCATCTTAAATAAGAATCAACTTAAAATCACTCTCTGGTAAACAATGGCAGCTAATCTCGTGAGCGCAAAGTTTCTGTTTTTTACAGCAAGATCACAAAGACTTCACCCAAGTCTTCCCAAAGGTTCTACTTGGCACAAACACTAAATTAAACATAAAACCACATCTAACCAGAGGCTAGATGAATTATTTATTACTAAACAGGAGCAAAAAGTAAAGAAAGTAAAATAAAATTGGGTTGCCTCCCAACAAGCGCTATTATTTAACGTCCCTAGCTAGGCATGATGATTTCAATGATGCTCACATAAAAGATAAGAATTGAAACATAAAGCGACTAGCACATTTAAGTCTAACCCACTTCCTATGCATAGGGATTTTGTGAGCAAACAACTTATGGGATCAATAATCAACTAGCATAGGAAGGCAAAACAAGCATAGCTTCAAGATTTTCAACACATAGAGAGGAAGCTTGATATTATTGTAATTTCTACAATCATATGTTCCTCCTTCATAATAAATTTCAGTAGCATCATGAATGAATTCAACAATATAACCATCACATAAAGCATTCTTTTCATGATCTACAAGCATAGAATTTTTATTACTCTCCACATAAGCAAATTTCTTCTCATGAATAGTAGTGGGAGCAAACTCAACAAAATAACTATCATGTGAGGCATAATCCAATTGAAAATTAAAATCATAATGACAAGTTTCATGGTTACCATTTTTATTTATAGCATACATGTCATCACAATAATCATGATAGATAGCAACTTTGTTGTCATAATCAATTGGGACCTCTTCCGAAATAGTGGAATCATCACTAAATAAAGTCATGACCTCTCCAAATCCACTTTCACAATTATCACAATAAGATTCAACACCCTCCAAAATAGTGGGATCATTACTTCCTAATGTTTACACTCTTCCAAACCCACTTTCATCAATATAATCATTATAAATAGGAGGCATGCTATCATCATATTAAATTTCCTCATCAAAACTTGGGGGACTAAAAATATCATCTTCATCAAACATAGCTTCCCCAAGCTTGTAGTTTTGCATATCATTAGCATCATGGATATTCAAGGAATTCATACTAACATCATTGCAATCATGCTCATCATTCAAATATTTAGTGCCAAACATTCTAATGCATTCTTCCTCTAGCAATTGAGCAAAATTATAGGAATCCTTATTTTCACGGAAGACATTAAAAAGATGAACCATATGAGGTACCCTTAATTCCATTTTTTGTAATTTTCTTTTATAAACTAAACTAGTGATAAAACAAGAAACTAAAAGATTCGATTGCAAGATCTAAAGATATACCTTCAAGCACTCACCTTCCCGGCAACGGCGCTAGAAAAGAGGTTGATGTCTACTACGCAACCTTCTTCTTGTAGACGTTGTTGGGCCTCCAAGTGCAGAGGTTTGTAGGACAGTAGCAAATTTCCCTCAAGTGGATGACCTAAGGTTTATCAATCCGTGGGAGACGTAAGATGAAGATGGCCTCTCTCAAACACCCTACAACCAAATAACAAAGAGTCTCTTGTGTCCCCAACACACCTAATACAATGGTAAGTCGTATAGGTGCACTAGTTCGACGAAGAGATGGTGATACAAGTGCAATATGGATAGTAGATAAAGGTTTTTGTAATATGAATTTATAAAAACAGCAAGGTAAATAATGATAAAAGTGAGCGTAAACGGTATTGCAATGCTAGGAAACAAGGCCTAAGGTTCATACTTTCACTAGTGCAAGTTCTCTCAACAATAATAACATAATTGGATCATATAACTATCACTCAACATGCAACAAGAGTCACTCCAAAGTCAGTAATAGCGGAGAACAAATGAAGAGATTATTGTGGGGTACGAAACCACCTCAAAGTTATTCCTTCGGATCGATCTATTCAAGAGTTTGTACTAGAATAACACCTTAAGACACAAATCAACCAAAACCCTAATGTCACCTAGATACTCCAATGTCACCTCAAGTATCCAATGGCATGATTATATGATATGCATCACACAATCTCAGATTCATCTATTCAAAACAACATAAAGTACTTCAAAGAGTGCCCCAAAGTTTCTTCCGGAGAGTCAAGACGAAAACGTGTGTCAACCCCTATGCATAAGTTCACAATGTTATGGAACCCGCAAGTTGATCACCAAAACATACATCAAGTAGATCACGTGAATATCCCATTGTCACCACAGATAAGCACATGCAAGACATACATCAAGTGTTCTCAAATCCTTAAAGACTCAATCCGATAAGATAACTTCAAAGGGAAAACTCAATCCATTACAAGAGAGTAGAGGGGGAGAAACATCATATGATCCGACTATAGTAGAAAAGCTCGCGATACATCAAGATCGTGCCGAATCAAGAACACGAGAGAGAGAGAGAGAGAGAGAGAGAGATCAAACACATAGCTACTGGTACATACCCTCAGCCCCGAGGGTGAACTACTCCCTCCTCATCATGGAGAGTGCCGGGATGATGAAGATGGCCACTGGTGAGGGACCCCCCTCCGGCAGGGTGCCGGAACAAGGTCCCGATTGGTTTTTGGTGGCTACAAAGGCTTGCGGCGGTGGAACTCCCGATCTATTGTGCTCTCTGATGTTTTTAGGGTATATGGACATATATAGGCGAAAGAAGTCGGTCAGGGGAGCCAAGAGGGGCCCACGAGGGTGGGGGGCGTACCCAGGGGGTAGGGCGTGCCTCCCTGCCTCGTGGCTTTCTCGAAGCTTCCCTTACGTCTACTCCAAGTCTCTTGGATTGCTTCCGTTTGAAAAATAACTCTCCCAAAGGTTTCATTCCGTTTGGACTCCGTTTGATATTCCTTTTCTTCGAAACACTGAAATAGGCAAGAAAACAACAATCTGAAATTTGGGCCTCCGGTTAATAGGTTAGTCCCAAAAATAATATAAAAGTGTATAAATAAGCCCATTAAACATCCAAAACAGATAATATAATAGCATGGAACAATCAAAAATTATAGATACGTTGGAGACGTATCAAGGTGTCGGTGTACAAAATTAGGGGCCTTTCTGTACCCCTTTACTTGTGCAAGGGAAGTCGTAGCCATAACCGCGGCCATGCTTGGCAGGGCAGAGGAAGGGAAGTTACGAGACTGCCAAGGAAACAGTCAAGCCAGAGGCATAAAGAGCAAAAGGACAAGATGGACTTCCCCCGGCAACACCCTTGCCGGGGCGGCCTACATAGCCCCGGCAAGAGCCTTACCGGGGCAACTTGCCCAACACCAGCAAGGCCTCCACCCTTGAGCCTGAGAGTTCTGACACCATCGACAACGTCGAGACCAAGACTCAGGGGCGCCTGCGTGGTGGCATGCAGATCTTTGTGAAGACCAAAGGCCTACGAGTCTGGATAAGGACCAAAAGATGAAGACCCCCGGCAAGATCCTTGCCGGGGAGGGCCGAAGACCCCCGGCAAGATCTTTCCCGGGGACGGCCGCGAGACCTCGGCAAGACCCTTGCCAGGGGCATCTGCGGGGCCATGGCCAGGCCCGTGCCTACCAAAGTTTCGCTGCCCCGCGGCCGTTCCGACGCGGCAACCAGCCCGCCGACTAGGCGAGCGCCTGCGTGGCAGCATGCAACTTCTAGGCCAACTAGTTAAGCACATGCATGGTGGCATGCAGATCTTCGTGAAGACCCTGTCACCGCACCAGCACAGCAACCAGCCTGCTAGCATGGCGCTGCATGCCTCGTCAGCCTAGACGCGCGTCAGAGCAAGACGAGGCGGCGACGAACGCGATGAGCTTTGTTGTCGTCCCCGATAAAGCAAGAGGGCATGTAGGCGGCGCATTAAATGCGTTTGTCCTACGATGTCAGGCGATAAACTTGTACATAGTAGATACTTTCCACCTCCTGTATGCCACTGTGGTGACCCCTTTGCCATATAAAAGGAGGCCCGAGGCGTACTGTGGAAGGATTCAGACTTTTTTGGACTGTGCATGCATAACACCTAGTCCAAGAACGGAAGAACACAAGATAAACGCAGACAAGTAGGACTAGGGTTTTACGCATCATTTGCGGCCCGAACCTTGGTAAAAATTCCCTTGCGTTGATCGCTAGACCTGCTCTTTGCGCAGCTCTTGCCCCCGCCAACTGTAGTAGGGGTCCTCCGGATACCATAGGTGTCGTTTTCCCCGACATCTTTGGCACGCCAGGTAGGGGCGGGCCACTATGAAAATCTGGTCTAGAAGTTAGCGCATCGACTCCTTCATCACGAGGGATCCGAAGAAGAAGAAGGCCCCAGCGGTCAGCTCGTCTAGAGCTAGTCTGTCCGCGCTAGTGCGGCAAGCGATAGGGCAGACACTGGCGGCGAAGGAGGTCAAAGTCAGCTCCATCGCTCTGGTGCCATCAGCCAGGCGAGCGGTGTCGTCTACAGCCGCAACAACCATCCGCGTGGCGACGAAAAGCTAAGTCATGCAAAACCTTGAGCAATTTCCTTTTTGTAGGGTTATTTTCCTCGAAGGATTTTACTCCTTGTATGGAGAACCTGCACGCAAAGGAACCCTTCCGCTATTGGCAACACCCTTGTTCTGTTTCGAGTCCGCTCAATAGTTCAAGCGGCTGCGCCAAGAATGGCATGGTGGCTTGCCTGGCAGCAAGCGTCCCCGGCAGGATGCTAAGGATCCGTTCCTCAAAGCGCCATAGCACGGGTTTACGCGCCAACCAACCTATCCAACTAAGCGTAGGGAGCGTACATACAAAGAAGAATCAAACAGGAAGATAGCACGCACTATTTTAGAATACTGCAAATTTGTGTTACATCAGTGGTTGCCGTGGTTCTAACTTAAGATAAAATTTTCTTGGGCATGAACTCGCAGCGGCGATGAGAAACAGGGTGGCTAGTCCTGGCGCTGGCCTTCCAACCTCTTGACTCCGTCGATGCACCTGATGATGGGCTCCATACACACTTCGAGCAACGTGAGGTCCGCATCCTTCGGCAAGCTCTCAAGCGCGTTGGCGAAGTCGACGCTGGGGTTCTAGAATGCCACCTTGGTGAGCACCTTGGTCAGGGCGCCCCGGCAAAGCTTCCGAGCCTCATTGGCCAGATAAGTCACTCGACTAGAGTGGAGCTGCTCCAGGGCGTCGAGGACGCGCTCGAAGAACAAGGTCAGCCTAGCATTGGGGCTTATGTTCGCCTCCTGGGAGTACCTGAAGTCCGGCATGCCCATGACGACTAGCTGCGTGGTAAGCCTCTATGCAACGTCGATGAGGCGGCTTGTCTAGAGCTTTACGCTGTCCACATAGTCCTTTTGGGCAGCAGCATCATCCTGCCGCAGCTGCCTCTTGTTCTCAAGGGCCTTGTTCAGGGTCTCTTCACGGGCCCTGACCTCCGAAAGCATCCCTTCCAAGGTGTCCAGCTTCAGCTTCAGATCATTGATGGAACTGTTGGCCTCGGAGAGCAGCTTGGTCTTGCCGGTGATTGTAACCTGCAAATCCTCCAAAGTGCGGTTAGCCATGTCCCTGTACTTCTTCAGCTTTGAGATCTCCTCCTTGAGCTCCTCCCGCTCCAGCTCCAGCTTCTCCACCTTTCCGGCTTGGTCCAGGGCCAGAGCATCAAGTGCATCTTTGTGCTTCCGCTCCAGCTCCTGGGTCCGCTGCGCGACGAGCTTCTCGATCTCCTCATCCTTGCCGCAAAGCGTGGCGGCAAGCGCCTGTTCACGAGCAACGAGGTCTTCCTCTTGGGTGTCTAACAGAGCTTGCTGCTGCCTCCGGTCAGCTTCGTCCTTGGCGGTCTGTTCCTTCGCCGCCTCTTGGGCCTTCTCGATGTCAGCTTGCTTCAGGAGGAGCTCTCACTTGCGCTCGTCCTGCTGATCTTGGGTGGCCCTCAGTTCCTGCCGGGCCTCGCCAAACCAGACTTGCATTTGAGCGACGCGCTCCTGAAAGTCTGTTTCGGCCTTGTCTACGGCCGCCGTCCTGGAGTTCACCTTATCCTGGCGGGCATGGTGGAGCGCCTGAAGCTTCTGGAAATTGGCGCTCATGGCCCGGAGGAGTTGTTCTTCTTGGGAAGCACCGCTGCTGGCGCTTGGTTCGTCGACAACCTGGAGCTCAGCAGTGTGAGGGCCTCATCGTCGAAAACCTTCCCTTCGGCTGGCGCTCTGGTGTTTGCCGTCCCTAGGAGGCGGATGAACAGATCATCGCCCACCTTCAAAACTTGCCCGGGGCAGGGGCTGTAGGGGAGGAAGGTTGGTCATCGGCCACCTCCTCCCCGGAAGGCTCCTTGGCGTCCTCCTTGGCAGGCTCCTTGGCAGCCTCCTCGGCAGCAGCCTTGCCGGCCTCCCCGGCAGCAGCCTTGCTGGTTTCCCCGGCAGGCCACTTGGCGGCCTCCTCGCTGGCGGACCTGGCGTCTTCCCCAACTGTGATCTTGGTGGCCTCGACTTTGGCATGCTTGGCGACCCCCTCGATGACAGTGTCGATGTCCACCTGGTCTGTCGAGAGAGGGTCTGGAAACCAGAAAGAAGAATGAAGCGAGGCCAAAATCAAGGTTCAGAACAAAGAAAAAAGAGATCATCGCGTGGCAGAGATGGTGGGGAACAGGAGGCAGGCAACTTACCCATGCCGAGCTGAGGAGAAGTGGTTCCCTCCCCGCCAATCTTTGTTGCCGGGACGGAGCCACCAGTGCCCATGCTTGCCTCCCGCTTCCTCCATGTGTGTGGGCTCGGCGGTAGGTGCCCTTGCCGGAGACGCCCCTCTGGGTTGCGTGGTCGATGGGGGCGACGTGTCAGGGGTGGCTGGGGGCTGGAGCGGGGGCTGCGCTGAGGGCTGTTGTCCGGGCTGATCACCACCAATGCCGGCGTGCGCAGAGCGCTGGCCGGGGGCTCGTCGCCCGTCGAAACCTTGGCTCCCTTCGCCACCCTCTGGGCCAGCGTCTCCATGTCACTGTGAAGATAAGATCAAGCCAGGGGAAGATAGCGCAAGCGTGGGGGGGGGGGTTAGGAGATGATGAGGGGCAGGGTGCTTACTCGTCGTCCTCCTCCTCCTCTGGCCTCCTCTTCCTCTTCGGGCTAAAGGACCCAAGGTCAAAGTCAGCCTCCGGGGCGGCGTTCGCAAGGTGACGAGAAGGGGATGGGGTGTGGGCCGCTTGGATGAGGAGGAGGCAGTAGCTGCAGACTTCTTCACTGCCGCAGCCCTCGTCGCCGCAGCCCTCGTCGAGCGCATGGTCTGCGCCTGGGCCCGTTGCCGCTGCGTGGTCTTGCCGGGCCGGACCGGCTCGCCGGAGCCAGCCCACCACAGGACACGTTCCTTCCCTGGGGCCGAGGAGTCATCCGCATTGGTCTCCTCTTTGGTCGACTCCTCGACCACTTCTTTAACAAGGGGAACCCCAGCGCCGATGCCACTGGGTTCCCCGGCAGACCCCGTCTACTCAGTGAACTCCTTCTCTTCTGCGGCCGCGTCGGCCTCGTCCTCCACAGTGCCGAGGCTGCCAGCCTCCTCAGCAAGTGCTGCCTCCTCCGCCCTCGCGGCGATGTACGCCAACTCTTCTTCACTGGTGGCGCGGATGAGCTGTGGCTCGTCATGAACATACCTCTCCGACAAGTTGTCGAAGAATGTCTGCACCAGCTCCGTTTTTGGCTCGGTACAGGTCAGATCGAGGTCGTGCGCGTTGAAAACCGGCATCATGGCGATGATGGTGGTCCGGCAAGAGTTGTTGCTCAACGGGACCACCCCCGCTGGCAACCCAAACAGAGACTTGCCGGCCTTGGCAGCCTTGCCGGTCTTCTCGGCCTTGCCGGTCCTCTCAACCCTGCCGACCTCGTCAACCTTGAGCTGGAAAAGCCTCTGGCAAAGATGAGCATGCTGTAGCACCGTGAAGTTGTGGTTCAGGCTGGGGCGGAGGCTCATGATATCGGCCGCCTTCCTGAAATCCCAGGCCGGCCTCCCCTTATTGTGCAGCGGGGCAATCCGGCGGCAGATGAAGTCAACCCTAATCATCTCGAGAGTGAGCCCGGCCGAGGTGAGGCGATGAATCCTGGTGATGGCAACCGTGAGCTTCTCATCATCGGCGTCAAGCTCGCCCCAGTCCTTGCTGTGGACCGGCGGCCTCCAACGGACCCGGCAGAACTCCTGCGGATATGTCTCCACGATCCAGCACCATCGACCCCGCCACTCGTCCCACCTCTCCTTCTGGGTACCCTCTGGGTATGTGCCCCTACTCTGGGTCCTCGGGATCCATGTGATGTAGCTAGAGATGGCACCCCTTGGCTGGATGCGAGGGGTGAAGTAATGGCGGAAGAGCGCCGTGCTGGGGTGCACTCCGGCGAAGCCCTCACAAAGGTCGGCAAAGAAGGCCATACACGCCACGACGTTCGGCGTAAAATCCAGAAGGTGGAAGCCGTAGGTGTGCATGATATCATTAAAGAAATCTGAGAAAGGGGGTCCGAGCCCGCAGGAGAAGTAGTCGACAAAGAAAGGATATCGATTTGGACCGGGCTTGGCGAAGGAGGCAGGGACGATGCGCGTGGCGGGTTGCCCCGACATCTCCCTCCCCCGCAGAGGCCTAAACTTCTCCTCGAGGGTGAGCGCGTCGGCCGTCGAGGTGAAGAGGGCGTACTGCATCCGCAGCTCCACGACCTCGCTCTCCGGCGCCTCCTTCCCACCGGCGTCCTTGGCCGCTCCCTTGCCCGCCTCCTTCCCTCCGGCATCCTTGGTCGCTCCATTGCCCTTGCTTGCCCTGGGCGCCATGGCGGCTGAGAGGGGGCAAGGGATCAAGGGAAATGGGGGCGCGGCGGCGGCGAGCAGAGGCGAGAGCTTTGATTTTCGCTTGAAGAAGAAGAGGGGAATGGTGGTTCCATGATTGGAAAAGGCGTGGAGGGTACATGAGCAGCGCCCCTGTAGTTTCCTCTTTTTTATGGGGAAAACACGGGCTGCCTCTTCACTATTCACCATGAGGTGACGCAAGGGTGCTGCGACCGTCCCACGCATGACCCCCACATCACGCACTCAATGCGAATCGTGGGGAAGCGCAACTAGCGAAAAAGTTACCGCGGTTAAAACCCTGCCACTCATGCCCGCGCACCATACTGGGCCTGGCCCAGCAACGCTTCACGCTTATGTGTGGCCCAGGCCCGGGGGCTCATGTCGGTCTACAAAAGTAGGGGCCTTTCTGTACCCCTTTACTTGTGCACGGGCAGTCGTAGCCACACCCGCGGCCATGCTTGGTGGGCAGAGGAAGGGAAGGTACGAGACTGCCAAGGCAGCACTCAAGCCAGAGGCATAAAGAGCAAAAGGACAAGATGGACTTCCCCCAGCAACACCCTTGCCGGGGCGGCCTTGGGCCTGAGAGTTCTGACACCATCGAAAACGTCGAGACCAAGACTCAGGGGCGCCTGCATGGTGGCATGCAGATCTTTGTGAAGACCAAAGGCCTGCGAGTATGGATAAGGACCAGAAGATGAAGACCCCTGGCAAGAACCTTGCCGGGGACGGCCGAAGACCCCTGGCAAGATCCTTGCCGGGTGTCGGATTTCGGGTTCCGGCAGACCCTCTAGGTTCAAACTCTGGGGTGCACGCGCAGGTCTCACCCCCTACCTACCTGCACTTCATCGCCTCGCAAGGATCTAAACTACACGAAGATCAACACAAGGGACACAAGGTTTATACTGGTTCGTGCCACCATTGTGGTGTAATACCCTACTCCAGTGTGTGGTGTGGTGGATTGCCTCAGGGGCTGATGATGAACAATACAAGGAAGAACAGCCTCGCGAGGGTGAGGTGTTCTTGTGGCTAGGCTCTCGATCAGATTGGATCAAGCTAAGATGAGATGCCTCTACTTTGGTGGCTAGCTCTACTTATAGGCAGAGGCCCTGGGCCTCTTCCCAAATATTGAGCGGGAAGGGCGCCAACAATTGGCCATTTTGAAGGGGAACATCTAGTACACTTATCCTGACTAAAGTTGGTCCTCGCTGTCAAAGGCTCGGCGATGACGCGGCTTGGGCTCCATGATGACCTCCTTCCTGCCGTTGTGATGGTCTTGGTCTTGTTGCACGAAACGGCTGCCTTTGCTTGACGCTCTCGCTGCGCTTGCCTCCTTTGCACCAAAGAGGAAATGAGGACATCAGACCTTTGCCGGCGGCGCCACTGGCGCCTTGGTTGTCATGGCTTGCGTCATGGGCACCTCGTGAGGTACCCCGCCTTGATCTCTCCGTCTCCTCGCGAGCCAGCCTGACGAGGCCGCGCCTGAGGAGGCTTCCTGTCGTCCGCCCCGTGAGGCTTGGCCCCTCGCGAGGGTCTTGAGCTTGTGTTGATGAAGATGGGCCGTACTGGGCCACCCCTTGAGCCACGCCCGCAGCCGCAGGCGAGCAAGTGCAGGTACCCCATTCCCGGAAGCCGACAAGAGCCCTCGGGCCCAAGGCGCGCCTGGACTTGGCCGAGCAGAGAAGCGAAGGGGCAAGTGTGAAGCGCCGCGGGCCCTAACAGCCTGCGGCCTCAGGCGCCGTGTGGCGGTTGATTGGACATGGGCGTCCCTGTTCCCCCACGCCTCCTTATTTTGCGCCCAGCTAGGCGGACCCGTGGTTGCACACAGTCATCCCTCTTTTCGCCGCTCGTCCGCCTCCTGCTCTTCCTCCTCTCGAGCTCCAGTTTCCGCTTCCAATCCAATCTCGAATCCTCCCAATTTCTGTCGCCATGGCTCCGACGAAGAAGGGGAAAGTGAAGAAGCTTGTGCCTCCGCCCCGCTCGCTGTCACCGACGGCTCCTGCTGTCGATCGGTCGATCATACTCAACCGAGAAGGCTTGGACAAGGTCAACTCTGCCCTCGCCACTATCTTCAACGAGTGCGGGAGGACGACGGTCTGGCCCGCGTCTCACTTCTCCATTGACAGAATAGTCACCGAGGTCCCAGATTTGCCCGACGCCTGTGGGCGGGACTGGTTCCCCCTTTTCCAATTTCTCAATGCTGTGCTTTCCCATTACGAGATCCATATGATGCATTTGGGTCCTGAATCCATTACTCTTCTTGTCGTTTTCGCCTTTCTTTGTGAGGCGATGATGGGCATCCCTCCTTCAGTTGCCTTGCTGCGCCACTTCTTCTCTTTGCGCCTCATCGATGCCACCCAATGCTCGGGGTGCGTGAGCTTCATTGCCGCACCAGAAACAACGGCTTCAGGGATTGATTTCAACCTTCCTCCGCCCGCGTCTGGGTTCCGCGAGCGGTGGCTGTATGTGGACGTCAGGGTGCCCAGCCCCCTGCTGTCGGAGCCAACATTGCCCGTTGTCCCCAATTCGGGCTGGGGCCAGGACACGCTCACGAGCCCCCGGCTCGTCTTCGTTTGGCATCGCTTCGCGTACTTGAGGGTGCTCGACGTGACGGTGCCCAAGGTGGTGAATGAGTTCCTCCTATGCCGTATTGCCCCTCTCCAGAGCCATTCCCGCCGGATGTGGGCCTTCGGCGAGCGTGAGGACGTGAGGCTCCAGGAGGAGGACCTGACGCCTGAAGTGCTGAGGAAGGTTCTCACGATCTTGACTGGGGACCCTTCCCCCGGCAGCATCCGGCAAGGGGGTGCTTTGCTGTACCTTTGCTCGAACAGGGGTGACTTCGTGAAGCAGATACCCAGCTTCAACGAATGGGGGCTGCGCCCCGCATGCCTCATGGGGCCTCGGGAGAACCCAGTAGTGGTGACTACCCTTCCAGTCGCCCACGGCGGTCCTTCCTCGAGTGGTGGAGCAGGGAGGCAAAGGCCACCGGAGGCTGAGGGGGCCTCCGTCAGGATGTCGATGCCAGGCGGCACTCCTGAGGTGGCAGCTCCTGAGACCCGCACTGTTGCGGCTAAAGGCGTTGAGCAGCTGACCCATGGCTCCGTGGCCGAGGCCCCGAGGCCACAGCTACCCTTCTTGGTGAGGCGACCCGGCGGCGTGCGCCAGACAACGCCCGGCTGGTCACCTTGGTGCTTCTTCCTCGTCGCGGTGACCCTCGCTGAACTCTGGGCAGCCTGTGTGGACTTGAGGCTCTCCGGAAGAGAAGGGAGGCCTTGGGTGATGATTACCCTTGCCGCCTGCTGAAGTGCAGGAAGTATTTCGCCATTGATGAGTAAGCCTTCCCCTTTCCTAGTTCCTTATTTTCCTGTTGCTTCGGCTGATCCTTGCTCCGCAGGGCCCTTCCTGCCGAGCTCACGGAGATGGCTGAGGAGCCATCCCCCCAGGCCTCACCCCCTCCACCGCCTTAGAACGCTCCGAGCTCAAGCACGGCCCTTGTGGTGAGGCCGGTCGGAGAGGTGAGCCATCCTGTGGCGCATCATGGTTCTGCGCACCTCATGACCCTCCTTCGCGAGCCTTCCCGAGGCATAGCCAGCCTGCCTTGGGCTCCTCGACTGGTCGTGGACGGCGATTGGCTGAGGTCGGCTCTTCGTTCTTCATTCAGGGACGAGCCAGCTCTAGGCCGGGCTCCTGGCGAGGCGTGCCCGGCCATCACGAGGGCGCCAGCCCCCAGCCCCCTGCCCAGAGGGGGAGCGCTGATTCGTGGCCCCTCGCGCACACCTGGGGCAGATGATGATGCAGAAGATGTGCTCGAGCGCGTCCGGGAGCGCCGTGCCCTTCGCCAAGGGTTTCTCCAGAGGGCGGCTGAAGCAGTGAGCCAGCTTGGTGTAGAGCTCGCTGACGAAGACGCACGCCTTGAAGCTGAGGGCCTGCGCCTAGCTGAGGAGGGGCGCAAGCTAAAGGTGGCCGTTGCCCTCGCGCGCCACCAGCGTGACCTCGAAAATGAGAAAGCCGAGGTGTCGCTGGCGGCCTCGCGGGAGACCCGTTCCCGGGCCGTCGAGGAGGCCCGGGAGGCGGACCGACGGCGTGAGGCGGCGGAGGAGTGGGCGCGGGAGCTCCAGGCCTGGAGCAATTCCCTGGAGCAGCAGGTGGAGCTGCGCGAGGCGGCCCTTGCGTCGATGAAGGGGGCTTTGGTCAACCAGGCGGAGCTCCAGAGACGCGAGGAGGCATTAACGCTGGAAGCAGCTGAGCGCGCCCGCGATCTTGAGCAGCTGGAGACGAGGGAGCGCTTGGTGATGCAGGCGGAGGATGATGTCGCTGCACGGGAGTCCCGAGACCTGAAGAGGTTGATCGCCGAGTGGCGACAGCCCGCTTGAACCTCGAGCGCGAGTTCGAGGAGAGGCTGGGGTTGATCAGGGCCGAAGCGGAAGGCAGGACCGCCGCCCTGAGGGCCAAGTTGGATGAAGAGACGCGGCGGGCTGACGCTTCCCGTGCCGCCCTTGGCGTGGCGCAGGAGGAGCTGACTTCCTCCCGCGCCGAGATGCTTCTTCTACGTCAGCGGGTGGACGCGACCGAGGCCGTTGCGCGGTGGAACGAGGACGAGATACGCCAACGGCAGATCCTGGAGCATGAGCATGGCCCCATGCTCCGCACGCTCCGGGAAAGAGCTAACACGGCCTTGGGCAACATCTGCGAGGCGGCCGTTGGCGAGCCTCATGCAGTTAACTATGCTGGCAACCTTGATTCTTCAGCGATGTGGTGGCCTTGTTGGAGGTACGGTCGGGCGGAGCCAACAGGTTGGTGGAGGAGAGGAGTCGCGCCCTGCTCGGGCGTGCCTTTTTCTCGCGTCTTTAGCCATCTTCGGGACATGGACCCCAACTTCGATTTTGATGCCGCCATCGCCCCCGTACCCCAGGCCGTCCGGGACGAGCTGGCGCATTGGGTGGAAGACAACATGGATGCCCTCGTCAGAGCCTTCGCTACTGACGACAACGGCGTGGTCGTGGCCGCTGATGAAGGCAGCGTGGTGAATGGACCTGACGCTGCTGACGGCGACACGGAGGGCGATGGCGAGGCCAGCGACGCCAGCGATGATTCAGGAGGTGATCTCGAGGATGCATTGGGGGATTAATCTGATTGACTGTGTGCTGCTCCTGCTTTCTTATCCCGCGCAGGTAGAGTTCGGGCTTGGCCCTGAAGGTTGTAAGAGCATTTTGGGAGGGGGAGCCCCTCGTGTGAAAACTTGCAGTTAACGTATTAGTAGATGCGATATCACCCGTACGCCTGCGCCAAGTGGCTGGCCTTGCGACGAGCTGGCTGGCTTGTTTACCTTCGACCCGCATGGGCCCCAAGATAGGCTGCGGAGGGCTGTGGCGCTCCGTGTGCTCCCTGAACGAGCCCATTGATCCTGTGATGAGAACCTCCTGAGAGGGCGTGGTGATGGCGGTCCGGTCTGTACGCATGCTAGGCCTGGCCCGGCTCGCGAGGGGCTCATGTGGGGAGGCAGCTGAGGCAGAGTGGTAACCAGAATGCGAGAGATTGCTCGAGCGAGACTAAACACCCCTTCCTCAAACACACGCAAATCGCAAGCTCGAATTCAACTTAAATCCAAAAGGGGGGAAAAGCGACAGCCAAGGGAAAAAGCAAGAAAAGCAGAAAAAGCCGCGTCCGACACCTAGTCTAGTCTTGGACGTCTTCTCACTGTGAGCTAAAGTGCTGCTCCTTTGGGCGTGGGAGGGAGCCCAGGGGCTGAGGCCGGCGCTCACGAGACTCCGGCGTGTACAGCCCCACTCATTATTACGTGAGAGTGTCACGGGGCGGCGAGCTTCACAGGCACTGGGCCTTCTTCACAGGTACCGGCCTTGCTTCATATCGCCAGACGAGGGCCCCACCTTGCGCCACACTCTAGTGCCACCGACGACGGCCGGAAACCAAGGACGCCGCCGATGGGGTAGAGCGGTCGCCAGCGGTTCCCCCGACGACCACGGGTCATCTGTCGGGGTAGGCCTGGCGCCTCCCGGCGGAAGGCCTACCTCTGAGGACTCCTTGCTCCGAATGCCGCGGTGGTGATGCGGATCTCGGCCCCTCTCCTGCAGCCCGGCGCCCTCCTCTGAGGGGTAGGAAAGCTGGGATTGGGGCAGCCGTCCGCTGCGACGACCTGTTCCTCCTGCGATCCATGGTTAGTGTATGCCTGCTCCTGAGGAATTAGCGGTACCCGATAATTGTTGCTTCCAGCACGGTCGACGGGGCTTTCCCGGGGCTCCTGGAAGAGCTCAGCTTCGGGTGCCTCGTCCCCCTAGCTTGGGCCGAGGAGCAAGCCGTGTTCGTCCTCCTCCGCGTGCCCTTGATCCATCATGAGGGGCACGTACTCTTCTGGGGCCGCCATCCCGAATGCTGCACCATAGTGCCCCGTGTGCCATGCAGCCCTGCCTGAGGCGCCCACCTGGGGCTGGTAGCGCGGCGGCCCACTGGGGCCGTGGGCCCTGGCGAGTCCTCCTTCGCTGGCCGAGGGCGGAGGCAGCGCCGCTGCTTGGCCAGTCTTGTGGCCTGGCGGCGTTGGAGTGGTCTTGGAGTCCGCTTGGAGCTGCTTGGGCGTGCGTGGAGCCTCCGTGTGGGCCGCCTGGACTGAGGTGGGAGTTGGGTGCAGAAAGGGTGAGCCCCGATCTGGCGAAGCCAGGAGCTCTGCCACCCGCTCCGGCTGACGTCGCGACCGCCCTCCGGCCTTTGCATTGTAGTAGCTCTCGGGCCACCATGAGCGCGGCCCTTGAGTTCGCCTGCTCCCGTTGGGTGTACGGCACCGTGGCCGCAGCATGGTTTGAGGCCCTTGCCGCCGACCGCGCCTGCCGCGGCGTGAGAGCTGTCGTTGCTGACAGCGTCGCTCGCGGCCCGCGGCCCTGCGGAACCGCGAGCTGCACAGGGCGCAGGGTTGCGAAGCGGCTGACTCTGCGATGGCGGGCAGGCCGCCCGAGGATCAGGGTTGCCCACCTGGTCGCCGGACATAGCGATGACGATGCGACCAGGCGAAGTGGCGGCGGATCTGGAGGACCCCTACCTGGCGCGCCAAATGTCGGATTTCGGGTTCCGGCAGACCCTCTAGGTTCGAACTCTGGGGTGCACGCGGAGGTCTCACCCCCTACCCATATGCACTTCGTCGCCTCGCAAGGATCTAAACTACACGAAGAGCAACACAAGGGACACAAGGTTTATACTGGTTCGGGCCACCATTGTGGTGTAATACCTTACTCCAGTGTGTGGTGTGGTGGATTGCCTCAGGGGCTGATGATGAACAATACAAGGAAGAACAGCCTCGCGGTGAGGTGTTCTTGTGGCTAGGCTCTCGATCGGATTGGATCAAGCTAAGATGAGATGCCTCTCTTGTGGTGGCTAGCTCTACTTATAGGCGAGGCCACAGGCCTCTTCCCAAATATTGAGCGGGAAGGGTGCCAACAATTGGCCATTTTGAAGGGGAACATCTAGTACACTTATCGACTAAAGTTGGTCCTCGCTGTCGAGGCTCTAACGATGACGCGGCTTGGGCTCCACGATGACCTCCTTCCTGCCCGTTGTGATGGTCTTGGTCTTGTTGCAGAAGCGACTGCCTTTGCTTGATGCTCTCACTGCGCTTACCTCCTTTGCACCAAAGAGGAAATGAGGGGACACTTGGCGGGCCGGCGCCCTTTGGCGCCCTTGGTCGTCATGGCTTGCGTCATGGGCACCTCGTGAGGTACCCGCCTTGATCTCTCCGCCTCCTCGCGAGCCATTTGTGAGGCCGCGCTGAGGAGGCTTCCTGTGTCCGCCCAGCAGTATCTTGAGCTTGTGTTTGTGAAGATGGGTCGTCTTGGGCCACCTTGAGCCACGCCGCGGGCATGAGCGAGCAAGTCTGGGTACCCCTGTTCCCAGAACGCCGACACCGGGGACGACCGCGAGACCCTGGCATGACCCTTGCCGGGAGCATCTGCGGGGCCGCGGCCAGGCCCATGCCTACCAAAGTTTCGTTGCCCCGCGGCCGTTCCGACGCGGCAACCAGCCCGCCGACTAGGTGAGCACCTGCGTGGCAGCATGCAGCTTCTAGGCCAACTAGTCAAGCACCTGCGTGGTGGCATGCAGATCTTCGTGAAGACCCTGTCACTGCACCAGCACAGCAACCAGCCAGCCAGCATGGCGCTGCATGCCTCGTCATCTTGGACGTGCGTCGGAGCAAGACGAGGCGGCGACGGACGGGATGAGCTTTGTTGCTATCCCCGATAAAGCAAGAGGGCATGTAGGCGGCACATTAAATGTGTTTGTCCTACGATGTCAAGCGATAAACTTTTACACAGTAGATACTTTTCACCTCCTGTATGCCACTGTGGCGACCCCTTTGCCATATAAAAGGAGGCCCATAGCGTACTGTGGAAGGATTCAGACTTTTTGTACTGGGCACGCATAGCAGCTAGTCCAAGAACGGAAGAACACAAGATAAACATAGACAAGCAAGACTAGGGTTTTACGCATCATTTGCGGCCCGAACCTGGGTAAAAATCCCCTCGTGTTGATCGCTGGACCTGCTCTTTACGCAGCTCTTCAACCCCACCAACCGTAGTAGGGGTCCTCCGGATCCCATAGGTGTTGTTTCTCCCGACATGAGGCGCGTTGGGTATGGAGGCCGGTGGCGGGATCGCTGGGCATGGAGAGCGGCGGGATGCACGTTGGGGGAGGGGTGTCGCATGGAGGAGGAAGGTGGGGCCGCGGTGCGTATACACCGTTATATTGAATTTTGGACCAGGCTTCATCGGACCGAGCAGTTTGTTTTCACTGAAACCTGAGCCAATGGTTTTTACCGGAAAATTTGACAATTTTGACCTTTGGACGAAATCAAATTACATAATGAACTGCCCGTAAAACTATTTCACGCGGCTGACCTTTTTGTGTGGCGCCCGACACGCAGGCGCCACACTCTACGGTGTAGCGCCTAGCTTGGGGGCATTGCACCTCTGTCCATCGTGGCAGCCCACAGGCCCTTTTCAAGAAGGTAAGCGCCTCCGAGCTAGGCGCCACACATGTAATGTGCAGTGCCTAGCCCCTGGGCGCTTCACTGTGACTTATGCAGCCGACGCGCGCTAGCCGTCCCCAACCCACCTCATCCATCTCCAGTTACAGAACAGCAGTGACGGCGGCCCTCTCCTCTCCCCCTCTCAATCCCCTCTCCCAAATCCTTCAGATCAGACGATTTGGTCCGTGGATTCCTTCACCAATCCGTCCTAGAAGGTTCTCTCCTCCGATCCCCTTCTTTCTATCTATAGAATGTATGCTATTTTGAAGATTTGGGGAACCTTGTTTGAATCTTGCACAATTAGATTTGGGGAACCCTTGTTAGATTGGAATGTTGCGTCTATTAGATACCTAATTTTGCAGCCCTAGTTTAGTTGATTTTATTGAAAAGATATGGTTTGGATACATAGGTTGACATGTTATTTCTATGGAAAAGATATTTGTACTGAATCTTGCATGAAGTAGGCCTAGTTTTGTTTATTTGTATTGACAAGAATGCTTTGGATACATGTGGTTTGAATTTTGCATATAGTAGGCGTATTTTAGTTTATTTGTATTCAAAAGATAATCGTGTTGACAAGAAAGCTTTGTTTGAAATTGTTAGGATGGTTTGGCTTCTCGTTGATCACCGGGACCATCAATACTGGTCATATGCTATGTCGGTGGAGCAGCGGGTAATAATGAAAGTGGCCGGTATTATGAATTTCGTGTTTATTTCAAACACAAATGCCCCATATGTAATTTTATGATTTGTTTGTTTGTAGGAGCTTCAACCTCTGAAGCTTCGGTCTCACGGGGTCAACCTTGGGGGGATGCGCTATGATGAGCGATACACACCGTATGTAAGGGAGACAGGATTTCTACCTTTCATTCAGTTGGTCAGCCGGTCGACGCCACCCCCACAATGTTGTAGCAATCACCGCGCTTATTGATCGTTGGAGGCCGGAGACACACAATTTCCATCTTCAGACTGGGGAGATGACCGTGACGCTCCAGGATATTGTTATGATCGCCGGTCTTCCTATCGAGGGGAATCCTCTATGTATGAACACCGATTATGATGGGTGGCGCGAGCAAATGCATGCCCTTATCGGGATGATTCCTCCGGAGCCTCCGGAACCAGCAGCAGAAGAACGTGCCCTTGTATTATCCGGTCAAGAACGTGCCATCAATGGCGATGACCGGCCTACAATGTTCGAAAGCCCTCACGCATTGCTTGAACACCCAAAATGCACGGCCAAATACTCGGACTTTCCTTCCTTCATTAACCGTTGTTTTTCCCCATGAGGCTCGACCACATGAACCATACCCGGGTTTGTGGCGGCCATGGCTAACAACAACCTAGGGATTCGGTTGTATGCTTCCTCCCAAGTACCATACAACATCTTAAATGCGGCTTGCTTCGCCTTCCATGCCTTGCCATACTTCACCTTGTAATGAAAGATGGCTTTCACAAGGTCAATGACATGTTGGACGGACATTGTTGGAAGTGTGGATATTGAGTTGGAGAGCCTGTAAGCAATGAATTCGGACGGGAGTTGTCTGTGGTCTTGGGACACAATCTTGCCATCCACCCTTTTGCCTCGGCACATGTGAGTTGGCACACAACTCACTACATGCCAAGTGGGACCTCCTTTCCATGGTCTTGCACGCACAATCCACGGACATATTTCATCTTCACATGCACATGCAACCTTGTAGCGCACATTGACGTCCGAGTTCACCACCTTGTGTGGACGATAATGCGTAATCGAGTAGTTGTCGAGCCACATCTTCAATTCCAAGAAGGTTTCGAACTTAGACCCTTTAGCAATCCCATTGTTGCCATCATCCGGATCACGATGAGATCTTGGCCTAACCCCAAGAGATATACATTTGCCACCATCCACAACGACTTCATCCGCGAGACTAACATCCTTGAACAATGGTCTCTTGTGATCCCGACCGAATACCTTCTTGAAAGCTTCGGCCTCCTTCACCGTGAACCCCTCCTCATCAACTTGTTCATCGCGACCTTCGTCATCCGAATCCGATGCATAGCCACGAGAATAAGGGATGGAATGGTCCATTGTCTCTTGCAAATGATATTTGTCGAGATCACCCACATTATTGTCATGGAGATCAACTTCATTGTCATCATCCGTATACTCATCATTCTCCTCTTACAAAGCTTCATTTTGGTTGTTTAGAAACGGGCTCAATGTTGGCCTCACTTCTTGGGTCAAAATAGGTTCAACAATTTCATCTCGCTTCAAGGCTGGGGGGGGGGGGGGCTACTAGCAACCAAAGGGGAGGGGTTCCGGTTCAAGTCCAAATGCAAACTTGAATCAACCTTCTTCGTTGCAAATAACTCAACAACCTTGTCTAGTGATTCAGCCACCGTCTCCTTGTATGCAACCCAACGTTGCTCCGAGTTGACACGCATTGTCTTCCAACGGATGTGCATTCCAAAACCAACATTATGCCTTCCCTCCAACTCAACGATATCACTAGGGCCCATCCAATTCAAATCTTTCCTCACTTGTTGCAAGAGCTCCTCATAGCTAGGACTACTATCAAACACCATGTCAAGCTCATCCGGGTCCAGTTCAATATTGCCTTTCAAGAAGGCATCTTTGTCCCCATGATGAACAAACACACATGTTCTTCCCATCCCTATAAGCATTCAAACAACACAACGTAACATTGCTTCCATGAGTACTAATCCAAGGATTAACACACAATACAAACCCTAATATATATATGAAACAACAACCCTAACCCTAACCCTAGCATCAACATAAAATAACCCATAAGAATAATCCTAACATACTAACAAGCTTAATCATACGAAATTGGGAAACAAACATTTCATATCTCCATGCAAATCTCTAAATCCATACAAAACAAGGGTTTCCCCAAACTAGCAACAAATGAGCAATTTGTTAACATTACTTGGATCAAAACAAGGGGATCGGAGAAGATTACCTTGAGGGGGGGGGGGGGTTGAGTTCGAAATCCATGGACAAAATCTTCAAATTTGCAAGATTTGAGAGAGGATTTGAGAAGGGGAGAGAGGGAGAGAGGGGGCAGATCTCGGGTCGCATGCTATGGGGGTTGGGGTGTGTGGGGTGGGGGAGTGGGGGAGGGGGGGCGCCTGCGTCTCAGGCGCCACACAAAAAGGTCAGTCGCGTGAAATAGTTTTACGAGCAGTTCATTCTGTGATTTGATTTCGTCCACGTGTCAAAATTGTCAAGTTTGCCAGTTTTTACCCTATAAACTTGGTTGGATTTAGTCTCTGAACACCCAATCACTCACTCAAGTTGCAAACAAAAATGTACACCCTTCCGATCTCAAATTTAATCAGGAGGACAAATGTAGCAGGCTACCAAATTAAAGCAACATGGACAAATGTAACAGGTCTAACATCTCTGTACATGTTTGTTTGGTAAGAAAGTTGCCAGCAATACCGGTTGGTTCACCAATACTTATGTCTTCTCAATACCTCGGTAGCTTCAGGTTGGTGGCCTATAGAAGTGTAGCTCCATCTCCTTTTCTGTCTGCGCATCATCAACATGTGTGTTAGAAAAGGTTCATCATCTCATTTTTTAACCATATATTTTTCCTGAATGTTAAAAATGCGACCATGCTTCAACTAGTACATAATCTATAATAATCTACAAGAGCTCATACATCAAGACAACATGCTTTCAAGAAGCAATGACATTTTCAGTTTTTGACTAAAATCGTAAAAACACATCTCTCCATCTTGTAACTGTGGAACAATATTTTTATAATGCAAATAATTACAGGAACTTAATTACCAGCGCAAGTGAGCAGAAACAAGATATTAGAACTAAAATGCATTTTAGCAAGATAGATATGTCATCACCAGTTTCACATGTTTTTTTCGAGAGTACGCCAAATTGGCGTACTATATTTTTATAGAAGGCAGAGAATAATTACAAGCAGTCTAGCAAGATGCGAACATCCTACTTGACAACACCAACACCGAAAAGAGTACAAACTCACTCTCACGAACGGATCTAAGCCTCCTACACCAAAACCAACAAGCGACCATTCCTTGATCTCTGAAAGAACCAGCGTTGCCAGTTGCTCGGGTGTCCGTTGATCAAGCACTCTATTGAACACCTGCGCGTTTCTCTGTTTCCATAGCGCCCAAGCCGTGCCAATCATGAAGGAGTCAAAACCGCGGCAAACTTTGCCCGAGAACCTCGTCCTTTGATGGAACCACCAGTCAGTAAAAGTGCTGCTCTAGGTTGGAAAAGCAATGTCCATGTGCATCTTGTCAAAGCAGTGATGCCAAACCTCCCGCGCGTAGACGCATCTCACCAGAATATAATCCACATTGTCCTGATCCTGTAAGCAGGTGAAACAGGCGGAAGGCTCGTCCTAGAGCCCATGCCGAGCGCGTTTGTCGGACATCCATAATCGATACTGAACCATGAGCCAGGCAAAGATCTTGCAACGCAGCGGAGCCCAGCTGTGCCAAATTGCCAACGCGGTCGGTGAATGCACCAATCCCATGCGAAGTCTCCGATAAGTCGACCTAGCCGTGTAAACGCCAGATTTGTCAGCAGGCCAGCTGAACTGATCTGCATCCCGTGGCACTGTCGCGATGGCTTGACACAAGTGAGCCACCTGCATGTGCGCCAAGAAGGATATGTCCCCTTGCACATCTCGCGACCACGCGTTGTCCAACAGAGCCTGCCGGACCGTCCTGGCATTGCACGCCCTCATGCTCACCATCTCCAGGATCAGCGGCGCGATCTCGCCGACCGTAAAGCCGTGGATCCATCTGTCCGTCCAGAACAAAACCCTTTCTCCACTGCCCAGGGTGATCTTGACGAAGCTGTTGAATATGGACTTAACCTCAGCGTCTTCAGAGGACGGGATGCCCTGCCACGGCTGGAGCAGATCCGTTCTGCGCAACCATTCCCAGCGCACCCTCAATGCGGTGGCCTGCAAGCTCAGATCCTTAATACCCAGGCCACCAAGACTCGTCGGCCGGCAAATCGTGTCCCAAGAAACCAGACACTGCCCTCCATTGACTTTATCCTTCCCGGCCCAAAAGAAAGCCCGCATCCACTTATTGATTTCCTCGAACACCCAAGCAGGGGCGTCAAGCACCATGATTTGGTGTATTGGCCTTTCGGAGACGACAGACTTGAGAAGGATGAGCCTGCCGGGTCTGTGAATGAGCCCTTTCTGCCACGTCGGAACCACCTTTCTGACCTGATCAAGTAGCGGGTGCCAGTCCATGCGGCGTAGCTGATGGATCGATAACGGAATGCCGAGATATTTGCACGGAAACACACCCAGTTGGCAGCGAAGAATCGAAGTAACTCGCTGCCCATCCTCCTCTGAACCGCGAATAAGAATAGCCGCTGATTTGGCGAAGTGGATCTTGAGCCCCGAAGCTTCACCAAAGACCTTGACGAGCTCTCTCACACAGTGCAGGTCTTGAACCACCGGCTTGATAAACATGGCGACGTCGTCCGCGTAGATGGACAGCCGTTGCAGAGGCAGGATGCCGCAGAGCGAACTAAGCACGCCCTCCTCGGTGCCTTTTTAGATCAACGCAGTGAGCACATCCATGGTGATCACAAAAATAAGGGGTGAAACCGGGTCTCCTTGCCTCAATCCCTTAGCATGATAGATAGTGCGTCCTGGGTTCCCGTTGACAATGATCTTGGTATTCGCGGAAGCAGCATGGACACCCAGCCGATCCATCTCCATCTGAAGCCCCTGGCCCTTAGCACTTCCATAAGGAAGGGCCACGAGAGAGAATCAAAGGCTCTCGCAATATCGAGCTTGAGGAATAGCCCCTTGATCTTGGCCGCATGGATTTTACGGGCAACTCGCCTTACTAAAAGGTAATTGTCATGGATACTTCTCCCTTTTATGAATGCAGACTGGTTTGCGTTCACCACCTCATGCAATCTCCTGCGCGCCCGCGTGGCTAACAACTTGGCAAAGAGTTTGGAGAAGCTATGAGGGAGACTGATGGGCCTAAAATCCTTGACCTCCAAGGCCTCCGCAGTTTTAGGAATAAGCACAATATGTGCCTTATTAAGCTTACTGAAACCTCTGCCGTCCCCCACGTACAGCTTTAGCAGAGCCGCCATAATGTCGTGCTTAATCACCGACCAGGCTTTGTGATAGAACAGTCCAATGAAACCGTCGGGGCCGGGCGCTCTGTCTGGTGGGAGCTCCTTGATCACGCTCCAAACCTCCTCCTCTGTAAAGATCTCCTCCATGTCCGCGAGGTCGAGCTGTGGCAAACCCAACAGGTCGAGATTCAGGAGTCTTGTGGCGATGTGCTAGCCGTGCCCAAAGAACTCCGTCAGAGGCCTCAGCGAACACCTCCTCGATTTTGCCTTGGTCTGTGAAGATCTCCTCCTCGTGCTTTACCCGAGCGATGTAGTTCTTAGCTCTTCTGCCGTTGGCCACCGCCTGGAACAGTTTCGTGTTGGCATCCCCTTCTTTCAGCCACCGTATCCTGGATCTCTAGCGATCGGTAGTCCACTGCAGCGAGGCAAGACCAAGCAGCGCCACCTTAAGTGTCTTCCTCAACCACCATTCCATGTCCGAGAGCCGGCGAGCTTCAGAGGCTTGGTCAAACCTGTGTATGAGCCAGTTGGCCACCGCCATGAGGGTTTTGATGTTGCCAGCTTTGCGTTGACCCCAAGCCTGAAGATAGGCAGCCGTATTCCTATAGAGAGCATCCAAACGCTTGAACGGGTCCACAATCTCGTCGCTGCAGGTCCAAGCCTCCCTGATCGCCTCATCGAATCCTTCCAAATTGGTTCAGAAGATCTCGAACCGAAATCGCTTCTTATGATGAAGAAGAGCGTTAGTCGACAGGTGCAAGGGAGTGTGGTCAGAAACCCCCGTGGAGAGGGCTTGTTGCAGGCGATCCGGGTGTGACAACTCCCAATCGATCGACACCAGCACCCGGTCAATCTTAGTGAAGGTGGGGTCATTTCTCTCATTTGAGCAAGTAAACATCCGCCCATGCATATAGAGCTCCTTCCACGAAGCTACGGAATCTGTTCATCATCGTGCGATTGATATGATCATTGCTCTTCTCCGACGCCCGTAGGATCATGTTGAAATCGCCTAGAACCATCCACGGGCCAGGGAAAAGCGTTCTTCGAGCGTAGAGGTCCAATAGGAATTGTGCTTTTAGCTCATCACCCTGCGGCGCGTACACCACCGTAATCCACCACTGCTCTCCATCCTTATTGGTCACCCTGCCCGAGACAAAGTTGGCGTCTAGCTGAATGTGATCAATTCTGATCACCGTCGTGTCCCAAGCGAGAAGGATGCCACCGCGAGTCTCCACCGCCGGCAAATAAGAAAATCTGTCAAAGGACGGACCAACACATTGCATTACTACGTACTGATCAATAACATCAAGTTTAGTCTCCTGTAAACAAACCAAATTGACTTTCACCGAGGTGATAAACTCCCTCACCGCCTTCTTCGCGGGGTTGTTGAGTCCGTGCACGTTCCAGCAAAGAATCTCTGGGTTGTACAACATTGGAGAGCATGTCGTCCACCAACACCAAAGTGAGCCTCAGAGCACGGCAATGACCGTGTCCCGCGCTCCCGCCAACTCCTCCACGGGCGGCACAGCCTTCCCGAACAGGGCCGCGACCACCTTGATGTGCTGCTCTCGCAGCGGCGAGTCAAAGAGACTCCGAAGCTCCTGCACTGCCTCCTCATCCGGCACCAAGTCATCAGGCACAAGGTTGAGCGCACGTAGCAGTACATTTTCTGCAGGTTTTGGCTTGGCAACACTGCCATTGGCATTTCTTCTTGTCGCCCTCGTCGTCCTCTTGGGAGTGAAAGGTTCGGCCTCAGGGCGGAGAGTGGAGGCTTGCACCTCCCGCAGGAGCGGGGGCGCCAACTTCTTCATGAGATTATTGCAAAACGTTTTGAGCTTGTCGAAAGCAATGGATTCTTGTGCCGACATCCCTCCTCCGGCCGGCTCCTTGTCCACGATCGCCACCGTGCACTGCGCATCAGAGGAGTTGTCCTTCCCGGCAACGCTACGCACGGCTCCAAGTTCCAGGCATTGCACCCCCTCAGCTCCACCGACAGGTAAGAGTGCACGTGCATGGTTCCTCTCAATCTCTATAGCCCCACCAGTAGCCATAGAAGCAAGATTGGCATGCAAACCCAATGCTCCACCAGCAGACACAGTTGCATGAATCCCCTCAAACTCCACAACCCACCAGCAGTCTCAGCGGCATGATTCCCATCAGCCCGTTCCGGTAGGGCCTCATGCATGGCCACCTACATTTCCTGCTGAGTGGTGGCCCCAGTTGACCCTAAATCCCGAGCTGCACCCAATGCTGGGCCAGCCCCCTCCGTAACAACTCGTGCCACGCCCAACTCCGGTTGGCAAGCCGCCAGCAAGCCCTTGGGATCGCCACTCCCGACCTGCTCAACGGGTCCCACCATCTGTGTGTCAAGGGATAACTGGGATTCCGTGCTGCGTGGGGCAGGCACGAACTGCACCAACTCCTGGCCAGACCCAGCTAATCTCAACTCCTGTGCGCCAATCGCCGCTTGCCTCGGGGCCTGCACCTGATCCTGATCCTGATCGCGACGGCCTTCCGTTGGCCCCACCACGATGGGCGCCAACGTCTCCTGCCCAGCCTCAGCTGGACTCGATTCATGTGTGCCAATCACCATTTGCCTCGGGTCCTGCAGCAGAACCTGATCCTGCACACCAGAGCCATCCGCCAGACCCACCACGATGGACGCCAGCGTTGGTCTGGTGGCCAGAGCATGCACCGGGGAAGCTTCCCCCACCGTAGCGAACTGCCTCATGGCCTCCTCTGAATGGACCGGCTGAAGTTGTTGCTGTCCAACAGTCTCCTCCACTGGCCTGGTCAAGCAGTCAAAAGCAGAGGTCCAGCGCTCTATCATGTTTCTCATGTTGCAGACAGTGCCGCCGCCGGAGTTACAGCCGGCGACGCCACCGCCGCGCCCGGCACCCGGAAGGGCCCGGTTGTCCCTGACTCCAAAGCTCCACCTGCAACGCAAGGTAGTGATCCGCCTGCCGCTGCCGCCAACACTGCCCTCATCCGAATCCGGGATCCCACTCTGGCCGCTGCCCGAAGACAACGGCCCCAAGAACCAAGGCTCCTCCGCCGCAGAATAGTCCATGACCTCGTCAAGATGGATGAGAACTTTGTACTGGAGCATGGTCGGCTCCATCAACGGCGAACGCATGCCAGGCTCCGGCACGGCCAGCCACCTCAACGACGGAATCTCCTCCGGCTGAGCCGTCCATGCCGTAAGCCTGAACACCGACAGATCAGCACGAGAGCACGTCTCGGGCCCTAGGGTATCCACCAGACAGGATGAGCCGAGCAAGCACTCAACCACCCTGTGCTCCCAGGCGTGCGGCGGAACGCCTTCGAGGACGAGCTGCACCTTGAACTGGAAAGCCGCGTGCACCGCCTGCGCTTGGCAGTTCCACGGCCTGAAGAACAATCTGACTCCATTGTGCACCACCTCCGGCATCTCGCTCAATATGTTCCTGTCCTCCGTCCTGGTAAAGACGATGAGAAAATCCTCTGGCCTATAACGATGGATGGACACTCTGTCGGCCTCTATGCCAACACGGCGACCCAGCGCCTCGACGATGAACTCTGGACTCAGATCCCGACGAGCCGCCGCAGCGTAGACCACCATCGCAAGCTGCAGTTTGCGCTCCAAGTCCTCCATGGCCTGAGTGCGCCTGACGACGCACAGCTCCGACGGCACCATCTCCGTGTCCAGCGGGATCATCAGCCTGGGCACAGGGGGGAGCGGGCGAGGGGCAGGGAGTCTGGGCCACGAACACCATCACTGTGCCCACTGCCGCGGCCACTGCCAATAAGCAAGATGGCTCATGGATCTTAAGCTAGCTAGCAACTTGAACTGCAGACCTCATCCAAACACGACATTCAGGCTTTCACAAAGTAAACCATGTCCATTCACCTAGACTCCCCAGCAAACACAAAATGTGTGCTCCCAAATCTCTCTTACACCCAGTTTAAATTTTCATCAAGCATTCTAGCCACCGGCGGCCGTGCTATCGCTGCCATTTTATTCGAACTACTATGAGTAATCTACGACCTGCCATGGATTCTCTACTGCTACATGATCGTGAGCAATAAGAGCATCATCGACAGCAGGACTCACCAGTCGACAAGCTCGTCAGAGTTGTGCTCTGGGGATGGAGGAGGGAATGGGTTGGAATCTCACTCACCTCGCACGACAGTGGCGAACGGCTGCAACTGGAGACAGTGGCCTGCGACAAAACAGTGTGGGCTGGAGGATGTGGCCGCGGCGGCACGCGGGTGGCGGAGGCGGCGCTGCCTTCGACTGAGCGGATGGCTGCTGCGTGGTCGTCCAGGGCCAGGGAAGGGCTCACGCGAACTTGGTGGCCGGAGATCTCGCCGGGGGGTGGTGGTGGGCTGGATCGGACTGCCCTCGACCGGATCGACGACGAGGTGTTGGTGCGGTGTCGGGGCCATGCGCGGCACACGGAAGATGCAGCGAGTGACGTACTGCAGGCCGGTGGTGGCACGCTGGGCTCGATTGTGGATGGCAGTTGTTGCCGCTTAGGTTGGACGGCGGCGGTGGCTGTGCCAGTTGGATGGCGGCGGTGGAAGCTGGTAGGAGGCGGTGGGGATCGACACGGCGTGCTCCACCCGTGTGGTTGATTTTTTAATTGGAAGCGTGCATATGTATATAATTTAATTTCTTAATAGGTAAATTTCCGATCTTAAACTTGAAGAACCAGAAAATAAACTATCTCATATGCATGCTTCCAATAAAAAAAATCAACCACCACATATAAATTGGATATATAAACTTTGCTTTTTCTATTTGCAAGTCCAATTAGCTACAGCCAAGATTTGTTAAACTGTAGAAAATGAAAGAACAATATGTCTACAACAAAAAACTGTGGTGGGTTTTCTGATGTTGGTATGCCTTCTCCCTCGCATGCCCTCCCAATGGTACCGGAAAGTGCATACCTAACGGCAACGGCCTGACCTCATAGTTCAATGTATGGTAAGTACAGACAGCCGTGATATGTCTTTTTTGCGTCATGTTTTCTTACTATTATTTATAATTTTTATAATCATTATAACACTTTGTCATGTTGTGACGTCCCCGTTCATCGTGCACTAATCATACACGCATCATGCACGATCACGAACGGTGACTCACGTCAATATCACAACATAACTCTACGACAGAAAGGATAAATATCAATATTTATATTACAAGCCAGGGCCACGATAACCTAAAATACATCAGTCATCAAGCAAATATTATCTAAGTACAAACATAGTTAGACAAGTTTGCCTTAAGAAGACCGTCGGTGTACAAAAAGAGGGGTACGCTTTTTGTACCCCTATAACTGTCTGCAGGCAGCCTGAGTGCCAGGCGCCACCAAGACCGAGCAAGGCAAGGGAGGTGAGCCAAGGTAAGGCCAAGCTTCGAAAGGAAGCAGAACGACGCCAAGACCAAGACCACAAAGAGCAAAGGGGAAGCGGACTCACGGCAAGATCCTTGCCGGGAGGCGGTTTTAACAAACCCGGCAAGACCCTTGCCGTGGCAGCTCGCCCACACCTCCACGAGCGAATCACCCTTGAGTCCACCGCCCCCATGGGGCAAGGATTCGGGAGACATCCCCGTGGTGGCATGCAGATCTTTGTGAAGACATTCAAGATCAGATACACACTATAGAAGATGACGACCCTTGGCGGGATCCCAGCCAAGGAGGATCACGAGGCCCCCGGCAAGAGCCTTGCCGGGGATGACAGCAGGCGCCACGGCAAGACCCTTGCCGAGGCTACGGCGAGGCCCTTGCCAAGAACACTCGTAGGGCCACCATCAGGCCCACGCCAATCAAACCTCCACCATCAGCCAGATGCATTGCCGACCCAACCGGTTAGGGCAGGCACTGCGTGGCGGCAAGCGGATCTTCGTGGAGACCCACCACTGCGCCCGGCTCAGTGCCTGCCTGCCTACATGGCACCACGGGCATCGCTGCGGCGGCGTGTCGACACGAAAGGGAGCGGCGACAGACGAGACAGGCTCTCCCGTCCCGATAAAGCAAGGACACCTAAGCAAGGCGCATTAAAGGCGCCTTGTCATGTAATGCGAGGATAAACTTCGCATCATCGCATTCTTTCCACCTCCTGTGTGCCACTGTGGCAACCCCTTTCCTTATAAAAGGAGGCCCAAGGCGACTAGGAGGAGGATCCGGCTTTTTGGAGCTCCTCACGCCCCATTGCTAGTTCAAGAACACAAATAAACAAACCACCAAAGCAGGAGTAGGGTTTTACGCATCCTCACGGCCCGAACCTGGATAAGGAAATCGTGTGCTATCTGTTTGATCCGCTCTTCTCACGACCCGCTACCATGACCGTAGTAGGGATTCTTGTGATCCCATAGGTGTCATTCCCACCGACATCTTTGGCGCGCCAGGTAGGGGGCGCAGTTGTGAGAATCAGCTCTAGCAATTAGTTCGACGCTTCTTCATCGTCATGGCGCCCAAGAAGAAGATGACGGTGGCGGTTGGCCCGTCGGAAGCCGGACATCCCGTCCCGACGCGGGCGAGCAGCGGACCGATCGCAGAAAGGACCCGGGGCGCCGTTCGCGAACACCAACACCGTCCCAGCAGCCGAAGTTTGGGAGGCAGCGATGTTCGTGCGCCTGGTAACGGGCCGCACGCCCCCAAATCCAAAGACGGCGCCAGGCCCTCCGCGGGTGGCGGGGGGCCTTCCAAGATCGCTGCCACCCCGCCCGAAGGCGACGTGAGGGCTTCAAGACTCCCACGCCCGGCGCCGACGGCGCTCCTCTCAAGCGGCGCCTGACGATTTAACGGCGTAATCACGCCGAGGACCCCGGGTGTCGCCGCGGAAAGAGCCCTGAGCGCCACTCCCGAGATTTAGAAGACCTGCCCGCTCGCCGAGGCGCTGGTGAAGATGGCATGCGACCGCGGGGTCGTGATAGAGCTCCTTCTGACATGGTCAGAAGTTGAAGCGCGCCGCGATCCGTGCAGGTTTCGCTGCCACCAACGCCGCGAAGCCACTGGCAGCGCGATTGCTCCTCGATTTTCCTCCCACTACGGGAAACTTCGGCGAATGGAGAGCCACTATCAAAGCCTTGTTGCGGTGGCCAACAAAGACGAACCGAGTCCGGTGGAGCCCCCGGGTCGATGCTCCGACGGAGTCCCACGCACCAGTGGCAGGAGAGCCGGCGGCGCTGCGACCACGGTGCACTCGCCTCCTCCTTGCCCGGTACCGCGGACGCCAGCCCGTCGCGACGTTACGGGCGATGAAATCTCCGTAGCATCGTCCGACCCACGGGCCCACTGTGACCAGCGCCAAGTTCTTCGGGAACGAGAAAATGAAGACGCTGGAACCACTATCGAGCGCCGGCGTGGAGCGCGCCACCAATCGTGACAGCAAAGCGAGGGCCTGCTGTGAGCCACCCGACACCGGGAGCCACGGAGGCCTACCTTACGAGGTAGGCTGCCCGCTTTTACCCATGAGCTGCGGCAGTTCGGTGGCCCACTCACCGCACCTTCAAACCCGACGTGGGCGAAAAGTACAGCGGCAAGACCCACCGTCCGAAGTTCCTCGGCATCTACACCATCGCGATGCAAGCTGCCGGAGCCCGCGACGATAAGGTGCTTGCGAATTACTTTCCGTTGGCTCTTAAACCCAACGCCATGTCATGGTTGATGCACTTGCCGGTGGACTCTATTTCCTCCTGGTCGGATTTGTGCCATGAGTTCGTGGGCGCCTTTACTGGAGGCCACCAAGCCCATGGCCAAGCAAGCGACCTGCACGTCATTCCCCGGAAGGGAGGCGAGTCTCCGCAAGTATATCTGAGAGGTTCAGCCGGGTACATTACAATATCCCTGATGTTCACCCTGCCGCCATCATCAGCGTGTTCCATCAGAACGTGCGTAACCGCAAGATGCGCGAAGAGCTGGCAATGAACAAGGTGAAAGATGTAGCAGAACTCTATGTTCTTGCTGGCAGATGTGCCCGGGCTGAAGAGGGAAGAAAGTACCCCAGCGAAGATGCCGGCGTGGAAACCGACTCCTCAGATGAGGATATTGCCGCCCCGGCGAAGAAAGGTCGGCGCCGCAACAGGAAGCGCAAAGGTAAAGCCGTGCTTGCCGTCGAGGGATCTGATGACGCCGGCTCCACAAAGAAAACCAAGGCGGATGAATCCGGCAAGGAAGTTGCCGGATGTGTCGCCTGCCGGGCCTTGGCGGCTGCCGAGAAGCCAGGAAACTCTGACAAGCGATACTGCAAGATCCATCGCACCAAAGGCCATGCTCTCCAAGACTGCCGACAGGTTGAGCTCCTCGCTGAGAAGCAAAGGGCTGAGTATGAGAGGCGGACGAGGAGAAGGGCCCAGATGGTCTTGAGGGTCCGGCAAGAAGAAGCGTGACGGCCAAAGCGGGCCGTCGCGGCAAGGATAAACAACAGAGAGAGCCGCCTGGGCCGTGATGTAAAGCCAGAAGACGACGATCACGAAGAGGACGACGAATCCGGCGACCAAGAGTTTCAGAAATCTACAAAGGCTATGTGCATCGACGGCGGCGCCTCGCTGCATACTTCTCACCGCCGACTTAAACAGTGGGCGCGAGAGATTACAGCGGCAGAGCCGTCGTTTGATGCCCAAAGGCCGCTGAAGTGGTCCAGCACACCTATAATTTTTTACACTGAGGATCACCGATCGACTCTGCGGTCGGTGCTTGCCATTGTTGGTTTCACCAACAATCGCAACCTCAAGGTGACGAAGATGCTAGTCAATGGCGGGGCGGTGCGAACTTGATCTCGCCGCCGTGATCGAGAAACCGCAGATTCTGATGGAGACCTCGAAGAGGCGGGCACGCGTTGTGGGGTCAACCGGGAAGAAGCCAACCCAAGGGAAAGGTCATGCTGCCCGTGATGTTTGGAAGCGACCTGAACTACAGGACGGAGAGGATCGTGTTTGATGTTGCCAAGATCCCCTTGCCCTACAACGGGATCCCTGGCCGCCCAACGCTGGCCAAGTTCATGGTGGCGTCACACTACGCCTACAACACCCTGAAGATGCCAGGACCTGTGACAATCATCACCATCCCCTCCAATAAGAAAGATGCCCTGATTTGCGCCGACCAACTATACCAAGAAGCGATTGCAAGAAATGCCGCCACTAGGGCACTTGCTCCTGTCATTGGGACCCCGGAGGGAAGAAGAAGAAGAAGACCGGTGAGATCTAGGACACCCACTCCGGCAAGCACACCTCTTGGAGTGTATGGCGCTGCCGTCGAGGACGTGCAGAGAGCTCCACCGGCGGAAACAAGAAGCCAGGGCCATACCGCCGGAACCAAGAAGGTTTACATCAATGAGGGCGACACGGGAGGAGCTTTTACCATCAGCTCCACCCTTGGCGACAAATAGGAAGACACGCTTCGTCACCTTCCCGGGCGAATGTCGATGTGTTTGCATGGCAAGCTTCCGACATCCCCGTGTTCCTGTGGAGGTGATTGAGCACCACCTTGTTGTCTGCCCTCATGCGCGGCCCGTCAGCGGAAGGTCGAAAGCAAGCTTTGGAGCGACAAGAGTTCATCACGAGAAGAGATCCGGAAACTGGAAGCAGCGGGTTTGGTAAGAGGAGTGCTCCATCCAACGTGGTTGGCCAATCCGGTCGTAGTGCGCAAGGCAAATGGGAAGTGGAGACTGTGTATTGATTACACAGATATCAATAAGGCTTGCCCTAAAGACCCCTTCCCGTTGCCGCGCATCGACCAGATTGTTGACTCCATGGCTGGGTGTGATCTATTGTCATTCCTCGATGCCTACTCCGGCTACCACCAGATCTTCATGACAAGAGAAGACGAAGAGAAAACGGCATTCATCACCCCATGCGATACATATTGCTTCATGCGGATGCCTTTCGGGTTGAAGAGTGCTGGTTCGACGTTTGCAAGGGCGGTCCAGATTGGTTTTGAACCCCAGCTCCATAGAAATATGGAAGCTTATATGGATGACATAGTGGTCAAAACCAAGGACAGGGCAACCCTCATACCAGATTTGCAAGAAACATTTGCAACCTACGCAAGATCAATCTCAAGCTAAACCCTGAGAAGTGCGTCTTTGGCGTCCCGTCCGGCAAGCTTCTCGGGTTCTTGGTGTCACAACGTGGGATAGAGGCCAATCCAGACAAAACCAAAGCTATCGAGCAGATTGAAGCACCCAAGCAAATCAAGGATGTGCGTCGGCTTGCTGGTTGCGTCGCCGCCATGGGCAGGTTCATTTCCAAGTCCGCCGAGCGCGCCCTTCCCTTTTTCAAGATCTTGAAAAAGGCGGGCCCGATGGAGTGGACACCAGAAGCCGAAGCAGCATTGCAAGGTTTGAATAAGTACCTCTCCTCCGCGCCAATACTAGTTGCACCTAGGCCACAGGAGCCGTTCTCGCTATACACAGCGGCAGCGGACCAGTGCTTTCGGCGCCACACTAGTGGCGCAGAGAGAGGTTGATGACGAGGTTATGGCAGCGGCAGAGCCCGACACCACCAATGCAGAGACGAGACAGCCAGTTGACGTGCCGCTGAAGAAGAAAATGATGCAGCACCCGGTCTACTTTGTTAGTTCCCTCCTGCAGGGGGCTAGATCAAGGTACTCCGGTGTACAGAAATTGCTCTTCGGCCTTCTTATGGCCTCGAGGAAGCTGCGTCACTACTTCCAGGCACACGAGATCACTGTCGTCACTCGCCTCCCTCTGCAACGGATATTGCACAATCCGGATGCAACGGAAAGAATTGTGGAATGGGCCTCGAGCTGTCCAGCTTTGGCCTCAAGTTTGAAAGTACTTGACGATTGAGCCGAGTCCTAGCGGAATTCATTGCAGAATGGACCGCAACGCCTGACCAAGAAGCCCAAGAGACTGCTCTCCCCGGCAAGGAGGCAAGTTGTGATTGGATCATGTACTTTGATGGAGATTTCTCCTTACAAGGCGCCGGGGATGGCGTACTGCTTGTCGCGCCCACCGGAGAGCACCTCAAGTACGTGATCCGTATGCACTTCCCTGGGAGGTGTCAACAAAAATACGACAGAGTACGAAGGGCTGCTTGCCGGTCTTAGGATCGCGACGGACCTCGGAATCAAGAAACTCGTCGTGAGGGGAGACTCGCAGCTTGTCGTCAAGCAAGTCAACAAGGATTACCAGAGCCCGTTGATGAAGGCCTACGTCGATGAAGTGAGAAAGCTGGAAGAGTGTTTCGACGGTATACAGGCTGAACACGTTCCCCGAGCGGAGAACGATATCGCTGATTACCTGTCAAAACGCGCTGCCCTCAAGCTACCTGTGGAACCAGGTACCTTTGTGCTTCAGCTAACTCAGCCATCCGTTGATCCATCAACAGAGCAGAATAAGAGGAGGAAATCAAGGCCCGCAAGTACTTACCCGCCGAGCTCCCCGGAGCCGCCGGCAAGGATGTTGCCGGGGATACTCAGCCCGCCACGGGACGACTGGCTCCGGCGGAGCATCAAGCTCTTGCCGTCGAGACAGCCGCTCCTATAGTGGAGGAAATGCCTTTAAGTCCTTGCAATCGAGCCCCAGGCTCCAGCGTGGGCACAACATACCGTCTGATTCCTCCAAACAGGGGAACTTCCTGAGGAGCAGGAAGAAGCGGAAAAAGTAACCCGTCGCTCTACCATGTACTAGTTCGTCGATGACGTCCTGTACAGAAAGAGGCCGACCGGTGTGAAATTGAAGTGTATCCCTCGAGAGGAAGGACTAGAGCTGTTGGCGGAGATACATGGAGGCATATGTGGATCCCACATTGGGTCAAGGGCCCTTGCCGGCAAGGCATTTCGGCAAGGCTTCTTCTGGCCAACCGCCCTCCAGGATGCGACGACACTAGTCACCAGGTGTGAAGCGTGTCAGTTCCATTCAAAGAAGCTTCATCAGCCAGCTCAAGCCCTTCAAACCATTCCTCTCTCCGCCCTTCTCGGTCTGGGGCTCGACATACTAGGCCCTTTCCCCAGCTTGTCGGGGCTTTGAGTACTTATGCGTTGATATCGACAAGTTCACAAAGTGGCCGGAGGTGGAGGCGATGAGGAAGGTCACAACTCAGTCGACCGTCAAGTTCTTCAAGGGACTAGTGTGCCGTTTTGGCGTACTAACAGGGTTATCACCGACAACGGCACACAGTTCACAAGCTGCACCTTCATGCAATGTACCCAAGACCTCGGCAGCAAAGTCTGTTTCGCTTCCGTTGCTCACCCGCGAAGCAATGGTCAAGCTGAGAGGGCAAATGCTGAAGTACTGTGAGGCTTAAGGACCAAGACCGTTGACAGGCTGAACAAGAGTGGAAGGCGCTGGATTGATGAGTTGCCGGCGGTTCTTTGGTCAATCAGGACGACGCCAAATCGAGCCACCGGCCAGACACCTTTTGCCCTAGTATCACGGGCGTAAGCAGTTCTCCCATCGAACTCATATACGGGTCACCTCGAGTGCTCGCTTAGGACGAGCTTGAGCAAGAGCAACTGCGCCAAGATGACGCAATGCTCCTTGAGGAAGATCGTCTTCGGGCGGCTGTGAGAGCAGCACGCTACCAGCAAGCCTTGCGCCGCTACAATAGCCGCAAGGTTCATGCCCGAAGCCTTGAGGAAGGCGACCTTGTCCTTCAGCGCGTTCAATCGGCCAAGAATTACAACAAGTTGACGCCAAAGTGGGAAGGCCCTTATCGGGTAATACGAGTCACCAGGCCCGGTGCAGTCCGCCTGGAGACCGAAGATGCCGTTCCGGTGAGTAATTCCTGGAACATTGAGCATCTTCGCAAGTTTTACTCAGGAGGCGCGGCTTGTCGGGCCCCGACAAGCCACCTTTTGTACAAGCATTGTCGATGATGCATGTAACCCTTTGTACAAAGCGGTATGAGACCACGAGCATAAATAAATGAAGCTGGCGCCCTAAGTTATAGCATGCATGCTAGGTCGAGTCTAAATCCTTGGTTAGGGTTGATAGTGCTTAGCGGCGACTAACCCCTAGCTTAGAGGTCGAGTCTGCGTCTCTTTGCCGTTCTTTTGTCTTCTTTGGTTCGCAGGACTCACAGATATCCTTGCCGGATCACTTGAGGACGAAAAAGAGAAGGGGGACACACCGGCATCTAGACCCCGGCAAGCCAGTATTGCCGGGGGCTGCAAGTGCAAAGATTCACCCACGGCAAACCAAAGTTGCCAGGGGCTACAGCTTCAGATAAGTTCTTCATCCCTTATCATGCATTCCCTTATGGACTGAGGTATGTGAAACCTCGTTTTTTCCCAAAGCTACCGTGCTCCCCTAAAACTCTAGGCCCTAGGGCTCGTTCCTGGGGCCAGGTTTGGTCGTAGTCGCGGCAGCAAAAGGATGAAACGAGGAGCCTGAACCCACCTCATCCCTGCCTTCGCCAAAAGCGTGAGAAAGGTCGAGCGAAGTGGGAAGACGGAAGGGCCTGTTGCCGGGCAAGGAAATGTTTATCTTAGGGATATCAAGGATTTACTCCTTGTCGTGGGTTCTACCCGCAAACAAATGACCCGGAAAGCATCCCTTTTTCACTAAAAACATTCCACTCAGGTACAGCCCATGGGGAATGAAAAACATGAATGATGGGATTACAAGTTTTAAATTCAGCCAAGGTCCAAAGGCTTACAAGCTAAAAAGAGATAAGGTGCTCGTAACCCCTTTCTTGTCCCTATCCTCAGGAGGCAGGTCAAGGAAGCGAAAAGGGCAGAAGGGGCACCTAGGCGAGCTACGGGTGGCAGGAGACACCAAGAGAACATCTCGGTGGCCGTCCGAAGGCTGGATGGTGATGGCGGCGCCGGAAGCAGAGCTCGAAGACGAGGCGGCAGGACGTAAGCACGCGTCGATGGCATCGGTGCCCGCGTACTCTGATTTGACGGCCTTGCCGCCCGCCCTCTTCCTCTTCCGCAGCCTCCCAACGCCAACAACCCAAGGAGACGACCCCGAGAAGTTCAGGGAGCCGGCGACACGGATGATGGGGACGCCGGTGCCGCACGGAGCGGCGCCTGACACCTTGTCGGACCCGTCATCCTGCCGCCTGCTACCCTCATCGTCGCTGTCGTTGTCCTCCTCCCGCCCGAGGAGGGGTCTTCGCTATCAGAAGAGCTCTCCACGCAGCACCTTGCCCGGGTCCCGAAGAGCCCGAAGACCTTGACGGAGAGGAGGCCTCCCTCCATCAGCTTGAAATGGAGAGTGAGCCCCTCCGTCAAGCGGTGGATATAATGAACGTCTTCCATCCCCGACGAAGATACATTACGTGAGGGGCTGGGAAGTCGACGCGAACTTCAGCTGCTGATCCCACAGCCCCTCATGTGCAGCCGCAATAACTCAATGGATCCAGCTCCATCTCCCGCTGCGAATGGAGTCGAGAGAGGCGACGGCGAGGCCAGGCCGGGCGCAGCTGACGAAGAACTCGCAAGGGTCATCCCCAACATGGCCCTCCATGGGGGAGAGCTCTTGGCGGAGGCGAGACGGCGCGCCGCCCGTCCCTCCTCTTCGCGGCGCCTCGGTCTCGCCCACGGCCTCGCCTCCCCTTCCCCTCATGGTTGGCTCTGCCACCGCAGTGCAGGAGAAGGAAGGACAGCGTTGTCGGCGGCGACCCTCGCCGCCACCGTTGAAGGGCCAGGATTCCCTCTCTCCATGGCGGATGGAGGGGGGAGCAGAAGCTGAAGGAAGGAGGAGATGGAAGAATGCGGGACGCCATCCCCCCCTCCCGCTCTTTATAAAGGAACGGGGTGGGGGCTCGGCCGCCCCGCTCAACCAATCAAGACGCGGAAGGCGCAGGGAACTGGGACCAACCCGCTGCCCCAGCCCATGACGACCCGGTTTCCCGCCTCCACCATTCGCCACCCCAAGCGCATGAGAACCACGTGGCAGGCATGCAGGACCAAGGCGACGGGTGAGGCGACCTCTCCCCACCCCGTGATCGTGGGGAGTGGACGCCTTAAAGACCACGCCTCGGCCCCATTCAGTAAATGGGCTGCGCCTCCACGCCTCCCTCCGTTTATGGGGAAGGCCGAACCGCCCCCTTTACTACGACGTGACGCATGCGCATAGAGCTCAGCCCCACGCATGCCGCCCACATCACGCATGCCTCCCCACGCCGGGCCACGCGCGGGAGGCATGGGAAGCGCAATCTTGTGAAGAGACTTATCATGGTAAAACCACCCGCCTGCCCACAAGACCATTTTTGGGCCAAGCCCAACGACGCGATTGCGCTTACGTGTGGCCCAGGCCCGGGGGCTCCTGTCGGTGTACAAAACCAGGGGTACACTTTTTGTACCCCTATAACTGTGCACGGTCAGTCTGATCTGCGGGCGCCACCGCACTGAGCAAGGCAAGGGAGGTGAGACAAGGTAAGGCCGAGGCTCGAAAGGAGCAGAACGACGCCAAGACCAAGACCACAAAGAGCAAAGGGGCTGAACCGGACTCCCCCGGCAAGATCCTTGCCGGCAGGCGGTTTTAGCAAACCAGGCAATACCCTTGCCGTGGCAGCTCGCCCCACACCTACGGAGCGAATCACCCTTGAGTCCACTGCCCCCATGGGGCAAGGATTCGGGAGACATCCCCGTGGTGGCATGCAGATCTTTGTGAAGACATTCAAGATCAGATACACACTATAGACGATGACGACCCTTGGCGGGATCCCAGCCAAGGAGGACCACAAGGCCCCCGGCAAGAGCCTTGCCGGGGATGACAGCAGGCGCCACGGCAAGACCCTTGCCGAGGCCCCGGCAAGACCCTTGCCGAGGCCCCGGCAAGACCCTTGCCGGGGCTACGGCGAGGCCCTTGCCGGGGCTACGGCGAGGCCCTTGCCGGGGCTACGGCGAGGCCCTTGCCAAGAACACTCATAGGGCCACCATCAGGCCCACGCCAATCAAACCTCCACCACTGTTCGCATGCAGCTGCCGACCCAACCAGTTGGGCAGGCACCTGCGTGGCGGCAAGCGGATCTTCGTGGAGACCCACCACTGCGCCACCTCAGCTGCCTTCCTGCCTACATGGCACCATGGGCATCGCTGGCCAGGGCGCGTGTCGACACGAAAGGGAGCGGCGATGGACGAGACAACGCTCTCCCCCGTCCCCGGTAAAGCAAGGACACCTAAGCAAGACGCATTAAAGGCGCCTTGTCATGTAATGCGAGGGATAAACTCGCATCACTGTACCCTTTCCACCTCATGTGTGCCACTGTGGCAACCCCTTTCCCTATAAAAGGAGGCCCAAGGTGACCAGGAGGAGGATTCGGCTTTTTGGAGCTCCTCATGCCCCATTGCTAGTTCAAGAACACAGATAAACAAACCACCAAAGCAGGAGTAGGGTTTTACACATCCTCGCGGCCCGAACCTGGATAAGGAAACCGTGTGCTCCCTGTTTGATCCGCTCTTCTCACGACCCCGCGCCCCGCGACCGTAGTAGGGATTCTTGTGATCCCATAGGTGTCGTTCCCACCGACAAAGACTGAGCAAAACAACGACACTAGATCGAAAGGCAAGGCCTCCTGCCTAGAACCTCTGGACTACTCCTGGTCGTCGGCCTCCACGTAGGACGCGCCATCAGGGAAACCTGCATTCACGGTGCTACCAACTGTTGCAGCAAGCAGGTCAAATGAAAAGGGGAGAAAAGAAACCGTGAGTACTCATAAGAAGTACTCGCAAGACTTGCATAAGATATACACTAGATATGCATCGGTACCGAAGCAATGGGTTATTATATGTGGACTATACTGCATAAATGCCAGAATAAGAGGGGGAAGCTCATCCTATCAAAGACCACATCTTCTGTCGGGGTGAAACGACACCTATGGGATCACACAGAATCCCTACTATGGTTGGCGGGGTGCGTGGCTGCAAAGAGAGCGGGTTGGGAAGATCAACGCGAGGGGTTTATCCAGGTTCAGGCCGCAAATTGTGCATAATACGCTACTCCTTCTTTGGTGTGTATTTGAGTGTTCTTGAGCTCTTGAACTAGCTATAGTTTGTACGTTTCCAAGAGCCAAAAACTGAACCCCCTCCCAGTATGCCGCGGGCCTCCTTTTATAGAAAAAGGGGTTGCCACAGTGGCACACAGGAGGTGGAAAGGTATACAGTAATTGTGTTTATCCTTGGGCACGGCGGGAAAAAACGCACTAAATGTGCTGCCGACATGCCCTCCTTGCTTTATTGGGGACGGCGAGGAAGCTCGTCCCACCTGTCGCCGCTTCGCCTTGCCTCGACACGCGTCTGAGTTGATGAGGCACATGGCGCCACGCTGGCTGGCTGCTGCCGAGCTGGTGCGGCGGCAGGGGCTTCATGAAGATTTGCATGACACCATGTAGGTGCTTACGGAGTTGGCTTGAGGCTGCGTGCCTCCACGCAGGTGCCAACCTAGCTGATGAGCTGGTAGCTGCATCGGAATGGCGGTGGAGTCTTGGCAGGTGCGAGCCTGGATGTGGCCTCGTGGATGCCTCGGCAAGAGCCTTGCCGGGGCCCCAGCAAGGGTCTTGCCGCGGCCTTGTAGGCGTCCCTGGGAAGGATCTTGCCGGGGGTCTCGTGGGTGTCTCCGGCAAGGATCTTGCTGGAGGTCTCCGTATTCTTGTTCTCATCTAGTCTTGTATGCTCCTGGTCTTCACAAAGATCTGCGTGCCACCATGGAGGTGCCTTCCCGAGCCTTGGTTCTGACGTTGTCGATGGTGTCTGAACTCTCAGGCTCAAGGGTGGCAACCTTGCTGGCGTTTGGGGCAAGTTTCCCCGGAAGCCTCTTGTCGGGGCTGTGGAGGCGCCCCGGCAAGGACCTTGCCGGGGCAACCCACCTTGCCCTGCTGTTCTTCGTGCTTTGGGTACTCTGGTGTCTTGTTTCTTCCTCTGCCACGCCAAACATGGTCACGGGCGCGGCCTCGACTGCCCGTGCACAAGTAAAGGGGTACAGAAAGGACCCCTACTTTTGTACACCGACAGGAGCCCCCGGGCCTGGGCCACACATAAGCGCGACGCGTTGTTGGGCCAGGCCCAAAACGGTGCGCGGGCACGCGTGGAGGAGATTTACTGTGGTAACTCCCCCCTTGCCAGTTGCGCTTCCCCATGACCCGAATTGAATGCATGGCATGCGGGTCGTGCATGACGTGGGGGGCATGCATGTTGCGGCCGCGGCGTGGGTGTGTCATGTCGTGGTAAATGGTAAAGAGGTGGCCCGCGTTTTCCCCAGATAAAAAGGGGAACCCGCAGGGGCGCTGCTCATTTACCCTCGCGCCTTTCCCAATCTCAGAATCGTCGTTCCCCTTCTTCCTCCTCAAACTCTCGTCGGAGTTCTTGCTTCTATCAAGTATCCAATTTAAGTAGTATAAGGTGGGGATACATCTCCAAGTCATCCTGTTACCGTGTACACGGCTATTCGAATAGATTAATTCCCTGCAGGGGTGCACCACATTACCCGATACGCTCAATTACCTCTGGCCGGACACACTTTTCTAGGTAATGCCCGACCTCGAATAATCGACATGCCGTAGACCAACCTAGGCTGTCTAGAGAGGTCATCACGCCGGTGTAAATCCTAAGTATGAAGGGGTCATGGGGCCATCACCCTAAGAACTCCTGCATGTTGTGTGACAAGCCGGGGACCAGGCCCACCTCTTCACCAGGTCTGCCGCCAACCCCAACAATCAACCCGCCTCTCTGAACTATGAAATCTAGATAGATTTCGGAAGGAACGTATGACATTGAGGGTCCCATATACCATTATCTCGCGCGGCGGTTATGTGGCACCCGGGCTCAGAGAGACTGGAACACCCCGTATTCCAACCCAGAGATCAAGTCTTATGGAATACGGCACTGCTTGGCATAGAACAAATCAGCTCTTTATTACAAATAATACGAATACAAGGGTTCCGATATAACAGGGAGTTACATCGGCACGACGACATCACTCCTGCCAAGGTTGCTCTATGCTAGCAGCAGAACAACTCGAAGCATTGGAATAGCTTCTAGCAGCGGAACAATGATGACAACGATGGGCTCCACTCTGCAGGGACTGTGGCTGGAACGCTTATCCTCGCTCGTAAACTCGAGATCCTCGTCAAGCAAGCAAGCACGGCATGACCTGCAAGCTGGCATGACACGCCAGGTGAGTACTTTGAATGTACTCGCAAGCTCCCAGCAACCAAAAGCAATCAAGATAAACAACATCATGGCATTTACAGGTTAAACAAGTATGAGCATGATACAATTAGAACGACATGGCATGTACATGGTGAACAAGACACCGCTAGAACAATATCTGATGAACATGGCATGAACATGTTATTCGAGACATGAACCATCACTACTGCAGGATGCTGCTAACGTCACACTACGATCAGAGACCCTTTGACGAAACTGTGTGCGATGCATTAATCACAAACGGTAATGTTAAAAACCGTCAAAAAAGATGCAAACGTTTGCGATGAATGATACATCAAACACGGTTCAGATTTTAGTTGCGTGTGTGATGAGGGGCATACGATTGATCTGTACGAACTGTTTGTGATGAGATAGAACAACAGAAATGGGCAGCCAGATCAAGGTGTGTGCGATGTATGGCATACAGTTCACTCCGATGAACCATTTGCGATGAGTGAGGTGAACACAAACGATTCAGCGTAACAAGATGTGTGTGATACCCGGCAAACAGGTCGGTAATCAGAATTGTGTGCGATCATTATAGACAGCTCATACGGTCTTTTTTGTGAATTGTATGCTTGTCAGGGCACACAGTTCAACAAACCAACATGTTGGTGATAATGTAGAAGATCTCTGTCGAATACATATTACTAACCATCTGCGATGAGATTGACAGGATAAATAGAGATATATATAGTCTGCTTAATTTAGTCCTTCTTCTTGTTGTTGTTCTTGTTGGATGGCCTCGCGACATCGTCTTGGCGAGGATGCTTCTTGCCGCTGACCGTTGGCTTTTCATCACCGCCGCCATCGTCATTGTCATTGCCATCGTCGTCCTCCTCCTCCTCGTTCGACCATTCCTCCTCAACATCATCGTTGTCCTCTTCTTCGTCCTCCGACGGCTCCTCGTCCATCTGGTTGTCGTCTGACGACTCCGGAGGCGGTGTCCCTTCCATGAACCAGATATAATCGAGGTCTGGGCTCGACGCCGGACTCATGGAAGACGAGCGGGATGATTCCGATGTTGACCTATCATCGGGCGCCAGACTGCTGGCCGAACTGTCGTCCTTGTTGTCGCTCGACATGGCTGCAGAGTGCGTGCCTGTTTGTAGTGCGACCTGCTGGGGATGATGAATATGGTGGACACTTAAGCGGGATATGGAGAGAAGAGGAATTGCCAATTGAAGCGGGGGTTGACGTATTATCTAATCGCTGATATAATCAACCGCAATTATTATTTGTACCCAGTTGCTCCAAATTCCCGGGGTTGCGCATGACTCCTATTGGCTATTTGGCTGGTTTCCTTTTTCAGGACAAAAACAAGGAATGAGTTTTGGGATTATGCACCGGTATTGGTACGAACGGAGTAGGATAGTTGGCAAGCCATACACTGAGCTCTTCTTATTGATAAAGCCAGTAATAATCAAACTAGAAAGGAAAAGAAAAAGACAAAGGAAAATATCCGCACGAATCTTCGCGTAACATAAATGGCATAGGACCTAGATGTGCATTACTTAGAGAACATCTAGATGTGCTTTAGCAATACTGTCAAACAAAACCCCTAATCGTCATTGCAAACAGCGCATAGAACATGGCTAATGCGACGACCACAACTACACATGCTAGTTCCTTCTTGTCTCTTGCTTTCATCTGTTGCCTATGATTGATTCTTTCTTGCTTCATCGTACTGATTGTACATTCCAGATCAGCCAGTTTCTTCTTCAGCTTTACATTATCTTCTGCGAGCTTGGTGATAACACTCCGAGCCCTGCCGTGCCATTCTTCATCCAGCCAGTTAACAAAGGCACAAGCCTCATATCCCTATCAATGTTAAATAGTATTATGGATGAGAGGTGACATTAACTAAAGTAAAATGATGAACTTAATTAGCACTAACCTCTAAGGGGCAACTGAGAAACCGCCTGTCAATTTCGAATCCCTCCGTGCATACACGTCGAGCGGGAGTGTGCCCGTGCACACAACTCAGCTTTTGGTACTTCTCGGTGGCGCAAAACTCGAAGTCAAACTCGTGTTGCGGGAGTCTGGAGTCAAGCTCCGGATCCAACGGCAGATCACTTTCCTGGGGGGGGGGGGGTCATTCAGGACGGATTCAGCAAGAATCTATACTTTGGACATGCTTAAACAGATCGAGATAGATTGGAACCTGACAGGACGATTCGGATCCGTAGTACACCTGCCTTCTGATGACCTTAGGCAAGTGCTCGGCGGCGACCACCGTCGTGGCGGCGACACGAGCAGGAGCAGCCGCACGAAACCATCGGCACCACTGCCCCGCATTCCCCCAATGTCTGCAACACGCGAGGGAATTTGGAGGCTATGTAGGGATTTGGGGGAAATGGGGAAACTGTGGAGATAAGCTAACGGCCGCGAACTACTAATGGCACTATATATATGTTGTATACGACACACTGTTTGTACATGTCGTTTGTGTTAGGTATTACAATGACACACACGATTTCCGCACCAAACCGTGTGAGAAGACAACATAGGTTAGACACAGTTGCCGTTACATAACCGTATGTGATGTACTACCCTGTCCATATAATTGAGTTACGGTGAGATACCGTGTAAATAGCCGCTCCGCGGATCTCCGTAAAAAAAAACAGCCGCTCTGCATATAGAGACGGCGGTGGCGACCTAGGCAGTGGCTACCAGAGAAGAGGTCAATCCTCGGCCGGTGGGCGGTGGTGGTGCCATAGGAAGTCAATCCTCAGTCTACGACAGGAGATAGGAGGAGCTCAACCATCGAGGTCGGCGGCAGCGTGATTCAAGCACATCCATCATGGTTGATAGCGGGATAGTGGAGGTCGAACTTCAGGCGGCAGCCGCACTAAGCTTTGCTCCTCGACCCTACTGTCTCAGCGTGCCGCCACATCGCGCTTGTCTGTCTGTTGGGTGGAGGTCGCCGCGTGACTAATTAATTAAGGTATTCTTTTCATGAGTGGCTTAATTAAGGTATTCAATTCCTAAGTGTAGTGTTGCACTAGTACTCTGCGTCTAAATTGAATGGCCATTAATTTTTGTCATTGCGCATCTGTATAACAACATGGAGCGCCCTCAGTAATTATTAAAATAAAACCTTGTGATTTATGCATGCATCTTTGGGCAGCAGTTAATCTGTGTATTAATGTTGTTGTTTTGTTTTTAATTACCATTCGTGTGCTGCATATGGAATGATCTCGATGGATGAAGAATCGGAAAACCGCAAGTTTTATCAGTGGCATGACATCCTGTGTCCATGTAGTGATTGTACAAAGAGGAGAATTGGTGATGCGGATTACATCCTGTGTCCATGTAGTGATTGTGCCAATACAGAGTCACATGAAGTTGCAGGTGTCCAGATGCACTTAGTCTCTAGGGGACTCATGGATGGATATACACATTGGACCAGACACGGTGAAGAGGAGGTCATGGATGAAGATACGTAGGGCGGCGAGATGCCAAACCCCGATCAGTGTCACATGGATGTTGAATCTAACATCGGGGCAGAGGCGTCAAGCTACCAATGGAACACCGGAAAGCCGAAATGCCCACTGGAAAACCAAGACGTCGACGCAGATGACGACGATCTTGATATGCTAGATTTTGCTGCTATGGTTGCAGATTTCGAGGGCCCAGAAAAGGATATGATTGGGTACAAGGATCTGCCAACCATTGATGTGGACTCCAAGAAAGAATTGTATCCAGGTTGCAAAAAGAAATATTCCAGGTTGAGTGACACCCTAGCGCTTCTCAGATTTAAAGCAGCAAATGGTCTATCAAACAAGGGCTTCACGAAGATGTTAGGTATTTTCAAAGAAATTCTTCCGGAAGATAATGTGCTCCCCAGAAGCACGAATGAAGCGAAGAAAATTGTTTGCCCATTGGAACTTGAAGTACTGAAGATACACGCTTGTGTGAATGATTGTATATTGTACCGTGGTGAGTACAAAGATTTGCGTGCATGTCCCACATGCAAGCATGCACGATACAAGACGGAGAGCAAAGGACAAGTACAAATTGGACGACGAGATCAAGACAGGAATCCCGTTCCAGGTTGTTTGGTACTTGCCTTTAATTCCAAGGTTGAGGCGTTTGTTTGCAAACCCTAGAGAGGCAAAGAGGTTGCGGTGGCATCATGATGAGCGAATTGCGGATAGGTTTATTAGGCACCCGAAAGATGGGGATCAGTGGGAATTAATCGACAATTTTTTTGAAAAATTTGCCAAGGATCCTAGAATTATAAGGCTCGGGGAGTGTACTGACGGGATGAATCCTTTTGGCGATATGAGCACCAATCACATCACATGGCTGGTGCTTCTGTGCATATATAACCTAGCTCCTTGGTTGTGTATGAAGAAAAAATACATTATGATGTACATGATTATCCAAGGCACGAAGCAACCTGGAAATGACATCGACATTTACTTTCAGCTACTGGTAGATGAACTGCTGTAAAATGTTATTATGCTTACAAAAATGAGATTTTCGATCGACATGCGATGCTGGTGCACACCATTCAAGATATGCTGGCACTAGTCAACACATCGGGGCAGAAAACAAGGGGAGATGTAGGGTGTTGTTGGAGAACGTAGTAATTTCAAAAAATTTCCTACGCACACGCAAGATCATGGTGATGCATAGCAATGAGAGGGGAGAGTGTGTCCACGTACCCTCGTAGACCGAAAGCGGAAGCGTTATGACAACGCGGTTGATGTAGTCGTACGTCTTCATGATCCAACCGATCCAAGTACCGAGCGACGGCACCTCCGTGTTCTGCACGTTCAGCTCGATGGCGATCCCGGACTCCAATCCAGCAGGGTGTCGGGATGAGTTCCATCGACCTGACGGCGTGGTGACGATGATGATGCTCTACCGGCGCAGGGCTTCGCCTAAACTCCGCGACGATATGACCGAGGTGTAATATGGTGGAGGGGGGCACCGCACACGGCTAAGGAACGATCTGTAGATCAACTTGTGTGTCATGGGATGCCCCCTTGCTCCCGTATATAAAGGAGCAAGGGGGGAGGAGGCCGGCACTAGGAGGGGGCGCGCCAAGTGTGGAGTCCTACTAGTACTCCCTAGTCCTAGTAGGATTCCACCTCCCTTGTTGGAGTAGGAGAAGGGGAAAGAGGGGGAGAGGAAGAAGGAAAGGGGGCTGCGCCCCTTGTCCAATTCGGACCAGAGGGGGGCGCAGGCCTCCTTCCTTTTGGCCTCTCTTCTCTATTCACGTATGGCCCAATAAGGCCCATATACTCCCCGGCGAATTCCCGTAACTCTCCGGTACTCCGAAAAATACTCGAATCACTCGGAACCTTTCCGAACTCCGAATATAGTCGTCCAATATATCGATTTTTACGTCTCGACCATTTCGAGACTCCTCGTCATGTCCCCGATCTCATCCGGGACTCCGAACTCCTTCGGTACATCAAAACTCATAAACTCATAATATAACTGTCATCGAAACCTTAAGAGTGCGGACCCTACGGGTTCAGAACTATGTAGACATGACCTAGAACTGTTTCCGGTCAATAACCAATAGTGGAACCTGGATGTACATATTGGCTCCTACATATTCTACGAAGATCTTTATCGGTCAAACCGCATAACAACATACGTTGTTCCCTTTGTCATCGGTATGTTACTTGCCCGAGATTCGATCGTCGGTATCCAATACCTAGTTCAATCTAAATTCTTTGGCAAGTCTCTTTACTCGTTCCGTAATACATCATCCCACAACTAACTCATTAGTTGCAATGCTTGCAAGGCTTTAAGTGATGTGTATTACCGAGAGGCCCAGAGATACCTCTCAGAGCAATCGGAGTGACAAAACCTAATCTCAAAATCGCCAACCCAACATGTACCTTCGGAGACACCTGTAGAGCACCTTTATAATCACCCGATTACGTTGCGACGTTTGGTAGCACACAAAGTGTTCCTCACAGTAAACGGGAGTTGCATAATCTCATAGTCACGAGGAACATGTATAAGTCGTGAAGAAAGCGGTAGCAACATACTAAGCGATCGGGTGCTAAGCTAATGGAATGGGTCATGTCAATCAGATCATTCACCTAATGATGTGATCCCGTTAATCAAATAACAACTCTTTGTCCATGGTTAGGAAACATAACCATCTTTGATTAACGAGCTAGTCAAGTAGAGGCATACTAGTGACACTCTGTTTGTCTATGTATTCACACATGTATCATGTTTTCGGTTAATACAATTCTAGCATGAATAATAAACATTTATCATGAAATAAGGAAATAAATAATAACTTTATTATTGCCTCTAGGGCATATTTCCTTCAGGTGTGTCACATGCATGGATAGGACAAGTAGCAGAAGACTTCCCAACTCGCGCAAAATAGTGTATTTGCGTCATCGTAGGTTCTTACGGAAAAATCACCCATACCGAAAGATGAAAGCTGAATTTGATGGTGCAGCGAGAGGCAGGTGTGGGCCCAAGACCCTATGACGGGGAGGTGGTCCACAACATGGCTAAAAATATTAATGTTGTGCTTGGCAAGAACCACCCTTTGACGGTGAAACTAACACCCAAGGATCAAGTGTTTAAGAAGAAATCGGTGTTACGAAATTACCTTCTTTGGGAGATTCTACGTGTACGTCACTGCGTCGATGTCATGCACGTAGAAGAACGTATGTGAAAGCATCCTTGGTACTCTGCTCAAGATTAACGGTAAAAGAAAGGATGGTGACGGTTCATGACTCGATATGCTTGCTGATCAATCACAACGCAAGAGTGAAGCAAAAGATGATGACAAATTCATCAAAGCTCGCCAGAGTTAGAATTTCAGTACAAAAGAAGCAACACAGTTCTTCACCTATTTGTTGTCGATTAGGACACCCTCTTCCTACTGCACAAAACATTAGAAGTCTTGTGGATGTGAGCTCAGGAAAAATGAAGTTGGGACACATGAAGTCACATGATTGCCACGTAATGTTGACACAAAATCCTCCCGGTGGCCATCAGGAATCTGATGGACAAAGGTATAAGAAACACACTCATTGACCTCTGTGATTTCTTCAACCAATTATGGCAGAAAGTTGTAAATCCTGAAGAGTTGGATCATATGCAAGATGATATTGCAAGAATATTGTCCAACCTAGAGATTTTTTCCCAACGTCATTCTTTGATGTCATGGTCCATCTCACTATGCACCTTGTCGACGAGATAAAGTATCGTGGTCCTATGTTTCTTCGCAACATGTATCCCTTCGAGCGGTTCATGGGAATACTGAAGCGCTTTTGTCGGAACCGAAACCATCCAGCGGCAAGCATCCTAGAAGGTTATATCGCGGAGGAGGTGGTTGAGTTTTGCACTGAATACATGAAACAAAGACCTATAGGTTTGCCCCTCTCTCGCCATGAGGGAAGGCTGAAAGGTAAGCCGGTCCTTGCTGGCACGCAAATGGCTGCACCCAGAGAATTGGCAGAGAAAACCCATTTGACGGTACTGCTTAACAGCCCAGTTCTCATCGCTTATGCCGAAAAACACTTGGCGGAGATATTCCAAAGCTTCTTACCAATGGTGCCTTCATCAGATGTGGAGATGAAGGAGCACACTAAGAACTACGCCGAATGGTTGAAAAATCGTTTGGCACAAGGGTCCATCGATTACATTGCTACGTGGTTGGCACAAAAGCCATCACCTACGTTGTTGACATACCAAGCATATGACATAAATGGATACATGTTATACACTAAGGAACGTGATAAGAAGACCTCGTATCAGAATAGTTCTGTTCGAATAGAATGCATGACTGTAAATGAAGCTGATAAAAGGGTATACTATGGAACCATCAAAGAGATTTGGGAGCTTGACTATGTGAAAGTTAAGGTGGAATTATTCAGGTGTGTATAGATCCCTCTTGGTCAGGTAAGGATTGATGAGTACAGGAAGACCTGTGTTAACAGGACAACGATGGCATATCACGCGGACCCATTCATTCTTGTCAGTGATGCTACCCAAATTTTCTTTATGGAAGACCCCTTGCATAAGAGCGGCCATTTAGTGATGCATGGGAAGAGAAGGGTACTGGGTGTCGAAGATGTTGCCAATGAGGACGAGTACGATGAATTTGATGAGTTGACAACCAAGGAATCACGCACCCGTGTAATAGAGCTTTGTAAAATCATCATAAACCCCAAGTTCATTCGGGGTCAACTTAATGATCCCAGTTCCCCCATGTACATGGGAATTAAGCCGTAAGACTAGTCTTTATGCCTACCCTGCAACTTAATTCGTTCAATTTAGAACTGTTTCCCGTACTGAATTTGTGACTTATGCCCAGTTTTTTGTTGATGTAAGAACTATTAATATGTTGACCTTGATATGCTGTCAGCTCAGGCAATGAACATGAACTGTTTTTTGTTGTTGTTGTTATTATTATTATTATTATTATTATTATTATTATTATTATTATTATTATTATTATTATTATTATTATTATTATATCATAGAGGTAGCGCACTCGACTGATCTCACTACATTATGTGTGAACAAAAATATGCAATCTGGTTTGCGAATAGCACACGGTTCGTTGATGAAAGCCGTGTGCCGACCAAACCCCGCCACCCCGCAGTCGGCGTTCTGGGAACGGGCGTCCCCAGACTTGCCTGCCTGCGGCCCAGGGCGCGGCTCCTCCAGCGGCCTGGTACAGCCCACCTTCATCAACAAGGCAACCAAGACCCTCGCGATGGGGCCAGGCCTCGCGAGGCGAACGACACAAGACCTCCTCGGGAGCAACTACATCAGGCTGGCTCACGAGGAGCGGAGATATGAAGGTGAGGGGTACCTCGCGAGGTTCATATGACATGAGCCATGATGACCAAGGCCAAGCGGGCGCCAGCAGGCGCAGCGTACCAGTTTCCTCTTTGGTGCTAAAGAGGCAAGCGCAGGCGAGGAGTCCCGAGGAATCAGGCAAAGGTTTCCTTATAGGTGCAACAAGACCAAGACCAGCAAGACGACAGGATGTAGGTCACCATGGAGCCCAGGACGGCGTCACCACCAGAGCCTTTGGCAGGCGAAGACCACCTTTAGTCAGGATAGCTTGCACTACTTGTCCCCCTTCAAATTTGGCCGTTGTGGCATCCATTCCCGCTCAATATTTGGGAAGAGGACCGGGGCCTCTGTAAATAGGGCTAGCCACCACCGTAGAGAGCATCTGATTCCGAACCAGCTCAAGCTAGAGCCAGAAGCCACCCAGCTAGATTAGACCGTCACCAGCTCGACGAGCACAAGAACATCTCTCCTCCCGAGGCTATTCTTCCCTCGTATTGTTCATCCATAGCCCAAGAGGCAATCCACCACTACACACTGGAGTAGGGTATTACACCACAACGGTGGCCCGAACTAGTATAAATCTTGCGTCTCTGTGCTTTGCGACCTTGCGTAGTTAGGCATGATCGATTGCGAGCGTGCTAGCGGTGGGGAGAGATCTTCATGCACACCCCAAAGTTCGAACCTCAAGGGTATCGCCGGAACCCGCAATCTGACATTTGGCGCGCTAGGTAGGGGTGCACTGAAGCTTTCTTCCCGCCGACGATCCACCACTCCGTCGAGCCCATGTCTGACGCACGCAAGGCGCACGCTGAGCGTCGAGCCACCCTTGCTGCCCGTGTTGCTCAGACCATTCCCATCGGCGGGCTTCCCCGTCGTTCTCCGTCACCAGCCGCCAACGCCGCCACCGGCCCGGCGGGCAACGAGAAGCAGGCTTCGTTGTTGCACCCCTCGGTGCGGCGAGACGGCCGCGCCGCCACTCCGTCGCTGGCTCCGGCCGGCTCATCGTCTCACGCTCGCCAGCATCCAAGAACGCGCATCTGCGCTCCTCTGCTGACTCCTGCACTACCGCCCTTCCAACAACATCTACGAGGACTGGCTCGACCGCATCGCCGAGCTCCTCAGCGCCGCCGGGGGCTCTCCTGCACCATCCCTCTTGCTGCCTCGCCGCCCACCAGCGGCGGGCGACGTAGCCCACAGAGCTCCTCCACCACCTCAGCACCAAGACGGTGTCCTGGTGCCAAGGCACACAGTCCCGCGGTGCGACCCCCCACGCCGTGCACCTGAGCGCAAAGAAGGAAGCTCCCGGGAAGTCCCTCCTCCGCAGAGAGACGCTCCTCCGCTCTAGGCGCCACTATTTCAAGATTGTCCACCGCACCAGGACAGCGCACCGCTCGTGGCGGCTGCTCAAGGGCGCCAAGACCAAGTTCTACCTCCTCTGCATGCACCTGTCGCCACGGCCGACTACCGCACTTTCTCTCCTGAGCTGCGTAGCATCGTCTGGCCCGACAAGTTCAAGCCGGATCTGCCTCCTCGCTACGACGGCACCCCGACCCTGTGGAGTTTCTGCAACTCTACGAGCTCAACATCGAAGCTGCCAACGGCGATGAGAAGGTCATGACGAACTGGCTTCCCATGGCCCTCAAGGATAGGGCCCGCTCCTGGCTCCTGAACCTGCCCGTAGGCTCGATCTCCTCCTGGAGAGAGATGCATGAACGCTTCATCGCCAACTTCCAGGGCACTCGCCACCTCCCCCCGGCTGCAGGTGACCTGCGTCGCATCAAGAAGCAGCCCGGAGAGACCCTGCAAAAGTACGTCCCGTGCTTCAACAGGTTCGCCTCAAGATCCCCAAGGTGACAGACGAAGCCATCATCTCAGCCTTCTCAGATGGCGTCCGTGATGTGAAGATGAAAGAAGAGCTCGCCATCCACGTAGATCTGTGCACCACTCTGGAGATGTTCAACTTGGCAACCAAGTGCGCTAGAGCTGAGGAGGGGCGCCTTTCCCTTCTTGAGCTCCCAGCTGCAGACCCAGAGGAGAAGAAGGCCAAGGCCAAGGACATGAAGCGTAAGGGAGCTGCTGTGCTTGCAGCGGAGCCAGATACGAAGCGCGGGCGTGACCAACCAGAGTCCTCCAAGAATGGTCGGCCCTTCTGCGCCTACCACAACCTGCACAACCACAACACCAACGAATGCCAGGAGCTCAGGGCCATCCAAGATGGATGCTTCGGTCAACACCCCGAGCACAGCGACCGGGGCTACGGGCGAGGAGTAGGGCAAAGAGGAGGACGCTGGGACGACCGTGGCCCCGACCAGGAGAGGCGCGACCGGCCTCGGGAGGACCAGTGGTGTGACCAGCCTCACGAGGGCGCCTAGAGGGATCAGGCTCGCGAGGACCACCCTCTTGGCAATGCTGGCCTTCCTCCGCCGCCGCCACCACCAAGGAGTAATGACGATCACCATCAGGACGAGGGGGCTGGGGGCTTCCAGGAGCCGCGCACCGTCGCCTGCATCTTGGGCGGCGCTCACACCCCAGCCTTGCAGTGCCTCTTCAAGCAGTTTGCTCGTGAGGTGAACGCATCGCTCCCCAGGCTTGAGGCCGCACGTCCTCTCAGGTGGTCCAAGTACGCCATCACTTTCAGCTCATCCGACCAACTCAAGTGTGCGGCAACCGCTGGCGCACTCCCGATGCTCTGCTCGCCCATCATCAGAAACGTTCAGGTCAGCAAGACCCTCATCGACGGCGGAGCAGGACTGAATGTCCTATCCGTTGAGACGTTCGATCGCCTCCAAGTCCCTTACGATCAGCTGCAGCCCACCAAGCCTTTCTCAGGAGCGACTGATGGTTCCACCGTCTCGATAGGGCAGATCCGCCTCCCTGTCACCTTCGGCAAGCGCGACAACTACCGCACCAAGATCATCGACTTCGATGTCGCCCATATTCGCTTGCCGTACAATGCCATCCTTGGGTACCTAGCGCTAGCCAAGTTTATGGCCGTGGTACACCACGGCTACAACGTCCTCAAGCTTCCAGGAACTGCGGGCATCATCATCGTCGCCTGCGAGAAGAAGGATGCTATGTGTGCCCTCGAGCGCGCGTACCAAGCTGCAGCAGCTGAAGACCCAGACAACAAAGGCACCAACCACCCTCAGGAGGCCGCCCCTAAGGCCAAGAAGCAGCTGCTTCACCAAGGACCACAAGGGAGCAGCATCACCAGCGGCACTGCCTCAGGACCTGCATCCGCAGCTGGGGTGTCTCCCTCCCTCGCATAGGAAGGCGCGCCCGGCGCCCTCCTCGGGTTGGGCTCGGGGGCTCTCTCCTGGAGGGCCTCAGACCTAGCCAGCCTCACGAGGGAGGTGCTCGGGCAACAATTGGAGGCGTGCTTCGAAGCACATTTCCCTCAAGAGGGCACTAGGAAAGGAGCGCCTGGTGCTCAGGAGTTCATCATCAAGACCACTCAGGAACTACAAGATGCACGAGCCATGCGCGACATCCGATGTTTGCCACCTTGCGCAGTCCCACATCCAAGCGAGGATGCCAGGTTGCTCGTCTGCATCGACATCCCGGAGCTCAACAGGGCCGCGTCTTAGGAGCGCTTCTGACCTTCGCGCGTGGGGCACTGCGAAGGACCGCCCCACAGCTTCCTTCGCATGCCATTTGGCCTACCGAGCATAGTTGTCACCTTCCAGCGCCACATGCGGAGCGCCCTGGCGGCTCAGGAGGCCAGGCGCCTCGTGATCCAGGCGGAGGCGGCGGCAACACTTCAGGAGCTGCCAGGATCCCCGGAGCCTCCCGAGGCTCAGGATCCTGGTGGCTCGTGAGGTGTGACTTCCTCAACACGTGCCTTCACTACTCGGCACTACTTCGGCGGAACCAGGTGACATCTTTCCAAGTTCATTTAGCTGGGCGCCCGGGCTGCATCATTCCCAGGCCGCATGGATCTGTCCCTGTGGCATGTATCTCTCCGCGTTCTTTAGCTTACTCTGTTGGGAGCACCCCTCGGGCTGCATCATCCCCAAGCTGCTCGGGTCCGTCCCAGTGGCACATTTATTTCAAGCTTCTACCTAAGTTATCCTGCTTCCTTGCACGAGTTACCTTCAACTATTGCTTGCCTGACCGGCACATCGATGCCATGAACGTCATACGCTCTTGCACCCCCCCCCCCCGCGACCGCCTCATGATTAAGGGCGGGCACGACGTTTGTGCTCGGGCTCGTCCCTGCAGCGTCGCCAAATCCCAATGGCAGTGCTCTGGCTCGCGGGTCCGCCTGTGTACGTCACCTCTCATGGTCCTTGGTGCCTTGTCCTCACATGAGCTAATCGCTGGTGGATAGGCAAGGGCGCAAGACACGATGCCTCGCCACCTCGGGAGCCGCGCGCCGGCTGCTTTTCTTTAGGCTACCCGGATGGGAAGACTGGGCAGGGCGTCTGTGCTCGGGCCCGTCCCTGCAGCGTCGATAAATCCAACGGTCGAGCTCTGTCTGGCGGGCCGGTCCCGTTCACGTCACCTCCCGAGGTCATTGGCATTTGGCCTCCTCACGCGGTAACCTTAGGAGATTCACTCGGTGCACGTTGCCTAACCACCTCGCAGGTCCATTACAAATCACCAACAGTCAAGACCAGGCGCAACCCGCCTTGAGGTAGGGCCTCGTGAGTCCTGCGCTGGCTCACGAGTGCCCATATACACCTCGCTAGCCCTTCCGTGCAAGCCACGTGTCAGGGCGAGGATGTACACGCCTCGGGGGCTCCACTCAGAGGGAGCCCCCCGCCCACGCCCCAGTGGAAGCACCATGCTCCGCACTGGCCGTCGACACTGCCGAGGAGCGGCTATGCCCGTAAACATACGGAAGCGCTATGCTCCACGCTGGTGATAAACAACTGAGGGCGGCCCCTTGGCCATACCAACCTCAGGGAGCCCCCGGGCTCAGTGTCTGGTCCCATCGCAACACCTCCCCCCGGGAGCGTCACGCGAGGGGGCTGGGCACAGGGGCTGCATTTGGGTCACGCCCAAGCACACGCCACCTTGCTAGGTCCCACGGACCTGGTCGTCACGCGCCCTCCCGAGCGGAGCCTCGGCGAGGAAAAGGCACGAAGGCCGTTTGAGCGTCAAGGGGGACTCCTGAGCATCGTGACTCAGGAGCCTAACTGGTCTCGTATCCCCTCACTCCTTGGTCCCGTCCTGGTTTCCGGTCGACCCAATGGCAGTTGAGGTATGCACGAGGCCGAGACCTGCCGACATAGAACACAAGGCCAGCCCCTGCATTTCCTTCCTATAGGTTGTTTGCGCGTCAAGGGGGACTCCTGAGCATCGCAACTCAGGAGTCTAACTGGTCACGTCGCCCCTCACCCCTTGGTCTCGTCCTGGCCTCCAGTCAACCAAACAGCGGCTGAGGTATGCGCAGGGCTGGGCCCTGCCGACGTAGAACGAAAAGAAAATAGGAATAAAATTGCAAAAATCCAAGCAAATATTAAAAGACATACTGTTCTCCTAGTGCCAAATAAAAGTTTAAATGCCTCCACGAGGCACGGTGCATGTTATAGGAATTAAAGCAGGAAGACAGCCGCGCGCAGATCAATCTTGGACATCGCTGACGCTCGCGAGAGGTATCCCTTCCTTAGTGGTGTTGCCCTCACCTGCGCCGCCAGCAGGGGCCGTAGGATCAGCAACACCACCGGTCGAAGACGCCGCAACAAAGGCGTGGAACCTCGTCGTGAGCCTCCACGACCCTTCACGGCGATGGCGGCAGCTTCTGGCGCTAAATCGTCCGCGGCTCCGAGGAGCTCGTCAAGACAAGCATCGGGGTCGCGAAGGTGAAGGTGGCTGAAGACGCGCGTCAGCGCGTTTGAGGCAAGAACGCAGGCCTCTTCCTCCGCCATAGGCCCGATGCCGCTCACGACTTCCTCAAGTGCCACAACCAGATAGGGAAGCAGCTCGGCGGGGCCGCCCTTGTCGGTGGCCAGCGGCTTCTCCAGGCCTTTCTCATAGAGCGCCCACGGGGCCACGCGAGACCTCTACTCAATAAGCGCAAAGGCCGCACGGTCCTCGGTCAGGACCACTGCCTTGGCATCAAGATCGGCCTTCTCCGCCCCCACCTTCCGCTCTAGTTCCTCCAGCCGTCGGCGCTCCGTGGCCAGCGCCCTCGCTGACTGATCTAGCTCGGCGTCATGATTCTTGACGGCGTCCTCGCGGGCCTTCATCTTCTCCTCCTCCACCTGGCGGCTGCGAGCCTCTTCTACATGCTCATCGCGCAGGGTCTTCAGCTGGGCCTCCAGCGCCTGATAGCGATCTTGGGTGGCCTCGGCATCCTTCAGCGTCGTCTCGGCGGCAGCCACGGCCTGGCCAGCTTCCTGCTTGTCCTTCTCGGAGGTCGCGGCAGCCCGGCTCAATGCCGCTCGAACAGATGCGTCAGAATGAAGCCAGCCATAGACCAACTCCAGGCGCCCGGCTGCCAGGTGGCGGTCGGTGCCTTTAAGATCCTCCCACAGCTGGGTCATCTCGAGAAGGGCATGCTCCAAGACGTCGGGAGGAGAAATGGGAACCAGCAGTGCGGCAGGAGAAGCAGGCGATACCGTCACCATGGCCTGGGCAGCAGAGGGCTCCTGAGCTTTGGAGGCCTCAGCAACCGTGCCGGCCAGCGGCATCTCAGGAGCTGGCGGGGCCGCGGAGACAACCTCCTGACGAGGCTACTCCTCTCGGCCCCGCGAGGGAGACCGAGTAGGGGAGAGGCGAGCGCTATCATCCCAATATTCCTTGGAAGAAGGAGCGGTTGCCGCAGGAGTACCAGGCACAACTGCTGGGTCCTCCTTCCTATTCTTCGTCGCAGGCAGCGGCCTGGCCAAAATCAATGGAGCAAGTGAATTAGCAGCACAAGGACAAGGGCGAAGCACGAAGTACTTACTGGTCCATAGCAATGACGTCCACCCGCCGCTTGATGAGCTTGAAGCCTGTGATCCTCCCGGCCTGAGGCATGGATGCTCGGGCTTCAGGAGCAGAAGAGCGAGCGACAGGTGTACCCGAGACAGTCCCAGGCGGCACCGGAACAGCAACAACATCTCATGAGATCAGCGCAGACCGGTCCCTTTTCGGGACCTTGCCCCGTGACTTCTTCTGGGGGCCGGCACTGGGCCCTGTGGCGACCCTTGCCGCAGGCAACTCCTCTTCCTCAACTTCAATATCGGCGGCGTCATCGTTGGGCAGAGAGCAGAGGACGTCGGACTTGCGCGGGGGTGAGGTCTCCCACGTCTCCTCGCGGCCCCCCTCCAAGCCACGCCCCTCGTTGTCCTCCCCCTCTTCCTCCTCCTCCTCATCGTGGGACTCGCCGGAAGACACTTCCACCGGTGCCCCTGCCGCCAGAACCTCTGGGTCCACCAGCGGCACCAGGCCGCGCCCATCGAAAACAGGCCTGGTGGCGGCAATTTGCGCCCCGTCTTCGCGGCGGTACAAGGGGATGAGGGTACCAGGCCGGTACTCTTGGTCGTCCCCAACTAGGAGGCGGAGCGCCGTGGCTAGCTCTTCCTCGGGCAAGCTTTCCGGGCTCAGGCGGAGCTCATTTGCTGCCTCCCCAAGTGACCACAAGCCACGCGGACGAGCTTGAAGAGGCGCCACGCGCAGCATCAGGAACTCCTTTAGGAGCATGGCCCCCGTTATCTTCGGTGCCTTGGCGTTGCCCGGCTTCAGATCGAAGGTCATCTTCTCCAGCACTGGCTTTGCCCGCTCATCCACAAGCTTCGCGCAGAGTCACTCGTCGTTGGCCTCAGGAACCTCCGTCGGCAGCATCAGGTGCGGGTGGACGCGCTTGGCATCCATCATGACCCACTTGCCCCTGAAGTTCTCCACCTTCTTCCCCGCACCCGAGATGTGTTGTTCTTGTTGCCCGCAATGAAGCTGACGCACCCCGTGACGTGCTTCTCGCTGAGCCGGAGGAAGAAGAAGTGTCGCAACAAGGCTACCGATGGCATCACCCCAACGTACGCCTCGCAGTAGAAGGCGAAGATCGATAAAAGCAGAACGGAGTTGGGGTGGAGGTGGAGTGCGTGGAGTTTGTAATGGCGGAGGACGGCGTAAAAGAAGTCGGAGAAGGGGAGCACCAGCCCTGCGACTACGCCGCTCAGGAAGAAGGGGTAAAAGGTCTAGCTCAGGGTCTCCAGCGCGACGGAGCCGACCCGGAGCAGGGCCTTCCCCTTCTCGTTGTCATTCCCCACTACCACGAGGCGTGCGGTAGCAAGGTTCTTCTTCACGATGTAGGGCATGTCCAGCTCCGGCCCAAACCAAGCAGGCGACACATCCTCCTCGGCCTTACGGGGCGCCATGGTTCACGGGCGCAAGGGCAAGAGATTGGAGTAGATCTGGAGGTTGGGGAGCGAGGAGCAAGAAAGGGGATCTGGAGCAAGATGAAGAGAAGCAATGAAGACGCTAGGGCAAGTGCAAGCCTTTTTGCCAGACGGGCAGTTGCCGAGGCAGTGTGGGGAAGCAGAGACGCCCACATCCAGTCAAGTCACCACACGTCAATTGAGGCCGCAGGATATTGGGGTCTGCGGCACTCCATGCTTGACCATTGGCTTCGCCGTGAAGCCAAGCCCGAGCGCGCCTTGGGCCCCGGGGGCTACTGTCCGCATTCTGGGAACGGGGGTGTTGGGGAACGTAGCAGAAATTCAAAATTTTCTACGCATCACCAAGATCAATCTATGGAGATACTAGCAACGAGAGAGAGGGGAGTGCATCTTCATACCCTTGAAGTTCGCGATGCGGAAGCGTTACAAGAACGCGGTCGGTGGATTCGTTCACGAAGCGATTCAGATCACGGCCGAATCCGATCTAAGCACGGAAGAACGGTGCCTCCACGCTCAACACACGTGCAGCCCGGTGACGTCTCCCGTGCCTTGATCCAGCAAGGAGGGAGGGAGAGGTTGGGGAAGACTCCGTCCAGCAGCAGCACAACGGCGTGGTGGTGATGGAGGAGCATGGTACTCCAGCAGGGCTTCGCCAAGCACTGCGAGAGATGAGGAGGGAGAGGGGTAGGGCTGCGCCAGGAGAGAGGGAAACTCATGTTCATGGCAGCCCCAATAAACCCCACTATATATAGGGGAAGGGGAGAGGGGGCCGACCCCCTCCAGATCCCATCTAGAGGGGAGGGGCGGCGGCCAGGAGGGGAGGCTTGCCCCCCAAGCAAGGTGGAGGCGCCCCCCTCGCCTAGGGTTTTCAACCCTAGGCGCCTTGGGCCCTTGGGGAGGGGCGCACCAGCCCACTAGGGGCTGGTTCCCTCCCATATTCAGCCCCTTAATTCCCCCGGGGCAGGTGGCCCCACCCGGTGGACCCACGGACACCTTTCGGTTGTCCCGGTACAATATCGATAACCCCCAAACTTTTCCGGCGACTGAAACTGGACTTCCCATATATGAATCTTTACCTCCGGACCATTCCGGTACTCCTCGTGACGTCCGGAATCTCATCCGGGACTCCAAACAACATTCGGTAACCACATACAAACTTCCTTTATAACCCTAGCGTCATCGAACCATAAGTGTGTAGACCCTACGGGTTCGGGAATCATGCAGACATGACCGAGACAGCTCTCTGGCCAATAACCAACAGCGGGATCTGGATACCCATGTTGGCTCCCACATGTTCCATGATGATCTCATCGGATGAACCACGATGTCAAGGATTCAAGCAATCCCGTATGCAATTCCCTTTGTCAATCGGTATGTTACTTGCCTGAGATTCGATCGTCGGTATCCCAATACCTCGTTCAATCTCGTTACTTGCAAGTCACTTTATTCGTTCCGTAATGCATGATACCGTGACTAACTACTTAGTCACATTGAGCTCATTATGATGATGCGTTACCGAGTGGGCCCAGATATACCTCTCCATCATACGGAGTGACAAATCCCAGTCTCGATTCGTGCCAACCCAACAAACACTTTCGGAGATACCTGTAGTGCACCTTTATAGTCACCCAGTTACGTTGTGACGTCTGGTACACCCAAAGCACTCCTACGGTATCAGGAACTTACACAATCTCATGGTCTAAGGAAATGATACTTGACATTAGAAAAGCTTTAGCAAATGAACTACACGATCTTGTGCTATGCTTAGGATTGGGTCTTCTCCATCACATCATTCTCCTAATGATGTGATCCCGTTATCATTGACATCCAATGTCCATGGTCAGGAAATCATAACCATCTATTGATCAACGAGCTAGTCAACTAGAGGCTCACTAGGGACATGTTGTGGTCTATGTATTCACACATGTATTACGGTTTCCAGTTAATACAATTGTAGCATGAACAATAGACAATTATCATGAACAAGGAAATACAATAATAACCATTTTATTATTGCCTCTAGGGCATATTTCCAACAGTCTCCCACTTGCACTAGAGTCAATAATCTACTTCACATCACTATGTGATTGTAATGAATTCAATACCCATGGGGTTTGATCATATCTCGCTTGTGAGAGAGGTTTTTAGTCAACAGGTCTGAATCTTTCAGATCCGTGTGTGCTTTACAAATCTCTATGTCATCTCCTAGATGCAGCTACCACGCTCTATTTGGAGCTATTCCAAATAACTGTTCCACTATACGATTCTGTTTACTACTCAGAATAATCCGGATTAGTGTCAAAGTTTGCATCGGCGTAACCCTTTACGACGAACTCTTTTACCACCTCCATAATCGAGAAAACTCCGTAGTCCACTAGTTACTAAGGATAACCTTGACCGTTGTCCTGTGATCCATTCCTGGATCACACTTGTACCCCTTGACTGACTCCTGGCAAGGCACACTTCAGGTGCGGTACACAACATAGCATACTGTAGAGCCTACGTCTCAAGCATAGGGGACGACCTTCGTCCTTTCTCTCTATCCTGCCGTGGTCAGGTCTTGAGTCTTACTCAATACTCACACCTTATAACACAGCCAAGAACTCCTTCTTTGCCGATCTATTTTGAACTCCTTCAAAATCTTGTCACGGTATGTATTCATTTGAAAGTACCATCAAGTGATATTGATCTATCCTTATAGATCTTGATGCTCAATGTTCAAGTAGCTTAATACATGTTTTCAAAAACACTTTTCAAACAACCCTATATGCTTTCCAGAAATTCTGCATCATTTCCGATCAACAATATGTCAACAACATATACTCATCAGAAATTCTATAGTGCTCCCACTCACTTATTTGGAAATACAAGTTTCTCATAAACTTTGTATAAATCCAAAATCTTTGATCATCTCATCAAAGCGTATATTCCAACTCCGAGATGCTTACTCCAGTCCTTAGAAGGATTCTTTGGAGCTTTGCATACTTGTTAGCATCTTTTAGGATTGTCAAAACCTTCTGGTTTTATCAGATACAACCTTTCCTCAAGAAAATCGTCGAGGAAACAATGTTTTGACATCCTATCTGCAAGATTTCATAAATAATGCAGTAACTGCTAATATAATTCCAACAGACTCCTAGCATCGCTACGAGTGAGAAAGTCTCACTGTAGTCAACTCCTTGAACTTGTCGGAAAACATCTTAACGACAAGTCGAGCTTTCTTAATGGTGACACTTACCATCATTGTCTGTCTTCCCTTTTAAAATCCATCTGTACCCAACAGCCTTATGACCATCATGTAGTTCTTCCAAAGTCTACACTTTGTTTTCATACATAGATCCTCTCTCGGATTTTATGGCCTCGAGCCATTCGTCGGAATCCGGGCCCACCATTGCTTCTCCATAGCTCGTAGGTTCATTGTTGTCTAGCAACATGACCTCCAAGACAGGATTACGTACCACTCTGAAGTAGTACGCATCCTTGTCGACCTACGAGGTTTGGTAGTGACTTGATCCGAAGTTTTGTGATCACTATCATCAGCTTCCACTTCAATTGGTGTAGGCGCCATAGGAACAACTTCCTGCGCCCTGCTGCACACTAGTTGAAGTGACGATTCAATAACCTCATCAAGTCTCCACCATCCTCCCACTCAATTCTTTCGAGAGAAACTTTTCCTCAAGAAAGGACCCGTTTATAGAAACAATCACTTTTGCTTCTAGATCTGAAATAGGAGGTATACCCAACTATTTTGGGTATTCTATGAAGATGCATTTATCCGCTTTGGGTTCGAGCTTATCAGCCTGAAACTTTTTCACATAAGCATCGCAACCCCAAACTTTCAAGAAACGACAGCCTAGGTTTCTCTAAACCATTGTTCATACGGTGTCGTCTCAACGGAATTGCGTGGTGCCCTATTTAAAGTGAATGCGGTTGTCTCTAATGCCTAACCCATAAATGATAGTGGTAATTTGATAAGAGACATCATGGTATGCACCATATACAATAGGGTGCAGTTATGATGTTCGGACACACTCATCACACTATGGTGTTCCAGGCGGTATTAGTTGTGAAACAATTTCCACTATGTCTTAATTGTGTGCCAAACTCGTAACTCAGATATTCATCTCTATGATCATATCATAGACATCTTATCCTCTTTTCACGCATTTATCTTCAACTTCACTCTAAAATTACTTGAACCTTTCAATAATTCAGACTCGTGTTTCATCAAGTAAATATACTCAGAATCTACTCAAATCATCCGTGAAGTAAGAACATAACGATATCCACTGCGTGCCTCAACACTCATTAGACTGCACACATCAAAATGTGTTACTTCCAACAAGTTGCTTTCTTGTTCCATCTTACTAAAACTGAGGCTTTTCAGTCATCTTGCCAATGTGGTATGATTTGCATGTCTCAAGTGATTTAAAATCAAGCGAGTCCAAATGATCCATCTGCATGGGGTTTCTTCATGCGCATACTCCAATAGACATGGTTCGCATGTCTAAATCTTTTCAAAAATGAGTGAGTCCAAAGATCCATCAACATGGAGCTTCTTCATGCGTTCTATACCAATGTGACTCAAATGGCAGTGCCACAAGTAGGTGGTACTATCATTACTTATCTTATATCTTTTGGCATGAACATGTGTATCACTACGATCGAGATTCAATAAACCATTCATTTTAGGTGCACGACCATTGATGGTATTATTCAAATAAACAGAGTAACTATTATTCTCCTTAAATGAATGATCGTATTGCCATAGACATAATCCAATCTTGTCTATGCTCAACGCAAACACCAAATAACAATTGTTTAGGTCTAACACCAATCTCGATGGTAGAGGGAGTATGCGATGCTTGATCACAACAAGCTTGGAAACACTTCCAACACATATCGTCATCTCACCTTTAGCTAGTCTCCGTTTATTCCGCAGCTTTTATTTCGAGTTACCAACACTTAGCAACCAAACCGGTATCTAATACCCTGGTGCTACTAGGAGTACTAGTAAAGTACACATTAATATAATGTATATCCAATATACTTCTATCGACCTTGCCAGCCTTCTCATCTACCAAGTATCTAGGGTAGTCCTGCTTCAGTGATTGTTCCCCTTATTACAAAAGCACTTAGTCTCGGGTTTGGTTTCAACCTTGGGTTTCTTCACTAGAGCAAAGAATCGATTTGCCATTTCATGAAGTATCCCTTCTTGCCCTTGCCCTTCTTGAAACTAGTGGTTTCACTAACCATCAACAATTGATGCTCCTTCTTGATTTCTACTTTCGCGGTGTCAAATATCGCGAATAGCTCAAGGATCATCACATCCATCCCTGATATGTTATAGTTCATCACGAAGCTCTAGCAGCTTGGTGGCAATGACTGGAGAAACATCACTATCTCATCTGGAAGATTAACTCCCACTCGATTCAAGTGATTGTTGCACTCAGACAATCTGAGCACAAGCTCAATGATTGAGCTTTTCTCCCTTAGTTTGCAGGCTAAGAAACTCGTCGGAGGTCTTATACCTCTTGACGTGGGCACGAGCCTGAAATCCCATTTTCAGCTCTCGAAACATCTCATATGTTCCACAACGTTTCGAAATCGTCTTCGGTGCCTCAATTCTAAACCATTTAACATTACTGAACTATCTCGTAGTTATCAAAACGTGTATGTCAGATGTTCGCAACATCCACAGACGACGTTCGAGGTTCAAAGACACCGAGCGGTGCATTAAGGACATAAGCCTTCTACGCCGGCAATGAGGATAATCCTCGCCATTTACGGACCCGATCCGCATAATTGCTACTATCAACTTTCAACTAAATTTTCTCTAGGAACATATCTAAAACAAGAGAACTAAAGCGCGAGCTACGACATAATTTGCAAAAACATTTTGACTATGTTCAGGGATAATTAAGTTCATCTTATGAACTCCCACTCAGATAGACATCCTTCTAGTCATCTAAGTGATACATGATCCGAGTCAACTAGGCCGTGTCCGATCATCACGTGAGACGGACTAGTCATCATCGGTGAACATCTTCATGTTGATCGTATCCACTATACGACTCATGTTCGACCTTTCGGTCTCTTGTGTTCCGTGGCCATGTCTGTACATGCTAGGCTTGTCAAGTTATCCTAAGTGTTTCGCGTGTGTAAATCTGGCATACACCCGTTGTATGTTAACGTTAGAATCTATCACACCAGATCATCACGTGGTGCATTGAAACAACGAACTTTACATAGCGGTACGCTTAGGGGAACACTTTCTTGAAATTATTATGAGGGATCATCTTATTTACTACCGTCGTTCTAAGAAAATAAGATGCATAAACATGATAAACATCACATGCAATCAAATAGTGACATGATATGGCCAATATCATTTTGCTCCTTTTGATCTTCATCTTCGGGGCTCCATGATCATCATCGTCACCGGCATGACACCATGATCTCCATCATCGTGTCTCCATGAAGTTGTCTCGTCAACTATTACTTCTACTACTATGGCTAACGGTTAGCAATAAAGTAAAGTAATTACATGGCATTATCATTGACACGCATGTCATACAATAAATAAGACAACTCCTATGGCTCCTGCCGGTTGTCATACTCACGACATGTAAGTCGTGATTCCTATCACAAGAACATGATCAATCTTATACATCACATATATCATTCATCACATTCTTTTGGCCATATCACATCACACGACATATGCTGCAAAAAGAAGTTAGACGTCCTCTAATTGTTGTTGCAAGTTTCTTTTACGTGGCTGCTATAGGTTTCTAGCAAGAACATTTCTTACCTACACCAAAACCACAACGTGATATGCCAATTGCTATTTACCCTTCATAATGACCCTTTTCATCGAATCCGATCCGACTAAAGTGGGAGAGACTGGCACCTGCTAGCCACCTTATGCAACAAGTGCATGTCGATCGGTGGAACACATCTCACGTAAGTGTACGTGTAAGGTCGGTCCGGGCCGCTTCATCCCACAATACCGTCGAAACAAGATAGGACTAGTAACGGTAAGCATATTGAACAAAACCAACGCCCACAACAACTTGTGTTCTACTCATGCATAGAATCTACGCAATAGACCTAGCTCATGATGCCACTGTTGGGGAACGTAGCAGAAATTCAAAATTTTCTACGCATCACCAAGATCAATCTATGGAGATACTAGCAACGAGAGAGAGAGGGGAGTTCATCTTCATACCCTTGAAGATCACGATGTGGAAGCGTTACAAGAACACGGTCCGTGGAGTCGTTGACGAAGCGATTCAGATCGCGGCCGAATCCGATCTAAGCACCGAAGAACGGTGCCTCCGCGTTCAACACATGTGCAACCCGGTGACGTCTCCCGTGCCTTGATCCAGCAAGGAGAGAGGGAGAGGTTGGGGAAGACTCCGTCCAAAGCAAAGACAACGGCCTTGTGGTGATGGAGGAGCGTGGTACTCCAGCAGGGCTTCGCCAAGCACCGCGAGAGACGAGGAGGGAGAGGGGTAGGGTTGCGCCAGGAGAGAGGGACACTCATCTTCATGGCAGCCCCAAATAAACCCAATATATATATAGGGGAAGGGGAGAGGGGGTCGGCCCCCTCCAGATCCCATCTAGAGGGGAGGGGCGGCGGCCAGGAGGGGAGGCTTGCCCCCCAAGCAAGGTGGAGGCGCCCCCTCCCCTAGGGTTTTCAACCCTAGGCGCCTTGGGCCCTTGGGGAGGCGCACCAGCCCACTAGGGGCTGGTTCCTCCCATATTCAGCCCATTAAGTCCCCGGGCAGGTGGCCCCACCGGTGGACCCCGGACACCTTCGATGGTCCCGGTACAATACCGATAACCCCCGAACTTTTCCGGCGACTGAAACTGGACTTCCCATATATAAATATTTACCTCCGGACCATTCCGGAACTCCTCGTGACGTCCGGAATCTCATCCGGGACTCTGAACAACATTCATTAACCACATACAAACTTCCTTTATAACCCTAGCGTCATCGAACCATAAGTGTGTAGACCCTACGGGTTCGGGAATCATGCAGACATGACCGAGACACCTCTCTGGCTAATAACCAACAGCGGGATCTGGATACCCATGTTGGCTCCCACATGTTCCACGATGATCTCATCGGATGAACCACGATGTCAAGGATTCAAGCAATCCCTTATGGAATTCCCTTTGTCAATCGGTATGTTACTTGCCCGAGATTCGATCGTCGGTATCCCAATACCTCGTTCAATCTCGTTACCGGCAAGTCACTTTAATTGTTCCGTAATGCATGATCCCGTGACTAACTACTTATTCACATTGAGCTCATTATGATGATGCATTACCGAGTGGGCCCAGAGATACCTCTCCGTCATACGGAGTGAAAAATCCCAGTCTCGATTCGTGCCAACCCAACAAACACTTTCGGAGATACCTGTAGTGCACCTTTATAGTCACCCGATTGCCAGTGACGTTTGGTACACCCAAAGCACTCCTACGGTATCAGGGAGTTACGCAATCTCATGGTCTAAGCAAATGATACTTAACATTAGAAAAGCTTTAGCAAACGAACTACACGATCTTGTGCTATGCTTAGGATTGGGTCTTTTCCATCACATCATTCTCCTAATGATGTGATCCCGTTATCAATGACATCCAATGTCCATGGTCAGGAAACCATGACCATCTACTTATCAACGAGCTAGTCAACTAGAGGCTCACTAGGGACATGTTGTGGTCTATGTATTCACATATGTATTACGGTTTCCAGTTAATACAATTATAGCATGAACAATAGAAAATTATCATGAACAAGGAAATACAATAATAACCATTTTATTATTGCCTCTAGGGCATATTTCCAACAGGGGGTCCCCAGACTTGCGTGCCTGCGGCCCAGGGCGCGTCTCCTCCAGCGGCCTGGTACGGCCCACCTTCATCGACAAGGCAACCAAGACCCTTGCGAGGGGGCCAGGCCTCTCGAGGCAAACGACACAAGACCTCCTCGGGAGCAACTACATCAGGCTGGCTCACGAGGAGCGGAGATATGAAGGCAAGGGGCACCTCGCGAGGTTCATATGACGTGAGCCATGACGACCAAGGCCAGGTGGGCGCCAGCAGACGCACCGTACCAGTTTCCTCTTTGGTGGTAAAGAGGCAAGCACAGGCGAGGAGTCCCGAGGAATCAGGAAAAGGTTTCCTTATATGTGTAACAAGACCAAGACCAGCAAGACGACAGGATGGAGGTCACCATGGAGCCCAGGATGGCGTCACCACCAGAGCCTTTGGCAGGCGAAGACTTTAGTCAGGATAGCTTATACTACTTGTCCCCCTTCAAATTTGGCCGTTGTGGCATCCCTTCCCACTCAATATTTGGGAAGAGGACCGGGGCCTCTATAAATAGGGCTAGCCACCACCGTAGAGAGCATCTGATTCCGAACTAGCTCAAGCTAGAGCCAGAAGCCACCCAGCTAGATTATACGATCACCAGCTCGACGAGCACAAGAACAGCTCTCCTCCTGAGGCTGTTCTTCCCTTGTATTGTTCATCCATAGCCCAAGAGGCAATCCACCACCGCACACTAGAGTAGGGTATTACACCACAACGGTGGCCCGAACTAGTATAAATCTTGCGTCTCTGTGCTTTGCGACCTTGCGTAGTTAGGCCTGGATCGGTTGCGGGCGTGCTAGCAGTGGGGAGAGATCTTCGTGCGCACCCCATAGTTCGAACCTCAAGGGTTTTGCCGGAACCCGCAATCCGACACCCGCCCACAATCTGAGTCGTGCTTTCTGATTGGCCAGAACCCAAACCCCACGGATCATACGTCTGCACCGTCGGATGCTCCCAGATCGAACGACGATCCTCATCCCTTTCCACACACATGTAGTTCTGATTGTAATTTTATTTTTATGAACAAAATGCACGTTAATCTCAAAAAATGTCTTAAATATAGCTAACGATACCTGAAATGCGCCAGAAAATCAAACCCGTGGTATAATGGTGATTGCGCACAGTGGAAATTTTTATGAGGCCAAACGATGAAGTCACCGGCCATAGGAGTTTGAATTGACATGTCTCCTTTTGGAAAACCATGATCCTTCATGTGAGATGCTCTGATTTGGAAGGAGCGGTCATCAAAACTTGTGCCAAACTTTACCAATTTTTTCCACGGGGTCGTGAGAGAACGCCACAGGCACACATTGATTTTGATGATGTACGAACTCCATCTGAATTTCCTGTAATTAAAATACCAACTAGGTCTACGCGAGTGGCCTCACCTCATGACTGAAATGTTTGAAACTTCTCCCCACTTCTCGAACAAACAGATGAAAACTCACAAAGCGACGCACAAATGATCTGTTCACCTTTGCTAGGCTGATATTAAGGGGGTATCATATCTAGTATCATGCATGCCAACTAGGCAATTTTGATGAGGTGTCATAGAATTAATTAAATGAAGAAAGAGAGGGTTAAGTATCATATCATGAAACCGTATCATAATAAATGCTATGCTACTATGTGTAATGCATGCACTACAAAAAAAATACACTTCCGTGATGATACGTGTTTGTCACAGTAAGTCGCATTTTTTGTCATGCATGTACATCCATGACAAATTTATGACAGAATCAAGATAGTCATACATGTGCTGTCGTAGAAGTGTTCCATGACATTACCAAAATTATCATCACGGAAGTGTTCACTTCCATGACGATAAATCGCGCGTCACCGAAGTGTTTTCGTCAAGGGTGACCGACACGTGGCATCCACCGTAACGAACGCCGTTAAGCTATCGGGTCGGGTTTTGGATCCGATAACCCGTTAACAGCCCCGACCAATGGGAAATTTCCACGTGTAAAATTCTTATTGGCCGGACGAAACACGTGTCAGCTCGTTAGTGGGTCAGATAGGCGCCTATGGTACATCGACACGTGGCACGGCCCAACAGAGGCCCATTCTTGTGAAAAGGCCGACCCGTTTGACTTGGTTAAAAGCTAGCGGGCCGGCCCATGGAAAGCCTGTTAATGGCCTGTTCGCATATAGCCCATTTACAACCCGCTAACCTAAGGCCCGTTACGCCCTATTCGAATTAGGCCCAGTAGCGTCATCTGGGCCATCCAATATGATTCCAGCCCGTCTTCACTTCTGGCCCATGTATGGCCCATGACGTTTTTCGGCCCATATGAGGCCCTATGTAACTCTTGGCCTATTAACGGCCCGTGGTGAAACTGGCCCGTAAGGAACAGTGTATCACTTTACACCCATTAACGGCTGTGGTGAAGCGGCCCGTAATGAACAAAGTGTATCACTTTATACCCATTAACAGCCCGTTATTCCGTTGGGCGTTTCCAGCCCATGTTATCTTTCGGCATTCTCGTGAGCCCATTTATTCTTGGGATCATTTCCAAAGATTCGTTTACTTACGGCCCGTTACTATCATTTTACGCTTGTGGGCCAAATTCAGCCCGTGGTTACGATCGGCCCGTTTGTGGTCCGTTAATACGTTGGGCGTTTTCATAGCGTCATCAACACGGCCTATTAACGATGGCCTGCTACTACGGCCGCCCATGAACGGACGATTCCAACTCTAGCCTGTTTACGGTCGTAATGCGGCCTGTTATTGGCCCATGTTTGGCCAATCGATCATACGGCCCGTATAAGGCCCATTGATGATACGGCCCGTAGAAGGCCCATTGTTTCTACGGCCCGTAGAAGGCCTACTGTTTCTATAGCCCGTAGAAGGCCTACTGTTTCTATGGCCCGTAGAAGGCCCACTATTTCTACGGCCCGTAGGAGGCCCAGTGTCACTACAGTAAATATTAGCCCATGGTTATTGTGGCCTAGTTTTAAAAAATAGGTTATTGCAGCCACTAGAAAACCGGAAAAATAATCGCAATGACTACAAGCAAACAAATAAAAAAGACAACAAGGAAATAAATAAGCAAGTAACTAACGCTAGGCTATGACGGCTATTACACATATTACATCCTTTGGGCATCAAAGTTCGCCACGGTGCAAATATAGGGAACAAAGCGACATATCATATACATCGCCGTCAAAATTGGCCACGGTAAAAAAAACGTCGACAAAACAAGAGCATAATGAAACAACTTCGGAAGAGCTCAAGAAACGTTATCTTGGGTATCCACCATCGGCAATAAGCTTAGCAAGCTGATTAGCTTTGTCACGATTGGCGCTTAAAATCCTCCAACGCTTGTTGTTGCACGGAAAGTATGCATCTGAATGCTCTAGGGACTTCCATGATCCTTCCGCTTCTTGTCCCAAAGACGGTGATCGATGTCTTTCAGCTTGTAGTTGAGACTCAAGAAACCAAACTGATTCAGACAGTGAGTTTGAATAGCTTATGCAAGCGGTAGTGGCCAGTAACTCCAACACTAAACCAAGACAGGATGTGTCACTATCACGAACCTTATCTGCATTACTTCCTTTATCGTTGCTTAATAAGGCACTCTTCCCCAATATTCTCACAAGATTCTAAAAGAAGAAACAAGCGGACACATAACAAGTTTAGCATGTACTAGTATATGAAACTCATTTCGTGAACCAGTTCATTAGTAAGGTGGACAGGATTAAACTACCAAGTCTTCTATTGCCAAGTACTAGTACATAATAAAAGCATCAAACAAACATATATACATGTCCTATGGTAGCAATGGAATCTTAAATTAGAACAGTTGTTCTTGAGGTTTAGGCACTTGTTCTACATGAACAGAGTACAAGAAGACGCAAGAATATAATACTTAAAAATAGAAAATGAGCTCATAAACCTTACCACATTCTTGGTTCGGGACCAAGATGAGAACAAAGCGTTCCCATTCATCGTCCCAAAGAATGTGTCTCGGGAGAACGAAAGGGAATTTGATGAGTTTCTTTGCCGGTGAAATCACGTTTTCTTCGTGAGTAATTCGACATCGCCACCAAGCATTCTTGAAGTTAGCAGAGGTATTAGCACAGGTTACCTCATCCTGAGTTACCAAATCGGTCCTTCTCTATAGAGAAAAATGGGAAAATTTGATGTATTATAACCATCATGGAGGTAGGATGTATGGGACGAAGCAAAGTAATTGCCATGAATAACATTACTTACACATAACTCACGGACAAACACACCTGCAACTGTCATTTTCCTTCATCTTGATAATATTTCCAAGATGGGAAGATACGCATACTGATTTAACAACATCAAATGCGATAGATGCTAAACTACGACTAGATGGATGTGCTTCCTCATGAGGAATAGGCGTACTAACCGTGGAGTTGGGGTTCGCCGTGATAATCTTGGCCCTTTGGGCACTGGAGCTGCCTTACTAACTGCTCTTGTTTGGGAGCTCTGTGGTGGAGATGGTGCTATGTCAACAGGAACTGGGTTACTATCGGCTGGGGTTGGGGTTAGATTGGGTGAAGCTGGTTCTCTGTCCATCGTAGTAGGGGTACAATATGCGAGAGTTTGGGTTATGTGTGGTAGGGCTGGTTCTTATGCAAGTACAACCGGGGTGCTATCTCCACCAAGAGGTAGCACTATTTTATTTGAAGACCGTGTTTTTAGTCCGCTAGATACTGGCATCACCCGCTCCAATTCAAATGGCTGATAAAACAGGAAACATAGTTGAATGTACAGACATTGTATGAGAGATGATGCAATAGATAGTGTGGAAAAAGAGGGCATGAAATAGTTGACATGTATATTGTTTAACTAAAACGGATAGCATGACATAATTTCACATGTATGATGTCTATCTAAACTGGATAGCATAGCATAACATAATTCAAAGATATGATGAATAACTAAACAGGATCGCATGACATAATTCACCTACATGTTATCTAAGTAATCAGGATCACATTATTTAATTCACATATATGATTTATATGCTAAACCGAGGGCATTCAATATGATGTCTAAACTAAGAACATGGTGTTGAATATTGTGTATATGATGTCTAAACTATGCAATGCAAGACACCGTATGCATGATATGAGCAGTATAACCGTGCCAAGTTAGAGCATACACCTCGGTGGGGGAATATGACTGGTCATCTGTCTCTGAATCCATCTTTGAGGAGCTATCGGGACCCAACAAGAGATCTGCTTCGACAGGTAACATTGTCTGCGCTGAAGGCCTTGTTTTTACTCCAGATTTTTCAATCTCCCACCCAAATGGCTGATTCACAGGAAGAGTAGTTTAAAGTACAAACATTGTCGACAAATGGAAATGTAATGAAGGAAAGCATGGGCAAGATATCATTCAAATATATGATGCACAGTTAAACAGGATGGCATTGCACATTTCACATATATTATGGCTGGCTAAAAGACATGAGACTGCATAATTCCCATATATGATATAGAAACTAAATAGGTGGCATTACAGAACATGTCTAAACTAAGAAGATGACATATATGATGTGAAAAGTAGGCACTGCAAGGCAACATATTCATGATATGACTAACATCATCATGCCAAGGTAGAGCAAACACCTTGGGGGTAAATAGGAGTGGTCAGCGGCATCCGAATCCGCCTCAGAAAAAATATCTTCCTCTGGATTACAATCTGGAGAGGGGTGGGGAGGGTTTGCCATTGAACCCACCATGGAGCAATGTCTGCATGACATTGTATTGCTGCGCAAAACTCTTCTCTTTTTCTCTACATGTTCGGCATGACTGTGTACAATATCCGACATGCATACGAAAAAATATGGTGAGATTATGTAAGGAGAGCATGCAGAAATTTAGAGTGATGGTAACAACCAAGGATCGACGTTTTTACGTTGACCCAAAACAGCACTAATGGATCGACGAGAATCTAAAGTAATAAGTGATGCAACAAGTGTACAACCTCTTTGCCTTAGCCGTGTCGACCTCGGCATCATTGGGTTGGTCATTTGAAGCGATTGGAGGCAGAGGTGGCTGTCGGAGGTGTGGACGAAGATCTGAAGAATCAGAGACGGCGTCACGGGCATTGCTCGCATTGCGATGGATCGCTCGTCGTTGGAGCAGCTCCGTGAGCCAGAAGACGTCAAGGCTGAAGCGGCACAAGATAGACATCGTCAATCTCAAGTGGGATTCTAATAGCATCTCCAATAGATGATGTAAAATGGATGTAAAATTAACATCACCAAAAACCACCGACTACAATAGATGAGGTAAAAACTGTTGACTCGAACTTAACTGTCAAAACTGAAATTTCTTGTGGAATCTGAATGCTACCGCCGAAACTGAACGCAATGGTAGCAGAGAGGCACTTGACATGTAGTTTAGGAGGGCCTGCAGTTTATCTTCAACTCTGCACTCGCCTACGAGCCGCCACCACCACCGGCTGAACCGCTGCCCCAACGCCGCCTCGCTGCCCGAAACAACTTCGCCACCGCCGTGCCAGCCCTCTAGGCCCCCGCCCCACCACGAACCCTAAGATAGATAGTGGGGTACCTCTCCGTGAGCCCCGTCCCTATTAAGTGGTGGTTCTTCCTTAACTCCGCGAGCCCCCCAATCCTCGAAAATCGATCGCCCAAAAGTCGATTCATTCGATCAAGTGTGGCTTAATCGGAGCAGAGTAGCAAAGACTGGCGAGGGAAGAGCAAAGAAGGCCGGGCGAAGGAAGCGATCAAGCGAGAGCCGGAGCAGCAGCAGCAGATCCGGCTGGTATGGACGCCGCCGTCGAAGGGGCCTTGCATTGGGGGAGAGCCGCCATGGAGATGTCGCCCGCGGCGCCGGCTTCAAGGTAGCCGCTCCATGGGGGTGCGGGATGGAGCACCGTCGGCGCCGGGAGGTCGAGTTAAGGAGAAGGTGCGATGCGATGAGTGTACAACCTCTTTGGTGGCGCCGAGTAGGCCTCGGCTTAGTCCGAGGAGTCTGTGAGGATGCTGCGGTTCCGGTGGAGCAGGTTAAGGCGACGCTATGGGGATGGAGCAGCCGTGATAGACGAGGCGATCGTCGGAGCAGCTCCTTGCAGGTGGAGGATGGGGCGGCTGAACCGGCGGGACGGCGAGATGGACGACGGATCCTCATCCGGGGAGGTGGGCGAGGGCCGTCGAGCTGTTGCGGTGGACGACGTTGTCGGGGAAGATGCTCCGGCTGGGCAACGGTGACGTTGCGGATGGAGGAGGGTGGGGTTTCACGGCTGGAGCGGAGAGGTTATGGCGGCCGGAGATTTCGAATGGCGAAAAGGGGGCGATGCGAGGGGGTGAAGCATGACTTAGGAACGCGCTTGTCCAAAATGTAGGGTGTGTTACAAAAGTACCCCCCACCGATTTGAACTAGTGGCCCTTTTGGCTCAGGGTTAGAAGGGGGATTTCGCTTGTCGGGATTTGGTAGCTGGAGGGAGTTTTCGCGCGCGTTGTAATTTCGGGATAGCAAGGCGCGGGTCGTGAAGGCGCCAGTTTTGGGAGCACGATATCTGAATTTTCGGGATATAACAAGACGCGGGTTGAATTTTAGGACAAGCCTAACGTGTCGTAATATTGTACTTGTACGTACCAAATCAATTCGCACTTCCCTCAACCAAAAAGAAAACGAAAAAAATAAAACTATTCACACCACACAAAGAGAGAGTCTTGCCCCGTTTTACTATACAAATGCTATTCAAAGCTACTCCATCCTTCCATCTATATAGGGCCTAATGCGTTTTTCGATGCTAACTTTGACCAAATATTAGAGCAATGATATATGACATGCAACTTACACAAAGCACAATCGTTAAATTAAATGCGTGAAAGGTCCTTTCAATGATATAATTTTCACATTGTGCATGTCATGTACTATTAATCTTGTCAATAGTCAAAGGCGGTCTTAAAAATCTCATTACGCCCTATATAGATGGAAGGAGGGAGTATGAATCCATGTTATGTCCGATTACATTTTTTCGCTTGTCAGTATAATGCATGTAACCTACTCATACCAACATTTTAGTGCATTCCAAATGTCTATACTACCGCTGCAATTCGAACTAAATTTGAATTTGTTTCTCAATTTCCTATAAGAATCTGCAATCATGATTGTTGCCAACTTCAACCATCATAGTTTCCTTGCTATCCGCCAGATATAAATCAGACGACCTATAATGCAGGATGGCAGGCACACCATCATCAACAACTCCGTTTTTTATAAGAGTAGAGATAAAATATATTAAATGAAGTATACCATGTTCATAACTACACCATGTGTATCACCGTTATATATATTCACATATCCGTCGGTTTGAAACACTATGATAAATTCTTCAAATATCCGAATTCGCTTTTTATAATGAAGTATATATGATATCTATTCGTGTCTTACATCCACACAACCCTCTTATCTTTGTAGCTAGCGCTAACTTTCTCTTGTGCATGCACACGCCCGCATCCCTCTCACCCTCCCTCAGCATTCTCTAGCTCCATCACGCAAATTCGTCTTTTCACTTTAGGTCGTTCACCCACGGTGTGTGTAGGCCCCCCAGCTCCTTCTTTACGGCACACATCGATCGATATGCCTCTCTAGTAGGGTGTGCCTAGCACAAACACAAGCTTCCCCTCTTCTCTTGTCACCGTCCATGCCTCACTCCCACCAGTCTTTTCATCGTTCTCGTACTCGCACACTCCTCCCCCTCGATATAGTATGCCTCTCGTACCGCCTCCTACATGCATCCCTCTCTCTCTCTCTATCCTTCTCCTCGTGCCTCATTTGCTTCTAACACACACATGCATGTATACCGATCGATCTCCCAACATATACCTAGATCGACTTTAACTACCCCCCCCTCGATCGACGTACCTCACAAGTTATGTCTCCCCTTTCACTTACAAAGGGCGATTGATCTTCCTATGTAGTTACGTCTGCTTACCACAGCCACATCGTCCCCCTTATCATTCGTGCATGCCTCCTGACCCGTCTCTCACACGCACGTGCACAGACAACAAGCAGCCATCTCCTCTCTTATTGATATTGCGGTGTAACATCCCAAATTTTCAATTTGGAATGTTATACATAGAGCATCATTGCATATCATATTTTTGTTGCATTTTCACTTGATCCTAGAAATTTTACACAACTCAAGGACCCACAGAGAGAGTTGGGGATTTCGTTATTTTCATATTTGAGTTTTCTCAAATTTTGAAAATAGGATCATTTGATTTTAATTATTTTATCTTCAATTATTTCTACTATCAAAATATGAGAGAGAGAATAAAATGACTTTCCCAAAATAAAGAAATAATGAAGATTTAATAATAAAATCAAATAAGATTTTATTTTGGAGGTTTTCGTCTTTTTATTTGAATTTAGGAAAACTGCACGTTTTTCAAAATTGCATTTAGGCCCCAAATAAATGTTCATCTTGTCCGACTTGATTTTAGAAGCCGGGGAAAATTTATTTCGGGATTTTTGGAGTTCGTTTAGTATTTCTTTTTACTTTTCTTCTGCGTGGAATTATTTAAAAAAACGCGCCACCTACCTACGGGCCGTGTCCGCCTAGGACTCCCGGCCCGCACGGCTTTATAAGCCGGGGGAGGAGCCAGGAGGCCCATGACCCAGGCGCCCCAAACCCTAGCCTGCTTGAGCCCAGCGCCCGCCCGTGCCGCGCCGACCCGCTTGAACCCGCCGCCGCCGCCGACCCTGCAGGACCCCGCCGCCGACCTCGCCGAGGTTCGCCGCCGCCTCGAAAACCATGCCGCCGGTTTTATTAAAAACCGGGCGGTTTTCCTTCGTTTTATTTTCGGGTTTTTAGTTTCGTTTTTTATTAGTTTCAGTTTTTTTCGGTTTAGGTTAAATAGTGAACGTTCGTTCGTTCGTTCGTTTTTAACGAACGCGTTCGTCAGATTAGTTTAGTTAACGAACGTCCGTTCATTAACCCGTTCGTCGTTTTTCTTTTTCTCGGATTTAATTCGCGAATTTTTCTGATCGCGATTCCTGGTCCGATTTTCGTTTTAGTATAACTTTTCGCTCGTTTATCGGAATCAGGCGATTCAAGCGCCTGGAGTTTCGTATCGAAACCCTCTTTCCGAATAACCTACTTAAACAAGTTTTTGCTTCTGTAAAATTTGACTTAGATCCAGATTAGTAAAACGAAGCTATTTTCTTCCGCCGTTTGACTTTCGTTGCTTCGTTTTGATTTGATTCTTTTTGCAAACCGGAGTTCTTAAGTTGAACTATCTGGTTAGATCTATTTGAGTTTTACCTGTGCATTAGATGAGTACTTATTGTATGCTTGTTTGTTTGTCTGCGATAGAATACCGGAGTGCGCCGCATGTTACTTGAGTCTCTAGGTTTCATGGATCATCGACAAGGCAAGTAACACTTTGATCATACTCTTTTCTACTACCCAGTTTTATTGCATTAGATCAATCCTCAAACATTGCATGATTAGGATCCAATTAAATTGTGGGATGGGAAGTAGAAGAGGTAGTACCTATTACCTGATTTATATTCAAACCTTTGGGAGTTACTTCTACGTTTGCTTATTATGCCATGCTATGCTAGTAGACGTGGATTGGGTGAGTATAACCATGACATATGTGAGATTGTTATTTAGTGGTTTATTTAAGGTGGCAACTTAAACACACATCTGGGTGGATTGAGGCACCTGGTTTCTATCAGGACTTGCCTGTATTTCTTCGGACCACCACCCATGCTCGAAAGGATCATGAGATTATTCATGCTAGAAACTTACATGTGCAGCCACAAGCCATTATGGGCTCTGGCGTAGTTGATTAAGTTGTGCAAACTCTTACGGGTAGACTAGCTGATGTAGGGGTTGTAGGTTGGTACGGTCTACCCACATGTAAGGTGCTAGCGCTTCTGAAAGACTATGTCTCGGTCATCCGTCTCTCAAACACCATGTAGTGCAAGAAATCAAAAGGAGGCGATCGAGTCTTATGGGGAAAAGTGCGCAAACCTCTGTAGAGTGTATAAACTAATCATGGTTAGCCATGTCCCCGGTTATGGACATCTTGAGTATCTAGTACTTGGATATCATGTGAATCTCATCATGTTACCTCTAATTAATATTGTTGGGTTTTAATGAGTACTTTTAATTGGGATTGAGAATGCTGTCAATCATTCTCAATGTTTCACAACCACCATGATAGTTAAATAAATTTATTCCTTTGCAAGAGGGAAAAATTGGCTTTACGCAAAAACTGTAACCATAGAGCTTTTCCACCAGCCATATATGCATGTAGTCTAGGCTTATCATTCCATTATTCTCTATGTGTTACATTGCCAGCATATTCCATGTGCTGACCCGTTTTCGGGCTGCAACGTTTCATGTTGTAGACTTTTCAGACAACGAGTAAGGTGCTTAGGTCGTGGTTCTATACTCAGTGATGCCGTTGGAGTTGATGGACTCGCTTATTCTTCCAAGCCTTCCGCTGTTATCGTATTAGATGGCCTTAAGCCATATTTATTTTATTGAGTTCTCTCTTGAGACATTCAATTGTAATAAGTGTGTGATTGCTACTCTGTTATAAATCCTTCGAGTACTGTGTGGTGTCAGCATTACTGATCCAGGGATGACACTGAGCATAGAGATCAGACTGTTTGAGGTCTGGTCGCTACAAAGATGGTATCAGAGCACATGCTGACTGTAGAACACGACCATTAAGCTAAAGCCCTAGATCACTACTCTCTCTTCTCATTTCTAACTCCTCATCTTTTCTATTCTTTAGGATGACGGAAGCGAGGATCAAGTTCACTCAGCCGGATGAAGATACACCCTTTGGACGACACCAAGGAAGTCACTAAGTACTGAACATAGGAATACCAAGCTTCACCGGGACCTACAATTACACTTTACCGAAGAAGAGCTGGAAGATTCAAGCTCAAGTTCCGGAAGGACGCTTATGCCAATCACGGAGCCCATTGAGATTGTTTTCAATGCACCAACTTGGAGTGCAGGAAAGAGCATGGCAGCTCACATAACCATGGGACGCATTGGAGAAGTTTACAAAGAAGACCTCAAGGATACTATCTACCAGATTTGTGGGCGCCGAGATGAACAATGGGAGATAGTTGGCACTAAGAAGGATCGGTCCATTGCAGCTTTCATCCAGGAGTTAAACCAGCACATTCGACGCCAGGAGAGAACGGATGTCTTGCGCAGACATGATAGAGTTGAAGACAACAAAAGCCAAGATTATCGAACTAGAAGGAGAACTAAAGGCCACTCGCAAGGACTACATGGAGGAGATTGTAGCTCTAGTGGGACAAAACGGCGATCTTAAGGAGAAGATTGAAGAACTCGTGGGAAATTCAGCACCCGGAGGAGAAGATGAAGATTGCACCTGTCCAGAGAACTACATCATCATCATTTACACCGATTCCGATCCTAGTGATGATGATTTCGAAGATGAAGCTGGAACAGATATCATGGAGTCTTCATCGGAGCAGTTTTTATAGTTGACCACCATAACAGTAGTAGATTTCCCCCATTTTAAATTAGTTTTAGTTCCAACACTTTGTAACGATAGATAGACCATTGTATGCCCTTATTTGAATTGATTGGAGTGATATTGTGTGATTTGTCTCATGTGCATATGGGTAGTGTTTCTCTCTACACCTCATTCTATTCTTAACTCTCGTCTTTTCTTTAAACCCTCAGATGCCTCCGAGACGCGACCTCGGATTTGTTTTCCCGTCGGAGATCACTCAGTTGATTCAGCAGCAGAATGCCTTGATTCAAACATTGGTACAGAACCAAGGCAACAACAACAACAACAACAACAACAACCCACCACCACCCCCACCCGTTGACCATTTGACCCGTTTCTTAAGGCTGAATCCGCCGGTGTTTTCCAGTAGCACCGAGCCGATTGTTGCAGATGATTGGCTCCGTAAGATAGGGAGGGAGTTGACCACTGCAGGATGTACAGATGGAGAAAGGGTGAAATTTGCCGCACATCAGCTCAAAGGACCCGCAACAGCATGGTGGGAGAATTTTACAGCCACTTACCCTATAGACACTGTCACATGGGATCAGTTTCAGCAAGCTTTCCGTACTGCCCATGTTTCAGCAGGAGCTATGGCCATGAAGAAGCGTGAGTTTCGCAACTTGCGCCAAGGAGGACGGTTGGCCACAAGATGTGGATGACTTTAGTAAGCTAGCACGTTATGCCCCGGATAGCGTTGCCACAGACGCAACTAAGCGGAGAAGTTTCTAGAAGGACTGAATGATGAGTTGAGCATGCGGTTGATGGTAGCCACCTTCAATACCTACCAGAGTTAGTAGATCGTGCTCTTATGATTGAAGGGAAGCAAAGAGCATATTGACAATCGCAAGAGAAAGTATGGATAGGGGAAAAATAACTCGAGCTCGGTGAAACTTCGCTTTACCCCGAAGCCAGGAGGACAGTTTCAGCATACCCATGGAGGAGGTAGCTCACACAACCATAATGGCACCAAGAATAGGAACGGGAATGGAGGAAGCAATGGACAAAACCACACCAACCCGTCAACACCATCCAAGGTAGACCTGAGCCACGTCACTTGCTTTAAGTGCCGCAAGACCGAGCATTATGCAAATGATTGTCCAGAAGGCCAAAATGGTAATGGTAATGGAAGCTCAGGAAAGAAGCCGAACCCTTTCAACATGGGACAAGTGAACCACGTTACCGTGGAGGAGGTTGAAGCTCAGCCAGACGCAGTAATAGGTAAGTTTTTGGTTAAGACTTTTACTGCAGTTGTTCTTTTTGATCTTGGTGCATCTCATTCATACATATCAAGGGATTTGTGGATAAGTATAAACTACCAACCCAAGCCCTTAGGTCACCCATGCTAGTAACCTCACCGGGAGCAGAATACATGGCTAGTATATGGTGTGATCATTTGCCGTTAAGGATTGGACACTATGTATTTCCCTCGGACCTAATAGTTACGGAATCCCAAGGATTGGATGTGATATTAGGCATGGATTGGTTATCGAAGTATGGAGGAACATAGATTGCGCCAAAGAAGTCGATTTTGCTTACCACCCCGAAGGGAGGAGAATCAAGTTTGTATCACGGCATGAGCCGAGGAGAGCACATGTAAATTCCTTAACAGGGAGTTGTGCGGGAGGAAGTACCGGTGGTAAGGGATTACCCGGACGTGTTTCGGAAGAGTTGCTGTGCATGCCACCGGATAGGGACATTGAGTTTCGATTGAACTCTTGCCGAACCTTTGGGCCGATATCTAAGAGACCGTATAGGATGCCAGCCCAAGATTTGGAGGAAATTAAGAAGCAGATTAAGGAGTTACTGGATAAAGGTTTTATTCGCCCAAGTTCTTCGCCTTGGGGTCACCAGTACTTCTAGTGGAGAAGAAGGATGGATCATTAAGAATGGTTGTTGATTATCGAGGACTAAATGAAGTGACCATCAAGAACAAGTACCCACTACCGATGATCAATGACTTGTTTAACCAATTGCAAGGAGCTAAGGTGTTTTCTAAGATCGATTCTGATCGGTACCATCGATTGAAGATTCGAGAGCGGGATATACCTAAGACGACTTTTACCACTGTGCACGGGCTGTATGAGTATACTGTTATGTCATTTGGTATGACTAATGCACCTGCCTATTTTATGAACATGATGAACAAAGTGTTTATGGAGTTTTGGATAAGTTCGTCGTGGTGTTCATTGATGATATTTTGGTTTACTCGAAAAATGAAGAGGAACATAAGGAGCATTTGCGATTGGTACTCGAGAAGCTCAGAGAACATCAGTTGTATGCCAAGTTCAGCAAGTGTGAGTTTTGGTTGAAGGAAGTTGGATTTCTCGGCCATGTTATATCCGGAGAAGGTATAGTAGTAGACCCCACTAAAGTTGCCACGCTGACAAACTGGGAAGCGCCAACAATAGTCGGAGAGATCCGGAGTTTCCTTGGACTCGCAGGATACTACCGGAGATTCATTGAGAATTTCTCGAGGATTGCGAAGCCCATGACAGAATTATTGAAGAAGGATACCAAGTTTATTTGGACTGAGGAGTGTGAGGCTAGTTTCCAAGAGTTGAAGAAGCGTTTGGTTACCTCACCAGTATTAATCCTGCCAGACCAAAGCAAGGATTATGAGGTTTATTGTGACGCTTCACGTAGAGGACTTGGAGCAGTGCTTATGCAGGAGGGAAGAGTTGTTTCGTATGCTTCACGACAGCTTAAGCCTCATGAGCTAAACTATGCCACGCATGATTTGGAGTTAGCGACCGTAGTGCATGCGTTGAAGACTTGGAGACATTTGCTCTTTGGAAATTATTGTGATTTGTATACGGATCACAAGATTTTGAAGTACATCTTCACGCAGAAGGAGTTAAATCTCAGGCAGAGGAGATGGTTGGAGCTCATTAAGGATTATGACATGAGATTGCATTACCACCCCGGAAAGGCTAACGTTGTAGCAGAAGCGTTGAGTCGTAAGAGTCATGTTAACATCCTAATGACCGGAGGTTTACCAAAGGAATTAGCCGAGGAATTTCGGGAGCTATGTTTGGAAATAGTTCCGCGAGGCTATGTATCAGTGTTGGAGATTCAATCTACTTTGATGGATAAGACCAGGGAAGCTCAGAAGACTGACAAAGAGATTGCCTCTATAAAGGAGAAAATGAATGAAGGAAAGGCTAAGGAATTTCGTGAGGATGAGCACGATACCCTATGGTTTGAAGACCGTGTTTATGTGCCCAATGTCCCGGAGATTCGGAAGTTGATTCTACAATAGGCACATGATTCACCATATTCTATTCACCCAGGAAATACCAAGATGTATTTGGATTTGAAGAATACTTTCTGGTGGACCGGAATGAAGAAGGACATTGCAGAGTACGTAGCAGTTTGTGATGTATGTCGAGGGTGAAGGCAGAACATCGAAAGCGGCAGGATTGTTACAGCCATTGCCTATACCCGAATGGAAGTGGGATAAACTAGGTATGGATTTTATCACGGGATTTCCCAGGACCCGTTCAGGCTATGACTCGATTTGGGTTGTGGTCGATCGTTTGACGAAGGTAGCTCATTTCATTCCAGTAAAGACTACCTACAGCAGTGCCAAATTGGCCAAGATATACATGACTAGGATTCTATGCTTGCATGGAGTTCCGAGGAGTATCGTATCAGATAGAGGAACCCAATTCACCTCAAAGTTTTGGAAGAACTTTGGGAACCAGGCTGGAGTTTAGCACAACTTTTCATCCACAGACAGATGGAGAGAGAGTCAACCAGATTTTGGAGGATATGCTTAGAGCTTGTGCTTTGGATTATGGATCAAGTTGGGATGACAACTTGCCGTATGCGGAGTTTTCTTACAACAACAGTTATCAATCCAGTTTGAAGATGGCACCTTCAAGCCTTTGTATGGACGGGAGGTGCAGGACCCCGTTGTTGTGGGATGAAGTTGGAGACCGCCAGTTGTTTGGACTAGATTTGATTAAGGAGTCTGAATGGAAAGTAAAGTTGATTCGCGATAGGCTCAAGGTAGCCCAGTCAAGACTGAAAAGTTATGCGGATTCAAAACGCAAGGAGACAGAATACAAAGTCGGAGACAGAGTTTATCTTCGTGTATCGCCACTTCGAGGAGTTAAGCGTTTTGGTGTTAAAGGAAAATTAGTGCCACATTTTGTGGGACCATACAAAGTTTTGGAACGTATGGGAGAAGTTGCGTACAAGTTGGAATTACCCGAAGGGTTGTCAGGTGTTCATGATGTGTTTCATGTTTCTCAGTTGAAGAAGTGTCACGCAGAGATGGCTGATATACCACTGAGAGATCTGATGCTTTGGAAGCGATTCAGTTGAATGATGATTTGACCTACGAGGAGAAACCAGTTAAGATTCTCGAGTTTGCTAGTCGAGTTACTCGCAGCAAGGTCATTAAGTTTTGCAAAGTTCAGTGGAGCCACCACACCGAGGAAGAAGCCACCTGGGAGCGAGAGGAAGATCTGTTTAAGGACCACCCTCACCTATTTTCTAGCCAACCCGAATCTCGAGGGCGAGATTCATCTTAAGGGGGTAGGTTTGTAACATCCCAAATTTTCAATTTGGAATGTTATACATAGAGCATCATTGCATATCATATTTTTGTTGCATTTTCGCTTGATCCTAGAAATTTTACACAACTCAAGGACCCACGGAGAGAGTTGGGGATTTCGTTATTTTCATATTTGAGTTTTCTCAAATTTTGAAAATAGGATCATTTGATTTTAATTATTTTATCTTCAATTATTTCTACTATCAAAATATGAGAGGGGGAATAAAATGACTTTCCCAAAATAAAGAAATAATGAAGATTTAATAATAAAATCAAATAAGATTTTATTTTGGAGTTTTTCATCTTTTTATTTGAATTTAGGAAAACTGCACGTTTTTCAAAATTGCATTTAGGCCCCAAATAAATGTTCATCTTGTCCGGCTTGATTTTAGAAGCCGGGGAAAATTTATTTCGGGATTTTTGGAGTTCGTTTAGTATTTCTTTTTATTTTTCTTCTGCGCGGAATTATTTAAAAAAAACGCCACCGACCTACGGGCCGTGTCCGCCTAGGACTCCCGGCGTGAGCTTTATAAGCCGAGGGAGCCAGCCCAGGCCCAGCGCCCAAACCCTAGCCCGCGCCGACCACGCGCGCCGCCCGCCGCTTGACCCATGGGACCCGACGCGCCGCCGCCGACCCGGGACCCGCCGCCCGTCCTCGCCGAGGTTCACCGCCACCTTGAAAACCGTGCCTCCGATTTTTTTCTAAAAATCGGCCGGTTTTCCTTCGGTTTATTTTCGGTTTTTTAGTTTCATTTTTTTATTAGTTTCGGTTTTTTTCCGATTTAGGTTAAATAGCGAACGTTCGTTTGTTCGTTCGTTTTTACCGAATGCGTTCGTCAGATTAGTTTAGTTAACGAACGTCCGTTCGTTAACCCGTTCGTCGTTTTTCTTTTTCTTGGATTTAATTCGCGAATTTTTTGATCGCGGTTCCTGGTCCGATTTTCGTTTTAGTATAACTTTTCGCTCGTTTATCGGAATCAGGCGATTCAAGCGCCTGGAGTTTCATCTCGAAACCCTCTTCCCGAATAACCTACTTAAACAAGTTTTTGCTTTTGTAAAATTTGACTTAGATCCAGATTAGTAAAATGAAGCTGTTTTCTTCCGCCGTTTGACTCTCGTTGCTTCGTTTGATTTGATTTTTTTTGCAAACCGGAGTTCTTAAGTTGAACTATCTGGTTAGATCTATTTGAGTTTTACCTGTGCATTAGATGAGTACTTATTGTATGCTTGTTTGTTTGTCTGCGATAGAATACCCGGAGTGCGCCGCATGTTACTTCGAGTCTCTAGGTTTCGCGGATCATCAGCAAGGCAAGTAACACTTTGATCATACTCTTTTCTACTACCCAGTTTTATTGCATTAGATCAATCCTCAAACATTGCATGATTAGGATCCAATTAAATTGTGTGATGGGAAGTAGAAGAGGTAGTACCTATTACCTGATTTATATTCAAACCTTTGGGAGTTACTTCTATGTTTGCTTATTATGCCATGCTATGCTAGTAGACGTGGATTGGGTGAGTGTAACCATGACAGATGTGAGATTGTTATTTAATGGTTTATTTAAGGTGGCAACTTAAACACACATCTGGGTGGATTGAGGCACCTGGTTTCTATCAGGACTTGCCTGTATTTCTTCGGACCGCCACCCAGGCTCAAAGGGATCATGAGATTATTCATGCTAGAAACTTACGTGTGCAGCCACAAGCCATTATGGGCTCTGGCGTAGTTGACTAAGTTGTGCAAAATCTTATGGGTAGACTAGCTGATGTAGGGGTTGTAGGTTGGTACGGTCTACCCACATGTAAGGTGCTAGCGCTTCTGAAAGACTATGTCTCGGTCATCCGTCTCTCAAACACCATGTAGTGCGAGAAATCAAACAGAGGCGATCGAGTCTGGTGGGGAAAAGTCATAAACCTCTGCAGAGTGTATAAACTAATCATGGTTAGCCGTGTCCCTGGTTATGGACATCTTGAGTATCTAGTACTTGGATATCATGTGAATCTCATCATGTTACCTCTAATTAATATTGTTGGGTTTTAATGAGTACTTTTAATTGGGATTGAGAATGCTGTCAACCATTCTCAATGTTTCACAACCACCATGATAGTTAAATAAATTTATTCCTTTGCAGTAGGGAAAAATTGGCTTTACGCAAAAACTGTAACCATAGAGCTTTTCCACCAGCCATATATGCATGTAGTATAGGCTTATCATTCCATTATTCTCTATGTGTTACATTGCTAGCATATTCCATGTCTTTGACCGTTTTCGGGCTGCAACGTTTCATGTTGCGAGACTTTTAGAACGATGAGTAAGGTGCTTAGGTCGTGGTTCTAAACTCAGTGATGCCATTGGAGTTGATGGACTCGCTTATTCTTCCAAGCCTTCCGTTGTTATCGTATTAGATGGCCTTAAGCCATATTTATTTTATTGAGTTCTCTCTTGAGACATTCGATTGTAATAAGTGTGTGATTGCTACTCTGTTATAAATCCTTCGAGTACTGTGTGGTGTCAGCATTACTGATCCAAGGATGACACTTGAGCACAGAGATCAGACTGTTTGAGGTCTGGTCGCTACATGCGGGCTTGCTCTCCGTTTGTCTAGCAAGCCTATCCCACCATTTGTTAGAAGCAACTCCACTACCACCCCTCCAACACTCTAGCTCTGTCTCTCTCCCAACCTTATTCATCTCCTGCACATATGCATGGATGCCGATCGATCTCCCTTAATACATGAGGCGGTCGATCTCCTTAATACATGAGGTAGGCCTCTCTCCTCCTCCACACACATACCAGCCATTGTACCTCTATAGTTAATTGGGCCTCCCTCTTCCCCACCACACATCAATAGTCGAAGGCTGCAGGTAGGTATCCATGCCACAGAGACAAAGCGCACATGTCCCATCTCATGTTCCAAAGAGGGCCAGCCACTCTATATCTTTGACGTGGGCACACACAAATTCGATGGCACTCTTTATCGATCGCGCGCGCACACACACACACATCATCCCTCTCTTCGATTCTATGGACACCTCAAGCCGATGATACCTCCACTCTCTTCTCGTTGATCGCCCCCTCTGTATATATGTTATATCCAGGACTCTATTTCACACACATTGCATATGTTAAACTTTTTGATTGACCCCTCCCCCACAAAAAAAACAACTCTCAAGAACCCACACACTATATCTCTCTAGGTTTGTATCTCTCTCACACAACCCCACGTAGGTGGTGTACGTATACAAGAAGAGAATAGGTGCACCGCGCACGTACTCACGCTTCGTGCCCAGCCACACCCGCGCGGGTACACGGTGGAGCTCATTTCTTTACGAAATGGCAGCCCACGTGCTAATTTAAATGCATGTAGCGATTGTTTACCTAGGGAGGTTGTGTACCACGCGTGCACGAAACATAGTTCGACTTGACGCATTGCCGCGTTATTTTTAAATAAAGTTATAGTGCTCAATGGCACGTACACAGAATATAAAACGATTTTTATGGAGGAAAAGGTAGTCCGCTCTTCAGAGTATCTCACACAAGGCTCCGGTGGCCTCTCTCTCTCTCTCACCGTTGGTCACTCGTCCGGCCGCATCCCGTCCGCCGGGGGAAAGGGAGTGCGGTGGCCTCTCTCTCTCTCACCTTGGTCACTGGTCCGGCCGCATCCCGTCCGCCGGGGGAAAGGGAGTGCGGTGGCCTCTCTCTCTCTCACCGTTGGTCACTGATCCGGTTGCATCCCGTCCGCCGGGGGAAAGGGAGGAAGTGCATCGTTTCTCTGTTCGATGGCGCCGAGGCAGCATGTCCCGATCTGCGGTACATGCGTTCTCTCTGACCAAGCTCCGACGCGACAGGGCCTACGCCACCTGCTCGTAGATTCCGCCCGCCGCCGCTCACCTAGTTACATCCTGACGACCTCCAGGTATCCCCTCCGGCCTTGCTCCACTGCCCGTTTTCCCACGTCGCTGCATGTGGATCTTCCATAGTTCTTTGCCCAAAATGTAGCTCGTCCAGCGTACTTTCCATATTGCATTCTTGTCCTCACACCGTTTTAGACAAACACAACCGTGTTGTTATCTTCCCTTAGGACAAGGAATATGCTTCTTTTTTGTCGTCGCATGTGTCATCAACTGTTATTGGCCAGTAATTGTTTCCTTTCTACATCTTTTTTGCAAACAAGGCTATCCATTTCACCTCGTTGCTATTGCGACCTTTTGGTGAACTGCACAAATCAATTTTTTCTTAAGAGTGTTTTGTGCAGTTGTACTAAAATGTCGGTGTCAAAACCGGCGGATCTCGAGTAGGGGGTCCCGAACTGTGCGTCTAGGCGGATGGTAACAGGAGACATGTGACACGATGTTTTTACCCAGGTTCGGGCCCTCTCGATGGAGGTAATACCCTACTCCTGCTTGATTGATATTGATGATATGGGTAGTACAAGAGTAGATCTACCACAAGATCAGAGAGGCTAAACCCTAGAAGCTAGCCTATGGTATGATTGTTGTTCGTCCTATGGACTAAAACCCTTCGGTTTATATAGACACCGAATAGGGTTAGGGTTACACAGAGTCGGTTACAATGGTAGGAAATCTACATATCCGTATCGCCAAGCTTGCCTTCCACGCCAAGGAAAGTCCTATCCGGACAAGGGACGAAGTCTTCAATCTTGTATCTTCATAGTCTAGGAGTCCGGCCAACGGTGATAGTTCGGCTATCCGGACACCCCCTAATCCAGGACTCCCTCAGTAGCCCCTGAACCAGGCTTTAATGACGACGAGTCCGGCGCGCATATTGTCTTCGGCATTGCAAGGCGGGTTCTACTTCATAGAAGATTTTGAACACAAGGATAGTGTCCGGCTCTGCAAAATAAGTTCCACACACTACCGTAGAGAGAATAACTTTTGCACAGATCTGCTGACGTATTCCGCGGCGTGACATCACACCACGGCTAGGCCTTTATACGAATCGTTTTTACTGTTCCACCTCAGTGCATTTAGCGAGGCGGTTTCCTTGGCACGTCTTATCAAAGCGGAGATCGTGCCCCCTTATTCTGGGATTCCCATCAATAGGGACGTGGGTAACCCATCCGCGCCATTGATTACGGCGCTTGGGAGATAAGCGAGTTTTACCGGTGGCGGGGGACGCTTAACCGTCCCTCCATATAAGGGGATAAGGAACCACCTTTTCACCTACGCCTTCTTCCTCTTTTGCTCATCCATTTCCGCACACTCGAGCTCCAGCACCCAAGTCCGCACACCCCACCTCAAGCTTCTCCAACTATGTCCGTAGCGGGAGGCAGGTGGATGGCCACCTCCGTCACGGAGGGGCACATCAAAAAGCTGCGGAAGGCCGGATACTTGTCCAAATGACATCGCAAGACCGGCTACCCGACAGTGGCAGCTCATTCCCACCCAGGCCCCATGAGAGGGTGGTGTTCCTCACCCACTTCCTCCATGGACTAGGTTTTCCACTTCACCCATTTGTCCAGGGGCTCATGTTCTACTACGGCTGGATTTCCATGATCTGGCCCGAACTTTATCCTCAACATCTCGGCGTTTATCGTGGGTGCGAAACCTTCCTCTGCATCCAGCCCCACTTCGGCTTATGGCTGAAGATCTTTAATGTCAAGCCGAAGGTAGTGGGTGGGCGCCAAGCGGAGTGCGGAGGCGCCATGGTTGGCAAGATGGCCAAAGTCCTATGGCTCGAGGGCTCCTTTGTGGAGACCATAAAGGGGTGGCAATCGGGGTGGTTCTACATCACCGAGCTACGCGACTCTCAATGGACGGAGGCCCCTAAATTCCGATCTGGCTTCCCCACACGGCTCACATCATGGAAAGAGATGGGCCAGACGTGGGGGATTCAGATGAGCTGTCCGGACTCCAAACTTGCGTCCGAAACCTGGTGGACAAGAATCTCAGGCTTGTCAATGTAATCCAGGTGATGCTCATCCGCCGGATTCTCCCATGCCAACAACGGGCCTTCAAATTGTGGGAGTTCGATCCGGCACAACACCCAACTCTGAAAAGGCACTTCGATACTACGTAAGAAGATGCCTGGAAGGTGCTGTTCAAGGGCGCCGAGGCTCCCACATCCGCTACCGAAGATCGCGGATTCAGCTCGCAGCGTCAAGCCAGCGAGGTAAGTTATTTTACCCTTTATGGGACTCTTTTTTCATAGTTTGACTCTGTCACGGGATCTAAAACTCCCTAACCTTTGACAGACTGGTGAAGACGTCCGACAGATTAACCGTCGGCCCCTTTGCCGAAGACCCAGCAGATGCCCGCTTGGCGAAAGGCGCTCCGGCGCCACGTGGTGCCGAGAAGAAGGCCAAGAAGGAGGCCACGGGAACTCGAAGAGCTCCGGCGCCAGATCTTGTCGGACTCATCGCCCGACAACCTGAGGCGTAATCCTCCTCCGAGGAAGAGGAGGAGGAAAAAGCCTCTCCCCGGTGAAGGAGAGAAGAAAAGGACGGCCGCCCCAACTTGGGAGGCCGGAGGGTCCAAGAAGGGAAGGACCCTTCGTCCGGACTTCTCCACCAACGCCGACAACGACGAGGAGGAGTGGCCAACAAGGGCCAAGCCCCTGGCGAGATCGTAAGTGTTCGGACTCCGGAATAGTTCATGACTTTTTATTTGTCGCATAGTGTCTTCTAACGCCGAATATGACCATGTAGCCCGCCCAAGGACGAGCTTGCCGCTTCGTCGAGCGGCTCCCTGGGCTCGTCGGATGTGAATAGTACTTCACTTCCGACCGCAACCTCCCGGACTCTAAGTCTGGCCCTGTGCCGCTCGAAGGGGGCGAGACCCCAGAGGGCTCTAAGTCTGGCCCTGTGCCGGACTCCGTACCGGAACCTTCAGTGGTTCCGGAGTCCAGCAAGCGGCCCCTTCGTAAGAAGGGTAAGACTACGACGCCGGTGACCTCCGTCCATCCGGAGGCACCGGCTAGCTTGTTGGAGGCGCTTAACAGCGCCTCCATTGACGAGGAGCACAACACTGTTATGAGTGTGGTGATCCAGAAAGTTCAGTCCGCCAAGAGCGGGCTGATCGAAGCCTGTACCAGCCTTCTAACAGGCTTTGAGGTAAGTTTAGAATATGTAAAAGATTACCGCATAGGCGGTAGCCCACGATGCTTAGTTCGGTGCTCGGAAAGAAAAGCTGGACTAAGGATCTAAAAGATATACGCAGGAGTCTAACATAAGTATGTCGATGTCACGAATGCAGGCTGTTTCTTGACCTCTGCCGCACTGACTGCAGAGGTCAATGCATTGAAGAAGAGCCTCGAGCGGTCCGAGAACGAGCTCGGCCTTGCCAAGAAGCATCTCGAGGGCAGGAAAGGTAAGCAATACCTTATTAAAGAAATAACTTATAGAAAGGATTCGGTTGCAAAAAATGACAGGAATAACGTGGGTATTGTAGGGGCCACGAACGATGTGGCGACCACGAAGGAGCGGTGTCCGCGGCCGAAAGCAAAGCGGCATGGAGCGCACCGAGCGAGAGAAGCAGGAGGAGCGGGTGGCGGAGGTGCGGCAAGAGCTCCAGGCTCTTGTGGAAAAACACGAGAGTTTGGGCGTGACTCAAGACTTCGAGAGTCCGAGCTCGCCTCGGCTCTTGAGAGTGCCAAAGCCGCTAAGGCCGAAGCCCAAAAAGCCCTCCAAGAAATTGAATCATTAAAGAAGATAGCGGCGAGTAAGGCATTCTTTATGCAAAGCAAGCATGTGAAAGTGAAATACCTATTACTTACCCGGATTCGGAGCTCTCCAGGAGCGTTCGCAGATCTGCCCCATAGTGTGTCTGATGCTGCCGCGTTCTACCGCGCCAAGGAGGGGAGCTCGACGGAGAAGGTGTTCTGGTCTCAATATGCTGGTCGAGCTCCACAAGGTCGCCGAACAGGCCATGAAGGGCCTCATAGTTCGGTTGTGGCCATTGGAAGCCATGCCTGGGAGCTACTTTGGGCTAGTCTGACTCGTGGGCCTTTGTCCATGGATTGAAGTCATCAAGTGCTACATGCGCATTGAAGGTGCCCGGCGGGCCCTTGCCCGGGCAAAAGAGCACAAGTGCAAGCTGGATGCGGAGAAGCTTGTGACGGACGGGCCACCGAAGGGCAAGGATCATCGCAAGCCCGAAATGTACTATGAGGGCGTCCTGAAGGGTGCCCGCCGTATAATGGATGAGTGCTCCAAAGATGTAATTTTTGAATAGACTTGCATTTGTTATCCTGTACGCTGAAAACTTGTTCATATGCGCTAAGCAACGCTTTTTAATTTAAAACATTACCTTCTGTGCGGCCATTTATCAAATTTGAGAGATGGCAAGTCGTTGGCTTCAGCCCCCATGCCACGAGTCTTTGGGGTGTTCGGGATAAACTTGAGCGCTCTTGTTCCCATTCTTGGGTCCGTCAAGGGAGGTGCTCAGCATAGCGAACAAGGCAACCGGACTTATAGTGCTTGAACACTCTCACTTAGCCATAGAATTCTATAATTTTAAATTTCGGCGAAGCCCCTAGTATTCAGAAGACCGAGTTCGGGCGCTATCCACGCCTTGGCCGGACAATGCCGACTCCTCGCTCTAAGCGGCATAAGTCTTTAGGGACCCGAAAAACCTCTCGAATAGCGACCGGCTCTCGCCCTATCATGACGGTCAGTTTTAGCTTTCTCCACTGAGGTGCTCAACCCAGCTCAACCGGGGCACAATCGCAGTGGTTCTCCCAGCGCTACCTTAGCCGATATAACTAAACGTAAGGTACCAAAACATGGGAGCCGGGCAAACCCAACTATTGACCCAAGACATGATTCGGAGCTGATGCATATAATGCTATAAGTTCGGGGTGCCGCACTTGTGAAAGTGTTCGGACTTATCACACCATATTTTTGGGGTACTTAAGCCCCTGGTGTATTGGCCGTACCAAAGTGTACGGGTGCAACATGTCATGAATGAACATATATATATATATATAGATAAAGGTACTGCAATGAAAGCAGAACGATACAAATAGTGCGATAAGCAAGGGATGGGACTATTTAACATGTCCCCCTCCAGGGGTAAGCTGCGGGATGGTATGTAAAACAGGTATAATGCTCGTAGTAGAGACCACTGGACACTCGACGTAGCTTTACGCTTCCTGGCTGTTGCATCGTGAGTTCGGCAATTCTAGTGCGGACAAGGCTTCCGGAAAACGGAGTCTGAAAGTAAGAAAAAGAAAAAGAAAAGAATGACACAATCGGAGCCCACAGTGCGGTTAAGCCGCGTGCAGGCGTGCCGTGGTCATGCCCTCCCCTTATGCCCATGGTATCTCTAGGCGTAGTTATATGCAGCGTAATCGGCTTCGCAATTTCGCGAGGGCTGGGGTTGGGGCGGATTACTCTGGCGTGCTTGGATCGTGCCAGGCGGTCTTGTTGTAGGTTACTCCGGGCGCGCTTGACAGTGTCCGGACGTTTAGTGGCCGGACTCGAGAATTGTTGTGAGAGGCTGCCTTGCACCTCCGCCGCGAGGGCCGCCGTATGCTCCTCCGTTCGGAGAGAGCGTTCGGTGTTTCCATTGACCGTGATTACTCCTCGAGGGCCTGGCATCTTGAGCTTGAGGTATGCGTAGTGCGGCACCGCATTGAACTTTGCAAATGCGGTTCGTCCAAGGAGTGCGTGATAGCCGCTGCGGAACGGGACTATGTCGAAGATTAACTCTTCGCTTCGGAAGTTATCTGGGGATCCGAAGACCACTTCGAGTGTAACTGGGCCTGTACAATTGGCCTCTCCACCCGGTATGACACCTTTAAAGGTCGTCTTTGTGGGTTTAATCCTTGAGGGGTCTATGCCCATTTTGCACACTGTATCCTAATAGAGCAGGTTCAGGCTGCTACCGCCGTCCATCAGGACTCTAGTGAGGTGAAATCCGTCAATGATTGGGTCAAGAACCAATGCGGTGAATCCGCCGTGGCGGATGCTAGTGGGGTGGTCCCTTCGATCAAAGGTGATCGGGTAGGAGGACAATGGGTTGAACTTTGGGGCGACTGGCTCCATCGCATATACGTCCCTTAGCGCACGCTTCTGCTCCCTTTTGGGTATATGGGTTGCGTATATCATGTTCACCGTCCGCACTTGTGGGGGGAAACCCTTCTGTCCTCTATTGTTCGGCGGCCGGGGCACCTCCTCGCCATCGCTATGCAGCCCCTTGTCATTGTTTTCGGCGCTTAGCTTTCCTACTTGCTTGAACACCCAACAATCCCTGTTGGTGTGGTTGGCTGGTTTTTCGGGGGTGCCATGTATCTGGCACAAGCGATCGAGTATTCGGTCCAAATTGGACGGGCCCTGGGTATTTCTTTTGAATGGCTTCTTCCGCTGACCGGGTTTAGAGCCTCTGAATCCGGGATTTACTGTCGTATCTTCAGCATTATCACCGTTAATGCGGTGTTTATGCTTGTTGCGACGCGACCTGCCATTGCTGTCCTTGGTATCCGAACTACCAGGGTGTTTGGCCAAGTTGTGCTTCGAGCTAGCCAGCTGTCCTCTCCCGCGCAAAAGCGGGTCATGAGTGTGGTGAGGGCTGCCATGGATTTCGGCTTTTCCTGTCCTAGGTGCCGGGCTAGCCACTCGTCATGGATGTTGTGTTTGAAGGCTGCTAAGCGCCTCGCATCCAGGACAATCGGCGATTTGATTTTTCTTGGTTAGGAACCGTGTCGAATTTTCGGCCGATTCTTCCGCTGCTGAATTATGTGGCTGAGGTCATCGGCGTCGGTGGTCGCACATATGTGCCCCGGAAGTTATCAAGGAATGCGGCTTCCGTGTCCTCCCAACAACCAATTGATTCTGGCGGCAAGCTGTTAAGCCAATGCCGAGCTGGTCCTTTAAGCTTGAGTGGGAGGTATTTGATGGCGTGTAGATCATCACCGCGGGCCATGTGGATATGGAGGAGGTAGTCCTCGATCCAAACCGCAGGATCTGTTGTGCCATCGTATGATTCGATGTTTACGGGTTTGAAACCCTCGGGGATTTGATGATCCATCACTTCGTCTATGAAGCATAGTGGGTGTGCGGCGCCTCTGTATTGGGCTATATCACGACGCAGCTCAAATGAGCTTTGTCTACTGTGTTCGGCCTGGCCGGAGTTGCTGTATCCGGCGTGACGGTTATCATCACGTGTCGTGGGGCGCCCACGCGATCCATAGATCGATCTTGTTTGCCTTGCCTTGTCCTCCAATATGTCTCGCAGGTCTGGCGCGTTTCCCCGTGCCTTGGTCGAGCGGCGCCGGGGTGCGGCTTGAATGGAGGGTCTAGAGGCCTCTTCGCCATGACCACGGGTGGCGGTCGACCGCATCATCTTGGGTGATGTAGGTTTGGGTGCTGCTTCCTCTAATTGGGGTAGCAGCCTGCATTTTGGGTAGCTTTTGGAGGCGTTCGTGTTCATACTCTTCGGCTGCAAGGACTTGATCCATCCGCCGCCTAGCAAGTCTTGGTCAGCTCTAAGCTGCTGCTTTTTCTTGAGGCTGCTTGCCGTGGCCATAAGCCTGCGTTTGAAACGCTCCTGTTCGGCGGGATCCTCAGGCACAAAAAATTCGTCGTCGTCGAGGCTTGCCTCGTCTTTGGAGGGGGGCGCATAATTATCGTCCTCTACCTCTCTTTCTGCCACACTGTCATGCAGATTTGTTTCTCCCTCCTCCTGCGCTAAGTCCTGCTGGGGGGGGGTCGTCTTCGGCACTGTCCGGGGTATTATTGTCTCCCGTGCCGGAATCACCGTTTTTACTCTGGCGGGATTTAGAGCGGCGCCACTGACGTCGGCGCTTGGGCTGTTTCTTGGAGGGGTCATCCTCCGCCGTTCCATCGCCATTCCCATCTTTTGGGATGTCCACCATGTATATGTCGTATGACGAGGTGGCCTTCCAGTGCCCTATAGGCGCTGGTTCTTGGTCGTCTCCAGCATCGTCGTCCATACCGTCGAAGTCGAGCATGTCGGTTAAATCATCGGCAGTGGCTACAAAGTGGGTGGTGGGTGGGAGTTGAATTTCTTCGTCGTCCGTATCCCAACCTTCCTGACCATAGTCCGGCCAGGGCTCTCCTGATAAAGAGAGAGACTTCAGTGAATTCAGGATGTCGCCAAAGGGCGAAAAGTCTTTGAAAAACGTCTGCGCGATGAACTCGATGACCGGCGCCCAATCGGATTCGATTGGCAGGGGCGCGGAGGGTTCGGACCCCGGAGAGGAGTCCGACACCTTGGAGTCACGGTCTTCACAAAGGACAAGGATGGAGTTCGGCTCAATCGCCGTTGAGATCATAGCCCCCGAGGTGGTGTCCAACCACTCGTCCTCGATCGGCGGAGTCGGTTCCGAGCTAATGGTCGGAGCGGACGCTGGTGCGGCCTCCAGGACACTGTTCGGCGGCAGAGCTAGATCGTGCCCATCGAGACAGTGTGGCACGCTTGGCTGTGGCTCGAATCCTTCGAAGATCAAGTCTCCGCGGATGTCGGCCGTGTAATTCAAACTTCCAAATCTGACCTGATGGCCAGCGGCGTAGCTTTCGATCTGCTCCAGGTGGCCTAGCGAATTGGCCCGGAGTGCAAAGCTGCCGAACACGAAGATCTGTCCGGGGAGAAAAGTCTCACCCTGGACTGCGTCGTTGTTGATGATCGAAGGAGCCATCGGGCCTAAAGGTGACGACACAGATGAACTCTCAATGAAAGCACCAATGTCGGTGTCAAAACCGGCGGATCTCGGGTAGGGGGTCCCGAACTGTGCGTCTAGGCGGATGGTAACAGGAGACAAGGGACACGATGTTTTTACCCAGGTTCAGGCCCTCTCGATGGAGGTAATACCCTACTCTGCTTGATTAATATTGATGATATGGGTAGTACAAGAGTAGATCTACCACGAGATCGGAGAGGCTAAACCCTAGAAGCTAGCCTATGGTATGATTGTTGTTCGTCCCACGGACTAAAACCCTTCGGTTTATATAGACACCGAATAGGGTTAGGGTTACACAGAGTCGGTTACAATGGTAGGAAATCTACATATCCGTATCGCCAAGCTTGCCTTCCACGCCAAGGAAAGTCCTATCCGGACAAGGGACGAAGTCTTCAATCTTGTATCTTCATAGTCTAGGAGTCCGGCCAACGGTGATAGTTCGGCTATTCGGACACCCCCTAATCCAGGACTCCCTTAGGCAATGTCTCTACATTTCAGTGAGACTGCACAAAGGGAGATTGGTTTTGCTCTATCCTCCTCATCCAACTCCGAGCCTAATCTTCTCCAACTAGTTAGTCTTAAGAGACACTTCAAAGGTGACCGGCTTCTATTTGTGTGTTTATTGTTTCATCAACAGTCCTCTATTATCGTAATCACACTTGATATCTTTGGAACAGGGACGCTTAGCTCTATTTTAGTGGAACTGCACAAAATGATCAGAATGTTGCATGCTCCAGACAGCTACTTTTTTCCCAACATGCCTTGTTGATTTAGACAGAAATGGGGGACGTTGCTGCCAATGAAAGCATGGATCAATTTTAATTTAACACCTTCTCACAACTTTGTCTTCAGTTGTGATGTAATTATTAGCTCTGATCTGCTAATAATTGACATGTGAATCAAAAGCTGAAAGCTCACACCATTGTACAATTTCATGTCGCTGGAAAATTATTTGTATAGTATGTCAATTACGTAAACAAATGATGGAAGCTTGATAGCATTGCCAGAAGCCTCTTCATCATCCGGGTCCATGTGCCATGCACAAAATTATGCTCCTTCGTTCATAAATATTTGTCTTTTTACAAATTTCAAATGGCCATATTTTAGAGTGTAGATTCACTCATTTTGCTTCGTATGTGTACTCCCTTCGTTCCTAAATATTCTATTCGTCTTAACAGAGATTTCAACATATTTTAGAAAGATAAATACTCCGGAGTATATTTAAGAACCGAGGGGGTAGTGCACAACTGCATGGGAGACTCAGCCCAGTCGTTGCGCCACATTAATAGTGAGTAATGAGCAGTCAAATCATAAGCCCCACCTTTCCTAATCGTAAGTTGCTCAAGAAGCAACCATCAATACGCTCTTCTTTGAATCCGCTCATACTACTCCATCCGTCCTTTGTTTATACAGCGCTTGAAAAAAGAAAAAAAAAATCCGTGGGACCAAGGCGACTAGCGATCGGCCTGAAAAATAGCATTGGTAGTTATAGCACGGCGTCTATTACTAGAGGGAATAATGCGTACACACATGCATGCAGTGCTTCCACACCGGGTACACACATGCATGCTCTCCGTAGGAGTACAGTACATGGAGAGAAAATTGTGGACTTGATTGCGGTTACCACGCCCTAATTAATTGAGCATTAAACCAGACGCGTCTAAAGTCTCTCTGGTGGTGGAAATGCATTGAGAGAAATGAATCATAATGAAGCGCGCCCTGTAAACTCTGACGGAGGGTGGAGTAGTATGAAGGTGCAAAACCAAGTACGCGTACTAGTACTGCGCTTGGCTCTTCGCCCCTTCGTGAAGTCGAACAATGATGGTACTACGCATGTTTGGTACTACAGTGTATGCCTCTGACAATCTGACACCGAATGGACTGATGCATGTCCACCGAGGGTAGGTTGCATTAGTCAAAAGGCGTAAGCGAGCTTCACGTTGTCCTGCAAGCTTCTCATCGTTCTGAGAGTTGACGGGACACACCAAAAAGTAGTGCTAGTCCATACTCCCTCCTTTCCGGTTAATATGGATTAATCTTTTTTGCGGGTAAATGAGGGAGATTTATTCATATATAAGACACTGGTCACTAGGAAGCGAGGTACCCCGCAAAAAAAGAAGTAGGAAGCGAGGTGTTTCATCAAGCCAGCTCTCGGCCACATTCAAAGTGCAGCAAGCACGGTTCGCACGAAGATGCGCCGCAAGGTTTGCTGACCTGTTTACATGCTGAATAACAAAAAAAGAGGAAATATTACTGAGCACTACTATTTGTAATAGGATACGAGCCAGAATTAAGCGAGAATTGTGGCGAGTGTTCCATGCAATCAACTTCCATTATCACATGCGAGAACCCTCGAAGAGAACCAAATGTGTTGAAGATTGCTTTATCACATTTTAAAATTATAATAAGAGTCTGACGGCTCCTCCATCCGGTTCCTAGTAGTACTAGTATAGTACGTACCTTTATGGACTATAGTAGTAGTACTAGTAAACTTTGCGCTTGGCTGTTCGGGAAGTCGAGCAATAATAGCACTACTAGTATAGTGTAGTATGCTTCTGGCAATCTGACATCGAATTAACTGTTGCACGTCCACCGCCTGAGCGAGGGAGAGCTTGCATTAGTCAAAAGTTTCTCCTTGTCATGCGAGCCACCGCGCGCAAGCTTCTCCCGTCCTGCAACCTTCTCCTCGTTCGGCAAGTTGACGGGACACAACAAAGTAATGCTAGTCCATGCTACCTCCTCTCCGGTTAATATTGGCTTAATTTCAAACGAGATAAATACGCATGTCATCCTTTGTATATTTGTAAAAATACGGTCAGTGGACTTCATAATACGCTCATTGCGCTCAATATATATATTTTCCGGTGTTCATACGGTCACTAGCTCACTCTGACTGAGTATGTGTGTGAATGCACGTGTAGGTTGAGCACTTGAGCGTGACCGTGTGTGTTCCGTCGTGTGCTCGGACATGCATGCATTAGGGCGTCACACGCGTTTATGCATCCATGTGTACGTGTATTGCATACACGTAGGGGGGAATGCGTGTAGGGGCCACTAAGGAGCAGTCAAATCACACGATAAGTTAGTCGGAAGAAGCAACCATCATTTCACTCTTGAATGACACGTCATAATATAAAATGGTTGATATGGAGAGAAAATAAAACCACTATATATACACTAGCAGGAGCCTAAGCTACAAGCACGCTTGCTTAGGTTGCTCTCTTCACAAGCATAGAGCAGCGGGCCTGATCCGGCGGTGGGGAAGGAACAATGTTCTGCGTAGACGCGATCGACATCGGCGAGGGAGAAAACCCACAGTCGGTGTGTCCCAATCGGGGGTCACCGTGGTATGGGCTGATGTCGCGTCCCAACCGCCCTTCTAGCTACAGCCTGACGTCCCAGGTAGTCCATCTTCCTTTTGGAGCCGGCTTGCTCCACTGCCGTAGCTCCATCTCCATGTCGATCTTTCTCTACTTCTACCGGCTTCTACTTGTGATGAGTTTATGTCTCATGAACTAGTGCCGATACTATTATTCTAATCACACTTCTTCAATATCTTTGCCATCGGGGATGCTCAGTTCGATTTTAGAGGAACCGCACAAAAGCATCGTATGATCCGAGGGTGCTGCCGCCTTTCCTTCTCGACAGGTTCTACCCGGCCAGGAAATTAAATCATGTTTAGGGTTTAGGGTTTAAGTCGTAGTGACCCCATCAGTAGTTTTTCTATCGTACACGCTCTCGCAACTTTTTTCTTTAGTTGTGAAGTAAATATTGGCTATGATCTGCGAATCATTGAGATGCATCAGCATGCGTGTTAGTTTTCCTTTGTATTTGATGGAATGTTGTAACGGGGCAACCTTGGAATAGGAATGAAAATGGAGTGGAAAAGTTTCCTTTTTTCCGGAGAAAAAATGGAAACAGAGAGAAACCAATGTTTCGTTTCGTTGGATCGCGCCATCGAGCAAAACCAACGTTTAAATCACGTATGTCGTGTTCGTGTCTCACCCTCCTCCACGGCTCAACCCAACACGGTCGCTCGGCATGCCACTCACCGCAAACTGAGTAGTATACCATAACTTTCTCGCCAGCTTGTCGATGGATCGCGCCATGGAGTACTAGCACTACTGGAAGAGATTGACGAGCTGGGGGAGGACATCTAGCTATAGCACGGACTCCCAAGAACTTTTTACATGCATGTTGTAGCCGGCTATTGCGACCTTTGAACGCGGAGCAGCCGCGTGCACCCGGAAGCGGCATGGGCGACGCTCTCTCGACCGGCACGCCGCTTCAATGCCGGTGCCAGTGAGAGGTCGCGTCCACTCTGGCCGGGCATGAATGCGGCACTGACCGTTTCGGGCGGGAAGCACGCGCGGGTGATGAAGAGGGTTCGGGTTGGTCAGGACCGTGCGTGGCAGTGGTTCGGACGTGCGCAAATAAGAGATGATGTACGTTAATATTGTTGCGTATATAATTAACAACGAAAATAATGTGCCAGTTGGACAAATATGATTCGAGATGGAGATGGAAATGGAATTTTACGTAAACACGGATATGCATGTCTATGTCTATGTGTGTGTGCGCGACGACTCTCACGGCCTGGAAGCGGGGGCGTGTTTTTGATCGAGTTTTCTTTCTTGGTACGTTAGAAAATCAGTTTGTCTAATTCACATCTAGATGTTATTTAAGGATATCACATCTAAGCTCCCACAAGTATATAATGTAACAACTAGAAACAAAAAAAACTAGGAAAAGACCACAAACAGAGTGGACATCAACTTATATGTGACATAACTATGTCACATCTAGATGTGTCCTAGACAGACCCTTAAAAAATTGTCAGCCAGTTTTGGTTTCTTTTTTCCGGGAACGCGCGTATTCTATTTAAAACCACTGCTATGGAGAGATTTTTTTACTCCATTATAGCCTCTTGTTTGATAGAGTTTCTCGCGTCTCGCACTCTCACCCTCTCCATATCAAAACAAGATGACAGTGTCCACTCTATCTCTCTCGTCACCAGTGGTCATAGATCCGGCCGAATCCCGTCCGCTGCGGGAGGTGAGGAGGTGCAGCGTTGACGTTGTCGCCGTCGGCGACGGAAGAAGCCGATGCGCACCGTCCTCTCGAAGCCGGCGCTGGCGCGGACGAAGATCCTCCGTGCCCTTGCTCGCTGCCGTCGTGTGGGTAGATCCGGCCAGCCCGCCTAAACGACAGCTCGCCCACCTGAGGTATAACTTCTTGTACTGGTCTAGCTCCCCAGGTCGCTGCGTGCGGGTTTTCTTCTATGCGACTACTCCCCAGCTCCCCATGCACAGTAGCTAGGGTTCGTCGGCTGGTCCAACATCACCTACTAGTACTACTATTATAGAGGAAATGCCACTCAAAAAGTTGTCCTGATTTATGCCTCGGTGGAGGTATACATGTTGTTTCGACAAAAAGTACATGGTGGTTATGCGGTCATTGTCTATATGGTGGTAGTACTATCACTGGTTAAATGAAGAAATGCTTTTTTCTCGGGTATCCTGGTTTAGTTCTCATCAAGATAATTATGATGCTTCTGTTTGTTGGTGTACTTTCGTTAATTCTTATTGACAATTGAGATGTCATTGCTAACCCTTTTTTATATTTTAGGAAACAGCGATGCGTGTCTCCATACCCGGGCATGTCTTCCTCAATTTTAGTGGAACTGCACAAAATTGGATGGCCATTGTTGTTCCGCCTCCTTTGTCCTCGCCACGTGGTTCTTCCTTCCTCGATCTTGATTCTCGAGAAGAAAGCAGACCATAGTGAGGATTTGTCGAACTTCTTAGGTGCCTCACCCAAACTTGATGCCAAATGGATGATGCATCACCACGATGACCTATCGATGCTCATGGTTGCGCCTCATGGTTGCGTCGGCCGGTGAAGCTGATCGATTTTCGACGAAAAAACAAGCTGTCTTCCATCGGTGCTCTTTGCTTGTTATGCACAAAGATGATATCCTTCGTCAGTTCACCTTGGTTGCGTTGGAGACGCAAATGCGTCTTTCACTTTGGTGCAATTTTATCACACAATTGGCTATTAACCAAATGTTTCCTCGAAGAAGGATCAACGTTGGTACTAAGAGCATAAGTTTTGTATTGATTTCTAAGCCTTCTCACAACTTTGTCTCCAGCTCCCCTATAATTTTATTTGTCCAGCTATTAACTTTGATTTAAAAAATTGTGTGGACTAAAAACCCGGATGGACGTAGTAGCACTCCATTTTTATTTACTACGCATATTAGATTTGGTGAAGCCAAACTTTGTAATACTCTCAAACCTTTTCGATAATTGAAATTAAATTTCTTTATTTGTACACACTCTCACACGTTTCTGATAATTTGGCGCATGTGTGGTTGTTCACTTAAGGGAGGGTAGTGTACCACACGTGAAGGAAAGGAAGTGCGACCAGGACGCGTGGGCATGGATCGTTAGTTCATTGCAAGTAGTACTAGTTTTCTTCACTGTACATTAAATAAAGAGTTTCGTTTCGTACTTACACAATTTAAAACGATTGATATGGAGAGAATAAGAAAACCACTCCACTATATTTTAGTCGTATACACGAGACTACTATATGGACGCATCTTCATTGACTTAGTGCACCTGCCTTTGGATTTACGACAGGTGGGCCCAAAATGTGGCTGGCTCACCTGTCATACCGCCAAAAGCAGGTGCAGTGAAGGCACCAGAGCTCAGTCCATACTACAGTAGTATATATATAAGCGGGAGCCTCAGCGCTTGTTCACTAGGGTTTGCACTCTCCACACGCTCGCCGCGCTACATAGATGTTACACGCTAGAGGCTCAGCGTTCATTTGCTAGGGTTTGCTATATTCCTAGTCTCTCACCCTCTCTTCACCAGATCTAAACAAGACTGCTTTGGCCTCTTGTCTCTCTCTCCCCCCTCACAGTTGGTGAAGGAGGCGTTCGTATCCCGTCGCACCAGGAAGGAGAGGAGGTGCAGCGTTCACTCTATCGCCTTCGGCGAGGGAGGCAATCCACTACCGGCTGCGATGTTCTCTTTCACCCAGCGCCTGTGCGGGAGGGCCACCGACCCCTTCTTCCTTGTTGCCGTACGTAGTGTGGGCAGATCCGGCCTCCCGCCGCACGCCTTGCCACATCCCGACGACCCTAAGGTATAAGTTTCTTTGAAACCGTCGTTGCTCTAGCTGCATGTGGATCTTTTTCGATCTATAGTCGAATATAGGTCTTGGTTCAAAGAGGAAAGAAGGGTGCGGTGGGCTAGAGCAAGAATCTAGGATGTGGTTCAATGAGGAAATGAGGGGCGGAAAGTAGTATAGACTGGCCATCCAGCCGCTTTGTAGGTCGAAAAGGGAAAAAGGGGGTAACCCAGTACACACATCTGTAAGGAACTGATCTCTTTGTTGAAAAGGGAAAGAAACCGGGGGGTCGGGTAGTTTGTGCACGACTAGATTTGCTGCCCTCACATAGGAAGAAGGTTCAAAGAGAACAAATATGAGACCAGCGCATATATGCTGCTTGGCTACATACTCTGCATCACCCATTTATACGTGTGGACGCACATGGTGCTGGCATGTCCGATGCAGCTATTTTGTTGTTGTTAATCTAAGAATGCCACCGTAAAATTGAAGCAATGCCACTATTAAAAGTAAATTACATTTTTTAACGAATGTTGTTTCAAGAGAATGTCTCTGTTAATATGAATCAATGCAACCATTTTAAATAAATGATGAATTGAAGCTATTGTATTGCTGTCTTTTCCCATTAAGTAGTGAACAAAAATGGGACCAACCCAGACATGATGCTTGTTGCTTTGTTACGACAAATTCAGCATCACCCCCTTTATAAGCTAGTAATTGATGTAACTCTCAGAATTAACTACTGAATCTTATTTCAAAACTGCAACACTTGTTAGGGATTGTCGGGCTTACCATTTTTGTGGCCGCATGTTTCATCCTCCTTTATTAGCCAGTAATTGATTCCTTTTTGCCTCTGTTTAAATAGGGATATCTATTCAACTTGTTGCTATTGCGACATTTTGCTTCGCTACGCGAAACACTTTGCTTGATTTCAGTGCAACTGCACAAAACGAGATTGGATTTCCTATTCGTGTTGGCAGATTCGTATTTTATCTTGTCTGTCTCATGAAAGGTCAGTACATGCCTTCATCCACATGATTGTGCAGTGTGCTTTGAGATGCTGTGCTACTTGTATTGGTACTGTTTAAATAAATTTTGAATTGAAGCTATTGTATTGCTATCTTTTCCCATTAAGTAGTGAACAAAAATGGGACCAACCCAGACATGATGCTTGTTGCTTTGTTACAACAAACTCTGCATCACCCCCTTTATAAGTAGATGGAAGCACATCTTGTTGTTGCGCCACTCTCCCTGGAACTGTTTTTGCTTTTCGTTAATCTAATGCTGCTTTGGTAAATTTAAGCAATGCCACTCTCGTAATTAATTAACTCTTGAATCTTAGTTCAAAACTGCAAGACTTGTTAGGGATTGGTGGGATTACCATTTTTGTGGCCGCATGTTTCATCCTCCTTTATTGGCCAAGAATTGATTCCTTTTTGCCTCTGTTAAAACAGGGATATCTATTCAACTTGTTGCTATTGCGACATTTTGCTTCGCTTAATTTTGGTGGAACCGCACAAAATGAGACCGGATTTCCATATATGTGTTGAGATCTCTCGAGATCTTCCTCACGAAGTTGTTTCAAATCTTGTTCTTGAATGGTCAAGACCGACCTTCCTCGTAATTAACTCATCGGATCTTAGTTCAAAACTGCAAACACTTGTTAGGGATCGGCAGGAGTACCATTTCTGTTAGGGACCAGCCGGAGTACATGTTTAAGAAATGTATTGTTCAAATATTGTCTCTGTTATTATATATCAGTTACAGACTTACAGTGTTTTACAAATGGTACTATCCAGCTTTGTAGTTCTTTCTACATGTTTCACCAAGGTATTGTTAAGATAATGTCTCTGTTAAAATGAATCAGTCGCATTGTTTTAGTAATGATACTTTTCTGCTTTTTCGTTCTTTATACATGTTGAAACAAGGGATTGTTAAGATAATGTCTCAGTTAATATGAATGAATCACACTGATTGAGAATTGCTACTCTCCTGCTTTGTTTCCCATTAAGATAAGGTAGATTAGTAGATGTTTTTCTTACGGGAGTACAAGTCATCAACCGCTATTTCTCGGTAATTGTTTCCCTTATACCTTTTGTTGCTTACAGGATATCAAAATTAAAGCTCAGTTTATTCCGACTTCGATTTTAGTTCAACCGCACAAAAGGAGCCAATGTGTCCAAGGCAAACTGCTGCATTCTCGGGTCCAGTTGGTCGTTCCACTTTGCGTAAAGAAGCGATCCTTTATTTGCGCTACATTCTGAAGGAATGACCGAGAAGCTTTACAGAGTATTAGGCCTTCCACTATGTAGGCCAAAAGAGGTGCCAATTTCACCTTTTCTTAGTTTGGCACGAATCCCTCCATTACATGTACCCGGTGCCATAAATATTAGACCCCGGTGACATGACTAGTCTGCAGAGACCATTGGCAATTTAACAACACGTGGAGTGCCCTGGGCAAAAAGTGCCCAACCAAGTACAAGAAGCGACAGGACTCCACGATCATAGGCATTACATATTTTGAATGGGAAAAGCTTGTCAAAGTTTAATCATTGATGTTAGCAAGAAGCGACAGGACTCCATGATCATAGGCATTACATATTTTGAATGGGAAAAGCTTGTCAAAGTTTAATCATTGATGTTAGCCAGAAGACATGCATTTGATATTTTTGAGTGGGACGCCCTTGCTGTGAGCAACGCCAGTGTTTTTCCTATTCACGTGTTCGGTTTAGAAGTAAATAGTTACTCTGCTGAGATATTCCTGTGTTAAGAGTTTGTTACGAATATTGTCTATGTAATGCCAGGCCTTGTGTTTGATTGCAAAGTTGAGCTTGGAATGTTGTGGCATGCGGCATCACGAGCTGTTCACCGTGCCTCCTGAGAATAATGCTTCATATTGTTTTGCATGTCGATCTAATGAAAGTGATTTGCTTGTTAAGAAAATCAGCCTCTTCTGTTGTTTCCGTGCTTAAGAAGTTCATCGTCTGATGTTTCATTCATAGCCTATACGACAAGTCGGGTAGGTTAGACATGAAACCATATGATCTTTCGACCAACTCATGATATTAGGCCGTGATTGGATCGTTGTTTTCCAACCAAAACCGCTTGTAAAACTGACGCTTGTAAATTAAAGCAGATGGTCTCGGGCGAAGGCGCTTGGTTGGTCGATTTCGACTAGTAAAATATCGGAAGTACCTGACACATGATAAAAACGCTGAACGACACTCGGACGATTGCTAATCCAGCCGTTAGCTGCTGTTTCAGCCTTGCCCATGGATGGCATGATACGCACGTCGTACATTTATCGTCTGGTATTGTCGTCCATATAGCAGTGCTCGTAAAATATACACTAGTCTCTCAAATTACACGCGTAACCCGCCGGTTTTACTTACAGACCTCGGGCCCTCGGTTTCATTACGTCTGTATTTTACGCGTTGTTTTCGATGACGAGTAAATTACACTTGTATGTTAATACAAGTTTGAAATAAACCAGAGCTCCCAAGCGCGGCCTTACCGTTTCATGCCGTCTCAGTTTCTCGAAGGTGCTCATAGGTGTCCGATGATCCTGGCTTCCTGAATGAGTAGCGGGCGCTGTATCAGACCATCCGTAGGGCCCGCGAGGCCCTCTCCGTTGTCCTTCGAGTTGTTGCACTCGCCGTGGCGCCGAGCATTGTTAACATCGTCAACGAACATGAGGATTCAGGAGATGACTTTATTTTGACTGGATGACACTAGGGACCCACTAGGGCCATAGCCGTACGTACGCAAGTGCCACCTTATTATGTACAACTATATTTTTTTCCTTTCTCCTGGTTTCCTGACATCACGGTCCCACACCATTGTCAACCTATGTAGTCAATATAAACGAGAGAATTGCACAAGGTGCGGCCGATACCGGGACCAAGCAGCTCGAGCAGTATTTGTGTTTTTGAGGCGTGAGCACTGCAGAGTTTTTCTTGGCGATGATTTCGTTGTTTTCAGAGGAGAGCAGGGTATTAACTGGGCGGGCTGTGACCCGTCTAGCCCAGGCCAGATATCCAGCCCAGATACTAATTTTTTCAAGATGAAAATGGCTCGCCCAGCTATACGTCTTTTTGAGGAATACTCAGACTAGGTCAACTTGTTATTCTCCGCCCCGCTGGGCTGCAAATCTTTCCTAGGAGGGATGCATTAGGCTTAACAGGAAAATGGGTTTTAAAAAATAATAAATGGGATGTAATTATAAAAACTTGGCAGTAACTATAAAAATGCATCAAACACGAAATTAGTTTATAAAATATTATTTATTGATTTTGAAAATCTTAAATTTTCATTGTTGCGCGCACAATGTTTGTTGGATTTTTACGTAATACAAATTTATATTTAATCTGACTAGAAATTTTGGGATAAAAATATTTCGGAGCCCATCAAAATGTGGGAAATTTTTATTGAATTATGTCTTCAACGGTTGGTTGAAATTATTAATCATTGTCCTAGCTAGAAAATGGGTTGTACTTTTAACAAACTGTAAATGGGCTGTTGTAAATTCCATTAGAATTCCAAAATGGGCTGTACATTCTTACAAAATGCAAATGGGCTATAAGTTCTCTGCCACACACTTGTGGGCCTACTAAGTGACGTGTCCCCTAAAAAATAAGTTGACGCGTATGCAAGGCTTTGCCAACTTATTATAGTCAACACACGGTTCTAGCAGCAGTGGCCGTTAGATGTCTATCCAACAGATGTCGTGCTTCTTCTTCAATCTCAGATATTCTTAGCTTCGGCCGCCCAAAAAATGATTCCTCCCCCTGACATCTGGGGCACACCGTTTCGGAGGCTGACCTGTGGGCCTACTAAGTTGGAGCGTACCAAGGGCTTTTGTCAACTTAGTCAATAATAAACGTTTCTAGCTTCAGTGACCGTACGATGTCCATCCAACGGCCATAGTGCTTCTTCAACCTCTGGTCTTCTTGGTCCGGCCGCCCAAAAGCAGCGCCGGTCGTGCTTTGCTCCTGCCTCCCGTGGCGGCTGTCTTTGCCGTGGAGGCCTCACCACCCCCATACTACTCCCACCGCTGGCCAGGCCATCCCTCCACTCACCCACACCCCCTGTTATTCTGCGGCGACGGCAGCCTCACACCACAGCTGAACCAGTGAACCCTCATACTCCTCTCCGCGCGGGCTTCCACTGCTGCGTCTTCCCCAGCTCCGCGTCATCCCCTTCCTAGGTCTCGCCGTCGTCTAGACCACCGCCCTGGTGCTCTCGGCGTGGCTGGTCAACATGGTCAACGACCGACTTCCATTGGAAGAGTACTATACGTGGAGAGGCTGACAGCTGGGTCCAGGCGGCCGCAAGGCAAGTGCCTCCTTATTACGCGCAAAATAATTATTCCTCCACCTTACAGCAGGGACCCATCGGACGGGCCACCTTATTTCGCGAAAAAAACGTTTCCCCCTGACTGCTCGGACCCACCGGACGGGCCCAGCGATTTCGCGAAAAAACGTTCCCCATCGTAACTCGGACCCACCAGAAGTGCCTCCTTATTACGCACAAAAAAATGAATACCCCCCTGCTAGCTGGGACCCACCATGGTGGGAGGCTGACTTGTGGGCCTACTAAGTCGACTGGGACAGGGGCCTTTGTCAACTTTAGTCAATATGAACGATTCTAGCTCCAGTGACCGTACAATGTCTATCCAACGGCCGTAGTCTTCTTCAACCTCTGGTCTTCTTGCTCCAGCCGCCCAAAGCAGCGCCCGGTGCATGCTCCTGCCTCCTGTGGGCTGTCTTTGCCATGGAGGCCTCACCGCCCCTACTATTCCCGCTGGCGGGCCTGCGGCGGCAACTGACCTCACACCGCAGCCGAACCGGTGAACCTCGTACTCCTCTCCGTGCGGGCTTCCACTACCGCGTCTTCCCGGCTCCCCACGTCCCCTTCCTAGGCCTCGCCGCCGTCCGCCACCACGGTGCTCTCGGCGTGGCGTGGTCAACGTGGTCAAGGAACGACTTCCATCGGACGTGGATCAGACGTGGAGAGGTCGATACTGGGTCCACGGCCGCAGCAAGGAAGTGCCTCCTTATTCCGTGCAAAATAATTATTCCTCCACCGACAATGGGGACCCACCGGACGGGCCACCGTATTTCACGAAAAAACGCTTTCCCCATCGCTGGGACCCACCAGCTACACCTTCGCACGCAAGGAAGTGCGTCCGGGCAAAAAATGATTCGCCCCACCGCTGGGACCCACCAGCTACATCTTCGCACGCAAGGAACTGCTCGATACCGGGACCCACCTGGTCGATGCGTGCGTAGCGTTGTCATTCTGGTCGCGAACGCGTAATGCGTACATATATCTTGGTCGATGTAGAGGTGCGACGCGTGTCGTAGTAGAGGCGCCGCGACGTAGCATGTACACGCACGCATACGGTCGTGGTGCAAGAAAGAAAATACGGCCACGTATGTGTACATACGGGCGGGGTCTCGAATGCCTACTCGCGCATACGTACGTCCAGGGCTCGTGTACATGGCTGGGTCGGAACAGAGAAACAGCGTCGTCGTGTTCATGGGGAGGCAACGGAATGCGTCGTGTTCATCGGGAGGCAACGCGGCTGGGTCGGAACGGAATGCGTGGTCGTGTTCATCGGGAGGGCTTGGGCGGAAGAGGCGATGGAAGCGAGGCTGGCGCATCTGCGACAACGGAGGAAACGAACCTCCTACGGTCGAAACCGGGGACCTGTTGATCGGGAGGGGTGTGGCATACCGCAAAACGGAGGAAACGGACCTCCTACGGTCGAAACGGGGGTCCTGTTGATTGGGAGGGGTGTGGCGTACCGCAAAACGGAGGAAACAGACTTGTGTTGGAGCGCTACGGTCGAAATGGGGGTCCTGTTCATTGGGAGGGGTGTGGCGTACCGCAAAACGGGACTCCACGGGATACTGTTCATCTCCACCGTCGACCCCCTCCAGCCTCCATGAGCTATTGTTCATCCACCTTCGACCTCCTCCAGCCAACACCCGCGACTGTTCATCCACGGGCTCCTGTTCATCCAGCGTCCACCGCGCGCTACTCCCCCGGCTACTGTTCAACCACCCCTCTCCTCGCGCTCCTCTTCAACCACCCCTCCACGGGCTACTGTTCATCCTGCCCTCCACCGTCTACTGTTCATCCTGCCCTCCACGAGGTGGTCCTGTTCATCCAGCCCTCCACGGGGTCCTGTTCATCCAGCCCCAACCGGCTCGATCGATCGGGGTCCTGTTCATCCAGAGGCAACACCATGGGGTCCTGTTCATCCACCCCAACCGGGAACTGTTCATCCAACCCCCCGCCTCGCAACGCTCACTGTTCATCCAGAGGCAGCATCGATCGGCTTGAGTTAGCAGCAGTAGCGAAGGAATCGCTCGATCGGGTTTAGTTAACAGCCATCGATCGGCGGCTCGGGTTACATGTAACGCGTAACTGTGCAATCTGTCGCTTTCGGGTTACATTGGGGATATTGCATCGGGCGTAAACCGGCATATCTGGGCCGGGTTAACTTCATCAATAGTTCAACGGTGTAAAATCCCAAGAGGCATGAGAGTAAGGGCCCAAGGCCTATAGTCGGTTCAGAACCTGTAGTCGTAGGCCGGCTGATATGTAAACTTGTATTGTAAGTTAGGAATAGAGAGAGACCAACCCGGACACGAATATGAACCGGAGATTGGGACTCTCTGAACCGACGGGCGTCACCCGTGTATATAAGGGGACGACCCGGGGCGGTTCAAGGACAGACAACAACAACTCAAGGCCTAGGCGAAGCTTATTTGCTCCCTAGTCATCGAGACCACATCAATCCCATCACAAACTAGACGTAGGCTTTTACCTTCATCGAAGGGGCCGAACTAGTATAACTCTTGTGTCTTTGCGTCCGCTTTAAACCCCTTCAAGTTAACCCGTAGCGATGGCTCCACGACTAAGTCCTTTCATAAGGATATCTGCCGTGACAAAACCACGACAGTTGGCGCCCACCGTGGGGCTATCGCACGATGGTTTGATGATCTTGGAGGGCAAGTTCGAAGGACTCGAAGGCTACGCTATGGGCCGGATGACCAAGAGTCGTCGCGGCAAGCTCTACATCGACGATGTAGGCTGGGGCCCCGAGGCCGGCTCGATTCAGTACGGGTACCGGGTCCCCTTTGGTGGCATACACGTTTTCATCGGCAAGATCGGTGAGCCAGGGCCTCAGCCGGACATCTGCACCGACCTCGTCGAGACGGCTCAGTGTGCGAGACCTGCCCAGGATAAACCGGCCGTAAAGCGTTCCTTCGTAGGAGTCATCCACGGAGGAAGTTATGAGGACGGATCAGAATCTGGTGGCGAAACCGCTGCCCCGCTTCCGATGACGAGTCGTCGACCGGAGAAACTGAGTCTCTAAATCAGCTACAAGATGGCCGGATTGTGGGCTGTTCCGACGGTGATGATTTCGGACCCTACGATCTGCCCAACCGGGTTGGAATATTCATGGCGGTACACAAGCAATGCTTCACTCTTCGACCGCTGCGACAATGGTTGCGGTTCAAGAGCGGTGACGGCAGCCGGGCAGAGGCCTGTCGCCCGCCGGCTCAAGTTTTATCGTAACTATTCGATCGTTGGCTGTGCTCATGGCAGAGGTTAACCCGGCGGACGGGACACTCATAACGCGGAGATTGCGAAGGTGAAGGAACAAATCGCTTCAGGCTAAAGCGGATCCGGCAGCCGCAGACGCCAGGATGGCGGCAGAGCGGGCAGTTTGGATGCACAGCTTATAGGCTCATCTTGGACGAGCGCGTCGCATGAAGTCATGAAGAGGAAATACAGATCCCGTTTGCCTTCAGTTTTCGAGGGAAGAGATCTCTTCAACACCCCAGGAGCGGGGACCAGTAATCCGCCGGTGGTAAACCGGACAGAAGCACCTGGGACGGGCGCGCCGGTTCAGCCCCGCGTAATAAATATACCTCGCCACAATGCCAGCACGCCTCAGGCTATGCAAACACCAACAGGCCACTACTCCAACCCGATGGATAACCTTGTCGCAGCTGCAGCACGGCTGGAGGCAATTCCAATTGAAGGCGATTCACCACAGACAGTAGAGACGCGCCGGGTCAAGGAGTTCCTTAGGACAGCTTTGGTCCAACAGGAAGCGTATTCGTACAGCCGCGACCAGATCCACTCTACCCCCCGCCCAAGCCGAAGCTATAGCAGGCACGTGGATGAACCGGCCGTATCAAGTAATGCACGGTGTGGTGCGCCCCGTGGCAACAACCCGGTCGGTGGTTTCGACAACGCTCAGGAGGTGGTGGACCGGGCCCGGGCACGCAGGGAGGCCGAGTTAGTAGCACAGCATCAGGATTATCCGCTTATGCCGGTTCGTCCGACCATCTTAGAGCCTGGGGTTACCTCTAGCTCTTTGGGGGTGCCTTGCCTCGTCCCCGCTTTACGCAATGTACGCTTGCCCAAGGATTTCAAGGGTCCGTGCAAGGTGCCAAATTACACCGCCGATTTGGCTCGAAGCATGGATAGAGAGTTATGAGATGGCCATGGAGATGCCGGATGTGGATGAAGCCGCGTGTGCAAAGTACTTCACCATGATGCTCAAGGCACGGCCCGTGCTTGGTTGAAGAGCTTGCCACCCAATTCTATCAGTTCATGGGCCCGATTCGCGGACCCGGTTTATCGAGAATTTCAAAGATACCGTAAGCAGCCCATGTCCGTGGTGGACTTAGCGGCTTGTGTCCGTGGTGAAGGAGAGTCAACAACCCATTGGAGTACGCCCACGCTTCGTAGATCTTGCGCTCGTCGGACGGATCAACGCGGATTCTGCGATCTTGACCTGGAGGGCAACCGCCGGTTTAAGCCTTTGAAGTTGAAGTTGGGACGTATGAAGCGGTTTTGTAATGACATGGGCACTCTCATGGGCGCTTTAGTGAAGTATGCTGATTCTGATAGTACCAAGGATCCTGAGTCTGGTGATGACGAGACAGGGAAGGGAAAGAAGAACAGCAACTCCAAAGGCCAGGAACATCACTCGGCAGGTAATGGTGGAGGCAAGCATAAAGCGAACGGCAACATGGATTTCGTAGCCAACACCAATGCGCAGTACAAGGGCCAGCGGCGCAAGGGTAAACAACTGAATCGAGGTGGTGCACCTAATCCTAATCTGGACCGCTTGAACTATCTGTTGCATCAACCCTGTCCGAAGCATGGGACGAAGGAGGCACCAGCAAATCACCTCTGGAAGGATTGTTACATTATGCAGGAGTTCAAAAGTTCTAATGCTTTCCGGTATGATCAAGGCTCCGGTGGCGGTTCAGGATCCGGGCCGGGTTACGGTGGAGGACATTCCTGTTCAGGATTTAATGGTAATCAGAACAATCAGACTAATCAGAATAACCAAGGTGGTTACAATCAAGAAGAGCAGCAAGCCGGGTTATCAGAGCAACCCAAAGCAGTTGAATAGTGGGCAGTACCACGTCTTCACCACTAGTTTAGACAAGCGAGACCGGAAGCTTCAGAAGCGGGCAGTCAACACTGTTGAACCGGCCGTGCCTCATTACCTACGCTGGTCAGAGCAACCCATTGTATGGAGTAGAGAGGATCATCCTCCCCGGGTTGACAATCCGGGTCAGCTAGCCCTGGTGGTGGCACCTCAGGTGGGAGGTTATAAGTTCACCAAGGTGCTTATGGATGGAGGGAGCAGCATTAACATCACGTATTATGAGACCTTCCGTCGTATGGGGTTACAGATAAACATCTCAAACCGTCCAATACAATGTTCCATGGTGTGGTACCTGGCAAGTCAGCATATCCGGTTGGTAAAATAGCTCTAGAGGTGACCTTTGGAGATGAATATGACTCCAGATCGGAAACATTGACGTTTGAAGTGGTGAAAATCCAAAGTCCATATCACACCCTGTTTGGGCGGCCGGCTTATGCCAAGTTCATAGCACGGCCTTGTTATATATATTTGCAGCTCAAGATGCCGGGTCACAAGGGGACAATAACGGTTCATGGGAGCCGCAAGATCGCTTTGGAATGCGAGGAAGAAGATGCGGCCTACGGAGAGTCGGTTTGTGCCACCGAGGAGCTGAAGTATTATAAGGACAATGTTGATCCGGCGGACATGACTCCGTTGAAAAAACCAACTATAGAGCATGATCCGGCCCTGAAATTCAAATCGGCAGCTGAGACTAAGCTTGTTGACTTCGTGCCTGGCGATTCGTCCAAGCGATTCAAAGATCGGTGCCAACTTGGATCCGAAATAGGAAAGCGCTCATCGAGTTCATCCGTGAGAATCGGGACATTTTTGCATGGAAGCCTTCTGACATGCCAGGTGTACCGAGGGAGCTCGCTGAGCACACTCTTGATGTTGATCCCAAGTACAAACCGGTGAAGCAGTTTCTCCGCCGGTTTAACGAAGAAAGGCGTAAGGCCATTGGAGAGGAGGTGGCCAGGCTCTTAGCAGCTGGCTTTATTGTTGAAGTTTTCCATCCAGAGTGGCTTGCTAATCTGGTGCTAGTCCTTAAGAAAAACGGCACTTGGCGCATGTGTGTGGATTACACAGATCTTAACAAGGCTTGCCAAGCAGATCCTTTTGCCTTCCCACGCATTGACCAGATTATTGATGCCACTGCGGGTTGTGAGCGTTTGAGCTTTTTGGATGCGTATTCTGGGTATCATCAGATCAAGATGGCAGTTAAGGACCAGGAGAAGACGACATTTATCACTCCCTTTGGGGCCTTACGCTATGTGTCTATGCCTTTTGGGCTCAAGAGCACCCAAGCAACTTATCGGCGTTGTATGTAATTGCTCGCATAAACAGATCGGCCGTAATGTGCATGCCTATGTGTATAATATTGTGGTTAAGTCAAGGAAGAAGGAAACACTGATTGATGATTTGAAAGAAACCTTTGTCAACCTGCGGGTTTACAAGATGATGCTCAACCCGGCCAAATGTGTTTTTGGTGTTCCGCGAGCAAGTTATTGGGTTTTCGTGTCCAACAGGAAGTTGAAGCTAATCCGGAGAAGATTACGGCTATCACCTCCTGGCTAAACGAAGTGTATTAATGATGTCCAGCGTTTGGCGGGCGGATTGCCGCTTGTTGAGCCGGTTTATCGGCCGCCTCGAGAGGAGGCCATCCTTTGTACCAGAATCTTTGAAGAAGACTTATCGGTTTGTCCGAGTCCACCGCCGATGAAGCGTTGGAGGACTTAAAGCGGCAATTGGCCAACCGCTTTGTACTCGCCGCTCCCATCGACAAGGAGCCGCTTACGCTATATGTCGCCGCTAACGCTGTATGTCAGCGCGTGGCCATTGTGGTAGAGCGGAAGGAGGCAGGAAAGGAGCATCCGGTTCAACGTCCGGTTTATTATATCAGCGAGGTGCTTATTGAATCTAAGCAAAGGTATCTGCATTGGCAGAAGCTGGTGTATGGAGTTTTTATGGCAAGCCGGAAACTGAAGCAGTATTTCCAAGGGCACCCCATCACGGTGGTCAATTCCGCTCCCTTAAGTGATATCATACAGAACCGGGAAGCGACTGGCCGGATTGCAAAGTGGGCCATAGAGCTTGGGCCGCACGGTTTGAAGTACGTGCCTCGGACGGCGGTGAAGTCTCAAGCACTTGTGGATTTCATTAATGATTGGACGGAGTTGCAAGCGCCTGAAGAAAAGCCGGATAATACATATTGGACCATCCATTTTGACGGATCCAGGCAGTTGGAGGGCTCTGGGGCTGGAGTTGTATTAACTTCCCCACGAGGTGACAAGTTTTGTTATGTTCTCCGCTTAATGTTCCCTTGTACTAACAATGCAGCTGAGTATGAAGCCTTGCTCCATGGTCTTCGGATGGCTAAGGAGATGAATCTAAGCCGGGTTAAGTGCTTCGGTGACTCGGACCTAGCGGCTCAACAGGTGTCTGGCACTTGGGATTCAAAGGACCCACTCATGGCTGCATATCGTCGTGAGGTGGATGTTGTCGCAGGTCATTTCAAGGGCTATCAGGTGGACCACATGGACCGTCGGAAGAATGAAGCGGCGACGCTTTAAGCCATTTGGGCTCTCAACGCAAACCGGTCCGCCCAATGTTTTTCTTGACGATTGCACAACCCGTCGAGCAAGCTCGGGTGAAGCGGATTTGGCTATTCCTGATCCGGAGGCTCAATTGGTGGCAGCTCGCACGTCACTCCGGATTGACGCTTCAGATCCGGCGTACATGAACCGGGGCGAGTTACCAGAAGATGAGACGTTGGCCCGACAGATAGTTCGGCGATGTAAGTCTATGACCATTGTTAATGGCGAGTTGCATCATTGCAGTGTGTCAGGAGCGTTTCAACGCTGTGTGTCCCCTGAGGAAGGCTGTGAAATATTGCGTGAGATCCACGAGGGAGATTGTGGTCACCACGCCGGTTCAAAATCCTTGGTGGCTAAAGCGTTCCGCCACGGTTTCTATTGGTTGACTGCCCATGCTGATGCGGAAGATCTGGTCAGACGATGTGATGGTTGCCAAAATTTTCTAGACGTGCTCATGTACCGGCCCAAGAATTGAGGATGATTCCAATTACTTGGTCGTTTGCGATTTGGGGTTGGATATGGTTGGACCTTTCAAAAGGTCCAAGGACAAGAAGACCCACCTGCTGGTGGCGGTCGACAAATTTACAAAGTGGGTAGAGGCGTAACCTGTTAGCAAGTGTGATGCGGCCACGGCGGTTCAGTTCATCAAAAGGTGATTTTCGGTTTGGTTTTCCACGGTATCATCACAGATAATGGTACCAATTTGTCCAAAGGTGCCATGAAGGAGTTCTGTGAACGTGAGCACATCCGGCTTGACGCTTTCTTGATAGAGCTCACCCACAGTCCAATGGTCAAGCGGAAAGAGCCAATCAAGAGATCTTGGGAGGCATCAAGCCCCGGCTTATGGTCCCTTTGCAGAGGACACCGAGTTGTTGGGTAGAAGAGCTACCGTCTGTGTTATGGAGTATAAATACTACACCTAACAGATCCACGGGATACACGCCGTTCTTTATGGTTTATGGAGCGGAGGCGGTTCTCCCCAGTGACATCCGTCATGACTCACCTCGTGTGGCAGCTTATGTTGAAGCGGATAACAAGACATCACGACAGGACACTTTGGATTGGCTGGATGAAGAGCGTGACATAGCAGCTGCCCGCTCGACGATTTACCAACAGGATCTTTGTTGTTATCATAGTCGCCGGGTCAGTACCAGAACTTTTCAAGAAGGAGATTTGGTGCTTTGGCTCATCCAAGACCAGACTGATATGCACAAGCTATCCCCACCTTAGGAGGGACCTTTCGTGGTCAGCAAGAATCTGCACAACGGGTCGTACTATCTGATCGACCTTCGAGAGCATAAGGACTCACACACGTCAGAAGAGGAGACCAACAGGCCGTGGAACATAGCTCATCTTCGGCCTTATTATACCTGAGCCATCGGCTCTACTTATGTACATATTATGACAGTGTATATATTTTGAATAAAGTAATAAACCGGAGCCTCAGCTAAAGCGGGGTATCTGTTCTGTTACATCATGCGTGGTTACATGGAGTTGTTCTGTCTTAAAGCGGCCTCTGGTTTACCCCCTGAGTTTGCTTTTCACATAGCTTTGTGATATCACTTGGGGGCTTGGTCGTGTCCGAACCAATGCAACACCTTTTGATAGGCGAAAGCCACCAGATCACTTGGGGACATGGTCAAGTCTGAACCAGTCATGCCTCTTGATCGGCCTAAGGCCATAGAGTCACTTGGGGGCTTGGTCGAACCCGAACCATTGCCACGCCACTTGATCGACATAATGCCACGGTTTCAGTTGGGGACCTGGCTGACTTGAACCATGGCTACACCTTATAGGGAGCTTGGTCGTGTCCGACCATGGTAACACCATCTGATCGGCTCAGTACAGCCTTATTTTTGCAAACGGTTTGTCATTGCATTTGCTTCCATGTTTGTTATAACTATTATTTAATTTTTGTTGCGTTTCTTAAACCGACAACATTTTTTAAACCGGTTTCAGAACTGTCAGTTGATGGAATTCGGTCAATTTTTTAATCCGGACATAATTTCATCGGTTTGATGTTTTTTTTCTGTTAACATCCTATTATGGAGTAATAGGGGGCTTATCATGACCCGGCACGGTTTACGTGGTAAACCGGCATTATAAATAAGAGGTGCTGTTTTCTCCTTTGACGGTTCCGCTTCAAGATTGGCTAAGCCAACTTTATGTCCAGCGATGGCAGGTATTTGATATCATAAATTTTGATCATATACTTTAATATTTCATCTCATATATATATGAACGTCACAAGACGGCAATTTGGCGGCACAAACATTGTGGGCGGTTTAAGATTTTGTGACCGCAGCGGTATAAGATTGAAAATTTCGATCATTCAAGCAAGAGTATCAGCACCTATGCACGAAGGCATATTCAAAGCAAGAGTGTTGGCTATCCTATTACAAGGCAACATGGTGCCCAAATAAGATCATTGTTTCTTGGCAGAATGTAATGAAGCAGCTCTTCAAACCGGCTTCCGGTTCATTCTTGTTCGCCACCCCGGTTTGATGGTTGTGGGTCGTCCTGCGCCGCTTCAGGCTCTTCATCTCTACCCAGCTGCTGGAAGTCAACAGTGGTCCAGTCGATTCCCATTAAAGCTTGAAAGATGCTTCTTCATGGATCAGGGAAGTTGGGTCAATATCGAGAGCGTAAGTATGCTTACGGATCGGAGGGATCAGGTTCTCCGCTTCAGAATAGGGGCAGCTACTCGCTTGTTCGATCGTCATCTTGGGCTTGATAATGGGACAAGTTTGCCTCTTGACTAATCGGCAAGCGGAGGGCGCCTTGCCGGTTTATCGCTCTCAAATCATCTTCGTTGAATTCTGAGCCGTCTTCCTTCACACTGGGATAGCCCTGAGCCGCTTCAACGGGATCGAAGTCTAGCACCCATGCTTTGGCCTGGATTAAGGCGTTGATGGCGCCGGTTCGAGCAGCAGATTTCTTCAGCTCTTCAATACGGGCAGGAAGCATGGACAACCTCCTAAGGGTATCTTGAATTAAGGAAGGTGCCGGATTATTATGAGATGCGGTAGAGATGATCCGCTGTGCTCCAGCAGGTACAGCTGTTCTATTAAGGTATAGGAAGCCTTCAATTTCTTCCGAACATCCGACCTCAAGTGGCTAATGCGTGTGCCTCTGAAGATTGCAAGAGAAGTCAAAAACCGGATTTATCATAAGAAGGTCAAGATTATTATAGAAGCCAGCGGAAATTTACGAAGATGGCGGCGGTCATGGAGTGCACTTGCCGCTTCACGCTGGTCAGTTCATCTACCACCGGTTTAAGGCGGCCTCGGCATTTTCAACCTTTTTGTTAAAGCGGCCTTTTCGGGTGTGGCTGGCCCGCTTTCGGACTTGAACCACTCCTTGAGTTGCTCAATGGTAGTTAAAGCGGTTTTCAGTTCATCCTTGGCATTGGAGGTTTCTGCTTGTTGAGATTTCAGATTTTCTTGAAGGTCATAGATTTGTGAGACTTGTTGTCGTATCTCACTCTGCAACAAAAAGGGAGCATGTTAAATATCGTCATTTCAAAGTCCCCAGTGCACAACCAGTTATACACTTGGCACTTGGGGGCTAATGCATATTTGATCTTCATCTATCAATAAAATCACAAAGTCCCAAGCTCAATACAAGTATTCAACTTGGCACTTGGGGGCTAATGGCGGTTTGCTCAAACATGTTCTGATGCGGCGATATAAAATACAGTCCCGGTTTAACTATGCTAAAGTTGAACCGGCCCTTGGGGGCTATATCAGTGGATTCTAAAGCATTGAGTTTATATTAAATCCCGGTTTAACTATGCTAAGTTGAACCGCCCCTTGAGGGCTAGGAGAGTTAAGGAAAATTGAAATATTAAGACGAGAAAAGAACATGGAGGTTACCTCAAATTTCTCTTTCATCATCTTCACCAGGCCAACTTCATAGTCACAGCTGGTATACAGCCGGTTCAAGTAGCCGGAGTGAAGGTCTTGGGGGTTCAGAGCGGCATAAGTTGCCAGATCAACATCCCACTTGCCCTTGCTCATAGTGGCAAACTCCTGTTTGGCAGAATGTTTGGATAAAGCGACTGGATTGCCCGGTTATTTGTGGCCAAACCAGTAATTACGACGTCATCGTCCTTGGAGTCGCCGGTTTGACCAGGGGCCGTCGGTTTGTCAGCAGGCCGGATTGGACTGGTGGATTTTCCAATCCGGGTTGGGCTCCTGGGCTGATCAGCAGGAAGGGCGGTGTCAACAGGCCTTTCTTGAGTAACAAGATCGTCATCTTGCTGTGGCGGATCATTGGGCGTGTCTTCACAGAAAGCCGCTTCAAGATTTGGGGTGCTACCGGTTGAAGCGATTTCTTCGTCGGCCGCTTTGTCCAGACGAGCCTTTTTGCTTGGCCTAGGCTTGGCCCTGAAAAGGCACAACAACAGTCAAATATGGCATATACTCAATGATGCAGTAGGAACAATATGAAAGGTATAGCCTACCCAAGCACCGTTTTTAGTGGTGGCAGCTGAGTGGCTGATGACTTCATGGGATGAGGAGTGGGAGGTGACCTGATAATCGGAATCAGACGGATTAAGGGGTTGATGAAACCAGCCTGCTTTAGGATAAGCACTGACAAGCAAATTAGAGACCTCTGAACGACGTTTCCGAACCGGACTGTTCGGTAAACCGGTGGAGGTAACTACCTGGCCGCTGTGCCAGTTGTGCGGCGAGCTTCATGTTGTTGAGTCTTCATAAGAAATTTGGGATCCAAGTAAGCAAGGGGATGAGAAAATTTAATTTTCCGGTTTACTGACGGTTTTTAGTGAAGGCAAAGGATTTGAGTCGAGGAGAGAATAGTTACCTCTACAACATCAAGATATCGGTTTCAGCATCATCCTGACAAACATCATCATTAATTAGGCGTGTGAAAAGTAAGCCAAGTGAATCAAGTTCTACCTCAAGGTCCGGATTACCCACATCATCATCCGTAGCTGGATCAGAAGATGCAGCGGTTTTCCTCTTATGAGTAGTCTTCTTGACAGCTTTGGTCTTTTGCCTAAGTGGTTTTTCCGGTTTGTCTGGCTTCTCCGGTTTCTCTTGTGGGCATTTCTTGCTCCAGAATGGATCATCACCCTGGTTAAGCAGCAGTTGATGTTAAAAGTTATACCGGGATGGCAATAATATATTCAGTAAAAAGTAATCAGAAATCTTACAGATGACGGTTTGTTGGTAGCACAGAAGGGGAGCAGACCGGTTCGAGCATAGAGGTTTTCTGGTTCGTTCAGCATCTTCTTCACCGCCTCGGTGACCTCATTATCGGTAAGCTGGATATTAATGTGTCGGAGGGGGTCGTCGACACTACCAGTGTACTCACACATTAAAAGCGAACCTTTGGGAGAGGCGGTATGCTCCATGATATCCAACAGCGTGCAAGATCAATTCGTTAAACCGTTAGCCATGAAGGCTACGAGCTTGGAGAGTTGAGGAGCATATTTACTTCTCTCACCGGCAGTTAATCTTTGTGGAAAGGGATGTGTGTTCTGAGTCGCTCGGGACAAAAACCAGGTGAGGGATTCTCATTGGCGGTGAAGTGTCTTTGCAATAAAACCATGTTTGATTCCATTCCTTGGGGTGGCTGTGCAGTTTGACATGAGGATAAGTGACCTCCTTTCTTTTACGAATCGCCACGCCACCCAATTCCGTGTTAGGCCCGTCGGTGAATTAAATGCGGCGGTTTAGATGGAAGCGATCTCTAAACAGCTCAACTGTGGGTTCTTCTTGAAAGTATGCCTCACGAGCACTTGGAAGTGGCAGATATTAGTATGAATTGGGGCTGTATCTTTTGGATGGAGTTGAAAATTGGCTAGCACATCTCGATAAAATTTTGAACCGGGCGGATTGAAACCCGGGCTAGGTGATATCTGAAAACTACAACCTCTCCTTCTTGAGGTGTGGGTGGACATTCTTTGCCAGAACCCTCCAATGGATACTATTTTCTTGGCTAAAGCGCCCGGTCGAGGACCAGGTTGTTTAATTGAGTTTCGGTGACACGGGAAAGAGCCTAGTTGCACTCTTACACTTGTTTGGCCATCTATAAAAAATATATAAGTCCGGTTCAAAAAATATGTTGGGACAAAGAGAGAACCGGTGTACAATGCTAAATAGGAGACAAATACGTCTAAACCGGAGTTCTATGAAGTGACGGTATCCGGTTCAGGAGTTCTGGCGGTTCAACAAGGGGACTAATGGTGTATACCGGTTTATCTAAATTTTTCTATGATAAGTTAAACCGCCTGGTCTAAGGTCTAAATATTGAAAGCAATTGAGGTTGTGAACGGCTAAGTGTGCAGAAACAGGTTTCGCAAGTTTTTTCTACAACGAAGGATCTGAAGCGGATCGGAAAAGAAGAAAAATATTCAAAAAGGAAGGCAATGAGCAAGTATTGATGCAATGAGCAGAGATGATGTGCGAGATCCATGGACGACGCGCGAGACTACTGACGGAGGCTAAAAGCTACCGCTAATCGGTGCAAAGTATCACAGATATATCCAACGATCTGTTATGAGCGAGAACAGTTCATGGAGCATGGCAAGAACGAAACCCTAGAATGGATCTAGGTCGAGGGAACCGAGGACCTACGAGTTGAGGAGATGCGGAAGAATCTGCGTTTCTACGGTGCGTTCGGTAGATGTTGACCCAAAGGCGGTGCAGAGGTCGACGACGGGCGGCGGAGCTCTGAGGCCCGGCGGCGAGGAAGATGAAGAGAAAGGGGACGAAGGGAAGAAAAGGAATGACCCTTCGGGCCTATTTATAAGGCAAGATACCTGTGTTAGGCGCGGGAATCAAGGAACCATAAACCTAGGAAGCGGAGCTGTCGCCTCAATTATTGCGGATCTATTAAACAAAGAAGATATCGCGGATGCTATCTTTATGGGGACGTCATGCCGGTTTACAGCAACCGGAGAAGGTGACATCATGGCGGTTCAACGATTTCAAGAAGGCATTGAAGATGAAGGCTTTTTCTCAAGGATTGACATGAACCTGTTCAAATCAATCTGGGGCCTAATGTTGGGGATATTGCTACTGGGCGTAAACCGGCATATCTGGGCCGGGTTAACTTTATCAATAGTTCAACGGTGTAAAAGCCCAAGAGGCATGAGAGTAAGGGCCCAAGGCCTATAGTCGGTTCAGAACCTATAGTCGTAGGCCGGCTGATATGTAAACTTGTATTGTAAGTTAGGAATAGAGAGAGACCAACCCGGACACGAATATGAACCGGAGATTGGGACTCTCTGAACCGACGGGCGTCACCCGTGTTTATAAGGGGACGACCCGGGGCGGTTCAAGGACAGACAACAACAACTCGAGGCCTAGGCGAAGCTTATTTGCTCCCTAGTCATCGAGACCACATCAATCCCATCATAAACTAGACGTAGGCTTTTACCTTCATCGAAGGGGCCGAACTAGTATAACTCTTGTGTCTTTGCGTCCGCTTTAAACCCCTTCAAGTTAACCCGTAGCGATGGCTCCACGACTAAGTCCTTTCATAAGGACGTCTGCCGTGACAAAACCACGACAGGTTCAGTTAGAGCCCAACGCCTCGCTCGGGTTCAGTTAGAGCCAACGCCACGCACACACGCGCGTACGTGTACGGGAGAAACGCGCATCGCTCGGCCCCCGAACTCCCACCGTAACCGGGAACTCCCCGAAATTTTCCTCCCCCTCGCTTCTACAATGGTTTTTCCCGTCATGGACGGCCCAAAGAATGGCATGCAGCTACGTCTCCGGCCCGCCCAGGACGAAAAGCCCATTTTCTGTCATGATTTTTTGTCATATAAGTAGGAGCCCACCACATCTATGATGATACCGGGTTTTTGTCACAATTATCGTCATAGAAGTGTCATATGTATGACATAAATTTTTTTCGTTCGGCCCAAAATGTCACGGATGTGTCTTTTTTTTTATAGTGATGACTATATAAATAAAGTACTACATATGATACTAGCTACTCCATGATAATATGCATTAGAGCAAGTACAAAATAGACGGACATAGGACTAGCCACAATGGGTAGTAACATAGAATGTTACTAGTCTAAGTTACTACCTCTATAGTGGGGACTAACATATGTGTAGTAACATGCAACACTTCATTTATTAGGCATAGACTCATCTTGCCTTGAGATGTGTGATGTTACTCATACTACTAGTAAGACTACCCAAAGTGGGAGTAACATAGGTAGTAATATCACACATATCTAGATAAAATAGATGATGTTGCAAGCAAGAAATGAAGAAATGGAGGAAAGTGGTAACATTGCTAGTTACTAGTAGTATGAGTAATTAACTTCACACATATCAAGGCAAAATGAGCCTATAGCCTAATAAATGAAGTGTTGCATGTTACCACACATATGTTACTCCCCACTATAGAGGTAGTAACATAGACTAGTAACATGTGCATGTTACTACCCGTTGTGGCCAGACTACCCATAGTGGGAGTAACATAGGTAGTAACATCACACATATCTAGACAAAATAGATGATGTGGCAAGCAATAAATGAAGAAATGGAGGAAAGTGGTAACATAGCTAGTTACTAGTAGTATGAGTAACATCACACATATCAAGGCAAAATGAGCCTATAGCTTTATAAATGAAGTGTTGCATGTTACCACACATATGTTACTCCCCACTATAGAGGTAGTAACATAGACTAGTAACATGTGCATGTTACTAGTCTATGTTACTACCCATTGTGGCCAGTCTAACTAGCTATGTTGCCACTTTCCTCTCTTTCTTCCTTTATTGCTTGCCGCATCATCTATTTTATCTAGATACGTGTGATGTTACTACCTATGTTACTCCCACTGTGGGTAGTCTAATTAAGCAAGCTATAAGGAATAGAATAATATATATGTGCTTATTAGTTGGAGGAAAGAGAAGAAAAACGGGATCTTGGTTAGTAGAGCCAGCTGCAACACGAGACCCAAGACACTTTGTGAGGATGTAAGGTGGGCCAACTATTGATAAACTAGTACGTATATCAAACTTATTATTGTACATGCCCGCTAAGAGGTTGGCTGTATATGACATGACAACTTCTTATAGTCGAACCTTGGCTGTATTATTAACCATGCTCTTAGTGATCTAGCTAGTATATCATAGACGACTAGCTAGTATCAGACTAGCCACAGTGGGAGTAACTTCAGCAGTAACATCGACTCCAACTTAGCAAACTTGCTTATGTGGCAATAAGTTAATGAGGAGAGAGATAATTTTAGTAACTTAGCTAGTTACTGTAACATCACATGTCCCAATGCAATATGAGTCTATAACCTAATAAATGAAGCTTTGCATGACACGACACTTATGTTACTACCCACTATGAAGGTAGTAACATATATAGTCTAGGGCTATGTGTATGTTACTAGTATACTCTCCATTGTGGCTAGTCTCATACTCCCTCCTTTCCGGTTTAGGCTGGTTGCAATGGTATTATCATAAGCGGTATCATGCATGCCAACTAGACTTTCTGGATGATGTGGCACAAAATTAAATGAGGAAAGATAGGATGTGGTATCATATCATGATACAGTGTCATATTAAATGTTGTACTACTACTTTGTGTGATGCATGACAACTAGTAAGGCAACCTAAGATGCTAACTTATGATACTATGCATTACGGAAGTAGTATCCTACACTATCATATGCATGATACTAGTATACATGATACTCCCCATTACAACCAGCCTTATAGGGCTCAATTCAAAAATCTCACCAACCAAGGTAGATGGTGAGTGGTGGAATACTTTTTGTAGTTTGCAAAAACACACAATTAATGCTTTTGTTTTCCTCAAAAAATTATGTTTTCCAATGTATTAATTGCAATACATGCATGCATATATAAAGTACATGCATTGGTCAACTTTCTCTTAATACTTGCATGTAATGATTTAATGCACCTTGGAATTTGGACATGTGATGGGGAACAGCCAAATTGAGCCTTATAAAATGGAAAAACTAAATTTTTTGAGATAAGCCTATAAACGGGAAAGGAGGGAGTATATATGCATGATACTAGTATATGATCGGCAATACCTCCGTAATGTGCACATGCATAGTATCATAAGTTAGTATCTTAGGTTCCTTATTAATTACCATGCATGACACAAAGTAGTACAACATTTAATATGAAATCGTATCATGATATGATACCACACCCTCTCTTTCATCATTTAACTCTGTGCCACATCATCCAAAAAATCTAGTTGGCATGCATCATACCGCTTGATACTACCATATTACGACCACCCTTATTAGGGTGGCCATAGTGGGGGTATCATAGCCGGTATCATGCACTCGGGGATAGAAAATATGATGATGTGGCAAAGAAGCAGTAACATAGGTAAATACCATAACATATATATAATACATGCTTTACTACTTTGTGTCATGCATGTCCATAAATACGGTCATCTATGATATATACTCCCTCCGTAAACTAATATAAGAGTGTTTAGGTCACTATTTTAGTAATCTAAACGCTCTTATATTAGTTTACAGCGGGAGCTATCACTACTCTATGATTGTATATATGCACTATGAAGATACGTACGTAGTATCATACACTAGTATCATATGCATGATACTATATATATATATAGTATATGATACTCCCCACTATATAAGGCTGGCCATAGTGGTGGTATCATAGCCGACGATGTCATGCACTCGAAAATAGCAAGTATGCTGATGTGGCAAGGAATTAAATATATATAAAGAGGGTTAGAGTAAAATATAGGTACATACCGTATCATGTTAAATGCGGTGCTAATTTGTGTCATGCATGGCAATAAATATGATCTATATGTGATACTATACTCTATGTATTATACTATGCGCTATATTAATTAAAGGTAGTATCATACACTACTATCATATATACTGTATATTCATGATACTAGTATATGACACTCTCCACTATACTCGTGATTTCTTACCGTGGAAAAAACTGGAGGCGAAACGTTGAACTCATGTTTTCATTCGAACAAAAATATGATGTTAGGTAATGTAAATGTTTTCAAAGAGCACACGGTTCACTCATGAAAGCAGTGTGTCCACTAAACCATGGCCGATGCACCCCCACCCCTCTGCCACGCGCGTGATCTGAGTCGTGCATTATGATTGGCCAGAACCCCAACCACACAGATCGTATGTATGCAGCGTTGGATTCTCCTTGATCGAACGGAGATCCTCATCCCTTTGGACAACACATGTACATGTTTTCAAATAGCCCCTCCCAAAAAAATGTTTTCAAATAGCACACGGTTCACACACGAAAGCTATGTGCCTACCAAACCAAGGCCGATGCCCGCCTTGCTGCTTGCGCGATCTGAGTCGTGCGTTCTGATTGGCCAGAACCGAAACCCCATGGATCGTACTTCTGCATCGTTGGATGCTCCCAGATGAACGACAATCCTCATCCCTTTCAACAGGAAATGCAGTCCGGCTAGGAATTAATTTATATGCCAACATGCACGGTAAAATGCCAAAAAATGTCTTACATATAGCACACGAGACCTGAAATGTGCGAGCAAATCAAAGCCGTGGTAAAATTGTGATTGGTTTCTGAGGAAAAATTTAGAGGCGAAACGATGAACTCACGTCTTCATTTGAAAATTAGTACGTCTTTACTTCAAACAAAATTATTCTGTTTGTGCACACGAGCGTTCAGAGGCAACCGTTTGCATAGGCCTTTCCGCGCGTGTGGCGACCGGGGATATTGTTCACCCTTTTCACCTAGGCCGCCAACACCCAGAGGCCCCAACACCCCCACCGTCCGCCCGTGTTTCACTCAACTAGTCCACCCAATCTCCTTCGCCAGCTCCCCCTCCCCCAGATCCACAATAGAACTCTCTCCGGCGCCGCTGTGCTCACCCCAGCCGTGTGCCCGCTCTTCGGCGACAAGCATACCTCTACTGCCATTCCCAACACGCAGCGGACCGCGCCTTGCCGTCTTCGTTTGCTCGCCAGCCACCCTCGAGCATACCGATGCAGTAACCCTCGCCTCGCTAGTGGCCCGGCCGGGTTTGCATTAAGAAGCCTATTAGTTACTGCTCTTGTAGCGACCCGACCTTAGATGGTCAAGTCTCTGTGCTTTAGTGTCATCCCTGGATAGGTAATGCTGGCACACACAGTACTCGAATGGATTTATAACAGAGTAGCAATCACACCCTGATTACATCGAATGTCTCAAAAGAGAACTTATTACAATAAATATAGCTTAAGGCCACTAATACGATAACAGCGGAAGACTTGGAAGATAAAGTGAGTCTCTCCGGGTGGACAGTTACACCTACTTTCCCTCTACATCTGCAAGCCCGCCATTGAAAGAGGTCACACAACATACTCAAATATGCCAGAGCCCATAATGGCTTGTGGCTGCACACGGAAGTTTCTAGTATGAATAATCTCACGATCCCTTTGAGCCTGGGTGGCGGACCGTAGGAGGATCACACGGTATATCCCCGGGATCTCCTAGGACAACACTGGTATATCCCCAGGTGCCCAATCAAGCAATCCACCAAGATGTCTATTAAAGTTGCCACCTTAAGTTGAACCATTAATTAACACTCTCACATATGTCATGGATACACTCAAACCCAATCCACGTCTACGAGCATAGCATAGCAATATAAGCATAACGTAGAAGTAACTCCCAAGGGTTTGACAATAAAACAATTAATAGGTTCTACCTCAACATGTACTTCCCAAACCCACAAGTTAATCACATCCTAATCATTCAATGTTTGAGTATTGGAACTAATGCATAAAAACTGGGTAAAGAGTATGATCAATGTGTTACTTGCCTTGCTGACGATCCGCAAAACCTAGAGACTCGTAGTAACACGCTTCGCACTCCGGGAACTCTATCGCAAACAAACAATGGCATACATAAGCAAGCAATCATAGATGCACGGTAACACTCAAATAAGAAGATCTAACCAGAAATTTCAACTTAAGAACTCCGGTTTGCAAAAAGAATCAAATCAAACGGAGCAACGAAACTCAAACTACGAAAGAAACAAGATCCGTTTACTAATCTGGACTAATGTCAAATTTTACAGTACCAAAATCTTCTTCAAGTTGTTTAAACAGAAAGAGGGCTTCGAGACGAAGATCTAGGCGCTTGAATCGCCTGATTCCGATAAACGAGCAAAAAGATAAACTAAAACGAAAATCGGGTCAGAAATCGTGATCGAAAATAATCGTGAAAAACCCTAGAAAAAGAAAAACTGATGAACATGCTAACGAACGAACGTTCGCTGTCTGAGACTAATGGGTGAACGGTGTTCGTTAAAACGAACATACGGACGTACGTCCGCAACTTAACCGAACCGAGAAAAAAACGAACAAAACCGATCTGAACGAAAAAAGCCGATCTAGGTTTTTTTTAAAACGATCGAACCAAAAAAACGAACGGTTTTTCTCACAAAAACCGAGGCAGCAGAGGCGCTACGTCCGGCGAGAACGGGCGGGGCGAGGCGGCGGCTCAAGCGGAAGGCGGCGGCGGCTGCACGCAATGGGGCGGGCGGCGCAAGACGGAGTCGAGGCGTGGCACGTCTAGGGTTTCGGCGGGGCTGGCGGGCTGGTGGGTCGCGACTTATAAAGGGCCGGCCCCAGGTCTCCTGGTCGGGTACGGCCCGAAGTCGGTTTCCTTTTTTGAAATAATTCCGTCGCAGAAAAACGAATAAAAGAAACATTAAACAGACTGCAAAAATCCTGAAATAAAATTTCCCCGTCCTCTAAGAATCTACCGGACAAGGTGAACATTTATTTAGGACTCTAATGAAATTTTGAAATATGCATAGTTTTCCTATTCAAATAATATTGCAATAAAATCCAAAATAAAATATTTATTTGTTTTTAATATTTTTTCTCCAATATTTCAAATATTTTTGGAGAAGTGATATTATCTCCTCTCTTATATTTTAATATGAAATATTTTCAGAGAGAAAAAAAATTAAAACCAAATGATCCTTTTTTTGATATTTGATAAAAATTCAAATATGAAAACTGCGAAATCCCCAACTCTCTCCGAGGGTCCTTGAGTTGTTTAGAATTTCTAGGATTGGAAAGCAAACTGCAATAAAATATGATATGCATGAATGATCTATGTATAACATTCCAAATTGAAAATTTGGGATGTTACAAACCTACCCCCCTTAAGATGAATCTCGCCATCAAGATTCGGATTGGCTAGAAAATAGGTGTGGGTGGTCTTTGCGTAGATCATCCTCTCATTCCCAGGTGGCTTCATCCTCGGTATGGTGGCTCCACTGAACTTTGCAAAACTTGATAACCTTGCTACGAGTAACTCGGCTGGCAAACTCAAGAATCTTGACAGGTTTCTCCTCATATGTCAAATCACTATCCAACTTTATTGCTTCCAGGGGCATTGTATCTCTCAGAGGAATATCAGCCATCTCGGCATGACACTTCTTCAACTGGGAGACGTGAAACACATCATGTACTCCCGACAGTCCTTCAGGTAATTCCAACTTGTAGGCAACCTCTCCCACACGTTCCAAAACACGGTACGGTCCCACAAATCTCGGGGCTAACTTTCCCTTAACTCCAAAACGTTTAACTCCTCGCAAGGGTGACACTCGCAGATATGCTCGGTCTCCGATTTCATAGGTTACCTCCTTGCGTCTGAATCTGCATAACTCTTCTGTCTGGACTGAGCTACCTTCATTCTATCTCGAATTAGCTTAACCTTCTCTTCAGACTCCTTAATCAAATCTGGTCCAAACAACCGGCGGTCTCCAACCTCATCCCACATCAATGGTGTTCTGCACCTTCTTCCATACAGGGCCTCGAATGGTGCCATCTTCAAACTGGCCTGGTAGCTATTGTTGTACGAGAACTCAGCGTAGGGCAAATTGTCATCCCAACTAGATCCATAGTCTAGTGCACAAGCTCTCAGCATGTCATCCAGAATCTGATTGACTCTCTCGGGCTGTCCATCTGTCTGCGGGTGAAAAGCTATACTGAACTCCAGCCTGGTTCCCAAAGTCTGATGCAGTTGGTGCCAGAACTTTGAAGTAAACTGTGTTCCTCTATCTGATATGATGGTCCTCAGAACTCCATGCAGACATACGATCCTGGTCATGTATATCTTGGCCAACTTCGCACTTGTATACGTGGTTTTCACTGGGATAAAGTGAACCACTTTGGTCAAGCGATCAACGACTACCCATATAGAATCATATCCTAATTTGGTCCTGGGCAATCCGGTGATAAAATCCATGCCAAGCTTATCCCACTTCCATTTGGGTGTCGGCATAGGCTGTAGCAATCCCGCTGGCTTCTGATGTTCTGCCTTCACTCTTTGACATACATCACATATGGCTACATACTCGGCAATATCCTTCTTCATTCTAGTCCACCAGATACGCTCCTTCAAATCCAAATACATCTTGGTGTTTCCGGGGTGTATCGAGTATGGTGACTCATGAGCTTCCTGTAGTATCAACTTTCTGAGCTCCGCACTGTTGGGCACATAAACACGGTCCTCAAACCATAAGGTGTCATACTCATCCTCACGAAAACCTTTGGCCTTTCCTTTGCTCATTCTCTCCTTTATCTCTGCAATCTCCTTATCATCCTTCTGAGCTTCGCGAATCTTTCCCAACAATGTAGACTGAACTTCCATTGCTGCAACAAAGCCTCTATGAACAATCTCCAAACGATGTTCCCTGAGATCCTCTGCTAACTCCTTTGGCATCCCTCCGCTCACGAGGGTGTTAACATAACTCTTACGGCTCAAAGTGTCTGCTACAACATTGGCCTTTCCTGGATGATAATGCAGCTTCATGTCATAATCCTTTATAAGCTCCAACCATCTCCTCTGCCTGAGGTTCAGCTCCTTCTGTGTGAAAATGTACTTCAAACTTTTGTGATCCGTGTACACATCGCAATGGTTACCGATCAGAAAATGTCTCCAGGTCTTGAGCGCATGCACCACAGCTGCTAACTCCAAATCATGTGTGGCATAACTCAATTCGTGCGGTTTAAGTTGTTGTGTGGCATTCAATACAACTCTTGATCTTGCATAAGTACTCCTCCAAGTCCTAAGCGAGGCGTCAATACACTTGGAAATCCTTGCGTATATCTGGCAGAATCAACCTTGGGCTGTAGTCAAACGTTTCTTCAACTCCTGGAAACTTGCTTCACATTCTTCAGTCCAATGGAACTTGGTGTCCTTCTTCAACAATGCCGTCATTGGCTTTGCAATCTTAAAGAAATTCTCAATAAATCTCCGATAATATCCCGCGAGTGCAAGAAAACTGCGGATCTCTCCAACTGAGGTGGGTGCCAACCACTCAGTGACTGACTGAACCTTGGTGGGATCCATTGTTATACCTTCTCCTGATATAACATGTCCAAGAAATCCAACTTCCTTCAACCAAAACTCACATTTGCTGAACTTGGCATACAAATGATGCTCCCTGAGCTTCTCGAGAACTAAACACAAATGTTCCTTGTGCTCCTCTTCATTATTCGAGTATACCCAGATATCATCTATAAACACCACGACAAACTTATCCAAGAACTCCATGAACACCTTGTTCATCATACTCATGAAATAGGCAGGGGCGTTAGTTACTCCAAATGACATAACTGTATACTCATATAACACGTACCTTGTGGTGAAAGCTGTTTTAGGTATATCCTTCTCCCGAATCTTCAGCTGGTGGTATCCTGATCGCAGATCGATCTTTGAAAACACCATTGCTCCTTGCAGCTGGTCAAACAAATCATTGATCATCGGCAGTGGGTACTTATTCTTGATTGTTACTTCATTCAATGCCCGATAATCAACAACCATTCTTAACGATCCATCCTTCTTCTCAACCGGGCTCCCCATGGTGATGAACTTCATCGGATGTAACCTTTCTCCAATAACTCCTGAATCTGCTTCTTGATCTCTTCTAGATCATTTGCGGGCATCCGGTATGGTCTCTTTGATATTGGCCCGGTGCCTGTTAATAGCTCTATCAAAAAAAATATGTCTCGACCTGGCGGCATCCCTGGTAACTCCTCTGGAAAAACATCTGGGTAATCCTTCACTACAGGAACTTCCTCCTGAACAACTCCCGTGAGAGAATTTAGTTGGCCCCTCCTAGGCACATGCCTAGATACATACTTGATCCTTTTTCCCTCCGGGGCGGTGAGCAAAATCGACTTACTCGCGCAATCGATGTTTTCCCCATACATCGATAGACAATCCATTCCTAGTATCACATCCAATCCTTGTGACTCCAAAATTATTAGGTCTGAGGGGAAAACATGGCTTCCAATGGTCAATGGCATCTGAAAACATCCTTGACGTGCCATATACGCGGCTCCTGGCGAACTTACTATCATGGGTGTCCTATGTACCTTAGTGGGCAACTTATACTTATCCACGAATCCCCTTGATATGAATGAATGCGATGCACCAGTATCGAAAAGAACAATTGTAGTAAAAGACTTAACCAAAAACTTACCGATAACTGCATCAGGCTGCTCCTCAACCTCCTCCACGTTCATGTTACCTGTCCCCTATTGAAAGGGTTGGGCTTCTTCCCAGCGCTTCCATTACCATTGTCGTTCTTCAATTATGGACAATCGTTGGCATAGTGCGCAGTCTTCCCGCACTTGAAACAAGTAATGCGACTTTGATCCTTCTTGGCGGGTGTGGCTGGGTTAGTGCGGTTCTGATTGCTGCCTGCTCCATTCCCGTTTCCATTCTTGGGGCCACTGTGATTATGGGAAATTCCTCCATTGTGAGTGTGACCTCCATGGTTATGGATAAGTCCTCCCAAGTTCGGGGTTAAACGAGGCTTCTGTTGAGCTCCCAAGTTATACCTTCCTTGTCCATACTTCCTCTTGCTGCTCTCAATCTGCTGTTGCTTCCCTTCAATCATAAGAGCTTTGTCTACCAACTCCTGGTAGTTGTTGAATGTTGCCACCATCAACTACATGCTCATCTCATCATTAAGCCCTTCCATAAACTTCTCTTGCTTCACGGCATCTGTGGCCACATCATCAAGGGCATAACGAGATAATTTACTAAACTCATCCACGTACTGAGCCACAGTACGATTTCCCTGGCGCAAGTTACGAAACTCACGCTTCTTCATGTTCATAGCTCCAGTTGAGACATGGGCTGTGTGGAATGCTTGCTGAAACTGATCCCAAGTGACATTGGCTATGGGAGAAGTGGCTGTGTAATTATCCCATCATGAGGCTGCTGGTCCGTCCAACTGATGTGCGGCAAAACGCACCTTCTCTGCATCTGTGCAACCAGCGGTCGTCAACTCCCTTCCAATCCTGCGTAGCCAGTCATTCGCAACTATTGGCTCGGTGCTACTGGAAAACACCGGCGGTTGTAACCTCAGAAAGCGAGCTAAGTTGTCAACTGGGGTTGTTGTTGTTGTTGTTGTTGTTCTTTGTTGTTATTCTTTATTCTTTATTCTTTATTCTTTATTGTTATTCTTTATTCTTTATTCTTTATTCTTTATTCTTTATTCTTTATTCTTTATTCTTTATTCTTTGTTGTTGTTGTTGTTGTTGTTGTTGTTGTTGTTGTTGTTGTTGTTGTTGCTGATCATCTCCCATTGCTCATCTCGGCGCCCACATATCTGGTGGATAGTGTCCTTGAGATCCTTGCTGTAGACTTCGCCGATGCGTCCCAGTGCGAGGTGGGCTGCCATGCTCCTTCCTAGACTCCAGGTTGGTGCATCCAAGGAAAACTCTATGGGCTCTGTGACTGGCGTGAATGTCCTTCCTGGAACTTGAACTCGAATCATCCAACGCTCCTTTTCTGGTAAAGTGGCGTTGTAGGTCCCGGTGAAGCTTGGTATTTCGATGTTCAGGTATCTAGTAACTTCCTTCAAGTGTCGTCCAAAGGGTGCGTCTTCATCCGGTTGTGCAAACTTGTTCCTCGAGCCTGCCATCCTAAAGAGTAGAAGATGGAGAGGAGTCAAAAATGAGTAGAGAAGAGTGACCTATGGCTTATCTTAGTGGTCGTGTCCTACATTCAGTGTGTGCTCTGATACTATCTTGTAGCGACCCGACCTCAGATAGTCAAGTGTCTGTGCTTGAGTGTCATCCCTGGATCGGTAATGCTGACACACACATTACTCGAATGGATTTATAATAGAGTAGCAATCACACCCTTATTACATCGAATGTCTCAAAAGAGAACTTATTACAATAAATATGTCTTAAGGCCATCTAATACGATAACAGTGGAAGACTTGGAAGATAAAGTGAGTCCATCAAATCCAACGGCATAGCTGAGTGCATGACAACGGCCTAGCGAACCTTACTCCTCGTCTGAAAAGTCTGCAACATAATACGTTGCAGCCCGAAATCGGGTCATCACATGGAATATGCTGGCAATGTAACACAGTAGAGCAATGAACAGATAAATGCTATCACTACATGCATATATGGCTGGTGGAGGCTCTATGGTTATATGGTTTTTGCAAAAAGCCAAGTTTTCCCTACAACAAAGGAATATATTTTATTTAACTATCATGGTAGTTGAAACATCATTGAGAAGGTTCCTCCAACTCAATCCGAATTAAATTAATCATTAACCCACCAATTAATTTTAGAGTGATGAGATACAATAGGATAATCCAAGTACTAGATACTCAAGATATCCATAACCGGGGACATGGCTAACCATGATTAGATTGTACACTCTGCAGAGGTTTGCACACTTTTCCCCACAAGACTCGACCTCCTCCGTTGGATTTCTCGCACTACATGATGTTTGAGAAATGGATGACCAAGATACAGTCTTTCAGAAGCATTAACTCTTTACTCCGGGTGGACAGTTACACCTACATTCCCTCTACATCTGCTATCCCACCACTGAAAGAGGTCAGACAACATACTCAAATATGCCAGAGCCCATAATGGCTTGTGGCTGCACATGGAAGTTTCTAGCATGAATAACCTCACGATCCCTTTGAGCCTGGGTGGCGGACCGTAGGAGGATCACACGGTATATCCCCGGGATCTCCTAGGACAACACTGGTATATCCCCAGGTGCCCAATCAAGCAATCCACCCAGATGTGTATTAAAGTTGCCACCTTAAGTTGAACCATTAATTAACACTCTCACACCTGTCATGGATACACTCAAACCCAATCCACGTCTACGAGCATAGCATAGCAATATAAGCATAACGTAGATGTAACCCCCAAGGGTTTCATAATAAAATAGTTAATAGGTTCTACCTCAACATCTACTTCCCAAACCCACAAGTTAATCACATCCTAATCATGCAATGTTTGCGGATTTGAACTAATGCATAAAAACTGGGTATGAAAGAGCATGATCAACATGTTAGTTGCCTTGCTGACGATCCGCAAAACCTAGAGACTCGTAGTAGCACGCTTCGCACTCCGGGAACTCTATCGCAAACAAACAATGGCAGACATAAGAAATCAATCATAGATGCACGGGTAACACCCAAAAAAGAAGATCTAACCAGAAAGTTCAACTTAAGAACTCCGATTTGCAAAAAGAATCAAATCAAACGGAGCAACGAAACTCAAACTACGAAAGAAACAAGATCCGTTTACTAATCTGGACTAAAGTCAAATTTTACAGTACCAAAATCTTGTTCAAGTTGTTTAAATAGAAAGAGGGCTTCGAGACGAAGATCTAAGCGCTTGAATTGCCTGATTCCTATAAACGAGCGAAAACATAAATTAAAACAAAAATCGGGTCAGAAATCGCAATCGAAAATAATCGCGAAAAACCCTGGAAAAAAAACTAACGACAGGCTAACGAACGAACGTTCGCTGTCTGAGACTAACGGGTGAACGGTGTTCGTTAAAAGAACATACGGACGAATGCCTGCAACTTAACCGAACCGAGAAAAAAATTGAACAAAACCGATCTGAACGAAAAAATCCGATCTAGTTTTTTTTAAACCGGTCAAACCGAAAAAACGAACGGTTTTTTTTTACGAAAACCGAGGCAGCAGCGGCGCTACCTCCAGCGAGAATGGGCGGGGCGGGGCGGCGGCTTCGGTGGGCGGCGGACGAGGCGGCGCGCTACGCCGGCGTGGCGATCGGCAGCTGGGCGCGACACGAGAGTCGAGGCAGGGTGCGGCTAGGGTTTCGGCGGGCTAGCGGGTCGCGACTTATAAAGGGCCGGCCCGAGGTCTCCTGGCCGGGTACGACCCAAAGTCGGTTTCCTTTCTTTTAAATAATTCCGTCGCAGAAAAACGAATAAAAGAAATACTAAACGGACTCCAAAAATCCTGAAATAAATTTTCCCCGTCCTCTAAAAATCTACCGGACAAGGTGACCATCTATTTAGGACTCTAATGCAATTTTGAAAAAAACATAGTTTTCCTATTCAAATAAAATAGCAATAAAATCCCAAATGAAGTATTTATTTGTTTTCAATATTTTTCGTCCAATATTTCAAATATTTTTGGAGAAGTCATATTATCTCCTCTCTTATATTTTAATATGAAATATTTTCGGAGAGAAAAATAATTAAAACCAAATGATCCTTTTTTTCGATATTTGATAAAATTCAAATATGAAAACTGCGAAATTCCCAACTCTCTCCGAGGGTCCTTGAGTTGCTTAGAATTTCTAGGATCGCAAAGAAAAATGCAATAAAATATGATATGCATGAATGATCTATGTATAACATTCCAAATTGGAAATTTGGGATATTACAGCTCTCCATCGCGGTGAGGCATATTTCCTCGCAATCCCTCTTCCAATTTCGTTCCGTATGTTCCCAAATTGGCTATAAAATAACGGAGAGCATACATATGTTCATTATCTACCTTCCTTACTACATATAAGCTGTATTTGTTCCAATAAGTTACTGCCTATTTATAGATCGCGGGCGCCAGAGTCACACAAACTTAACAAATTAGCCGTACATTTTCTAAATTATTGCATGGCATGTTTAGAAAGCTTGATACCGAGTTGTTAGTTTTATGCTTATCCTCCTTTCCTGAGTTGCGCATGTGTTCTTTGTAGATGCCGAGTAGCAGCGAAAGCACTCATTCAGGCAATGTATCTTCATCTGATTCGGACAACCCTAGGTCTTCAGCAGATTGTGAGGGATCAAGTAGTCTTGAACGGGATAGGGCTGCAACAATTACGGTCAGGACACTAAGGAACGCTCCAAGGAAGCCCACACACCAGCCTAAAGGTGTATATGAAGTAACCGAGATTGGTTTAAAGTCCTGGGCTCCAACTAAACCAGATAAAGCACGCATGAGGTTCAGGAGTGTGTGTGGATTTGTTGGCAGGGGAAGGCTCAACATTAATCTGTCGGGGTTTTGGAAGGCTGACACAGAAACACGGCGAAGGATAGTCGGAGAGATCATGGATCACTTCAATGTTCCAGAGCAGTGGAGAATGCAGGTGGAACACGCTCCACTGAAGAAGGCTAGGGATGCTTGGAGAAACTGAAAGCACGTGTTGTACAAGGCAAGGACCCAATCTCCGCATACCCCCAAATTACAAAGGCAGACTAGGTAGAATTCAAAAGGGTCAGGACAACTACAGAGTTTGCTGAGAAGAGTTTCAAGCAATCAGAACTTCAGAAGAAGAACATACACCCCCACCGTATGGGTGTGGCAGGATACTACAACATGAAACTGATATGGGAACAGGAGGACAAAGAAGCAGTAGCGGCGGGTGGGAATCCTACCTTTAGTGAAATCAGGGGCGCCAGAGACTACTTCCGGGCACATGCAAAGAGGCGTGATGATGGAACTTATTACTTTGAAAATGCACGTGACGCCAAACTGTAGGAAGTGATGTTAGAGGCTTCCAAGATCCCTAGAAGGTTCTACAGGAACTCAGGGCCATGTGACATTCTGTCCATTACTCTGGACACAAAAGAGCCCCCTGGCCGTGCAAGGGATATAGGTGTTAATGTCCCGCACAAGAGGGCTTTCACACTCAGCAAAGAAGAGAGGCTCAGCATGAAAAAAAGCGAGGAGTGAAATGAAGCAGAATGCATTGTATGAAAGGTTGAATAAGGAGATTTATCCGGCTGTTCAAAAGGATGTTGAGGAGTAAATGATGATGCAGAAGACTCTAACACTGACAGATAGCCAGCAGATGGGAGGGGAGGCGGGCATGGAGGATGCTGCTTATTGCGCGATAACACTGCACAAGAGTAGCTATGCATCAGCTGACCCCAATGACACTGAGACTGCAGCTTCTCGTGATGATGCTATATCTGATCTATCTGGAATGAAAGACATGTCGAAGGGCATGCTTACACATTATGAAGGTACATTAAAATGTCCAACAACCTGGATTTGCCCGCCCTTCTTGGAAGATGGCCTCTTCTTGGACAATGTGCCATTGAAGCCGGGCTATGTGAAGTGCTACGTGACTGAAGTAAAGCCTGGATTCAATGCATTTGCCATGAAGAATGTCCTAGGAGACTTCGATGAGAAAAGGACCTTGGGAGAAACACTGTTACATCACATCCAGTGGCCAAGAAAGGAAATAGAGTTCGTCGATGAGATTCCTAAAGCCCCTCCAAGAGAAACCACTGTTGCCCCTCAACCAGTGACGCTCTCCTTGCCACAACAGCTCTCGGGGGCTGATGCATCAACCTGTGATCAGTCGGCTCGAATTTGTGGCGTACAGGCCATGTCATCCTCCGCCCCAAAGCAGCAAGTGGCAAGGCCTACAACTGCTGATGACGCAACACCGGTTCAGATGCCGACTGCTGAAGCAACGGGGGGAGACCCAGCTGCAGCACATGCTCAGCAGACCAACCTGGTGGAACAGACTGCTAAGCACTCTAATGCTTCGGAACCGCCTGCTAAGTAGTCTGTAGGTCCAGAACCGACTGCTCATCAGTACTTCTTGCTCAGCAAACCAATGCGTTGGCACGACCTCCTCAGCACACCAACAAGTTGGCACCACCTGCGCAGAAACCCGACATAGCTTCAATGCATGGTCAGCAGTCCGATGCCTCTGCTCCTACAGCCCAGCAGTCCGTCACAGCAGCACCGCCAGCTCAGCGGTCCAGCATAGATAAACCGTCTGCTAAGCAGTCCGTCCAAGCTTCACCGTCTGCTCGGCAGTCTACCTTGCAGCCAACCAGACGTTCTGCCAGAAATGCTTCAAGTACCAAGAAGGAAGTGGCCAAAAAGGCTACACCCACGACCACGAGGAAGCGCAGCGGGAGAGTGAAGAGGAAAGAGAACGATTGCTTCTTACTTAAAGCACTCATAGCCCAGAACCAAATTAACAGTAGCTTGTTTGAATCGGGGAGTAATATTATTTCTGACGCGATGGATGATGAAGAAGTAGAATTGTTGCTTGCTAAAAGTAAAGCAGACGTACTTGAAGCACGCAATTACGTCCATGGCCAGCCATTCTTGTTGGCAAATACTTTGATGAGTGCAGCTCCGCTGTCATGCGAGTTACATGAATATTGCATGGATCAAATGTCAGCGGGTCATCATGCTTTGCTAGTCCACTACAATAGAGATCATTTCCGACACGATGCTGGTTCCATCAATGTGAGTTTCGAGGACTTACATCTCTTCTTCAACTTCAACATGCTCGATGCCACTCTCGTTAGATGCCTGATTTTGTAAGTACTTAACAAACTCCAATCAACTTCTCCATACAAAGCTGTAAATGATAAACAACTAACTGCATTTTATTCCTCTCAGGGGATTGAACACGTAGAGAAGAAAAAGGGAGAGTGTGTATTTCATAGATCCTGCATTAGCAAATGGCACATCATTAGAAGGTAAGGACCGACGGGACTGGGCCGTTAACACGGTCGTCCGTATCTTCGAAAACACGTCCCATGCAGAATCATTTCTCTGGCCATATCATGAACGGTAAGTCAAGTAAACAACCACGCATACACTGACTGTCTTTCAGATTTCAACATCAGTCATAAGTTCATGGCTTTCTTAATATGTAGCAATCACTGGATATTGGCATTCATTGTTCCAAACAAGAACACAGTTTACTACATCGATTCTCTTAGAGAGTAAACAAACGCTCAGGATCTGACGCATGTTCAACAATTCTCGGATAGGTATTGAATTCTATGATGTTGAAATTAATTTGCATTCATATCTGGTTCAATAATTGATGTTGCCAAAATTCATCATCATTTTCAGTGTGCTAGCATTGTGGAAAACTAAACCAAGGAACCTGTTCAAGAGGGAACTATCTCTACAGCACGAGATCGTTTCTCCGGTAACACACCAAAATCCATTATTTTTGGAAAATTTATCCAACAGTTTGCAAATACCTTTCCTTACGCTAGTCAAATGTTCAAGCTTCTAAATAAACCTTTTTCTTTTTTGTCCAAAGAAAAAATAATACATCTAACACCGGTTAGGTTGTTCCTAACAGGACAAATACATGACTAATTTTGTACAAAAATTTGGGTGTCCTCGACAAGCGTGAGGGACCAACCTTTGTGGATACTATGTTTGGAGACACATGATCTCCATTTGCAAATCTGCTTTGGTAGTTGTGACGATCCTCGCTAATTAGTACCGATAAGTATATCTTAATTAATATCTTCTACTACACTCATCTGGAACATTCTGATCTTAAAATTACTGCAGCTCCTCTGAAAACCGAAGGCCCCTGAACCACTCCCGGCTGGTGAATTGTTGATGGTTCGAGGAGATTTATCGTGACTTCTTCCTGGATCACTACATCAATCCCACTTTGGTGATAATGAAGATTTCAGCATGCGTTCTCTGAAACATTGAGTAAGAGTTAGCCGCTAAACATATAACACATGGATCCATTGTTTTCCATCTGATGAGGTCTTCATATTTCGTACACTATGATTAATTATGTAATGCATATATGTGTGGACAAATCATTGGAATTTAACTACCATATGTTCAATTGCAATTGTTGCGAAATCTAATGAATGTTCTTCCTGTGGACACTATTTGTTCAATTGAATACTGTGGTGAATTTGCTTTTTGCGTGCCGATTCAAAATGGGATATTTTTTTATTTGTTCAATTTAATATTGTGGCAAATTTGCTTTTTGCGTGCCGATTCGAAATGGGATATTTTTGTTTTAACCTGCCAATTGCTCCGCACATGGTTCAACTAAATGAGTGTGTGCGATCCACATCGGAAAGCATACGTCAATCATAGCGGAACCGTCGGTGATACACAACAGATCGCAAATGATTTGCAGCGCTACTACGTGTGCGTAGGGTCTCTGGAACCGTTTGTGATATCGCGTTATCGCACACGAGAACTGGGAGTAAACCGTGCCCAATGACAAATACAATCCCAGTCGTAAGTTTTCTAGGAAACGTGTGGGATCCCAAACAAAAAGCACACGTCACTCTTGCGGCAACCGTCGGTGATAACCAACGGATCACAAACGGTCTGCAGCACATGTATGTGTGCGAACGGGATCCTGGACCGTTTGTGATAGAACATTATCGCAGGCGGTAATTCTTGGCAAACTTGTGCAATGGAGTCTAGCATGGCAGACGGGTTACACAAAAAACTCGTGTGCGATGGGGCACAAATCGCACACAGTTCATATGTTGGCCTGTGTGCCTTACATACTGTTTCCCAAACGGTTCTTTACGATAGACCGTATGGTTTCACTGCGTCATTACAAACGCTTAGTCACCGATACCTCACGTGCGAAAGAATTTAGTGTGTGCTGCATCGCAAACGATTACATTTTGGAAGGCCTCTGGATCACTACTCCATATTCCCGACGGTTTCTGGGTTGTGTGGGAAGGACACCCTATCGCACACACTCACTTGGCGACGGTCCCAAATACCATCGCCGAAAGGGGTTAAAAACCGTTTGTATAGCACCGCCTCATACCAGTGCATGATGATACTAACTGAAGGAAATATGCCCTAGAGGCAATAATAAAGTTATTATTTATTTGCTTATATCATGATAAATGTTTATTATTCATGCTAGAATTGTATTAACCGGAAACTTAATACATGTGTGAATACATAGACAAAACAAAGTGTCCCTAGTATGCCTCTACTTGACTAGCTTGTTTATCAAAGATGGTTACGTTTCCTGACCATAGACATGTGTTGTCATTTGATGAACGGGAACACATCATTAGGAGAATGATGTGATGGACAAGACATATTCGTTAGCTTAGCATAATGATCGTTTAGTTTTATTGCTATTGCTTTCTTCATGACTTATACATGTTCCTCCGACTATGAGATTATGCAACTCCCGTATACCAGAGGAACACCTTGTGTGCTATCAAACGTCACAATGTAACTGGGTTTTTTTATAAAGATGGCCTACGGGTGTCTCCGAAGGTGTTTGTTGAGTTGGCATAGATCGATATTAGGATTTGTCACTCCGAGTATCGGAGAGGTATCTCTGGGCGCTCTCGGTAATGCACATCTCTATAAGCCTTGCAAGCAATGTGACTAATGAGTTAGTTGCGGGACGACGCATTACGGAATGAGTAAAGAGACTTTCCGTTAACGAGATTGAACTAGGTATGATGATACCGACGATCGAATCTCGAGCAAGTAGCATACCAAGGACAAAGGGAACAACGTATGTTGTTATGCGTTTTGACCGATAAAGATGTTCGTAGAATATGTATGAGCCAATATTGGCATCCAGGATCCGCTATTTGTTATTGACCGGAGATATGTCTCGGTCATGTCTACATAGTTCTCGAACCCGTAGGGTCCGCACGCTTAACGTTCGATGATGATTTGTATTATGAGTTATGTGGTTTTGGTGACCGAAGATTGTTCGGAGTCCCGGATGAGATCACGGACATTACGAGGAGTCTCGAAATGGTCGAGAGGTAAATATTCATATATTGGAAGGTTATATTCGGACATCAGAATGGTTTCGAGAGATTCAGGTATTTTTCTCGAGTACCGAGGGGTTACCGGAACCCCCCAGGGAAGTATTGGGCCTTAGTGGGATTTAGTGGAGAAGAGGAGGCAGGCCAAGGGGAGGTGGCGCCCCCCCCCCATGGAGTCCAAATTGGACTAGGGGAGGGGGCAGCTCCTGATCCATCTCCAACTTGTTTATAATTTTTGATTGTTCCATGCTATTATATTATCTGTTTTGGATGTTCAATGGGCTTATTTATACACTTTTATATTATTTTTGGGACTAACCTAATAACCGGGGGCCCGATCCAAATTGCTTTTTTTTTGCCTATTTTAGTGTTTCGCAGAAAAGGAATATCAAATGGAGTCCAAACGGAATGAAACCTTCGGGAACGTGATTTTTGGAACAAACATGATCCAGAGGACTTGGAGTGGACGTCACGAAATCAACGAGGAGGCCACGAGCTAGGGGGCGCGCCTACCCCCCTGGGCGCGCCCTCCACCCTCGTGGGCCCCTCGTAGCTCCGCCGACCTACTTCTTCCTCCTATATATACCTACGTACCCCGAGAACGTCAGAAGAGAGAAAAAACCCTATTTCCACTGCCGCAACCTTCTGTACCCGTGAGATCCCATCTTGGGGCCTTTTCCGGTGCTCTGCCGGAGGGGGCATTGATCACGGAGGGCTTCTACATCAACACCATAGCCTCTCCGATGATGTGCGAGTAGTTTACCTCAGACCTTCGTGTCCATAGTTATTAGCTAGATGGCTTCTTCTCTCTCTTTGAATCTCAATACAAAGTTGTCCTCGATTCTATTGGAGATCTATTCGATGTAATCTTCTTTTGTGGTGTGTTTGTCGAGATCCGATGAATTGTGGGTTTATGATCAAGTTTATCTATGTACAATATTTGATTCTCCTCTGAATTCTTATATGTATGATTTGTTATCTTTACAAGTCTCTTCGAATTATCGGTTTGGTTTCTCCTACTAGATTGATCTTTCTTGCAATGGGAGAAGTGCTTAGCTTTGGGTTCAATCTAGCGGCGTCCTTTCCCAGTGACAACAGGGGCAGCAAGGCACGTATTGTATTGTTGCCATCGAGGATAAAAAGATGGGGTTTTTATCATATTGCTTGAGTTTATCCCTCTACATCATGTCATCTTGCTTAATGCGTTACTCCATTCTTATGAACTTAATACTCTAGATGCATGCGGTCGATGTGTGGAGTAATAGTAGTAGATGCATGCAGGAGTCGGTCTACTTGTCACGGACGTGATGCATATATACATGATCATGCCTAGATATTCTCATAATTATTCGCTTTTCTATCAATTGCTCGATAGTAATTCGTTCACCCACCGTAATACTTATGCTATCTTGAGAGAAGCCACTAGTGAAACCTATGGCCCCCGGGTCTATTTTCCATCATCTTATCTTCATACAAGTTTCCAATCTATAGTTTTAGTTTCCTATTTATTTTATCTTGCAATCTTTACTTTCCAATCTATATTATAAAATACCAAAAATATTTATCTTATTATCTTTATCAGATCTCACTTTTGCAAGTGATCGTGAAGGGATTGACAACCCCTTTATCGCGTTGGTTGCAAGGTTCTCATTTATTTTGTGTAGGTACAAGGCGACTTGTGCTTAGTCTCCTACTGGATTGATACCTTGGTTCTCAAAAACTGAGGGAAATACTTACGCTACTTTGCTGCATCACCCTTTCCTCTTCAAGGGAAAAATCAACGCAAGCTCAAGAGGTAGCAAGAAGGATTTCTGGCGCCGTTGCCGGGGAGATCTTCGCCAAGACAAGTCAAGATCTACAACAAGTTATTTTTGGCGCAGTTGCAAGTCAAGACATACCAAGTACCCATCACAAACTCTTATCCGTCGCATTACATTATTTGCCATTTGCCTCTCGTTTTCCTCTCCCCCACTTCACCCTTGCTGTCAGATGTGGGGTTCCAGCAAACCCTTAAGGTTCGAACTCTGGGGTGCGCGCGAAGTCTTTCCCTCCTATCGATCTACGCCCTAGCTTGCTAAGATCTAGCGGACGAACACTACGAAATCACAACACAGAAAGACACAAGATTTATACTGGTTCGGGCCACCGTTGTGGTGTACTACCCTACTCCAGTGTGGTGGTGGTGGATTGCCTCTTGGGCCGATGATGAACAGTACAAGGGGAAGAACAGCCTCCTGAGGTTGAGGTGTTCTTGTGTTTGTGTGTGGCTAGGGCGAGCTTGAGATCCCCCCTACTGTGGTGTCCAGCTCTACTTATATAGTCCCTCCCAAATAATGAGCGGGAAGGGAGCCAACAACGATGGGCAAATTTGAAGGGGGACGGGACAACTAGTACAAGCTATCCTGACAAAAGTAGTCTTCGCCTGCGAAAAGCCCTGGTGGTGACGCCATCTTGGGCTCCATAGTGACATCCGTCCTGCTGGCCGGCCGGTCCTGGTCTCGTTGCATGGATATGGCAACCTTTGCCTGATGCCTCGGTACTCTACTTCTGCGCTTGCCCTCTTTAGCACCAAAGAGGAAACAAGGACTCTGTGTGCGCTGGCGCCCGCCTGGTGCCGATCGTCATGGCTCACGTCACGAGAACCTTGCAAGGTTCGCCCTGCCTTGATGTCTCCGCGCCTCGCGAGCCTGCCTGAAGAGAGGCCGCTCCAGAGGAGGTCTTGAGTCGTCCTCCTCACGAGGCTTGGCCCCTCGCGAGGGTCTTGAATGCCTTGTTGATGAAGATGGGCCGTCTGAGCCCGCTAAGCTTAACCACGCCCGGCGCGGCGAGCAAGTTTGGGGACCCGTTCCCGAAGCAGCGGCAGTAGCCCCGGGGCCAAGGTGCACTCGGGCTTGGCTTCACGGCGAAGCCAAGGGTCAAGCTCGGAGCACCGCGGGCCCCAAAAGCATGCGGCCTTGGTCGACGCGTGGCGGTTGATTGGACGTGGTCGTCTCCGCTTCCCATGCTGCCATTGTATCTGCCTAGCTATACGGCCCCCGCGGCCTACCCAGTTATTCTCCTCCCGCTTGCGCTTTGCTTCCCCAACTTCTCTGCTCCTTCGAGATCCCGCTCCTCCTTTTCAACCTGACCTGTGCTTTCCTCGATCCGCCGCCATGGCGCCGAAGCAAGCAATCAAGGGGAAGAAGCCCTTGTCTTGTCCGGGCGCGCCTCCGGCTTTTGAGCCCGCGCTAGGTTGATCCTGGGTGCTCAACGACGAGGCCATGGATAAGGTGCGCCCGATGATTGCCTCCAGCTTCAATGAGTGGGGGGGGGGGAGACGGTGGTCTGGCCTACATCTCGAGTTCGTGCCGCCTTGGCTGCCACTAAGGTCCCAATCTTCATCGACATCCTATGGGCTGGCCTACTTCCCCCTTTCTCCGCCTTCTTCAACGCGGTGCTCGAGCATTACCAAATCCATATGCTGCACCTCGACCCTCAATCTGTGATTCTCCGCGCTATCTTTGCCTTGGTGTGCGAGGCCATGGTGGGCATTGCCCCCTCGGTGGCCCTTCTCCGGCATTTCTTCTCCTTGCATATGGGGGAACCCAGGCAAAGCTCAGGGTGCGTGAGCTTCCAGGCTATGGCCGCAACTGCTGGCGACGGGATCGACTTCGAGATTCCTTCATCCGCAAGTGAATTCCGGACGCGGTGGGTGTTTGTCGATGTCGGGGTGCTCAGCCCCCTGCTCTGTCTTCCATCAGCACCTGCCGTTCCCAACTCCGGCTGGAGTCATCAGAGGCTCGCGAGTCCGCACCTCTCTCCAGTCTGGTGCAGGCTGAGGAACTTGAAGAACTATGGCGTAGCTGCTCCCATTGTGGTGAAGGAGTTCATCAGGCGCCATGTTGCTCCACTCCAGCGCCACGCTCGCCCGTTGTCGACCTTGCTCGGCAATCAGGATCGTATGAGGTTTCAGGAGTCCACACTTTCTCCCGAGTCGAAGCAGACAGTGCTTGAAGTCTTGACGGGCGTCTCCTCGCAGGGCAACATGCCAGCGAGGAGATGCATGTTGTACTGTTGCAAGAATAGTGCTGAGTTTGTCGCGAGGATGCCCTCCTTTGACGAGTGGGGACCGTGCCCAGCTGGCCTGGCGGGGCCTCGCGAAAACCCCATCGACGTGGTCCTCTTCTTCTCCGCCGGTGCCGAGCCCGCCTCACCGCGGGTACAGGAGGGCGAGCCTTAATGGAGCCTGATGGCCCGAGTGTTGAGGGACGCATACTGCGTGGGGATCTTGGGGCATCGTTCTCGGGAGCCCCTGGCCTAGCCCCCGAGGCCTCTGTTGATGGGACTGTGCGGCCCGCGGCTCCCGAGGTCAAAGCTACGGAGGCCTCGGGGGCCACGAGGGAATGGTGCCCGATTGTTATCCCCAACCGGGCGCCCTGGAGTTGCTCTCCTGAGCGCTGATCGGGCTTCACCCCGCACTGGCCGCCATGTGCAGGGCTTCGGCCGGATTTGCGTGGACTTCGAGGAGCTCCGCGAGAGGAAGAGATCCCCGAGCGACAGCAATATCTTCGGGCCATTGAAGCGGCGAAAGTACTTCCCTATCGACAAGTAAGTACAGTTGTGTCTTAGTCGTGTACGGTGGCCCCATCCATAGTTTACCACCTCGGTCATATTGTCGTAGTGCTTAGGCGAAGCCCTACACGGATCACATCACCAACACCGTCGCCATGCCGTCGTGCTGACGGAACTCTCCCTCGACCCTCTACTAGATCAAGAGCTCGAGGGACATCATCGTGCTGAACATGTGCTGAACACAGAGGTGCCGTACGTTCAGTACTTGGATCAGTTGGATTGTGAAGACGTTCGACTACAGCAACCACGTTAACTAATGTTTCCGCTTTCGGTGTATGAGGGTTCGTGGACACACTCTCCCTGCTCGTTTCTATGCTTCTCCTAGATAGATCTTGCGTGATTGTAGGAATTTTTTTGAATTAGTATGTTCCCGAACACTAACATGCAAGATGCTTACAAATATCACTTACTCTGTTCGGGGTTACCTCGTAACCACCAAATATATGCCACTCTTACTTACCATCGTGGTCACGGGATCACTTCAATCATTATCAAGAATACCATTGTGATCCTTACAAGATCATCTCATCATTATCGAGAATACCATTGTGATCCTCACAGGATCATCTCATCATTATCAAGAATACCCTGGTGAACCTCCCGTGACCACATCAAGATCAACCAACTTATTTCCATATCGAACCAAGGTTGTTTATTAGTCAGGTTATTATTACTGTTGACTCATAGTGTGACCTACTACGAACTGGGCCCATATCCGCGGGCGCGGCTATCGATAGATTATACACTCTTTAGATGTTAGTACACTTTACCCACACTACGGAACCCAAGGCCTCATGCTCCCATTCGGGTGGACCAACGACGTTCCGGAAAACCTGATCTATTGCATGACACTCTCCCGGCCACTCCGACAAACTCCCCTTTGGGCTAAGTATTGGGTGGCCCCAATGTCACCTCGTGACACCCAACGGCCACCGTCGTGGCAAAACAAAAACGGTCCCAAATGGGGACAATGGATCCATACAACTCGGGCACACAAGGCTTATGTCCGCCTACCTGATCAGGGTAGCACGTGCCCATAACCTTACCTAGTTGGAGGCACCGGTGAGAGGCATGACAATAAGCCGCATTAGGGTCTTCCCATAAAGACAAATGTGGTTGCACTGATCAGCTCAATTCAATGGCACTATGACTCAGCCAACAGATGTTCAGGTTATATTAAAGTCCGGTTTAACTTGAATATAATGAGCTGATGTCGGCATTCTGGGAACGGGGGTCCCGAGACTTGCCTGCCTGCGGCCTGCGGCGTGGCTCGAAGGAGGCCCAGCACGGCCCATCTTCATCAACGCAAGCTCAATACCCTCGCGAGGGGCCAAGCCTCGCGGGGCGGACGACAAGGAGCTTCCTCGGGCAAGGCCTCGTCAAGGCAGGGTACCTCGCGAGGTGCCCATGACGCAAGCCATGACGACCAAGGGCGCCAGTCAGGCGCCAGCCCGCGCAGTGTCCTCCTTTCCTCTTTGGTGCAAAGGGAGCAAGCGCAGGCGAGAGCATCAAGCAAAGGCATCCGTTTGATTGCAACAACACCAAGACCAGCCCAACGGCTGGAAGGGAGTCATCGTGGAGCCCAAGTAGGCGTCACCACCAGAGCCTTTGGCAGGCGAGGACCAACTTTAGTCAGGATAAGTGTACCCGCTGTTCCCCTTCAAAATGGCCAATTGTTGGCGCCCTTCCCGCTCAATATTTGGGAAGAGGCCTAGGGCCTTCGCCTATAAATAGGACTAGCCACCCACAGGGTAGGGCAGCGGGAGAGAGCTAGAGAGGGAGGAGGAGATCCGAACCCTCATCAAGAAGCCAGTAGCTAGGGCGACTGAACACCACCTAGCAGTTCATCGCACCCGCCAAGAACAGACCCTCGCGAGGCTGTTCTTCCTTGTATTGTTCCTCATCAGCCCAAGAGGCAATCCACCACACCACACCTTTGGAGTAGGGTATTACACCACAATGGTGGCCCGAACGATATAAATCTCGTGTATCTTGTGCTGTTACATTTTAGTAGTTTAGGTCCCAGCGATTCGGGCGAGGTGCGAGACGGTGGAGGGTTGGATCTCCGCGCGCACCCCAGTGTTCGAACCTCAAGGGTCTGCCGGAACCCGAAATCCGACATTTGTCGCGCCAGGTAGGGGTGCGCCGGAATCTGCCTTTCGTCGCCCCGTTCTTCCCCGACCACCGCCACCATGTCTGATGCCCGTCGGGCCGGCGCCGAGCGCCGCGCCGCCCTCGCCTCCCATGTCGCCCAGACAGCTCCCGACGGCGGGCGCCCTCGTCGTTCCCCGTCACCTGCCATCAACGCCACCATCGGCCCGGCGGGGAACGAGCAGCAAGCATCGTCCCAGCACCCGTCCATGAGGCGGGACGGCCGCACCGCTATGCCTTCGCTCACCCCAGCTGGTTCTTCGTCACGCGCGCCCCGCGCGGCCATGGAGGCCCGAGCTGCACTCATCACGGCGAACGAGCTCCTGCGCTACCGCCCCGTCGACGACGTCTACGAAGAATGGCTCGACCGAGTCGCCGAGCTCGTCCGCGCTGCAGGAGGCGCCCCCGCACTGTCCGTCTCGCTGCACCGCCCGCTGGCGATAAACTCCCGGGCGCCTCGGCCGCCTCCTCCTCAAGAAGGCGCCTGCCCCAAGGCGCGCGGCCTGGGCGGAACCCGCTCAGCCAGGCCGCGCGGCAAGAGCAGCTGTCAAGAATTTCCTCGCCCACAAGAAGCTGCCCGGCGCTCCCGCTCCAAAGACGTCAGACCCTGCGCTGCCCCCAGCCGTGGCGCAGGGAGGCCTGCAAGACCAAGCTCTCTGTCGTCCGAGTCCCCCCGCGGCCACGGCGGGCTGCCGCGCCTTCACCTCCGAGCTGCGCAGCGTCGCATGGCCCACCAAGTTCAAGCCGGACCTGCCTCCTCGCTATGGCCAGCACGGTGACCCTCGGAGTTCCTCCACTCTGAGCTGGGCATCGAGGCTGCCAACGGGATGAAAAGGTCATGGCGAACTGGTTTCCCATGGCGCTCAGGGCGGAGCCTGCACACGGCTCCTGAATCTGGCCCCGTGCACGATCTCTTTACGGGCGAGATGCGCACCCGCTTCATCGCCAACTTCCAGTGGTACTCGCGACCCGGCCACCGCCGTGGCGGCATGCGCCGAATCAAGCGGCAGCTAGGGAAACCTGCAAAGTACATCCAGCGCTTCAACAACGCACGCCTCAAGATCCCCAGGGTAACGGAGGAGGCCATCATCTCTGCCTTCTCCGACGGTGTGCGTGACGTCAAGATGAAGGAGGAGCTGGTGATGCATGAAGATCTGTGCACCTCCTTGGAGCTGTTCAACTTGGCGACCAAGTGCGCCAGGGCTGAGGAGGGGCGCCTCTCCCTCCTCGAGCTGCCTGCCGCAGATCCCGAAGAAAAGAAGTCCAAGGCCAAGGACATGAAGCGCAAGGGGGCTGCCGTACTCGCGGCCGAACCAGACACCAAGCGAGGCAGAGATCAGCCCGAGTCCTCCAAGGGCAGTCGGTACTGCGTGTACCACGACCTCCACCCCCCCACCCCCATTGACTGCCAAGAGCTCCGGGCCGTACGCGAAGGAAGGGTCGGCAGGCGCCCCGAGCGCAGCGACCGGGGCTACGGCCGAGGAGGAGGAAGGAATGCAGGACGCTGGGAAGACCGCGGCCCATGCCAAGGGTGGCGCGACCATCCTCGCAAGGACCATTGGCAAGACCCGCCTCGCGAGGGAGGCTGGAGGGATCAGCCTCGCGAGGATCGCCCGCAGGGGAACGCATGCCTCCCTCCGCTGCCGCCGCAGCCAAGGAGATATGAGGACCATCATCAGGACGAGGGGGCTGGGGGCTTCAGAACCGCGCGGCGATCGTGCGCATCTGGCAGAGCTCAAGCCCCAGCCTCTCAGTGCATCTTCAAGCAGTTCGCCCGCGAAGTGAATGCAGTCCTCCCCAAGCTCGAGGCTGCGCTCCCTCTCAGGTGGTCGGCGTGCGCCATCACGTTCAGTTCAGCGGATCAGCTCAAGTGCGCGGCCACAGCCGGAGTTCTCCCAATGCTTTGTTCCCCAATCATCAGCAACGTGCTGGTCACCAAGACCCTCATCGACGGCGGGGCAGGACTCAACGTCCTGTCCGTGGAAACATTCAACAATCTTCACGTGCCTTACTGTCAGCTTCAGCCAACCAAGCCTTTCTCCAGAGTCACCGACGGCTCCATGGTCCCGATCAGGCAGGTCCGCCTTCCTGTCACCTTCGGTGCTCGCGACAACTACCGCACCGAGCTCATCGACTTCGACGTCGCCCACATTCGCCTGCCGTACAACGCCATCCTCGGATACCCGGCGCTGGCCAAATTCATGGCTGTAACCCACCACGGCTACAACGTCCTCAAGATGCCAGGAAGCGGCGGGGTCATCACGGTGCCCTGTGAAGAGAGAGATGTAGTGTGCTCCCTGGAGCGAGCCTTTCAGGCCGCATCGCTAGAAGACCCAGACCACAGCAGCAGGAGGCCTCCCGAGGCCGCACCCAAGAAGAAGAAGACATCGACCAGCCCGGCTCCTCAAGAGGCAGGCCCCTCAGGGCCCGCGCCGGGCCAGGGGGAGCCTCCTTCCATCGCATAGGAAAGCGCGCCCGACGCCCTCCTCAGGCCGGGCTCGGGGGCTCTCCCCTGGAGGGCCGCCGACCTCGCCAAGGTCACGAGGGAGGCGCTTGGGCACCACGTGGAGGCGTGCTTCGAAGCACGTTTCCATAGCAGGTGAGCAAGGCAAGGAGGGCCGAACCCTCACGAGTTCGTCGGCAAGGCCATTCATGAGCTACAGGAGTCGAGGGTCATGAGGGGCAGCCGCCATCAGCTGTGGCCCCCATCCAGGCGAGGATGGTGGGCTCTGGCGTCACATCGACATACCAGGGCTCAACCGAGCCGCATCTCAAGAGCGCCTCGGCCCTCGCGAGTGGGGCGTTGCGAGGGCCCGCCTGACTAAGTGTGCATGCCTCACGGCCTGCCAAGCCTTGATTCTTTGCGCACTGACATCTCATGAGGGCCATCCCGGAGGCTCGAGAGGTCAGCACGCCCACAGCCTGGCGGAGATGGAGATGGCCCCGAGGAGCTGCCAGGCGCCTCCGGATCCTCCCGAGGCCCCAGGCACGGGGCTCGAGAGGATCGGCTCCGCAGCCCACCGAGTCTGCTACACCAACACCCCTTCGTCCCGCATCACCAGTGACACCTTTAAGTTTTATTCCCGGTGGGAGCGCCTTGGGGCCGCATTATTCCCGGGCAGCGTGGGTCCGTCCTGCGGCATGTATCCCTTTTATTTCATGTCATTAGCCTATCTGTTATGGGCGCCTCGGGCTGCATCATCCCCAAGCCGCTCGGGCCTGTCCCAGGCATGTATCCTTCTTACGTTTTCTTAGGATTATGCTCTCGCTCCACCATGCTTGTTATTTGGTGCCTTTTCACGGGTAGCGGAATCTTGCACGTTAAAGGGGGTGCACGAGCATCGCGACTTAGGGCTCCTACCGGCCCTTCGGCCCTCACCCTCTGGTCTTGTCCATGGCATCGCGACACGGCTTGCCCGACGGCCGAGACCAGTCCGAGAGCCGGGACCCGAGGCGAGAGTTTCGTCATCTAACCCACTTGCGCGTTAAAGGGGGTGCACGAGCATCGCGACTCAGGGCTCCTACCGGCCCTCCGCCCTCACCCTCTGGTCTTGTCCATGGCATCGCGACTGGCTTGCCCGGTGACGGTGAGACCAGCACGAGAGTCGGGACCGAGGACGTAGAATTTCGTCATCTAACCCGGCTTGTGCGTTAAAGGGGGTGCACGAGCATCACGACTCAGGGCTCCTACCGGCTCTCGGCCCTCACCCTCTGGTCTTGTCCATGGCATCGCGACTGGCTTGCCAATGACGGTGAGACCAGCCCGAGAGCCGGGACCCGAGGACGTAGAGTTTAAGTCATCTAACCCAGCTTCGCGTTAAAGGGGGTGCACGAGCATCGCGACTCAGGCTCCTACGGCTCTCCAGCCCTCACCCTCTGGTCTTGTCCATGGCATCGCGACTGGCTTGCCAGCGACGGCTGAGACCAGCCCGAGAGCCGGGACCCGAAGACGTAGAGCACCGGCATCTGGCCAAATTTGCAGGAATACACTCGAAGATAAGGCCCAGAGCCAGGCGCAACCCGCCTTGAGGTAGGGCCCCGTGAGTCCCGCGCTGGCTCACGGGTGCCCCAACACACCTCGCGAGTTCTCTCGCGCCTCTCCCAAGCAACTAATGGCAGGACTAACGATCGCCATGGTGAGCTCTTGTTCCTTTTGTGGTGAACCTGCAGGGTCCCTCCAAGGAGCACGAAACGACCTCGCCACGCAATCTCTCGCCGGCCTAAGCACGGACCTAGCGCCGCACTAGGAAGCATTGTCCTGACCCTCGAGATAAGTCACCCCCCGGACACACAAGTTATCGCAACACCATCCCCACACTCAATGCAACCCCGTGTTAGCAACGTCGCTCTCCTTTCTCACCGAATGATGGCTGCTTGAGCGCCAAGGGGGACCCCCTGAGCATGGCGACTCAGGGGCTCTTACCGGACCTCGGGCCGCTCACCTCCTAGCCTTGACCACGGCATCGCGACCTGGCATACCAGCGACGGCTGAAGCCGCCTTGGGACTGGGACCCGTCAGCGCAGAGCATCAGGCCCTCATGAGGACTGAAAGGAGGAAACTGAGCTAGAACGAAATGAGCATCTCGCACTGCCTCATAAAAAGGGTTATATTGACAAACGAAGCTACACACATCTTACAAGCCCCCGCGGGTACATTCTTGGCCCCTCGCAGGAACAAAAGGCGCGCATCCTAAGGAATACTAACTACAGGGGGCATCGCGGCAGATGCCATCATCAACAGTGGGCTGTCCGGCACCGGCGCCAACCCCATCCAGATCAGGGGCGGCGACGGCCTGACGAGCCCGCCCTGCTCCGAGAACGGCGCAGGCTCAGGGGCTCGTAGCTGTCGTCGCTCGTCTCCGGAGTCGCGAGGAGCTCGGCGGAGTCGCTGGATCCTCCGGTGCTCCCGTCGCCTGAGGAGCTGCCGAGGGAGTGGTCGGCCGGCCTCTGTCTCACCGCAGCAGGATCCCGACCACCTCTCCCGGGGCAGCACTCCAGCCGACGACCCTCCGTGTCGAAGACCTTGAAGGACACCACCGAAGCACCATCGTACTCCAGGTGGATCGTGAGGGCGCCCCTCGTCCTGCAGACCCGGGCGACCTCGCCCCAGCCTCGAGTCATGAAGACCTCGCCCGGGGCAACTACCGCGACCTCTCCCTGGTCGCGAGGGTGCCGCAGCTGGTGTGCTGCAGCCAGAGTCCCAGGGGTTCCTTCACGGACGGACGGCAGGCGCGAAAGGGGATCTGGCAGCAATCGGAGAAAGTAAAGGAGGCAAGGAAGATGCCGCTCATTATCAACTCACGCGGTTCCAGAGGCGCACGTCCAATCAACCGCCACGCTGGCGCCCAAGGCCGCAGGCTGTTAGGGCCCGCGACGCCGCAGACTTGCCCTTTCGCCTCTGCTTTCGGCCAAGTTAAGGCGCGCCATGGGCCCGTGGGCTCTGTCGGCGTTGCAGGAACAGGGGTCCCCAGACTTGCACACTGCGGCTGCGGCGTGGCTCAAGGGGAGGCCCAGCTCGGCCCATCTTCATCAACGAAAGCTCAAGACCCTCGCGAGGGGCCAAGCCTCGCGGGGCGGACGACAGGAACCTTCCTCAGGCACGGCCTCGTCAGGCTGGCTCGCGAGGAGGCGGAGAATTCAAGGTGGTACCTCGCGAGGTGCCCATGACGCAAGCCATGACGCACCAAGGGCGCCCGGTCGGGCTCCGGCACAAGATGTCCTCCTTTCCTCTTTGGTGCAAAGGGAGCAAGCGCAGCGAGAGCATCAAGCAAAGGCATCGGTTTGGGTGCAACAAGACCAAGACCAGCCCAACGGGCCGGAAGGAGTCATCGTGGAGCCCAAGCGAGCATCATCACGAGCCTTTGGCGGCGAGGACCAACTTTAGTCAGGATAAGTGTACCCGCTGTTCCCCTTCAAAATGGCCAATTGTTGGCGCCCTTCCCGCTCAATATTTGGGAAGAGGCCCAGGGCCTTCGCCTATAAATAGGACTAGCCACCCACAGGGTAGGGCAGCGGGAGAGAGCTGGAGAGGGAGGAGGAGATCCGAACCCTCATCAAGAAGCCAGTAGCTAGAGCGACTGAACACCACCTAGCAGTTCATCGCACCCGCCAAGAACAGACCCTCGCGAGGCTGTTCTTCCTTGTATTGTTCCTCATCAGCCCAAGAGGCAATCCACCACACCACACACTGGAGTAGGGTATTACACCACAATGGTTGCCCGAACCAGTATAAATCTCGTGTCTCTTGTGCTGTTCCGTTTAGTAGTTTAGGTCCCAACGATTCGGCGAGGTGCGAGACGGTGGAGGGTTGGATCTCCGTGCGCACCCGAGTGTTCGAACCTCAAGGGTCTGCCGGAACCCGAAATCCGACACGAGATCAGGGCCTGGCGCGCCAGGGCCTGGGGCGAGCTGGCTGGGGCTCAGTCCGTTGCGTGATGCCGAGACGTTGGAGACTCAGCGTCACAATAACATGATGAAATAACAATTCACATGAGCGTGATATCAACATAAGCATGGATGAGCAACATCACTATTTCACATATCAACAACAATAAATCATTCTTCAGATGCAACTGAGCATGGCATACCGATGAGCCTGAGTAACACAAGTATAACCCTCATATAAACATAGCATGAATACTAGCATCGGAAAAAGACTTACTAGAATATAACATGATAATAATACTAGGAGGTAATCATTTAACCAACAGATGCAAAATGATCATCTCATAAAGATAAGCATGGATTCACAAGCATAAGTGTAGCAGACAGAAAATATTAACATGCACACAATAATTAAATATTCGAGTTGAAAACCATGGCTACTAAAATACCATCATGCAAGTGGCTGTCGTGGCTTTCCTGAGGATGAAGAATCCATCGGGAGGAGGCGCGGAAAGATCGCGGAAGGGATCGTCGGAAAATTTCTCTCTCGGAGGGGGCTATTTAAAGGCAAGGGCAAAATGGTCATTTTCACTATGTGACAACCTTGTGAATGATTCCAACAAAATTGGATCGACGATACGAAAACATGGGCTTTGGAATCACCTCATTCGGAGTTGTGGTTGAAAAGATACGACCGTTCGTTAGCATAAAAACAAATAGAAATATATACTTTTGTGTTGCTAACGGGTGAACGTTCATAATATAGCAGATTCAGCGGGTGGTTGGAAAACAGAAGGCGTATTTTCATAAATACGTTTCGACAGTAATGGAAGTGTATTCTTAGCAGAAGCTATATCAAAGTACGCTTTTAGTACGCGAATAAGTAATTTCTCAAAACATGCTTCTACTTAATCCACGCGGGCCGGCGACGGGGTAAACGCCTGAGACTGACGGGTGGGGCAGAAGGAGAGACGATGCCCACCTGGCCGGTCGTCCTCTTCCTCCCCTCACTCCCTCGTGCGGAGGAGAGGAAATAGAGGAGATGCACGGTGCCGGCGCTGGCCCCGCCGCCTCCGGCCACATCTAGCCGGGGCAAGGGCATCGGCGAGCGCGGTGCGGCGCGTCGCCTCCGCCTGGGCCTAGTAGAAGCATCCGGGAGGGCAAGAGCCGAGGCAGCTCATGATGGACGTGGAAGATGGCGGCGACCAACTCTAGGGGTCATGAAAGATAATTAAGCTGCCATATTAATCTATTATGAGGGCCACCTATGGAATTTATTTGAAAGATGACAACACTTGAAACAATGCCTTACACCTAGATAGGGGCGTAAACAATAGCTCTTGTTGGGAGGCAACCTAATAGTTATCTAATTTTTCCTTTTTTTCTGTTTTGGAGTGTCAACACAATTATTCTACTATTATGATTGTGTTTTTATGTTTTAGTTATTATTTCCGCCAAGTAAAGCCTTTGGGTGATTTGGTTGACAGCTGACTTGATTCTATGAAAGACAGAAACTTTTGCGCTCAGTCCAGGAATTTCTAAAAATCACAGGAACATGCTTTTGATCTGAAGGTTTTTGCACATGATTGATATACAAATTTCCCACGTGCCCACTTTGTCCTAATTGTTAATAATTTGTGAAGTTACAGAAGTATGGTCATTGTTCACATCTTTACAAATTGTTCTGTTTTAGACAAATTTTGTTTTCGTTGCGTAGTTTGCTTGTTTTGACAAATATATGGATTATATCAGGGGGTATAAGTCATGGAGAAGTTAGAATACAATAGGTACATGTAATAATAAAAATATGAATGGGTTCATAACAGTACCAAAAGTTTATGATTTGTTTGTTATACTAACAGATCTCACGAGGTTTCGGTTGAGTTTAGTGTGCTGAAGTTTCAAGTTTTGAGTGGGTTCGCGATGGATGAAGGAATAAGTAGCAGAAAGACGGTAAGCTTGGGGATGCCTAAGGCACACCAAGGTAATATCCAAGGAAGAACTAAGCTTCTAAGCTTGGGGATGCCTCGGAAGCCACCCCCTCTTTCGTCTACAAACCATTGGTAGATTACTTGGAGCTATATTTTTATTCATCACATGATATGAGTTTTGCTTGGAGAGTTGTGTATTATAGTGGTCTTTGCTTTGTTTGTTTTTTATTTTACCATAATCATCTTTTGCTGGACACATCTTTTTAGAGGGACGCGCATTCATTCATGGTTTGTTAGAATACTCTATGTGCTTCACTTATATCTTTTGAGCTAGGCAGTTGCTCTAGTGCTTAACTTATATCTTTTAGAGCACGACTGTATATTTTAAAGAAATAGTTGCACTCTCATGCTTCACTTTTATCATATTGAGAGTTTGATAAATGGTAATGAAAATATGCATGGGTTATGAAATAGGTCCGAATATGATATGTATTCAAGAGGGATATTATAAAAACTTTCATTTAGATCACTGAATATGATAAGTTTGATTCCTTGCAATAGTTTTGCGATATTAAGATGGTAATGTGTGAGAGGTACTGGTGAATAATTTTGGTTTAGTAAGAATATTAGTTTTAAGGTTTGTGATTCTTGAAGTATGCACGCATAGTCTATAGTTCTACCAAGAAGTTGGAGCATGATTTATTATTGATTGTCTTTCTTATGAGTGGCGATCGAGGACGAGTGATGGTCTGTTCCTACCAATATATCCCCCTAGGGGCATGCGTAGTAGTACTTTGCTTCAAGGGATAATATACTTCCACAATAAGTATGTGAGTTCTTTATGACTAATGTGAGTCCATGGAGTATACACACTCTCACCTTTCCGCAATTTGCTAGCCTCTTTGGTACAGTGCATTGCCCTTTCTCACCTTGAGAGTTGGTGCAAATTTCTAGGGATAGCGTTCTTTAGCATTTTGATTTTGAAAGACATGATTGTTTGTTAGTATGCCTGAGTATTATTGTCTTCATGACAAATTATAGACTATTCGTTTGAATCATTCGGACCTTAATATCCATACCATTAAATAGAGACTACACGATGAACATGTTAGGTAGCATTCCACATCAAAAGTTTTGTTTTATCATTTACATACTTGAGGACAAGCAGGAATTAAGCTTGGGGATGCTTGATACATCTCCAACGTACCTATAATTTTTATTGTTCCATGCTATTGTAGTATCAATCTTGGATGTTTTATATGGAATTATATATCAGTTTTTTGGGACTAACCTATTAACCTAGTGCCAAGTGTTAGTTGTTGTTTTTTGCTTGTTTTTGGCTATTCAGGAAATAAATATCAAACAGAATCCAAACGCTATGAAATTTTTTGATGATTTTTTTCTGGACAAGAGGGACCCTAGATGGTTTGGGAGAAGACCAGAAGATCCACGAGGGAGCGACAAGCTCGCTAGGCGCGCCCCCAGGCTTGTGGGCCCCTCATGGCACCTCTTGACCTAATTCCGCATCTATAAATTCTCAAATATTCCCGATATACTAGAGAGCCAACCAAAACACTTTTTCTGCTGCCGCAAGTCTCTATTCTTCCGTGATCCCATCTGAAGGCCTTTTCTGGTACTCTGTCGAAAGGGGAATTGCTCACAGAGGGCTTCTACATCAACCTTACTACCCTTCTAACGATGCGTGAGTAGTTCGCCACAGAACTACGGGTCCATAGCTAGTGGCTAGATGGCTTCTTTTCTCTCTTTGGGTTCTCCTCGATCTTCTTGGATTTCTATCCGATGTAATTCTCTTTTGCGGTGTGTTTGTTGAGATCTGATGAATTGTGGGTTTATGATCTGAATATTTATGAATATTAATGGAGTCTTTTCTGAACTTTATTATGCATAATTGTTATAGCTTTGTATTTCTCTCCGATCTATTCATTTTTTTTGGCCAATTAGATTGATTTATATTGCAATGGGAGAGGTGCTTTGTGGAGGGTTAAATCTTGTGGTGCTCTATCTTAGTGACAAAAAAGGAACAAACACGTATTTGTATTGTTACCATTAAGGAGAAAACGATGGGGTTTATGCATAGTTCTTGAATTTACTTCGTCCACATCATGTCATCTTGCTTAAGGCGTTACTCTATTTTTATTAGCTTAATACCCTAGATGCATGTTGGATAGCAGTCGATGGGTGGAGTAATAGTAGTAGTGTTGGGGAACGTAGTAATTTCAAAAAAAATCCTACGCACACGCAAGATCATGGTGATGCATAGCAACGAGAGGGGATAGTGTTGTCTACATACCCACGTAGACCCGCAACGGAAGCGTTGACGCAACGTAGAGGGGTACGTCTTCCTGATCCGACCGATCCAAGCACCGAAGGCACGACACCTCCAAGTTCTGCACACGTTCACCTCGATGACGTCCTTCTAGCTCCGATCCAGCCGAGCGTCGAAGGAGAGTTTCGTCAGCACGACGGCGTGATGACGGTGATGATGTTGCTACCGACGCAGGGCTTCGCCTAAGCACCGCTACAATATGACCGGGGTGGAATATGATGGAGGGGGGCATCGCACACGGCTAAGGAACGATCAACGTTGATCAACTTGTGTGTCTATGAGGTGCCCCCTGCCCCCGTATATAAAAGAAGGGAGGGAGGGGAGGCCGGCCGGCCCCTATGGGCGCGCCAAGTGTGGAGTCCTACTAGGACTCCAAGTCCTAGTAGGAGTCCACCAAATGGAAGGAGGGAAGAAGGAAGGAGAGGGAGGAGAGAAAGGAAAGGGGGGCCGGCCCCCTAGTCCAATTCGGTTTGGACTAGGGGGCCGCGTGCCCTGCCTTGCCCTGCCTCCTCTCTTCCATCACTTGGCCCATGAAGCCCAATACTTCTTTTCCCGAATTCCCGTATCTCCCCGGTACTCCGAAAAATACCCGAATCACTTGAAACCTTTCCGATGTCCGAATATAGTCGTCCAATATACCGATCTTTACGTCTTTACCATTTCGAGACTCCTCTTCATGTCCCCGGTCTCATCCGGGACTCCGAACTACCTTCGGTACATCAAATCACATAACTTATAATACAAGTCGTCACCGAACTTTAAGCGTGCGGACCCTACGGGTTCGAGAACTATGTAGACATGACCGAGACACATCTCCGGTCAATAACCAATAGCGGAACCTGGATGCTCATATTGGCTCCCACATATTCTACGAAGGTCTTTATCGGTCAAACCGCATAACAATATACGTTGTTCCCTTTGTCATCGGTATGTTACCTGCCCGAGATTCGATCGTCGGTATCTCAATACCTAGTTCAATCTCGTTACCGGCAAGTCTCTTTACTCGTTCCGTAATACATCATCCCGCAACTAACTCATTAGTTACAATGCTTGCAAGGCTTATAGTGATGTGCATTACCGATTGGGCCCAGGGATACTTCTCCGGCAATCAGAGTGATAAATCCTAATCTCGAAATACGCCAACCCAACAAGTACCTTCGGAGACACCTGTAGATCACCTTTATAATCACCAAGTTACATTGTGACATTTGGTAGCACACAAAGTGTTCCTCCGGTAAACGGGAGTTGCATAATCTCATAGTCATAGGAACATTTATAAGTCATGAAGAAAGCAAAGCGGAATACTAAACGATCAAGTGCTAAGCTAACGGAATGGGTCAAGTCAATCACATCATTCTCTAACGATGTGATCCCGTTAATCAAATGACAACTCATGTTTATGGCTAAGAAACTTAACCATCTTTGATTCAACGAGCTAGTCAAGTAGAGGCATACTAGTGACACATTGTTTTGTCTATGTATCCACACATGTATCAAGTTTCCTATTAATACAATTCTAGCATGAATAATAAACATTTATCATGATATAAGTAAATATAAATAATCACTTTATTATTGCCTCTAGGGCATATTTCTTTCAGTCTCCCACTTGCACTAGAGTCAATAATCTAGTTCACATCGTCATGTGATTTAAAACCAATAGTTCACATCTTTATGTGGCTAACACCCATAGTTCACATCGACATGTGACCAACACCCAAATGGTTTACTAGAGTCAGCAATCTAGTTCACATCGCTATGTGATTAACACCCAAAGAGTACTAAGGTGTGATCATGTTCTGCTTGTGAGATAATTTTAGTCAACGGGTCTGACACATTCAGATCCATATGTATTTTGCAAATTTCTATGTCTACAATGCTCTGCACTGTGCTACTCTAGCTAATTGCTCTCACCTTCAATATGTATCCAGATTGAGACTTAGAGTCATCCAGATTAGTGTCAAAACTTGCATCGATGTAACCCTTTACGACGAACCTTTTCTCACCTCCATAATCGAGAAACATATCCTTATTCCACTAAGGATAGTTTTGACCGCCGTCTAGTGATCTACTCCTAGATCATTATTGTACTCCCTTGCCAAACTCAGGGCAGGGTATACAATAGGTCTGGGAGATAGCATGGCATACTTTATAGAACCTATGGCTAAGGCATAGGGAATGACTTTCATTCTCTCTCTATCTTCTGTCGTGGTCGGTTTTGAGTCTTTACTCAACTTCACACCTTGTAATACATGCAAGAACTCCTTCTTTGACTGTTCCATTTTGAACAAATTGAAAATCTTGTCAATGTATGTATTCATTGAAAAAAGTTATCAAGCATCTTGATCTATCTCTATAGATCTTGATGCTCAATGTTTAAGCAACTTCATCGAGGTATTTCTTGAAAAACACATTTCAAATAATCCTTTATGCTTTCCTAAAAATTCTACATCATTTCCGATCAATAATATGTCACTCACATATACTTATTAGAAATGCTGTAGTGCTCCCACTCACTTTCTTGTAAATACAGGCTTCACCACAAGTCTGTATAAAACTACATGCTTTGATCAACTCATCAAAGCGTATATTCCAACTCCGAGATGCTTGCACAGTCCATAGATGGATCGCTGGAGCTTGCACACTTTGTTAGCACCTTTAGGATCGACAAAACCTTCTGGTTGCATCATATACAAATCTTCTTTAATAAATCCATGAAGGAATGTAGTTTTGACATCCATTTGCCAGATTTCATAAAATGTGGCAACTTCTAACATGATTCGGAAAGACTTTAAGCATCGCTACGAGTGAGAAGGTCTATCGTAGTCAACTCCTTGAACTTGTCGAAAAACCTTTTTGCGACAATTCGAGCTTTGTAGATAGTAACACTACTATCAGCGTCCATCTTCCTCTTGAAGATCCATTAATTTTCTATGGCTTGCCGATCATCGGGCAAGTCCACCAAAGTCCATACTTTGATCTTATACATGGATCCCATCTCATATTTCATGGCCTCAAGCCATTTTGCGGAATCTGGGCTCATCATCGCTTCCTCATAGTTCATAGGTTCGTCATGGTCAAGTACATGACCTCCAGAACAGGATTACCATACCACTCTGGTGCGGATCTTACTCTGGTTGACCTACAAGGGTTTTTGTAGTAACTTGATATGAAGTTTCATGATCGTCATCATTAGCTTCCTCACTAATTGGTATAGGCATCACTGGTACTGATTTCTGTGATGAACTTCTTTCCAATTCAACAGAAGGTACAACTACCTTATCAAGTTTCTACTTTCCTCCCACTAACTTCTTTCGAGAAAATCCCCTTCTCTAGAAAGGATCCATTCTTAGCAACAAATGTCTTGCCTTTGGATCTATGATAGAATGTGTACCCAAACGTTACTTTTTGGGTATCTATGAAGACGCACTTCTCTGATTTGGGTTTGAGCTTATCAGGATGGAACTTTTTCACATAAGCATCGCAGCCCAAACTTTAAGAAACGACACCTTAGGTTTCTTGCGAAACCATAGTTCATATGGTGTCATCTCAACGGATTTAGATGGTGCCCTATTTAACGTGAATGCAGTTGTCTCTAATGCATAATCCCAAAACGATAGTGGTAAATCAGTACGAGACATCATATATCGCACTATATCTAACAAAGTGCGTTTACGACGTTCGGACACACCATTACGCTATGGTGTTCCAGGTGGCATGAGTTTGTGAAACTATTCCACATTGTTTTAATTGAAGGACAAACTCGTAACTCAAATATTTGTCTCTGCGATCAGATCGTAGAAACTTTATTTTCTTGTTACGATGATTCTCCACTTCACTCTGAAATCCTTTGAACTTTTCAACTGTTTCAGACTTGTGTTTCATTAAGTAGATATACCCATATCTGCTCAAATCATCTGTGAAGGTCAGAAAATAACGATACCCACCGTGAGCCTCAACACTTATCGGACTGCATACATCAGTATGTATTATTTCCAACAAATCTGGTGCTCGCTCCATTGTTTCGGAGAACGGAGTCTTAGTCATCTTGCCCATGAGGTATGGTTCACAAGCATCAAGTGATTCATAATCAAGTGATTCCAAAATCCCATCAGCATGGAGTTTCTTCATGCGCTTTACACCAATATGACCTAAACGGCAATGCCACAAATATGTTTCACTATCATTATCTACTTTGCATCTTTTGGCATCAATATTATGTGCATCACTGTGATCGAGATTCAGTAAACCATTTACATTGGATGTATGACCATAAAAGGCTTTATTCATGTAAACAGAACAACAATTATTCTCTGACTTAAATGAATAACCGTATTGCAATAAACATGATCGAATCATATTCATGCTTAACGCAAACACCAAATAACATTTATTTAGTTCCAGTATTAATCCCGAGGGAGTATGCGATGGTGATCTTATTAACCTTGGAAACATTTCCAACACACATCGTCACCTCGCCCATAACTAGTCTTTATTTTGCAACTCCCGTTTTGAGTTACTACACTTAGCAACTGAACTAGTATCAAATACCGAGGGGTTGCTATAAACACGAGTAAAGTACACATCAATAATATGTATATCAAATATACTTTTGTTCACTTTGCCATCCTTCTTATCCACCAATTATTTGGGGTAGTTCCGTTTCCAGTGACCAGTCCTTTTGCAGTAGAAGCACTTAGTCTCAGGCTTAGGTCCATACTTGGGTTTCTTCACTTGAGCAACAACTTGCTTGCCGTTCTTCTTGAAGTTCCCCTTCTTCGCTTTGCCCCTTTTCTTGAAACTAGTGGTGTTTGTCAACCATCAACACTTGATGTTTTTCTTGATTTCCACCTTCGCCGATTTTAGCATTGCGAAGGGCTTGGGAATTGTTTTCGTCATCCCTTGCATACTATAGTTCATCACGAAGTTCTACTAACTTGGTGATGGTGACTAGAGAATTGCAAATCACTGTTTTATCTAGAAGATTAACCGCCACTTGATTCAAGCAATTGTAGTACCAGGACAATCTGAGCACATGCTCACTGCTTGAGCTATTCTCCTCCATCTTTTAGCTATAGAACTTGTTGGAGACTTCATATCTCTCAACTCAGGTATTTGCTTTGAAATATTAACTTCAACTCCTGGAACATCTCATATGGTCCATGACGTTCAAAACGCCTTTGAAGTCCCGATTCTAAGCCGTAAAGCATGGTGCACTAAACTATCAAGTAGTCATCATATTGAGCTAGCCAAACGTTCATAATGTCTGCATATGCTCCTGCAATAGGTCCGTCACCTAGCGGTGCATCAAGGACATAATTCTTCTGTGCAGCAATGAGGATAAACCTCAGATCATGGACCCAGTCCGCATCATTGCTACTAACATCTTTCAACTTAGTTTTCTCTAGGAACATATCAAAAATAAACAGGGAGCTACATCGCGAGCTATTGATCTACAACATAGTTATGCAAATACTATCAGGACTAAGTTCATGATAAATTAAAGTTCAATTTAATCATATTACTTAAGAACTCCCACTTAGATAGACATCCCTCTAATCCTCTAAGTGATCACGTAATCGATATGAGCTAAACCATGTCCGATCATCACGTGAGATGGAGTAGATTTAATGGTGAACATCACTATGTTGATCATATCTACTATATGATTCGCGCTCGACCTTTCGGTCTCAGTGTTCCGAGGCCATATCTGTTATATGCTAGGCTCGTCAAGTTTAACCTGAGTATTCTGCGTGTGCAACTGTTTTGCACCCGTTGTATTTGAACGTATAGCCTATCACACCTGATCATCACGTGGTGTCTCAGCACGAAGAACTTTTGCAACGGTGCATACTCAGGGAGTACACTTGTACCTTGATAATTTAGTAAGGGATCATCTTGTAAATCTACTGTCGAACTAAGCAAAATAAGATGTATAAAAGATAAACATCATATGCAATCAAAATATGTGACATGATATGGCCATCATCATCTTGTGCCTTTGATCTCCATCTCCAAAGCATCGTCATGATTTCCATCGTCACTGGCATGACACCATGATCTCCATCATCTTGATCTATATCAATGTGTCGCCATATGGTCGTCTCGCCAACTATTGCTCTTGCAACTATTGATATCACATAGCGATAAAGTAAAACAATTTTTGGCGCTTGCATCTTATGCAATAAAGAGACAACCATAAGGCTTATGCCAGTTGCCGATAACTTCAACAAAACATGATCATCTTATACAACAACTTATATCTCATCACGTCTTGACCATATCACATCACAACATGCCCTGCAAAAGCAAGTTAGACGTCCTCTACTTTGTTGTTGCAAGTTTTACGTGGCTGCTACGGCCTGAGCAAGAACCGTTCTTACCTATGCATCAAAACCACAACGATAGTTTGTCAAGTTGGTGCTGTTTTAACCTTCACAAGGACCGGTCATAGCCACACTTGGTTCAACTAAAGTTGGAGAAACTGACACCTGCTAGTCACCTGTGTGCAAACCACGGCGGTAAAACTAGTCTCGCGTAAGCGTACGCGTAATGTCGGTCCGGGCCGCTTCATCCGACAATACCGCTGAACCAAAGTATGACATGCTGGTAAGCAGTATGACTTATATCGCCCACAACTCACTCGTCTTCTACTCGTGCACATCACATCAACACATAAAACCAGGCTCGGATGCCACAATTGGGGAACGTAGTAATTTCAAAAAAATTCTATGCACACGCAAGATCATGGTGACGCATAGCAACGACAGGGGAGAGTGTTGTCTACATACCCTCGTAGACCCGCAACGGAAGCATTGACGCAACATAGAGGAAGTAGTTGTACATCTTCCTGATCCGAGCGATCCAAGCACTGAAGGCACGGCACCTCCGAGTTCCGCACACGTTCACCTTGATGACGTCCTTCTAGCTCCGATCCAGCCGAGCGTCGAAGGAGAGTTTCGTCAACACGACGGCGTGATGACGGTGATGATGTTGCTACCGACGCAGGGCTTCGCCTAAGCACTGCTAAGATATGACCGAGGTGGGATATGGAGGAGGGAGGCACCGCACACGGCTAAGAAACGATCAACATTGATCAACTTGTGTGTCTATGAGGTGCCCCCTGCCCCCGTATATAAAGGAGGGAGGGAGGGGAGGCCGGCCGGCCCCTATGGGTGCGCCAAGTGTGGAGTCCTACTAGGACTCCAAGTCCTAGTAGGAGTCCACCAAAGGGAAGGAGGGAAGAAGGAAGGAGAGGGAGGAGAGAAAGGAAGCGGGGCACCCCTAGTCCAATTCGGTTTGGACTAGGGGGGTCGCGCGCCCTGCCTTGCCCTGCCTCCTCTCTTCCACCACTTGGCCCATGAGGCCCAATACTTCTTTTCTCGTATTCGCGTATGTCCCTAGTACTCCAAAAAATACCCGAATCACTCGGAACCTTTCCGATGTCCGAATATAGTCGTCCAATATATCGATCTTTACATTTCGACCATTTCCAGACTTCTCGTCATGTCCCCGATCTCATCCGGGACTCCGAACTACCTTCTATACATCAAATCACATAACTCATAATACAAATCGTCACCGAACTTTAAGCGTGTGGACCCTACGGGTTCGAGAACTATGTAGACATAACCAAGACACATCTCCGGTCAATAACCAATAGCGGAGCCTGGATGCTCATATTGGCTCCCACATATTCTATGAAGTTCTTTATCGGTCAAACCGCATAAGAACATACGTTGTTCCCTTTGTCATCGGTATGTTACTTGCCCGAGATTCGCTCGTCGGTATCTCAATACCTAGTTAAATCTCGTTACCGGCAAGTCTCTTTACTCGTTCCGTAATACATCATCCCGCAACTAACTCATTAATTACAATGCTTGCAAGGCTTATAGTGATGTTCATTACCGAGTGGGCCCAGAGATACCTCTCCGACAATCGGAGTGACAAATCCTAATCTCGAAATATGCCAACCCAACAAGTACCTTCGGAGACACCAGTAGAGCACCTTTATAATCACCCAGTTACGTTGTGACGTTTGGTAGCACACAAAGTGTTCCTCCGGTAAACGGGAGTTGCATAATCTCATAGTCATAGGAACATGTATAAGACATGAAGAAAGCAATAGCAGAATACTAAACGATCAAGTGCTAAGCTAACGGAATGGGTCTAGTCAATCACATCATTCTCTAATGATGTGATCCCATTAATCAAATGACAACTCATGTCTATGGCTAGGAAACTTAATCATCTTTGATTCAACGACCTAGTCAAGTAGAGGCATACTAGTGACACATTGTTTTGTCTATGTATCCACACATGTACCAAGTTTCCGGTTAATACAATTCTAGCATGAATAATAAACATTTATCATGATATAAGGAAATATAAATAATCACTTTATTATTGCCTCTAGGGCATATTTCCTTCAAGTAGATATGCATGTAGGAGTAAGTCTACTTGTCTCGGATGTGATGCCTATATACATGATCATTGCCTTGAATGTCGTCATAACTATGCACTTTTCTATCAATTGCCCAACAATAATATGTTTACCCACCGTATGCTATGTGTTCGAGAGAGAAGCCTCTAGTGAAAACTATGGCCCCCGGGTCTACTTTTATCCTATATAAAACACAAAATTACTTGCTGCACTTTTTCTATTTTATTCTACTTTACCTTTGCAATTTATCTATCTACCACTATGAGATTTAATCCTTGAAAATAACCACCAAGCGGATTGACAATCCTCTTGTTGTGTTGGGTACAAGTATTTGCTTTTGTGTGTGCAAGTGCTGCTAACGAGGTTCTGTGTGGTTCTCCTACTGGATTGATAACCTTGGTTCTTAACTAGGGGGGAATAATTATCTCGATTGCACTGCATCCTACTCTCCTCTTCGAGTAAATCTCGACGCAGTTCACAAGTAGCATTTAGCACATGAGGGCCTACTGTGAAGAAACCTCCCCAAGCTTATCATGGGAGGTACACGCACGCAGAACCAAGGAGCTCTCAGCTAGCTTGGGTGGGGGACGGTGTAATTCGATCCCTCGCATCAATAGAATCAAATGCTTGTCAATCAAAGCTTGATTATATGCAAGTAGGACATGTGGCTTACCTCTTCGGCTGCGGCTTCTCTCAACACAGCCGAGGAAGCGCGTCATTGGAGGAGCTAGATACCACGACCTCGCACTACAAAAAAAGACACATCCGTGACATTTTGGGCCGAACGAAATTTTTTCTGTCATACATATGACACTTCTATGACGCTAATTGTGACAAAACCCGGTATCATCATAGATGTGGTGGGCTCCTACTTCTATGACAAAAATTATAAAAAATGGGCTTTTCGTCACAGGCGGGCGAGACGCAGCTGCATGACATTCTTTGGGCCGTCCATGACGGGAAAAACCATGGTAGAAGCGAGGGGGAGGAAAATTTCGGAGAGTTCCCGGTTACGGTGGGAGGTCGGGGCCCGAGCGATGCGCTGCTTTTCAGACACGCACGCGTGCGTGTGTGCGAGGCGTTGGCTCTAATCGAACTCGAGCAAGGCGTTGGGCTCTAATTGAACCCGGCGACAGACCGCAGGCTACGCGTTCGAACCCGAGTGATCGATCGATGGTACGTTAATCGAACCCGATCGAGCGATTCTTGGCTACCGCTAAGCTGAAGCCGATCGATGCTGCCTCTGGATGAACAGTGAGAGGTGGGGGTGATTGAACAGGACCCCGTGGTGTTGCCTCTGGATGAACAGGACCCCGATCGATCGAGCCGGTGGGGGCTGGATGAACAGGACCCCGTGGAGGGCTGGATGAACAAGACCACCCCGTGGAGGGCGGGATGAGCGATGAGACGGTGGAGGGGTGCCCGTGGAGGGGTGGTTGAACAGGACCCCGTGGTGTGGAGGGCTGGATGAACAGTAGACGGTCGAGGGGTGGTTGAACAGTAGCCGGTGGAGTAGCGCGCGGTGGAGGCTGGATGAACAGGAGCCCGTGGAGGCTGGAGGAGGTCGACGGTGGATGAGCGAGCTCGTGGAGGCTGGAGGGGTCGATGGTGGAGATGAACAGTATCCCGTGGAGTCCTGCTTGCGGCACGCCACACCCTCCCGGCGAACATGACCCCTGCTTTCGACCAGAAGCGCTCCAACACAAGTCTGTTTCCTCCGCTTTATGGCGGTACGCCACACCCTCCCGATCAACAGGACCCCATTTCGACCTTAGGAGGTTCGTTTCCTCCATTTTGCGGTACGCCACACCCCTCCCGATCAACAGGACCCCCGTTTCGACCATAGGAGGTCCGTTTCCTCCGTTGTGCGGTACGCCACACCCCTCCCGATCAACAGGACCCCCGTTTCGATCGTAGGAGGTCCGTTTCCTCCATTGCGCGGTACGCTAGGCCTCGTTTCCATCGCCTCTTCTGCCCAAGCCCTCCTGATGAACAAGACCACGCATTCCGTTCCGACCCATGAACACGACGACCACGCTATTTCTCCGTTCCGACCCAGCCATGTACACGAGCCCTCGCCGTACGTATGCGCAAGTAGGCTTTCGAGACCCCGCCCGTATGTCCACATACGTGGCCGTATATTTCTTTCTTGCACCCTGGCCGCCTCTACTACGACACGTGCGCGCCTCTACATCCACCAGTATATATGTATGTACATGTTCGCGACCAGAATGACAACGCTACGTACGCTTCGACCAGGTGGGTCCCGACCGCCGTGCACTTCCTTGCTCGTGAAGATGTAGCTGGTGGGTCCCAGCAATGGGGGGGCGAACACGGTGGCCCGTCCGGTGGGTCCCATTGTCGGTGGAGGAATAATTATTTTGCACGTAATAAGGAGGCACTTCCTTGCTGCGGCCGTGGACCCATTGTCGGCCTCTCCAAGTACAGATCCACGTCCGATGGAAGTCGTTCCTTGACCACATTGACCACGCCACGCCGAGAGCACCAGGGCGGTGGATGACGGCAGGCCTAGGAAGGGGCGACGGGAGCCGGGAAGACGCGGTGGAAGCTCACAGCACGCCGGAGAGGAATACGAGGGTTCACCGGTTCGCCACGGTATGAGGTTGCCGCCGCCGCAGGCCCGCCAGCCGTGGGAATAGTAGGGAGGTGAGGCCTCCGCGCAAAGACAGCCGCCACGGAGGCGGAGCATGCGACACGACCGGCGCTGCTTTGGGCGGCTGGAGCAAGAAGACCAGAGGTTGAAGAAGCACTACGGCCGTTTGATGGACATCGCACGGTCACTGGATCTAGAATCGTTCATATTGACTAAAGTTGACAAAGGCCCCCGTCCCCGTCAACTTAGTAGGCCCATTAAGTCAGCCTCCCACCATGGTGGGTCCCGCTAGGTGGGGAGTATTCATTTTTTTGTGCGTAATAAGGAGGCACTTCCGGTGGGTCCGAGCTGATAGCGGGGGGGGGGGACGTTTTTTCGTGAAATATGCTGGCCCGTCCGGTGGGTCCGACCAGTCAGGGGGGAAACATTTTTCGCGAAATAAGGTGGCCCGTCCGGTGGGTCCCTGCTGTAAGGTGGAGGAACAATTATTTTGCGCCAGACAGGAGGCACTTCCTTGCGTCACCGACCCAAATTGTCACCTCCACGTCTGATTTTTCGATGGAAGTCGGTCGTTGACCATGTTGACCACGCCGCATCAGGCGCACTGTGGCGGTGGTGCGGACGATGGCGAGGCATAGGAAGGGGATGACGCAGAGCCGGGGAAGACGCAGCAGTGGAAGCCCGCGCGGAGAGGAGTACGAGGGTTCACTGGTTCGGCTGCGGTGTGAGGCTGCCGTCGCCGCAGAATAACAGGGGTGTGGCTGAGTAGAGGGATGGCCTGTCCAGCGGTGGGAGTAGTACGGGGCGGTGAGGCCTCCGCGGCATCACAGCCGGCCACGGGAGGCAGGAGCACGCGACACGACCGGCGCTGCTTTGGGCGGCTGGAGCAAGAAGACCAGAGGTTGAAGAAGCACTACGGCCGTTGGATGGACATCGTGACTAAGTTGACAAAGCCCTTGGTACGCGTCAACTTAGTAGGCCCACAGCTCGGATTTGGCAGAGAGCATATAGCCCATTTGCGATTTTTAAGAATGTACAACCCATTTTTTAATTCTAATTGAATTTACTACAGCCCATTGACAGTTCGTTAAAAGTACAGCCCAACTTCTAGCTAGGACAACGATTAATAATTTCAAACAACCGCTCAAAACAGAATTCAAAAAAAATTCCCACATTTTAATGGGATCCGAAATATTTTTATCCGAAATTTCTAGTCAGATTAAATACAATTTCAAAATAAAGTTGTATTACATTAAAATCCAACGAAATATTGCACGCGCAACAAGTAATGAAATTAAAATTTTCAAATTCCAAAAATAATATATTTTTCAAACTAATTACGTGTTTGGTGCATAGTAATTGTCCAGTTATTATAATTACATCCCATTTATTATTTCTTAAAGTCCATTTTCTTGTTAAGCCTAATGCATACCTCCTAGGAAAGTTTGCAGCCCAGCGGGGCGGAGAATAACAAGTTGACCCAGATATTGTGTACAACTGTCGGCCCAGTTGCATTGCTGATGTTGAAGAAAAAGCTATTTTTTATACACACATTTTAAAAAAATTGTATAGATAACAAACATTTTTTATACACACATTTAACAATTTTAAAATACATGATTAACACTTTTTAAAACATATTTTTTTTAGTCAACAGTGGGCCCACAACGAGCAGAGGAGGTCACAATACACATATTTTTTAAATACATGATTAACACTTTTTAAAACATATTTTTTAGTCAACAGTGGGCCCACAGCGAGCGGAGGAGGTCACAATACACATATTTTTTAAATACATGATTAACACTTTTGCAAAAACAATTAGCCCACAGCGAGCCAATTAGCTCTAGTCGGCCCACAGTAGGCCGACAGATCTAATCAGCCCACAAGTGGACAGGGCTAGTCGGTTACTGTAGGGCAATCGAATCCAATCGGCTGGCTGTGGGCTGACTAGGCCCAGTCGGCCTGCAGCGGGCCGACGGTGTATTATTTTCAAAAAAAAAATTACTCAGCGTAATATTTATGAAAATTAATAAAAAATGTATTATTTAAAAAAATAGCGAAAAAAGGCATGTGTAGTACAGTACAACCTAACATGGTTACTCAGCCCACATTCAAATGACAGGAAAGGCCCAAACAAGGCTTCAGACAACTTTTGAAGTCATCGAGCTCAATTAATAAATTAAGAAAAAAGTTAGATTACAGTGGAACCTAATTAAAAGCTGTCACGAGCAAATAAATAATTCAACGGGTCCCTCTTGTGCGTGTGCGTGTGTGTGTGTGTGTGTGTGTGTGTGTGTGTGTGTGAGAGAGAGAGAGAGAGAGACCCATCGGCCGATGCTTGTAAATACATCTTTCAGCCATATGCATTGCTGATGCTCAGTAAAAACTTATATAGTTGACACAATCATATAGAACATCATAGCACACTGAACTTGCATACAAAAAATTTCACGCAGCGGCACAATCAGGATGGAAGCGGTGGATCGCCACGGAAGGGCTATCTTGAAACCAACGAAGTCGTACATAACGGTTCATCATCTTTATCAATGACGGGGAAACATCTTGAATGTTGTGCAAAGAAAACAGACAGACAACACAATAAGCTATGCTAGCACATTAAGTTGACGTACAACCCTTTCTAAAAAAGTTCAGGTACAAAATTAGAACAGGTCACAATCAAATGTACTGGCATATCAGTGCTTCACACCCATAGCTCGGATTTAACTAGTATCTCACAAGATTCAGTTGTTACCTCAAATTAGAGCACATCCAGGCAGCTAGCCCTGCCTCTTCTCCCAAAGAAGCAATGGCCTCCGCCGCGCGATGGAGTAGGCCCTGTGCCATCCATCGTTCCGAGCAACACGGGGAAAGTCTGACGTTGACTCCTGTAATGGACGTCGTCGACGGACCCTGGCACCAGCGGCAGCGGCAGGACTTCGATTGATGGATTGACCACTTCTTTGACATGCACGGACACTCGATACAGGTACATCCCTAACATTGTCCGTGGCGGCCTTGGTGGCAACGAATAGTACAACCCCGGTTCCTACACCGGTATCTCAACACCAATCACCTTCGGTATGGTGGATGGCTTCTTCATCCATGCCATAACCGTCAGAGGCCAGCTGTCTGGAGGAACAAACATACTTACGAGCTCACCTCCAAGGTCGTTGATAAGCTCGTTCATGGACTCGCTGTTCCAAGCACGTCGAGGCATGCCGTGGAAGGTAAGCTTTGTTAAAAACTCAAGCTCAGAGGGCACCGAGCCCCATCCTGGGTGCCACCGATCAAAGCTCACCAGGGCGCCATCGCAGAACAAACGCCGGGAAGATTCGAAAACACGACCGCAGTCGAAAGTTGTCCGGAACCTGACGAAGAAATCAGCCGGTGGCGGACAGACTTCGACGAGCAAGACACTTATTTGGATGCCGTGCGCAATGCCAAGAGCTTTGACAAGGTCATCCGGCGAGACGGGAGGCCGGTCGACGTTGATGGTTACTGCCAAGCACTTTGCCGCAAGAACTGGTCGTCAAGCGCCGCCAAGCCACCGTTGAGTGACAGATTCGGTCAAGGCGGGGCGGACCTCGGGATCTCCGGCTCGGAGATCCGCGTTGACCGCGACATGATAGTGCGCTTGAGTGTGGAGTACAGTGAGGGGGATTTGGGGAACTAGAGTAGGAATCGAGATTCCAGAGGTGGGGAGGGAGGGAGACTGGGATGAAAAGGTAGCATGAATTTCGAGCACGCTACTAATATGCTCTCGGCGCCAAGAAGCACGAAAAACACCGGTGGCGCCTACATGTCGGCCTAAGAGTCCTTATTCTTTCTTTTTGGAGAGCCCGGCCTTTTTTCGTGATCTTTTGAGAGCCCGCCGAGAGTCATAATTGACTTGTTTGGCATTATGTTACTACTCGGCCCATATTCAACGACACCTCATCGCCCAAACAAGTGTACATCATCAAAAGACACCGAGCTCATATTATATAACTTGAAAATAGGAGATATACTCTGAATACTCGTGAATGGTGTTGCCCTCTTTTTGCCCAACAGTAGTCCGAGACAATAAACAGTTCGAAACAACGATATATACAACATTCAATCACTTACTAGTGACTACTACTGACATAAACAGCAAGACATGATAGTTCATAAGAAGTCTTGCTACACCACCAAAACGCACCCATCTCAGAAGGCCGGACTCTCGTGATCCGCATTTAGAATGACATTCTAAACAGAAGCAACTATTACATAGTAAGAGTGACATAGACGAGGATGACCAAATGACAAGGAATGTGCATAACAAAAGAAAGAACTACCCATCCGGAACCAACAGCAAAGACAACAAAGTCATTTGAAGAGATGATCCAACACCATCATAATTTGCAACCCCGCTTCAAATGATCAAAGGATCCGGAGACACCAGTACTCCACCCTTTCGATGCAACAGCCCAATTACCTATCAACCTGAAGGCTCGAACCACATCACTACCTGTCGTAATTGAGACATCCTGTTGATCTCATCACGTTACTTAAATAATTTGTTGTGTTGTTAATGATTACTTTTAATTGGGATTGAGAATGCTGTCAACCATTCTCAATGTTTAACAACCACCATGATAGTTAAATAAATTTATTCCTTTGCAGTAGGGAAAAATTGGCTTTTCGCAAAACCCTTATGACCATAGAGCTTTTCCACCAACCATATATGCATGCAGTGATAGCCATATTTCAGCATTGCTCTATGGTGTGAATTTGCCAGTACATTCAATGTACTGACCCTTTGTGGCTGCAACGTCTCATGTTGCAGGATCTTACGACGAGTAAGTGATACGTTAGGGTTATGATTTCTACACTCAACTTTGCCGTTGGTGTTGATGGGAATCCACAACCTTGTTACTTCCGCTATTTGGATTGAGGTAATAGTATTTACGTTATTTATACATGTGATTTACCTCTGTCATAAATCCGAGTATCGTGTGTGTCAAAGATACCGATCCGTGGATGACACTTAAGCCACGAGACTTGATCCATTCGGTCAGTCGCTACAAGCTATGCCTCAAGATGATGTTTTGGTGTACCACATCATACACTCGCCCTCCATACCAGGTGAGCTTCACGATTTCTTGTCTCGGAGGACGATACTACGTGGGGCAGCCATCGAAGGGGACAAACACAAGTCGGAGCCGCATAACCTTGATTTGAAAAGCATCGCTGACCTACAAACCAGAATCAAAATTCCTGTAGAAGTTTGTGATAAACAGACACCATCCCTATTCGACGTAGCAAATTTTGTGCTCGGTACGAATCTTCAGAAGGTGACAAGACGGTGGCATTTAGGTCGTCTGGATGGGAGAATTATCCCTTGATGTACGAGCGGATAAAATATGCTGCCCTCGATGCCCGTGTGAGTTTCGAGATAGCTGCAAGGTCCAAAGAGCTTGTTGTGAAGCCATCTCCCACAGAGAAGAAGAAGAAGAAGAAGAAGAAGAAGAAGAAGAAGAAGAAGAAGAAGAAGAAGAAGAAGAAGAAGAAGAAGAAGAAGAAGAAGAAGAAGAAGAAGAAGAAGAAGAAGAAGAAGAAGAAGAAGAAGAAGAAGAAGAAGAAGAAGAAGAAGAAGAAGAAGAAGAAGAAGAAGAAGAAGAAGAAGAAGAAGAAGAAGAAGAAGAAGAAGAAGAAGAAGAAGAAGAAGAAGAAGAAGAAGAAGAAGAAGAAGAAGAAGAAGAAGAAGAAGAAGAAGAAGAAGAAGAAGAAGAAGAAGAAGAAGAAGAAGAAGAAGAAGAAGAAGAAGAAGAAGAAGAAGAAGAAGAAGAAGAAGAAGAAGAAGAAGAAGAAGAAGAAGAAGAAGAAGAAGAAGAAGAAGAAGAAGAAGAAGAAGAAGAAGAAGAAGAAGAAGAAGAAGAAGAAGAAGAAGAAGAAGAAGAAGAAGAAGAAGAAGAAGAAGAAGAAGAAGAAGAAGAAGAAGAAGAAGAAGAAGAAGAAGAAGAAGAAGAAGAAGAAGAAGAAGAAGAAGAAGAAGAAGAAGAAGAAGAAGAAGAAGAAGAAGAAGAAGAAGAAGAAGAAGAAGAAGAAGAAGAAGAAGAAGAAGAAGAAGAAGAAGAAGAAGAAGAAGAAGAAGAAGAAGAAGAAGAAGAAGAAGAAGAAGAAGAAGAAGAAGAAGAAGAAGAAGAAGAAGAAAACGCTGCACCAGTAGGAGGGCATTATGGATGGATGAACTATTTCCTCTCTTGTAAAAAAAATTATTCCCTCTCGGTGTATATTGATATAGATGGACTATTTCGATGGTGTGCATGTCTTTTGAACAGAGTAGTAGCGTGGGTCCGCTTGACTATAAGGAACTATTTATACGCATATATAGCTTTCTCTGCTACTCCTTCCAGTGATCGGTATGCAGTGCATGTGTCCGTAGACATGACAAATTTTGTCCACGGAAGTTCAACCACGGGCGACCATCATGTTTCATCTCGCGATTCCCACGATGCCTCTCCAACCCACGGCACCATGCCCCCGACGCGCGCCTCACCCTCTCGGCCGCACCGCCTCCCGCCTTTGTGTGCATGACATGTGGGCCACCTAAAATGCGGCGAGCATCAAGTTTCTACCACAGCCACCCACGATTCCCATGACGCCGCTCGAACCCATGAAACCACATGTCCCCCGACATGCGGCTCACCCTCTTGGCGCCTATGGGAGCATTACATGTGGACCAGTCACCTATCGGCTCCACATGTTATTGACTCAAAGGTAGGTGTAGTAAAGTATTGAAGCTCACCCCGATGGCCCCGAGAGGGAAATGTAACTCCCGCCAGGCTGTGGCTTGTCCGCTCAAGAAGACGAACTCGTGCAAACTCGAGATTTGTTTCTTTACTATACATGCACGCAACGATTTAATGGACATTGTAATCTCAACATGTGATGGGGAGCTCTAAATTTGAATTTGAAACTTATAAAACGAAAAGATTCAAAACAAATAAACCGGGAGAGAGGGAGTATATCGAGGATGTGTCCCATACAAAATAAGTCCCTGGTTTGTCACCGAAGATGCGGTTAGAAAGGAGCAGCGTCTTCCTACTCAGACGCCAACAAATCAGCCACAGACAAAGATGGTCCGCCTTTGACCGCCATGTGCAAGGTTCGTGCTATCTTATTCACTCTCACCGTGGTTCCATCGGACCAATTCATGCGGTGGCCCGTTCCATGGCTGATCCCAATGTTGGACAAAGGTTCTACGGGAATGGTGTCACTGTTGTAAATGTTGTGCAAATTGATGTTGGTACCCTCCCGTACATATGCAAGCCAATCTCCACTGCAAGACCGAGCCTAACTCGTGAAACAGTGGGCAGGGGGAGAATTAGGAAATGGACACGGAAGTAGTCTTTAGAATGCATTTACTACATGATCAAACTCATCTTACCTGCTCATCGGAGGAAATCTGAGTGCCCCTCAACGTGGGCATCTCAAGGGGCGTCAACTTGCAACTACGGCCACGCCGCGCTGGAGAGACCCCCAAGGAAACATCCTCGTGCGTTCCACGAAACATCAAGATGCATTTGTATGAGTAGTTTATCTTGTGAGAGAAAAGGATGAACGAGGGAAGGCCTCTAGAGATAGAGATGGACACTACTACTACTAATGTGTCGCCCATGCGTTGCAATGGATCCAAAGTAGTAGAATAATACTTGTTCACATGCTTGAAATACAAACACTCTAGTTTTGATATACATGTGTCAGCAGACATGACAGCTTGTCCATGGAAGTTGAACACGGCGACCATCACGTTTCTTGTTTCTACCACTGCCACACCCACACGCGATTCCCATGACTCCGCTCCAACCCACGGCACGACGTCCCCCACGTGGACATGGATCCTCTGACGTGGCTATCACTGCCTTGCCCTCGCTTTTTCCTTCGCCGACAGTGGGACGACGCTTATGGGTCCCACATGTCGCTGATGTAATGGTAGGATTGTTCGCGTCGAGGATCCTCATCCCCGACGTGCCCCCTCATCCCTCTCGGCCCCACCGCTCCTCTACCTTTGTGTGCATGATAGACTCCTAATATATTACTCCCTCCGTACCTAAATATTTGTCTTTTTTGAGATTTCAAATGGACTATCACATACGGATTATATAGACATATTCTAGTGTTTCTAGCAAGATGCCCGCTGCTGCGAAGTTGATGGAAAAGGTAAGCACAACTTATAAATTGACGGATCGAGTACTAGTTACAGTGATGCATATAATTAAGCAAAGGGATCGCACATGTCGGTATTGACTAGAATGAGAATGCAACAGCACAATAAGAATTAAGGCCACGATGATGCAATCGCAGTGGTGGTTACAGAAGGAAAGAAGAAAGATGGATCCACGAACGTACGACCTCCTCCTCCTCAACTTAGTGCGTCGGGCCACCGACCGGCGGTTAAGGAGCGGCGGCTTTTGTGGCGAGGTCGAGGTGCTTCTCAAAGAAAGGCATCCAAGGCTTTGAGCCGGTTGAGGAATGCCAACGTCTTTGAGTCCTCACTGGCATTGTAGATAACTATGTTCACTATTTCCTCTTAATCTTTGATGTGTAGGTCGACGAATTCTTGCAGGCGGCGCCTCGCGCCGCGACCTCCAGGTGGACATTCTTCGTGGCGTCGGCGGGCAGTCGCAGGGCCACCAGTGCTTGAAAGAGGTTCCGGCCATGGAGGCCGATTAGGGTGGCAGGCAATGAGGAGCCCGGGCGCGCGGGCTGGAATAGTATGGCGATGTCGTCCGCGTGCTTCTTGATGACGGTGAACTTGTTGCTGCTGTCAACGATCATCTGGTCCAACTGAGAGTCGTAGTTGGCATCGACGGCGGCCATCCACCAGCCGGTCTCCAAAACCGTCCGGAGACAATCCTCGGCGCCATGCCACAGGCCAGCGTCGTGGACCATCTGGCGCAGCCGCTGGCCGCTCACGCGCATCGCCGCCATGGGTCTGGAGTGAGCTCTTTTGCGCTTAGTGTAGGTGCTTAGGCAAAATGCTTAGGTGCGTACGATGTGGTAGATGCATTGGAATGGAGGGGCGCCTTTATATGAGGGCAATGAGGGCAAACTGCATTGCATTCACATCGTGCGGCCTCTTTTCCCGGACCTCCTCCCATAATTGAAGGAGGATGCATTGGCCGTTCAACATATCGGGAACCGCTACTCCCTCCCTCGTCTGCATTAAAGCCGTATCGGGAACTGCGCCACCCGCTTTCAAATCAAATACTCCCTCCGTCTAGGTGAGTATTAAATCATCTTACGAAAAGCAAATAGTAAACACATAGGCCATGTGCATTAACTCTCACATTGTTTCTTAGGCTAGCCATAGTGGGAGTAACTTAGGTACTCCCTCCTTTTCAGTTCATAGGGCTTATCTCAAAAAAAATTCCATTTTATAAGGCTCAATTTGGTTGTTTTCCATCACATGTTCAGATTCCAAGGTGCATTAAATCATTGCATGCAAGTATTAAGAGAAAATTGACCAATGCATGTACTTTATGCATGCATGCATTGCAATTTATGCATTGATAAACATAATTTTTTGAGGAAAACAAGTGCATTAATTAGGTGCTTTTGCAAACTACAAATAGTATTCCACCATTCATCATCTACCTTGGTTGGTGAGATTTTTGAATTGAGCCCTATAAACCGAAAAGGAGGGAGTAGTAACTTAACACATCCCAAGACAATTTTGCTTATGTGGCAACTATTTAATGAGGAAAGAGGTGCTCTTGGTAACATAATATGTTACTGTAACATAGCGCTTCGACAGAGACGCGAGAAGACGAGGGAGTAGGCTGCTGCAAACGTAGAGCTGTGTGATTTGACAACGAGTTACTGCTGGACAGGTGGGGCCCCGTGATTTGACTTGCCATTATCATTTTAACTGGGCCACTGACCGGGCGTGAGTCTGCCAGATTCCTGACCACCTCCATACAGGTGCCTCTCCCAATGCTCCACCATGTAGTAGAGGCCGGCTCTTGCATGAGAGCCCACTTCTCCACTTTTTCCTTGCCTCTCTTTCCTCCACATATGCAAAAATGCCATGTAAAGCGCACTATTGTACTTACTTTTACTTGCTCCTACAGGTGCTTAAGCTTGCCACATAGGCATAAAGTCTGATGTGGCAAGTTATTCAAGAAGAGATAGACTAGTTTGGTGACCCAAGGAAAAAACGGTGCTAAGCGCGTGTACCTAGGTGAAAAGACAATTTTGAGTCTATAGCTAATTAAATGAAGCAAACTTAGCAACACCATTTCATTGGAAGAGGTCACTCCTTGGCAAATGCAATAAATACTAGTACTCCCTGTGTCCCATAATATAAGAACGTTTTTGGCACTACACTAGTGTTAAAAACGTTCTTATATTATGGGACGGAGGGAGTACGAAGAAAGAGATAGAGAGGAGTAAAAAAATACACTTATAGCCAACCTTGTTGTAGTATGAGTGACTAAGTGATGACTATGTATAACATGCCAAACATCAGATAGCCTAACGCACCGTGTTAAATCTCCAAGGGCGCGACCGCACGAGCGACGCGACGGTCGTGGTAGGCGCGACCACGATACGGGCTGCTGGCAGCCCTTGGATCTGAGATCAAACGGTCGCATGCTAAGTTGCTGAAAATTTGTAGAATAACCCTCCAGGATAGGATATTCACCCATAGGTCTAGAATCACGCCATGCAACCGTTCGATCTCAAATCCAAGGGCTCTCTGAAGCCCGTATCATGGGAGAATGGAAAGCCACTACCCTGCTGCTCGTGACGCCGGGCAGTTCGCTCCTACTCGTCCTCGCACGTCCTTCAATACTACGGCAGTTCGCTCCTAGTCGCCCCGTCCATTCACATTACGGCAGTTCCACTAATCCTAACCCTCCTCCCAAATCCATGGCGTCCCAAATCTCCATGATCGGCGGTGTACAAGGTTAGAACCATCACCGGCGATGAGTTCGACGTCATCTACACCCGTTCTTCCGCGACGGTGAAAGGATGTGTTTCTCGCTTCAGACGCATGTTCGAAAACTCAGATGATGAGTGGGTCGCTGGGCTAGATGTTGAGTACACCACAGTCCTGAGACGAGAGAAGGATCTAAAGGACGAAGAGAGGAAGAAGCCCGCCGTGATCCAGTTTGTGTTCATGACTTATGCTTGGTCTACCACATATGCCATGCCGACGTTGAGTGCCGGGATTTTAAGGACTTCCTCGGGAGCAACCTAGTCAAATTTGTTACTGTACACTTTGGTAACGACAAAGAAGTCCTGCGTCGGGTAGGCCTCATAGTAGGAAACACCTTCGACCTCCAGAAGAATCGGCTGGTGTCCTCTCTTCAGTCTTCAATGCTGACCCTGGCAGGAGCCATGGTTCATCCTTCGTACGGTAAACTGGAGAAACCTCCATATACGTTTCATCGTCATGCATGGCAGCGGAATGTACTAGATATAGACCACATCCACTACGCTGCAATGGATGGCTACCTTTGCTTCAATATCTACAAGGGTTGGATGAAGAGAAACAGCCAAGTGTGCGGTTCAAGCAAAGAAGTATCGGCCAAGAGGAAGAGGGACAAGGACGAAGTGGAGGACGTGGACGAGGACTCCGGGTAAGGTGGCAGTGTCGTTGCTCATGGTGGTTCTAATGCAGTGTCTACCGGAATAGTTGCAAAGTTTAATTTCAGGTGTGCTTAATTTAATTTGAGGGGTGTGTTGTGCTGAGCCCCCAGTAGAACTATGTTATGTTTCTTGTTGTTACTTTAACTCTTCAGTACGTACATACAAGTATTTCTTACATTTCATCTTTTAGTTGGTACAGTACTACCACTCGTTTCTTCACATTATATACGTACAACATATATGGCCAACATCATATAGCCAGCAGTTTAGTTGTCAAAGAATTTCGTGGTGCTTAGTTTTGTCAAAGAATTCTGTGGTGATTAGTTTTATTTGAGGGGTGGGTTGTGCACTTGTGCTGGACACCATTATTGTGACAAGCCTTTTTAATAGTACTATATGCATAATTTGGCGACGAGCGCTCTCTATATGTACCATCTTTTTTTAATTACAAGTTTTGCTCCATGGCGCAATCCATCGATACTACTACTGTACTCTCTCCTTTTCTTTTTACTCCGCATATAAGATTTGGTCAAAGTCAAACTACACAAAGTTTGACCAAATTTATATAAAAAAATATGAACATCTACAATACTAAAACTACATAGTATGAAAATACGTTTCATGATGCATCTGATAATATTGATTTCATATTTTGAATGTTTATAGTTTTTAATATAAAGTTAGTCAAACTCTATAAAGTTTGACTTTGACCAAACCTTATATGCAGACTAAAAAGAAACAGAGGGAGTACAAAAGTGGAGTATATACATTGTTTAAAAGGCTAGAGGGCGGGGCAGTCTAGCTCGGTCGGTTTTACAAGAGGCGAGGGCCTTTGTGATTTGACGGCTCATTACTGTTGTCAAATCAAATAGTACTGCGCCGCCCGTTGCCCGCCCGGCGCCTCCATTAAAACCCTTCATTAAACCCGCATGCAAACCAAGAATCCTACTCCGGCCACACGTCCGTTCATGAGCGGGTCGGAATTAAAAGCAACACCGGCCGAGCTCCTCCTGTCCGCCCTCAGTTTAAACGAGGCCAGACGCCGGCCAAGCTCCTACCATCTGCCCTCTATTTACAAGAGGCCAAACAGACAGCGGGCAAGAATCGCACCCCTCCGCCGCTCCCCAATCTCCTCCTTCACCATTTTGTCCACTCCTCCGATGGCTTCCGATGAGCTGTTCTCTGGCATATTAGCCGGCTGGGTGGCCCGCCGAGCCCTCCGGATACGGGCGAGGCCGCTCGGTGCTTCACCAACCTCACTTGGCCCGACGGAGCCAGTTGTTGTCCCAAGCAGGCGCGTGGTTCAGCAACTCGCCGCTCCAGTTCAGCTCGATGAGGAGTGGCGAGTTGCTCCATGCCGGCACGGGCGAAGCACGCTGACGGGCGCCCGTCGCTGCCGCGTCGTGCCGTGCCATCGATGTGCGGTGGCCGCGCCTCCCGTGTCGTGGGCGCGCCTCCCGTGCCTGGCGGCAGCGCCATGCGGCGAGCGAAGCGGGTGCGTGGAGAGCGATGAGTCAGTGGCCAGCTTCTCCGTGTCCGCCGCCATCATCGAGGCGAAGTAGAACACGGGAGGCCGCCGCCACTTGGGACCCATGAAGGCCACCGCCGAGGCGACGACCGCGGATTTAGGTGGTTTCTTTGCTGCTTCGTCTCTTCCGAGGACCTTCGTGGACCCCGCAAGTGTCTGACGGACATGAGGAAGACAAAGGGATCCGCGGGCGACCATTTAGATTATGTACTCCCTCTCTAGCTGGCGGGGAATTTTTGTTCTAAGAATGAATAAATTGTATGTATCTATAACTAAAATAAGTCTAGATACATCCATTTCTAGGACAAGTATTTCCGGACGGAGGGAGTATTAATTATACAAGAGAGCCGGATTGGCACCTCTTAGTTCATGTAAATGTAATGAAATCCATGATGTTTATATGAAGATCCGGCTTTTTTATACGAAATCCTTCATGCTTATATGAAATCAGTCCGTGTTTGCACGAATTTCATCTGGTTGGTTAGAGTTGTAAAAATGTATGACGCTGGCGTTTGATGTCGTCCTCCGCTTAAGGAAGCGGGAGGAAATTTGCTGGCTGCCGTTGGAGATGCTCTTTATGCTGGAAATAATAGAGTGACATCCAATCCATTTGAGTTAATTGTCTGTATGATTGTCCCTCTATAAAAGTTAATTGCATGCACAGGTGTACACGTGACTTGGTGTGGTGGCTACTGACTTCGTCAGAGAAAGTTAAAAAGAAACAAGTCCATCTTTAATCTTGTATTCTAAGTACTCTGTGGGTTCCACTGTCACTACAGTGGCGAAAGAAGTATATATCAAATAAGTAGAGTAATATATAATATAAAAAATATAAAGTTAAAAGACAGAATACGAACTCATGTCATCGCATTGCGAGCATCCGGCGCTAACCAGCCCAAAGACATTTTTGTTGTAGACCATCCGGAGATATATCTCCATGTCTACTCTTATATATACTCCATTCGTTCCTAAATATATGTCTTTTTCAGATTTCAAATGGACTACCACATACAGATGTGTATGTAGACATATTTAAGAGTGTAGATTCACTCATTTTGTTCCGTATGTCTTTCCAGGAAGGGCTCAGATTTGTCCTTGATTTATTTATGAGGTATCCAGATGGCACTGCACCACCAAGAAAAGAGGGTAACATCAAAATTATGGACTACTTTTTTGAGTATGTTGGTAAGGTCCGGTCATAGTCACTTGTTGAAATCTGTAAAAAGACAAACACTCCCTCCGTCCGGAAATACTTGTCATCAAAATGGATAAAAGGAAATGTATCTAGACGTATTTTAGTTTTAGATACATCTCTTTTTATCCATTTTGATGACTAGTATTTTCGGACGGAGGGAGTAGAAAAAGAGTTGGTGATGATGGTGTGCGTGCCATCCTGCAATATAGGCCGTCGGATTTATATCTAACGGATAGGAAAGAAACTATGGAAATTTTGCAAAAATATACCCACACGTCTCTCCACATTCGCAAATAAGGCCTTTCCTCGTTCAACCTTTTCTCTCACAAGATAAACTACTCATACAAATGCATCTTGATGTTCCGTGCAACGCACGAGCAGCTAGCTAATTTCTTTTAAAATAGTTGCTGCGATAATTGGGTGGAAGTGATATATTTTATGTCTGCCCCGAATGACTTCAGATTCACTAGTAGTAACAAATAAAAGGTTGCCTTGTTAATTAACAGAAAACAGGGTGAAAACTATCACATGAGGCCGGTAAAAACAAGGCACATTGGGTTCAGCGTCATCGTCACTACAGCTATCTTGGCCTGAGAAGTCTACATATCGAGGGGGCTACCGAGCAAGGCACCGAGACACAATGTTTGAGAGAGAAACCAATTGACAGATTATGATCAGATCGAGTTGTCACCCTTCTGTTGTCATTGTTGGGGGGGGGGGGAGAGAAGGACGTATTGAGAGTATGCGCGGTAGGCACAGAGGCACAACTAGCGAGTGTGTGTGTGTGTGTGTGTGTTTGAAAGAGGAGTAGATAGATTATTATCAAGATCGATATGCCACCCTACTCCCTCAGTGCCGGGTAGTGTGTGTGTGTATGTTTGAGAGAGAAGCCAGTCGATAGATTAGTATCAAGATTGAGGTGTCACCCTACTCCTTCGGTGTTGGGAAGTGTGGGTGTGTATGTGGGGGGCATTGACACTCACATATCTCTACTCATAAAAAAACAGAGTTGGTGATGATGGTATTCCTGCCATCCTGCAATATAGGCCATCCGATTTATATCCGACGGACAGGAAGGAAACTATGGCAATTTTGGAAAAAGATACCCACACCCCTCTCTGCATTTGAAAATAATGCATTCCCTCGTTCATCCTTTTCTCCCACAAGATAAACTTCTCATACTAATGCATCTTGATGTTCCGTGCAACGCATGGGCATCTTGCTACTAGGGAGAAGGAGTTTGTGTGACACATATCTAGCTATATTAAGGGATAGGTAGATAGCATATGTGTGAGAGACATAGTGGCTGTGGGTGGGTGGAATTAAAGGGGTGGGCGTGTTAGACATAGAGAGCGTGCGTGTTTCTGTGTGAGAAACTTGTAGGACGGGGTAGAAAGACGAATTTAATCCTGACAGAGGGAGAGAAATACACGAAGTGCACGTGTGTGATTCCGATGCCCACAGGGAAATGAGATATGTATGCGTGTGAGAGAGATTGCACAATTCATTCACATATCACTATCTAGCGATCGTGGACGTGCATCGCTTGAACATGAGTCAATATCTACTTCGTATCGTGGCCAAAGGTATAATATCGATTCAACACTATAAAGATTGGACACTCACATATCACATTTTTTCTATTTAAATAATCCTTTTTAGTTGTGCATGCCAAAGTTACAGTGATGTTTCTTCAAACAACCAATGTAGCTATCATGAACATGCACCATTGTTACTCTTGCATTCAAATTCATTAGTCTTGGATGATTTAAGTTTCTATTTTGAAGTAATATATGTAATATTCATATATGAATTCAACGGGTACACAATTTATGAAATGGAGGCTATGTAATCATATGAGGTAACACTTTTAAGTAGCTGACTACAATATCCATTTCTTTTGTGCGCCTCTACACTAACACGTCAATGCATTATGTTTAAAGTAAATAACCAATGGCACTAAATTATCTATTTACACGAGAAATACATAGGCTGAGCATTTGATCCCTTTTTTGTGAACGCGCCACTACACCTTTACGATTGGTCGCGCCCATGTGAACGTCCAAGTTATCGGCGCATCATCCCGAGTTATTGTCTTTTTTCGGGGTGGACTTCACACCAGTTATTAATCACGACGCGTGCCCCGTGTACACAGTCTAGCATGACCTTCCCGCTAGCACGGTCCAAAATTAGTTGAAACTGGATATGAACGATCCCGCGGGTGGCAAAATCTCCCGCCTCCTTCTAAAATTTCCGCAACCTTAGTCTTTAGCGTGGGAAATCGCCCTTTTGTCCTTGGTGCACGGAGACCAACAGTTACAATACTGCCCTCATCTACATGATAGGTCGGGGCTGCTTTGGTAACTTCCGGTTCCCTCACTACACGGCACCACCTATTTCCTCTCCCCGTCCCGCAAAAACGACTAACTACACGGCACGCCGTCCGTACTTCATCGCCCTTTCTCCCCTCCCCTCTCAAAATTCTAGACTGCTCATCCACCGGTGTACCATAGCCCATTCATCGCCAACAAGGGCGTCCACCTCGCGGATCTCGCTTCTGCGGCCGCATCTACCCCTCCCACCTCCCCTAGAAACAAGTAGACTGCTCATCCACCACTGTACCATAGCCCATTCAGTGCCGGCCTTGTCCACGGCGCCGGATCTGCTTCGCCGGTACTCTCGTCAACCGCCACGCATCTGCAGCGGCACATTCGTACTCTCCACCGGAGACGCTTCGTCCACACCCCCCGGAGCCGCCCCGCCGACGCCCCCGTCAACGGCTTCTGATCCTCTTCGTCGACACCTTCCTCAACCCTACCGGAGCCGCTTCGCCGACACCTTCCTCAACCCCACCGGAGTAGCTTCGCCTATATCATTCTTAACCCTACCGGGGCCGCTTTGCCAACTCACAAGTCCACGGCCTCAGATCTGCTTCCTCGCACCCTCATCCAACCTACCGGAGCAGCTTCTGACGCCCCATCCACGGCCGCAGATCCGCATCGTCGACACCGCCCTTAATCCAACCACCGGAGCAACCGACGCCTGGCCCACGGCCGCAGATCCGCATCGTCGACACCATCCTTAGCCCAACCACCGGAGCAGCTTCACCTACGCCCTCATCCATGGCCATAGATCCGCTTCGCCACACCGTAGTCCACCCTACCGGAGCCGCTCCACAAACACCCTACTTGATGGTTCTAGATCTCCTTACTGGACCCCGACAGCTAGCGCAGCATCATCACCCTCGATGTTTCTAACCTGATTCCCACAGTCTGGAGAGATTCCAAGCACCCACCACGGCCTAGGTACTTGTCACCTTTAAACCCGGCCCAAAGATCACCGCCCGATGTACTTCAAATATACTAATCGGTCATCATACTGTTATGCACCGGTAAAAACTACAAGGACGATGTTTCTTCCGGATCTAACAGTTGACCAACCAAGATCCCGGACCGAGGCATTGCTATGATCTTGTAAGCGCCTCTCTCTCTTGTATTGTTCTCGTGCTGCCAGCGTGTTTTGCTAGGATTTTCGACCGGTAATCCCTTTGTGCGCATAATGATTTCTACCATCGGGCTGCTAAATTAGATATGTAGATGTCATACATGATACTACCTCGCACCTGCTCCTAAATATAAGTCTTTCTAGAGATTCCACTATAGGCTACATACGGAGCAAAATGAGTGAATCTACACTAAAAATGCATCTATATACATCTGTATGTGGTCCATAATCGAATCTCTACAAAGACATATATTTAGGAACAGGGCAAGACATTACACAAAATCATAGGTGGCATGTAGGAATTCCAAAGGCACTACATTAGGCTCCCTTATAGTGCCTACTAGTCCAAAGACATGAGTCATGGCTAGTTTATGGTACGCACACAATCGTTAATTGGTGGTTTAAATATGCGCAAGGGATATGCAATGTAGTATCATGTAGAGATGTGCAAATTAGCCGTGTCAACTTGCGTATAGGGTTACACAATGAAAAAGTACAAGATGTATGTGGCAATTTCATGGAACATCGCAAAAAAGGAGAGGCAGCGGTGATCCTATACTGATGTGTTATGGTACGTCACTCCTCCATTGCAATCATCGTGACATGTTATTTGTATGCCAGTTCTATTAGCCAAGTTTCTTAGGGATGCTTATTACGAAGTTATCCTAAGAAAATAAGCACATGTGAATATAAGCTCCATGTAATAAGCCAACCAGTTCTTTTCATTGCATTTTCAGCTTATCTTTGGTATGATCAGTGGAAAGTCTAGATTGCATTATATTTTTTTCATTTTGCTGCCCATATGGAAATTAATTTGACTTGCAAACATCACAAATTGAACCCAGTGCAGTAATTAATATGATAGGAAAACAGACCATCACTATTTGCTCAAAATGCAAAATACCATCTACTTGGCACAATCTACTTTGGTCAATGTTTTCCATAGAGATCCCATTGCCTAATTTAAACGAAGAATGCATGACCCACATTTAAATGAAGAACAATTATTTACTGAAATTCGATGGTCCAAGTGGCTGGTTATTATCGTATAGCATCACCACTTGAAAGCATCATATAGCAGCAGCAGCAACAGCTCATAGCAACTCATCATATAGCAGCAACTGTCTATAATTCATCATATACCAGCAGCAGCTCATAGCAATTAATCATATAGCAGCAGCAGGAGCAGCTCATAGCAATTCATCATATAGCAGCAGCAGGAGCAGCTCATAGCAATTCATCATATAGCAGCAGCAGGAGCAGCTTGTAGCAACTCATCATATAGCAGCAGGAGCAGCTTGTAGCAACTGATCATATAGCAACAGCAGGAGCAGCTCATAGCAATTCATCATATAGCAGCAGCAGCTCATAGCAACTCATCATATAGCAGCAGCAGCAACTCATAGCAACTCATCATATAGCAGGAGCAGCTCATAGCAATTTATCATATAGCAGCAGCAGTAGCAGCTCATAGCAATGCATCATATAGCAGCATGAGAAGCAGCTCATAGCAATTCATCGTATAGTGGATCAGAATGAAAACTTGGCAAAAAAATCAGAGGAGATCCTCACCTTGTTGGATGAGCTCATCCTTCAACAGCACCTCAAGGCCATGGCCTGGGAGGAGGGGAGGGGGAATAAGGTGCCTTCTACCGCAGTGTGGCATCAGCCGTAGTTATGCAGCGCCCGCTGGAGTAGTGCGTTCGATGAACCATAGTGGAGCAGCTGCTGGAGACCATGAGAATGAGGGGCGGCGCTAGAGGGAGGAGAAGCCAGGGAGATTTGCCCCTACCCGCCGGCCATGTAGCCTAGCTGGACATAGCATCATCGAGGACAAGGCCAGATGGGACCAGTGGCGACGGCTCGCTGGAGAAACCCTAGTGCTGCAGGCAGGGGATCGAGGTACAGGGAAAGGGGAGAGGAGATGCAAGCGGGCAGGGCAATGAATGCTTGCGTGTTTGTTTTTACTTGAGGGTCAGGTGTGACACGCAAGGCCAAGTAGCTTGCATTTGGAGTGTAATATAGGCGCATAATAGAGTCATCTCACTATTCCCCTTCCCTTCAATTTTTAGTGAGGTTCTACCCGAAACACCCCCCCCCCCTCCAAAGCGAAATTAGTTAAGCCCAAGCCCATAACTCAAAAATGACTTCTTTACATCTTTTATGACTTATTTTGACAATATGCCCTAAAAAGGCAGAATTGAACTGGCCCTTAACCTGCAATTCAATTGTGCGTGCAATGATGAATCACTCCTGCCGCTATCTCATACATTTAGGCATCATCATACATGGCATAACCTAATACATGTGCATTCCATTGTAGAATCTGGAATATGCAATGTTTATGTTAGTTCATACGTTGCACATGATGTTTAAATGCCCTTAAATCTGGTCACCAAGTGATGGTCTTTAAGCCTCCTTCTTTGGTTCTTTTCTTCATATGTAAGATTTTCTCACACTACATTCAATTGCTTGTTTGCATCAGCCAGCCATACTAGGACTGTTTGCTTTGATTACTTGTTGTTCTTGACCTAACACTCTAACAGAGCTTGTCAATGATTTAAACACTAAGGGCTGTTGTAGTGGGGCCTTGTCTAACTCATAGGTGACATAAAGGTTTGGCTGTACACTACATTAGGATCTCCAAGAGTACCTGGAGATCCAGTCCGAACGTATGCCTAGTTTTTACATAGTGCGTATATAGTAAATGCTCATTTCATTGTGTGCAAGTGCAAGAGATGCAGCATGTTTCATTACGTGGTGTTGTTTTGTTATAATCTCATCCTTTTGTGTTCACAGACTAGAAAGTATGCATATTTATCTTCCAAGGAGACGAGTAACTAGTTTGTGTCACCTTGCAGAGGGGGTGCCATGAAGATAAGATTGAGGATTTCCAAGTACAAGATGTTAGGAAGGAGCCTTGCAAGAGAAGTAGGAGCTATTGAGCCTCTTCAACCTGCTAAGGTAATTCACTGTATGCAACTCAACAGTTCAATTCCTTGTTTGTTTCAGTACGCAGTTAATTTTCTCTTTCAATTGCTTTATTTGTCCTCGATTAATGAGATGCCCAAATAATCATGCACGATGTTCGGTACTTGTATCACTATTAGTTGACATATTTGAAGGCCTTACCATTTAATTACTCTGCCAAGTGTGCCTCAAGCTTTGAAGTCTATTAACCAACTATTATTGCATGAGGCTCACAATCTAGTTTATACTACGCTAATGATTGCATAGTTTTGCCTGTTGTAGTATGTTTGTATGAAACCCTCTGCTGTTCATTATGCTCCCTAAGACTTTAATTGAGGCACAGAATGGCCAACTGCTTGCTTACTTATATGCAACGTGCTGTCTAAATTTGTAACTTGTCTGTGTTTTCAATTTGGCCCCAACATCATGCTCCTCTGGTGAGCTAAGAGGGATTTCTGTATGCAGGCTGCACAGATTATCTTTTTTATAATTTTTAAAATATCACCTGCTTATGCTTCATGACATGTAACAATTTTTTTAAAGTGACGTGTAACATTATTGTTAGTCCTGTTTTGCCATGTAGTACAAAATAGTGTCTTGTTCGCTTCACTGTTGTAACTATATTTTTGCCCTAGTCATGTGTACTTACGTAAACATTTCGGGATGAAGTGACATCAACACAAAGATCTCATGAAAGCAAAGGCGGCATGGCCATTACCGAATGATTATGGATTGGAATTGGAATGTCTTGATGTTCTCGAGCATTAACTAGAGGTGGCAAGATAACGTGTACATGATTGTCAACGTATAATCAACAAGTTGAGACCGGACATGGTGTATTAGATGCAGGAGTCAAAAAATGAAACAAGACACCGAGGTAACCATGAAGGAATTGGAGATTTTGCAGACTGAAATTTGTGCTATCTAAAACCGCCAATCCTATTTTCTCAAGAGATTATAGTTCAAATGGAGTTAAGTTGATGCGTCCCATGATGTATGAGCTGTATTTGCCCAAAGTGTATGTAATTTGCTGTTTGTGTATGCTTTATTATCACCGTGCGAACCATAATGCCCAGTGGGTAGAATCGGTTGTAATTTCTTTATTGTATAGTGTAGGATTATTCTACCTTTCTATGCCTTGAACTCTTTGTTGTAATAGTGTAGGCTTTTTAGAGGTCATAGTATTGAGTAGGATAATTCTTTGAATATGCTATATCGTTCAAACGGGGGCAAATTCGCCCGACCATGGCCCTTCACGGGCCGTCGGATCCATGGGCCTTCTACGTCTCGTAGGATCCATGGGCCTTCTATGTCTCAGAGATCCCTGGGCCTTCTACGTCTCGTAGGATCCATGGGCCGCCGGCTCATTTATGGGTCTTGTACGGGCCTTTAATGGGCCGTAGACGGGCCTTTAATGGAAATCGTACGTTGTATGGGCTGACCATAACGGGCCGTTAATAGGCCGTATTTGGTGATGCTATGAAATTGGCCCAACAGACTAACGGTCCACAAACGGGCCGACTGTAACGACGGGCTGAATTTGGCCCACAAGCGAAAAATGACAAGAACGGGCCGTAACCGAATCGTCGCAAATGAGCCCAAGAATAAACGGGCTCGAGAAGGCCGAAAGATAACATAATGGAAACGCCCAACGGAATAACGGGCCGTTAATGGGTATAAAGTGATACATCGTTCATCACGGGCTAGTTTCACCACGGGCCGTTAATGGGTGTAAAGTGATACACTGTTCATTACGGGCTAGTTCCACCACGGGCCGTTAGTAGGCCAAGAGTTACATAGGGCCTCGTATGGGCCGAAAGACGTCATGGGCCATACATGGGCCAGAAGTGAAAACGGGCTGGAATCATATTGGATGGCCCAGATGATGCTACTGGGCCTAATTCAGATAGGGCGTAACGGGCCTTGGGTTAGCGGGTTGTAAATGGGCTATATTCGAACAGGCCGTTAACGGAGCTTTCCATGGGCCGCCCGCTTGACTGACCAAGTCAAATGGGCCGGCCTTTACATAGGAATGGGCCTCTGTTGGGCCATGCCACGTGTCGACGTATCATAGGCGCCTATCTGACCCACTGACGAGCTGACACGTGTTTCATCCGGCCAATAATAATTTTACACGTGGAAATTTCCCATTGGTCGGGGCTGTTAACGGGTTATCGGATCCAAAACCCGACCCGATAGCTTAACGACGTTCCGTTACGGTGGATGCCACGTGTCGGTCACCCTTGACGAAAGCACTTCGCGGACGCGCGATTTATCGTCATGGAAGTGGACACTTCGTGATGATAATTTTGGTAATGTCATGGAACACTTCTCTGACAAAGACAGGTATGACTATCTTGATTCTGTCATAAATTTGTCATGGATGTACATGCATGACAAAAAGCGACCTACTGTGACAAACATGTATCATCACGGAAGTGTATTTTTTTTGTAGTGTCGACATGTACCACTTATCGACTTGGCGGGGCGGCGTGGGCTTTCTGAAATCTTTTGAGCTGAGGAGGGTCATCCTCCTCGAGGTCCTCTAATGCCCCCCTCTTCCTCTTCGGTCAAGGTGCCTCACACTCCTCTTATTCCTCCTCCTATGCGTAGAGGGATGGGGTTGCTCGCACCTGGTCTTCGAATTAGCTCTTCAGCTGTGCAAGCCTTCCTTCTTCTCATTAAGTTCCTTTACTGGAACCTGGTAGGGCTCCTCTACCAGAAGAGCTTTGATCTGGGGGGGTGGGTCCTGGCCTCCACGGGAAGCGGCGTTGGGGACTGCATCTACTAGGCCTTGTTGTGCCATTTCTGATTATGGATTATCAAACCGGTCACTTCATCAAAAGTTTAAAGAACACTAGGGGAACAAAAGAGTGAGTAAAACCGTTTCATACCTCGGATGGCTCGTTGTCGGCAGTATAACCAATGGCTCCTTCCTCTTCGAGGAAGTCATTTTTGGATGGCTTGAAGAGCGTTGTCCACAGCGCTTCGAGGTCGGGGCGGAAGAAGTGTCGCACCGTTGCCTCGTGCTCGGGCTCATAGCACCACATTGGGCTGGCTCTGAGTTGGAGAGGGATGTAACGCCCCGAGACCAATGCGCCAGATGTCGTCCAGTTATTCGCCATCCTTGCCATGTCATTTGCTTGCATGTTGCACTTTGTCATATCATCATGTGCATTGCATCCTCATGTTTTCAAAATTTGCATCCGTCCGGGTCCCCCAGTCACTGGTACAGCGAGGTGCTATACAAACGGCTTTTCATCCCTTTCCACGACGGCATTTGGAACCGTCGCCAAGTGTGTGTGGGCGATAGGGGGGTCCTTCCCACACGACCCAGAAATTGTCGGGACAGGCCCTCCTGGGACACAGATTGGGGCAAAATGAGCTCGTGTGCGAACGGGCGAGGCATCGAAACCAAATCATTTCCGTTCGTATGTACATCCCACACGGTGAATCCCAGAAAAACATTTCCGTTTGTATGTATATCACACACAGTCAATCCAAGGAATACATTTTCGTTCTTATGTTCATCCCACATAGTCAATCCAGGGAAAACGTTTTTGTTCGTATGTACATCCCACATAGTTTTATGTATAGGCTCGTGTGTGAAAAGTGTAGCTATCACACACTCTCTGCCTTGGTTAACTGTTTGCTTTAATCAACTACAACACACACGATTCGATGAAGAAAATTTTGTGCCATTGGTCTATCCATCACAAGCGCTTTTACTGCCAGAACCATTTGCAAAGCTCCATGACCGCCTGTTCTCTTTTTACATTGCACACGCTGTTTTCTTTCTAACCGTGTGCACTTATTTTATTAGCTCTTGTATATTTTTATTTTTTCTTGTAATTTATTATTCGAATTGAAAATTTTGAAATATGTAACGTGCAATTCAAATTCTCACCACAATGGTTCAACAACGAGCCATAAATAAAATTGTCAGTACAATATGTTTAGTAATTACAGGAGTAGACAACAATTAACTATGATGAACCACAATATTTAAAGACGGTAAAGGTGAAGAGACAAGTGTAAATCATTTTGACTGTCGATGGTGTTGAAGAAGTGGAATGCCCATAATGCGCCTTCCTGCATGCCGTAGGCACGAACCACTTTTGTCCAACCCCTTGTGACGATCGCCCGCCCATCCTTCACCGCCTTCAGGAAGACTTCTAGAGAATTATCATGGTAGCATGAATTATATAATTTAACCTTAGTTTCCTCCACTCTGGTCATGTAGTTTTCAAGGTAATCATCGGTAAATAGCTTCGGAAACCACCGAAAACAGAAAAATATCGAATCGAGGTCTAATAGAGTAACTTGTTGTGGTGGGGAAAAGGCAACACATTACTTACCATCCTAAAGTTCACTGTTGTCATGGACAAAGTGTAAATAGAGAGCTTAATTCCAATCACCCGTTTCTTTTGCCTAACAATCTTTCTTAGTTTCCTCACTTGACGCTTGTTCATGAATATCTCATTGCCCCATACGCAAAAGGGATCGAAGCGTGGATCAGTACCGCAAATATATGTACCTACATGCAACCAGTAAATGTCAGAAGCTAAACTGAGATTGCACAAATGATGTAAAATACAACTACCTATGTTCCTAAGTACAAGTATTTTTTTTTGAGATTTCAATATGAACTACATATGGATGTATATAGAATTATAGATATAGTTTAGATTAGAATCTAGGTTCACTCATTTTGCTCCTTATGTAGTCTATATTGGAATCTCTAAAAATACTTATATTTAGGAATAGATGGTGTATAAGACATGGGATGCAGCTAACCACGACGGCAAACAATAGCGTTGCCCATTGTAACCCTGTGTAATTACATTGCAATCCAATGTTAACTACAATAGGGTTAACATCCAACAAAAATAGCAAACGGTAATAGAACGACAACATCTGTAGTGATATCTTCACTGCGAAAGAGTAGCACGGTAGCAAAGGGATGGATTAGAAAATGGATACAACTGTTAATTGCAACAGTCTTAGCAACATCATAATTCATGTTTTGTAAGTTAGTAGCCATTGAAATACAAGTCTTTAAAAATGGATGCAACTGTTAATCGCAACAGGCTTAATGGCCATTGAAACCGGTACTGATAAAAATGCAATTGGCAAAGTTAAACATCACAAGGCAGGTGTTGCCAAAGTAGATAACGACCCGGATGTCTATAAAAAAGTAGGGAAAATAGCTAAAATGTGTTAGGCATGTTTACTTCAACATGCTTAATACATCGACCGTACAACACATAGCCATTAATTGCAACTTGTATTGGTAAGATTGAACTGGTGAGTACATACTTGGTAAGTCCTGAGAGGTAGTTGCTGGGGCACTTCATCTTGGCCAGAGCCTGCCCAAAGTCAGCGGCGGCAGAGGCGAGCTGTTCCTCAGGGTCAAAGCATGGTGCCACTGACATGTGTACCTACAGGCAGCCAATAAATGGTAGAAGTTAAATGCAATTGCACAAATGATGTGAAATACTGCAAGACATAGGATGCAGCTACCTCGATGACAAATAACAGCATCGACCGTTATGACCCTGAATAAGTACATGGACAGGCATGTTAAGTACAAAAGGGTTAGCATCCACCAAAAATTGCAAATGGGCAACATCTCTAGTATATCTTCATTGCGGAGAGTAGCATGGTAGCAAATGCCAGATTGAAAGATGGATACAACTGTTAATTACAATAGGCTCAACAACATCCTAAGTCATGTTTTGTAAGTTTGTAGCCATTGAAATACAACTGTTTAAAAATGGATTCAACTGTTAATTGCAACAGGCTTAATAGCCATTGAAACCGGTACTGATAAAAATGCAATTGGCATAGTTAAACATCACAAGGCAGGTGCTGCCAGAGCAGAGAATGGCCCAGATGTCTATAAAAAGGTAGGGAAAGTAGCTAAAACGTGTTAGGCATGTTTACTAGAACATCCTTAATACATCGACCATACGGAACATAGCCATTAATTGCAACTGGTATTGGTAAGATTGAACTGATGAGTACATAATTGGTAAGTCCTGAGAGGTAGTTGCTGGGGCACTTCATCTTGGCCACAACCCCGCCCAAAGTCAGCGACGGCGGAGGCAAGCTGTTCCACCAGGTCGAAGCGTGGATCAGTGCCACTGGCATGTGTACCCAAAGGCAACTAGTAAATGGTAGAAGTTAAACTGCAATTGCACAAATGATGTGAAATACTGTAAGACATGGGATGCAGCTAACCTCGATGGCAAACAACAGCATCGGCCGTTATGACCCTGCGTAAGTACATGGATAGGCATGTTAAGTACAACAGGGTTAGCATCCACTAAAATAGCAAATGGGCAACATATCTAGTGATACCCTAACTCATGTATTGTAAGTTTCTTGCTGGTATTGGTGAAATTGAGCTGGACATGGTAATATTTGAACATCACACAGTTTGCAGTACTAAATAAATAAGGCACGGACAGGCTTAATAAATCAACCGTACAAATCATAGCCATTGCAAGTGGTATCGGTAAGATTTAGCTGGTTAGATCTTACCTGTTAAGTCCTGGGGGGGCAGTCGCTGGGGCACTTCATCTGGGCCAAAGCCTGCACCATGTCGGCGGCGACGGAGGCGAGGTGTTCCTCCGGGTCAACATGCACAGCAGCATCGCGCCATGGACCGCCATCAGCTCCTGGCGGTGGGGATTTGGAGGCATGAGGATGTTTTGCAGGCGCCATTTAAGAAATCAGGCCGGGACCATGATCGAGATCGGTGGGTTACCTGACTTGATCCAAGCAGAACGTAGATATGGTTGAAGCTATGGTTGCGGCGGCGGTGGCTTGAGATGCAGGTAGGGGGAGGCGCGGGGGTATTGAGGGTGGGTATGTGGTTGGAGGAATAAATTCTGAAATCACGCGCCTAATGAAAATTTCGCTGCGAAACTTGTAACTTGGGCGGGGGAAACACACAACACAGATGAAGCGCGTAAAATACTCGTGTGCGAGAAAATAGAAAGTTGGCAGATCCCGTCTCCAAAAATTTTTACACGTGTAGTTGATTTTTTTCGGTCAATGGTATGCCGGGTTTATTAGGAAACATCGCACAGGTAACTGACTTATGGATCATTAACGCAAAAAACACAGACGAGTATGACATAGAAACATTGTGTTTTGTGATCTTCTAATGATTAAAGCAAAAAACGCACACGGGCACACATGCTAATCAATGCTCAAAGCCCTCAAAGGATGCTCTTACCGACATGGTATGTTAATACTGCAAACTTAAAGTACTACTGGTAATTTGCTCTAATACTACAAACTTAAACTACTTCTCACATGCTGCCATTAGGGCATGGTGGCCAAATGCCGGTGTTCTACTTCCTGGCCTTGTAGGCGACAGCCCATCATGCTTCGATATCCGCCAAGCTCTCCTCACCATGATGTACGGCCTGTCCTTTCTTGCAGCGGCGGTACTCTCTTTCCTTGACTACTTTCTGCCTTTTCCGCTCCTTCTATGCGGCTTTGGCGACCTGTAGATCCACCTCCCATTTGGCTATGGCAGCCTCAAGGTCCGCCCATTTAACTGTCTAGCCGCCGGTTGGGATGAACTCGGCGTGGTGAGATGCCATCGCTTCCTTACCATGTGTGCAGTCGCGGGCAGCAAGGATCGCGGCGCGGCGGGATGCCATCGCTTCCTTACCAGTTACTGTGTGCCGTGGTGCCATGGACGACGCCTGGAGAGAGCTCTGGGACGGAGGGGCCGGGCAGCCGTACGGTGCGGTGGTATTCAAGAGCTTAATGACAAACGACAACAGAAATTTGGCTTCCCTTTCAATTTTTCTCGTTCATTATCGCACACGGTTCATCTCCGTCGCTTCCGGAAATAGTGTGCGCTGAGCCGATTGTGTGTTGCATTATGATTGGCCGGAACCCCAGCCACGTGGATCGCGTCTATGCACCACATGATGTGCGGCGATCGAACGGCAATCCATGTCTCTCACATCACACTCGTGCAGATGTAGTTGGATTGGATTTATATGCGCTAAATGCCTAGAAAATGCACATAATCTCCTAAATATGGTAAATGAGCTTGGAAAAATGCCAAATTTGAACACAGTGATTTGCAGGGTGTATGTTCATTGTAGAAAAAAAACTCCAGGGCAAAGAATGAAGAAAATTTGGATTCCCCTTCAATCTTGGTGATTTCCCTCTCAAAAGCATGGAACCTCTTTGCTGATGGTTCGATTTATGAAGGGCATGCATGACGACATAAGCCAAACCTTCTAAAAAATTTACCAGGGCATGGTGAGGTCATACCATGGCACACCATGCCATGCGTCATGTTTTTCAAGCATTTATTTCATTTTTCCTATAGTTGAAAACCCAATAAACAAATGTTTATGGTTGACTATTGCCACACATTTCATCGAAATATCTGTCCATTCCTTTTAAAAGGCATGAGAATTTACTAAATGGCATGAGCAAGGTTTTCCAGGCCGTTCTTGTGCACCCTTTCATGCACCGATTGTTTGAAATTTAATTATGTGCATTAATGCCTAGGAAATGCACATAATCCCCTGAATATGGTAAATGAACCAGGAAAAGTGCCAAATTTGAACACGGTGATTTTCATGGTGTATGTTCATCGTAGAAAAAAAAACTCATGGTCAAAGGACAAAGGAAATCTGGACCCTCCCTTCAATCTTGGTGATTTCCCCCTCGAAACCATGAAACTTCCTCGGTGATGGTTCCATTTATGAAAGGCGTGCATTACGATATAAGGAAAACATTCTCCAATTATTACTAGGGCACGGTGAGGCCATACCATGGCACCACGCCAGGCGTCATGTTTTCCAACCATGTGTTTCATTTTTGTATAGTTCTTAACCTAGTAAACGATGTGTTTATGGTTGACTATTGCCACACATTTCCTTGAAATATCTGCCCATTCCTTGTAAAAGGCATGAGAATGTACTAAATAACACGAGCATGGTTTTCCAGACCGTTCTTGTGCACCTTTTCATGCACCATTGTTCGAATTTGAATTATGTGCATTAATGCCTAGAAAATGCACATGATCGCATAAATATGGTAAATGAGCCCAGAAAAATGTCAAATTTGAACACGTTGCATTTGAGGCGGTATGTTGATCGTTGGAAAACTGAATGACAAACTAGGACGGAAATTTGGATTCCCCTGCAATCTTGGTGATTTCCCTCTCGAAAGCATGGAACTTCCTCGGTGATGGTTCGATTTATGAAGGGCATGCATGACAACATAAGCCAAACCTTCTCAAATTTTTACCAGGGCATGGTGAGGTCATACCATGGCACCATGCCAAGCGTCATGTTTTTAAAGCATTTATTTTGTTTTTTCTATAGTTGAAAACCCACAAACAAACATTGGTGGTTGACTATTGCCCCACATTTCAATGAAATATCTGTCCATTCCTTGTAAAAGGCAAGAGAATTTACTAAATGTCACGAGCTTGGTTTTCCAGGCCGTTCTTGTGCTCCCTTTCATGCACCGATTGTTTGAACTTGAATTATGTGCATTAATGCCTAAGAAATGCACATAATCCCCTAAATATGGCAAATGAACCCGGAAAAGTGCCAAATTTGAACATGGTGATTTGTAGGTTGTATGTTCATCATAGAAAAAACTCGTGGACAAAGGACAAAGAAAATTTGGAGCCCCCTTAAATCTTGGTGATTTCCCCCTCGAAACCATGAACTTCCTCGGTGATGGTTTGATTTTTTAAAGGCGTGCATGACGACATTTTTACCAGGGCACGGTGGGGCCATACCAGGGCACCACACCAGGCGTCATGTTTTCGAAGCATGTATTTCATTTTCGTATAGTTGTTAACCCAGAAAAGATGCGTTTATGGTTGACTATTGCCACACATTTCCTTGAAATACCTGCCATCTCTTGTAAAAGGCATGAGAATGTACTAAATAGCATGAGTATAGTTTTCCAAACCGTTCTTGTGCACCTTTTCATGCACCGATTGTATGAATTTGAATTATGTGCACAAGTAATGCCTAGAAAATGCACATAATCCCCTAAATATGGTAAATGAGTTCGGAAAAATGTCAAGTTTGAACATGTAGAATTTGAGGCGGTATGTTGATCGTTGGAAAAAAACTGAATGCCAAACTACGACGAAAATTTGGATTCCCCTTCAATCTTGGTGATTTCCCTCTCGAAAGCATAGAACTTCCTCGGTGATGGTTCGATTTATGAAGGGCGTGCATGACGACATAAATCAAACCTTCTCAGCTTTTAACCAGCGCACGATGAGGCCATACCATGGTACCATGCCAGGCGTCATGTTTTTCAAGCACGTATTTCATTGTTCTATAGTTGATAACCCAGTAAATGACGTGTTTGTGGTTGACTATTGCCCATTCCTTGTAAAAGGCTTGAGAAATTACTAAATACCACGAGTATGGTTTTTCCAGACCGTTCTTGTGCACCTTTTCAAGCACCAATTATTTAAATTTGAATTATGTGCATTAATGCCTACAAAATGCACATAATCCCCTAAATATTGTAAATTAACCCGGAAAAGTGTCAAATTTGAACATGGTGATTAGCACGGTTTATGTTCATCGTAGAAAATAACTCATGGATGAAGGACAAAGGAAATTTGGATTCCCATTCAAACTCGGTGATTTACTATCGCACACAATTCATCTCTGTCGCCTCTGTGAACCGTGTGTCTTCACTCAGACATGCAAAAGGAAAAAAGAAAACCTTCGCCCACTTCGTCCCCACTAACTCGCTGCGGACTCCTCCGCAACTCTGCACCCTAAGCTCGACGGTTGTTGGCGGAGGGCGTAGGTCGCGCTCCAAACGACACGAGGTTTCGCCCCTACTACTTTCTGCCGCCTATCTGCACCGACATTCTAGACCCTAGTCGACTGGAGTTTTCTGCAGGATTGGGCCGGGGATTTTTCTCATGGAGAAGGTAATAAACTCGGCAAAATATTCACTCATCTCTTATCGCAGTCCGTCCGTCGTTGTTAAACAACCGATGGAAATCGTCATGGAATCATTTTTGTTCTAGCTGATTCGTGGGTGTTCATTCATGTGTCCACAGTGCGAGCACAAATCGGGCAATTGTGGTCGTGGCCAGTCGAAAACGAAGTTATATCTTGTGACAGCCTGGATTTTGCCTTCTCTCTTTCTCCGCACTTGATTTTGCCTTTGCCTTGGATTCGGGTTTTTCGAATCAATTTAAATGGACTTATCACTTGGGCATGCCCTTGACTTTCACCCAAGTGACACATCTATCTCTCATTCAATTTCATTTCCCTGAAAAATCCCAAAATGGTCAAATTAATATTTTTTATAAAGGAAAAATATTCAATTTCTCTCCTGCAACACATTTCAGAAACTAGTGCTCCAAAGCAACCCTCATTTTTATTGCTCCAAAAATCTTGAAATAATTCCTGAAGATTCACTGAACCTTGGCCCACCTCCCCAAGCAAAAATGTTGCAAGACTTTTTGTAATATTTTTGCTACAGAAAATCATTTCCATTCTGGTCCAAAAATGCACTTTGTACAACAAGTGTATTTTTCCTTGATCCTTTGGCCCTGGTTTTTCTTGAGCCTCTTTACCCTCCTAAGTAAGCCTTAACCCCAGGAGATCAACCCTAATGGCTTTCTAGAAGCCATCAAAAAGTAGCGGCCAAGTTTCTGGCCAGAAACTTGCCAAGAAGGTTGAGTCACGTCTGGTCGGCCTAGCAATGAGTCCTCAGCCTCCCTAGACCTATCACTGCGTGGACTATAGCCCACACAAGGTATTGCTGAGCGTGGGCGTCGTTTTGACCATGCCAGGGCGGTGACCGGGTGTGGACATGGGGTCTGGCATGCAGTCGATGCGCTCTGCGTTGCGCCAATGCATCTGTTCGGCGCGTGCTCGAGCCAGAGCTCGCCGATGACTGCCGCGCCGTGCCACCAGCCTCGACTCATCACCCTTGACCTCTCCCTGGCGCTCGCCGACGCCGGAGATGCCACGGCGAGCACGGTCACGTCGCGGCCAAAAGCCACAGTGCGCTCATGCCCTTGTCTTCTTCTTCCCTGCTTCATGTGCTCGTCCGCGAGCATGGACAGCTCCCACCTAAGCACTGAGCTCTTGCCCCCTCTCACTGGCGCCTTTCGTCGCCGTTCGTCGGCTTCTAGAGAACTCCCGTGGAGCCATGTACCCCCCTCTCGCTCCGGTTATATATAGAGCCCCTCCCTCCGCTTCGAAGCCTCAGACCGCACCTCTCAACCACCACGACCCCGTAGAATAGCCGTAGTCCGGTCGGGCAGGCCTCTGGCCATTGACCACGACCAGAGATCGCCGGCGACCTCCGCAGCCCAGCCACCTTTCTCTGGTGCCCCTCGAGCTCAGCCAACCCCTCAGGCGCAGCATTGGAGGTCCACTAGTGTCACCTGGAGCAGCAGAGCCCCTGGAGTCGCCACTCGCCGTCGCCTTCTTCCGCTCCGGCAAGCCCCGACCGCCACCGCCGCTTGTGAGCTTGGTTGCTAGCAGCTCCGGCCATCCCCCGACAAGCCACGGGTACGGACAGGTGCGCCATGACCCCCACTCCACTTGGATCCCTCTGGTTTCGCCCAAGACCCACTCATCGCCGACGTAAACTCCGGCGGAGCACCGCTGCACTCTGTTTCCTCTCTCCCACTCTCTCTCCTGACTGGTGGGGCCCGGTGTCAGCCTCACCTCTCGCACCCGAAGCGGTATGAGTGGGGGCGTATTATGTCTTTACGCCATCGACGTCACCCCCTCCCCCCAGGTTTTCTATTTTATTCAAATTAATTCAAAAATTTGACCACAACTTTGACCAATGATAATTTCTAGCCTATAAGTCCAAATGAGTTGATTCTTTTTGCATTGTGTTTGTTTCACAAAGCTCTAACATCACACCAAAATGTGGAATTTTCCTTGCTGTCTAGAATTTCTGGTGATTTTCAGATTGGTTTTTGATATTTAGTTTTGTGGTTTTTAAATATTTTCAGAGGGAGAGACTTGTCTTGAAGATAACCACGAGGAGTGTGATCCTCCTCTGCACTAAGGCAAGCCACACCAGATTTTGGATGGTGTCATTTCAATATCTATGATTTTTACTACTTAAATATGAGTTCTTTTATGCATTTATAATTTGTTAAATAAATTTGGTTGAATGCTAGTTACTTTGCATGCTTGAAGTGTTTGTTTAAGTTACTGGTTGACTGCATGGACTAGTTTGGTCTAGTAAAATAAAAGTTGACTTAGTTATATTGCTATGATAAATAATGATAGTTCTTTTTGTTAAGTGAGATTTTCATATAAATTATGAGTTAATCAAATATTGCATGATAATAAATAATGCGGTAGAACCAGTAAGTTTAATGATGAGTAAGTGCAAGAAAAGTTAAAATGATAAGTTTGATCCATACCTGGAAGTTGCATGTTTTGCATATCGAGTAGTTGCATGATCATGGCACTGTATGACTTGGTATATAAATTTTTATTTTCAAGTTAAACATGTTAATAGTCCAACTTGAATATGACGTTGATCAAGTTATGGCGCCATTGAATCAGGTTTTTCTCAGTGCGACAACATTTACCTTGTGGGGGGTCTTGATTTGGTCCTTTGTTGTGCCTCTCGCCGGTTCCTCCAACGAGGGAAGGTTATGGGAGTGCGTACCCTAGCTCGATAAGCAGTCATAACCTTGTGTGTCGGTTTGTTTTTATGGTACCTTGTCCCTGTTTGGGACCGTTTTTGCCACGACGGTGGCTGTTGATGCCTTTGGTAGGCACGGGGCCGCCCATGACTTAGCCCTGAGAGGGAGTTTGTCAGAGTGGCCGAGAGAGTGTCATGGAAATGGGAGGGTTTCGTCAGAACACCGTTCGTCCACCCGAATGGCAGTGCGAGGCCATGGGTTCTGTGGTATGGATAGAGTGCGCTACCTCTGCAGAGTGTATTCAATCTATCGATAGCCGTGTCCTCGGTTATGGGTACAACTCGTAAGTAGGTCACACCATGGATCAACATTTATAATTAATATTGCATACTAAATAATTATTGTTGGCACTGGTTTCGTGATGTTTCTTGAGATCATGTGTTGATCTTGAGTGATTGGCTTCAGTTGTGATCCGGGTACGATCACTGTTTGGTTACGAGGTAACCCGTCTGGTAAGCGAGTCCATGGGACTCGGTGCACTTGTTAGTTTCACCGCATTAGTAGCATTACTTGCATTGCATTATCCTGAATAATTGTCATGATATTGTTTGTCATTGTGCTTATGTTTGTTGTGAGCTTGCAAGTACATTCAATGTACTGACTTGGCATGTCATGCCAGCTTTCAGGCAAGTCGTTTCGCATCGGAGAGCTTCCCGCGTCTAGGTCGTGTCCACGTCGGTGTCCCTGTGCTATGGAGTTCCACTTCATCGTCCTTCCATTGCCGCTTAGTTCGTCTGATCGAGGCCCCTTCATGTTCATTAAATAATGTACATACTGTTCAGCCGCACCGTGTGTACCGCTTGGCCTCTTATCTCGATGTAATATCAGACTTGTGTAACCCGCTAGCATCAACAAAGCGGTTGTTTTTGTACCATGTTGTTGTGTGTTGCCAGAAGACCCGATCTCTGGGCTGGCAATGCAAGGTAAACCGGTTGCTCTGAACAGGGGTGCCACAACGCTTGGTATCAGAGCTAGGTTGACTGTAGGACACGCTAGACTGTTAGTGTGTTAGTGGAACGGTAGCTAGTCTCGTTTGAGTGCCGATAGTCATAGAAATTGGTTGTTGCATTGCATACATGTTTATCTGTTGTTATTACTAACCGTATGATGGTTGTGAGTGTAGATGGCACCAGTTCCGATCTTGTACCATCCTGAGCCAGCTCCATACAGATCGCAACACCTGCTTCAGAACGTGTGGCGATGACTCTACTCAGAGGGTGTTGATCCAGTGTATCAGGTGTATCGGGAGCAGCTGGCCGGTCCATTGTATGAGTATTATGCTGAGGTCACTCTACACCATAGTTTGCCTTCCGACGTTTACACTCGTTCTTCTAAGGGTGGTCTCGCTTCAACGCCATCTTAGGCGGCCCAGTTTGCTGCAATTGAAGCACTTGTAGACTTGCGCTACAACGAGGTTCGCATGCACACCCACCCAGGTTTCTTTTACTACCCATCTCTGCACGAGAATGGGTGTATCTGCTTTCCTTTGATTAATCTGGTGTGCGATCGTCCTTCTAGCCACCTTTCTCTTTATATCACTGTCAATTATCTGTTGATCTACGAGTTAGCTCGGGAGCTCACCCGCGCCTGGATAGCTCTCGCAGTTGCTCGAAATAGGAACCCACTACCTACTGCCGGTTTCACTCCTTACGTTCCTCCAGCCTCTGCTACCACTCAGGGTACAGTTAACCCTTTGGCAGTGACCCCTCGCAGTGCTCCTGCTGCTTGGGCTTCCCTTGTCGCTACTCCTGCAGCTCCTATGCTTAGATCCCATCCCGCACCTGCCCCTGAGGGGGAGCCCTCGAGGCAGCGCCGTCGCGTCTCTCTTAACCTGTAGGTCTCCACTATCAGTTTAGGATCTGGGTCTGGCTCAGGAGAGGAGCCCGCGGCATCACCATCCGAGTAGTAGATCGCTAGAGTATCACTTTCGTCATGAGTATGATGTATGGATGTAGTCGTACGTGTTGTTTGGTTTCATGTATGAGGGTAGTGAACCCGTCATGATGTTTAACTCTTATGTTTAGTCTATGTATAGTTATGTTGGAACCTTTTTATTCGCCTTGGTTTCTTCTGGGATATGTCACTGGCCTTCCTCCCAATTTTTTTGGATATTTCTCATCGCGGTTGCTATGTATTGGGAAAATAAATAATAGGATGACGCGGGGAGGCAGCAGCAGTCAAGCTTGTGAGGATGTCCCTGTTCGTCGCTCCGCAAGAAAGGCAGGACATTCCCCTGAGCCGTACCAGCCACCTCCGTCTCCACCGCCACATCGCCTTCCATTGAGCAAATCCTGCGAATGTTCGAAGAAAGAAGGAGCAATGATCTGCTGGAAATATTTAAAAGTGTGCAAGTTATGGTTGGGCAGAAGGGAAATCAGAATGGTCATCACTCCAAGCTGTCAGATTTTCAGCAAACCAAGCCTCCTAGTTTCAGCCAAGTTATTGATCCATTGGACGCTGATGATTGGTTAAGGACTATTGAGAAGAAACTAGAAATTGCTCGCACTGAAGAAGGAGACAAGGCCCCCTTCGCAACACATTATCTTGAAGGAGTGGCTGCCATATGGTAGGATAATGCTAAGGTCATGTGGCCCACGGATGAGGAAATTACTTGGACTAAATTCAAGGATCATTTCCTCAAAGTATCATATTCCTGCCGGAATTATGAAAATCAAGTAGCGTGAATTCCTCGCTCTCACTCAAGGAAGCATGTCAGTAAGCGAGTACCTGAACAAGTTCAACCATTTGGCCCGCTATTCTCTCTATGATGTGGCCACCGAAGAACGGAAGGTCAACATATTTCTTGGAGGGCTGAATTAGCATCGCAGATGCACTCTTAGTATGTTTGATTTTCCAGACTTCAAAACTCTGGTGAACAAGGCCCATATCGCAGAAAGAGAACACAAGCTCATGCATGACAACATGCCAGCTAATAATGACCACAAGCACAAATTCGGGCCTAAGAAGGATATGCAACCCGTGCAAAAGGCTCGTACTTGGCAACAGACTCAGGTGGAGTACAAACCCAACTGGCAGCAAAATGTCAACAAGACCACCACTCAAGTCAAGAATGTCGTGGCCAGTCCGGTACGTGAAGAATGTCAGTGCAACAATTCCTGCTTCAACTATGGGAAAACCGGACATTACGCCAGACAGTGCCCCAAGAACAGCAAGCCGACAACTCCATTCCGTCCGCAAGACAACTACATGGAGCCATATTCCGTCCCAGGTACCATCCAAGGACAAATTCATCATATCTCTGCTGATGAAGCCCAAGAGGACTTGGAAGTCGTCATTGATATGTTTCCTGTTAATAACATACCTGCCATAATTTTATTTGACTCTGGGGCTTCCCACTCTTTTATTTCGCAGAGTTTTGCTGCCCAGAACAAATTCCCCTTCTCGATTTTGGGAAAACATATGTTGGTACAATCCCCGGGATCCTTGCTCAGAAGCAATCTGGTCTACTGTAATTTGGAAATTGATATCAAGGGAGTCAAGTTTCCAACTTCTCTGATAATCATCGACTCTGACAAACTGGATTTTATTCTAGGAATGAATTGGTTAACCCAGTACCAAGTATGTATCAACTGTGCGACCAGAGAAGTTACCATGTCAAGTCCGGAAGGTCGCACCACAAGTTTTTATGCCCGCAAAAGTATACCCAAGAAGGATATGGTTTTCACAGCCGTGGCTGAAGTGGAGGAATTGATTCTGGTCGTTAGTGAGTATCCAAATGTATTTCCTGAGGAATTGTACGGAATGCCGCCAGACAGAGAACTGGAGTTTGCAATTGACTTGGTGCCTGGAACCACACCGATACACAAGAAATATTATCGGATGCCTTCATTAGAATTGGTGGAATTAAAGAAACAGCTGGATGAGATGCTGCAGAAAGGATACATCCGCCCAAGGTCTTCACCGTGGGGATGACCCGCTATATTCTTGGATAAAAAGGATGGCAGTCTTCGGATGTGCGTGGACTACCGACAGCTGAATGACGTCACCATCAAAAGTAAGTATCCACTACCAAGGATTGATGATTTGTTTGATCAACTCAGTGGGGCCAAAGTATTCTCCAAAATTGATTTGAGGACCGGATATCATCAACTCAAAATCAAGAAGAAAGATATTCCCAAGACCGCATTCACCACTCGGTATGGCCTTCATGAATATACTTTCATGTCATTCGGTCTCACCAACGCCCCTGCCTTCTTCATGCATATGATGAATGTAGCGACCCGACCTCAGACGGTCAAGCCTCTGTGTATCTGTGCCATCCCTGGATCAGTATGCTGGCACACACAGTACATCAATGTATATATCAAAGTGCAATCACATGTATAATTAACGTAAAACTGATATATACCTCATAAGTCACAATGAAACAAATAGTCGGGTGTGGAGTCCATCAACGCCATCGGCAGGTTGAGTGTAGACCGTAACCCCTGCCGTACTCTTACTCGTCGAGGAAATATCTGCAACATGATACGTTGCAGCCGTGTAGGTCGATACATTGAATGTACGGCAAGATCACAACATGAATAAACAGATGGTAAAACTATACTATATGCAATATGGCTTTGTGGCTCAGATGTCGAGTTTTGTTTGCGTAAAAGCTGATTTATTTTCCCTACATCAAAGGAATAAATGAAGTCTGCACTATGGAGTTTTCTGTCATGACATGGTTCCGCCAACCGATGTCTCATAGCCCAAAATCATCATAAGTTGCCCACAATTAAGTTATCAATCCGGTGTTGAGAGTTCCGAGATAGATCCAAGTCCGGATGCTCAAATTGTCCGTGAATCGGGACACGGCTAATCGATTAGGTTTAAACCCTCTGCAGAGGTTTGTACACTTTACCCGCAAGATTCGATCCTCTTTTACGTTCTCGCACTTCAGGGTGTTTGAGAACAAGACGACCGAAGCATGGTCATCCGAAGAGTTCCTCTGACCACTGTCCGGTGCTCATCCAATCCTACCGAGCTCTACATCTGCTAGCACCGTCCCAGCCAGAGTCACAACTAAGGTCAACCAAGCCAGAGCCCATATTGACTTGCGGTTGCACAGGTAAGCTTCCGGGCATGAAGTATTCTTCCGTCTCTTTGAGTGCAGGTGAAGCTTTCCGCAAGATGTCATGGCGCTTCTCCATGCATCCCGCCAACCTTTGGTTTCTCCAGGGTTCCCGTCAACCGTCCTTCACCCAGTAGTGTGTATTGAATTCTTGTCTCGAGTCTTGAAGTCTTGAGGCCTTGAAGATGCAGTCCTTCTTCTTCACACCACTCTCGAACACTCATACCAAACCCTGTCTACTATAGCGTAGCATTAAAATAAATAGCATCCCGGGCTTGGTAACAGGGTGATGGGTTCCTACCTCATGCATACTACTCAACTACAAGAATTCAATATCACTACCGAAGGGGTTGTTGCGAAGATAACACTAGATGCAATAAAACACATAGGTATGAAAAACATGGTCAAAGTGAACTTGCCTTCTTTGACGATCTTGAAAACTAGGGACTCGTGGTAGCAAGCTTCGCACTCGGAAATTCTACCGAGGCAAACAACAATCATAATAAGCATACAACATATGACCACTTAACATAATAGCATGCTAACATAACACACCAAACAAACGAATCAAAACCCAAAGGAAAACTCGAAGAAATCCAACTCAATGCTTACCTACTTCAAGCAACAACTAAAAATAGTTTTACATAACAAAAAATTTCTTAACAGAACCTAAGCATGGGTTTATGCTACCTAACTGAAAAGAAATCATCAAGCAACTAGGAGCAAAAAGAATCACCTTAAAAGCTATTATAAAACTCCTATTAGGCCTAAAGCAAATTCTAGTAAGAAAAATAAAATAAAAGTTTTATTTATTATAAATAAAAGTTCATGCTCTAAAGTTACAGAAACTAACCTAGAATAATCTATTTCTCATGAAAAATAAATTTATTTGCTAATTAAAACAATAGGAAAACAGTAGCTAGTTAAATAATTAAGAATAACATGATTCTGGTTAAAACTATTTTTATTAATCCTAAAATGCCCAAATAAATTCCTACGGTTTCGCAATGTCAAAACAAAGTTGTGACAAAAGAATCATTTAAAAATAATATTCCTAACTCATTTTATAGCAGAATTACTATTCTGTCTAAATCTAAAATAAAGTTATTTTAACTAATTTTAACATGACTAATTATATTTTCTACAGAAACTATAAGAAATTTGCAAACCAACAAAAAAAGAATCACTTAAAAATATTACGTAGATTAAAAGATATGGTTTTTACAAAACTGAAACTATTCTGTTAAAACAGAAAATTAAAAATAAAACTAAAACGAAAACTGGGCTAATGGGCCTATATAACGCTTCGGCGTAATATAACTAAACTACGCACGCGGAATAAAACCGAGTCGGCCCGGTCTAATCTAACCTAACTAAAACCAAACTAAACCGGATCTAAACCGGTTTATTTAAAATAAACCTACCCCTTCGGGGGATCTAATCCTAACCGTTGAGATTAGATCGGACGGTGGGGGTGGACTCCGGCGACTTACCGGTCGTCGACGGCGACGGCGGCTCGGGCGGCGATGGTTCCGGCGACTCCGGGGGTCGGGCGTCATGGGGACCTCCGGGTGCGGCGCGGCGAGGAGTCCGGGGTGGGGTCAGGCGAGCTCGGGTGGCGGGTGGGTCGGACGGTGGCAATGGCGGCGGGCGTGCTCGGTCTCCAGCGGCGCGAAGAGAGGAGAGGTCGGGCGAGGGGCGAGGGGAACGGGTCGGGTGGGGGTTTATATAGGGGGGCACCGGCTTGGGCGAGGGCAATCAGGCGAGGATCATGGCGAATCCCGGATCCGGGATCCGGCAAGCGGGCGTGGGCGGGGAAGACGACGGGTGGGGCCACCCGTCGGTGAGAGAAGAGCGGCGTCGGCGGCGACCGGTCTGAAAGGGGTTTTGTGAGGCTCGGTCGGGCCGGTTGGTGTGGCTGGTAGCTGGTAATTTGGGCCACTGGTGTTCGATTGGGCTGGTCTTTGGTGGGCCGATCGGCTGGCTGGCGCCTGGGTATTTTTTTCTATTTTTTTTGAATAATTAGAGAGAGAAAAATACTTAAATATAAATATTTTATATAGGACATATATATATCAAAATGATCAGAAAAAGATTTCCTACAACATGAACTATTTTTCAAGTTCAAATAAAATACACAAAAATTCAAATAAAACAAAGAGTGTTTCTGCTCTAATAAAATTCAATAAAAATCATTTTAAAAATACCAAAATGACTTCAAATTTATTTTCTCCTAATTTTCCATTGAAGGGAATCATTTTACCCATATTTCCATTTATTTATTTTTAGGAGAAAAATAATTTTGAATAAAATCCAAATAATTCCAAATTTGAAGGGAAGTTTCAAAATACCTTCAAATGACTTTCAATTTGATTCTTTTTAACTTCCAACTCATATTTCATATAATTGAAGAAGTCATTTTATCTTCCCTCATGAAAATCATTGAGTTGCGTAAAGCTTTGAATTTGAAATATTCTCAAATGAAATTCAAATCTTTTCAAAACCCTTTTCATTTCAAATGGAAGTAGTCATTTCATCTTCACTCTAGGGTTTTGGTGTTGGAATGAAATTGAATTCATTGAGATCCAAAAAAAAGGCAAAGGGGAAAGTTTGGGAAAGTCATTTCATTCCCTCTCATTCAACTTTCAAAAGTTTCAAATTCCACTCCATTTCACTCAATCAACCAAACAAACAATCGGACAACAAGCATAGTTATTTATCTAATATAACATTCCAAAATTTAGAATTTTGGGATGTTACAAACCTACCACACTTAAAATGAATCTCGTCCTCGAGATTCGAAGAGGCTAGCAAGAAAGGGTTAGGGGTTGGGGTCTGCTAGCAAATCCGTCGATCGGAACGGTCTAGTGTGCTACCACACTTAAAACAAGGTTACGGTTCCAATAAACTCAGATATTTCCTCTGGAGTGCCGACAATGTATGTCTCTTCACATATCTTACAATAGCTCCTTCATTAGCGTTCTTCTGTCAGAAGCATAGAGTTTTCCTCAAAATCTTGGGTCGGTTTGTTCAAAGTTGAAGTTCGTCCGAGACTGGATCTTCTTAGCTGATAGGTCTGTGTCCATTCTAGACAACTATCGAAATACTCATGGTGGTCTACCATTAATGGCTTCTCCTGCAGAAAACGGGTCTGGATTGTACCTCACCGTATAATCTACGATTGGCATGATTTGCTGTAAAGGGTTCCATCGTCCTACCATTCTATGGTTTTATGGCTTATCGCGTCGACACTCTTCTAAGGTTTTCAAGGCTTCGATTTTCCATCAACATATGATAGTTCATGATAGAAGTCTCGGTATGGGGCCAATCCATCCGTACTTGAATCATTACCACATACGTAAATATCGAATCACGTATTCTAACACTTGGGCATACTCACAAGCATTGCAGAATTTCCTTGTCGATTTAACTGAGTTCGTATAAATCCATGGTTTCTGCAAACTGAACAAGACATCTATCGTTCTTCACAATCCTCGGGTTTTCGTATCCTCCTAAAATGTCGGATGATTAACTCAGAGTTTTCTTCCGAAATATCTTCCTTCAGCAAGAGTGTGCTTGCTTCTTATTAACTCCTGGGCACATGGGTTATGGTCCACTTCAACTCTTGTACAAGTTTAACTCATCCTTCCGAGGATTATCATTCCATATTCCAACACTTCATCTCCTGTAAATCCAATAGTACTTCTTCCTTCATACCCTTGTGGAGATGATCATACAAAAATCCAACTTATTTGGTCCAGCTCCCTTCTATGGACCGTCATGAATAACACATTTCTTTCTTCATTGATCTTGTGGCTTTACGGAGTACTACCACACTTAAAATGAAATGCACTAGTTTATCCATAAATCATATTATTTTTCATATCAAATCTTTTATTACATCCTTAACCATTTTTCGTAAATCCAAATTCCAAAAAGTTTATTACAAATGCTGCCACCCACATGGTTCGGTATGGTCAGACATTACTCCCAACTTTATTCATTTTTCCTCCTTGAGGATTCTTCAGTCCCACTGGAATTGTGCAACATGCGCCTTGAAATCTTCAATCTTCTGTTTCATCGTGGTGGCCTTGAGCTTCACCTCCACCATCTCTGCATGCACTTCTCTGAGATATTCCTGAGTATAACGGAGTCTTGCTTCAAGTATTTCTCCGATCTGGCGTATGGCTTCCATGGCTGCTTCACGAACAGCGTCGAAGAAAGTTGCTTGTGGTACACGTGAGATGAAAAAGTACTGCCCCATCATCTTTGGGCAAACTCCTTTTGAACGATGGAGGTGTACCTCCACATACCAAAGTTCCACTCCCTTTTGCATGAAGGGGTAGCCTTTGTAGACTGCATCTCCTTCAAGGTGAATATGCTTGACATGTCCTTCAGATCTTCGGGTAATCATGATCACTTGTCAGGGTCATGATCGTTTCAGGGCCCTTAAGGAAAGACTCATAAAGGGTTGTCATCTGCATGTGTAGGATAAGAGGGGTGCTCAGAACAAGGAATGTATCTCCATGGGGAAATTGCAATTGTCTCCAGAAAAGTTTGGTGTTTAGTTGTCCATGGGTTCAAGATTTCGGGGTCTGGTTGAGATAGAAAGAGAAAGCAAATACCCACCCATCAACAAAAGAATCCTAGCTCAAAAGTACCGTTTGTAATGGGCCGTTCTACTATGGTTTCGTTTCTAAGTCCTCATTTCTTCAGGTCTTCAATGCTCGGGAGTTTCCAATTCCTGATGCTTTTCCCATATGAAGGCCTTCTACCATTCTTCCGTAACTTACGTCTCTCATGGTTGAAATAAATACAAGCCTACGAATATCGCATCTATCCAACCATTCAATAAACACAAAAAAATAGCAACCAAGCATTCATTTATTCCATCAATTCTACAGTATCGCCACCCACATAAATTGGTATGGCCAGATACTTAAATCGAGAAGGCGTTCATCTTTATTTCTCTCATGGTGGGATACTACTAAGCTAATTTATTAGGAACTTGATCATTGTCCCCACTGGGGCTTCTTACGTGTGGACTTGATCTCCTCGATTTTCTGCTAGATTTTCCCTGTCGACGCGGAGTTTCTTGTGACGACCCTGTATGTCCTGAAGTTGTTCCTTGAGCTTCTGGATCTCAACGTCCTTGGCATGAGACATGGTCCTGCTGCTTTTCAGTTCCTGACGCATTCTCGAGATCTCGAGGTTCTCCTCCTCCAGCTTGTTTACCTTGACCTACGAGTCTTGACCTCTTCTCGTAGTGCTTCATTGTCAAACAGGGCTTCCAGGAGGTCCATCTGAAGATTCTTGGCGTATTGTTCTAGATCCTGATTGTACACTAAAAGTGGGGAGAACTTCATCTTTGCACTTCCGTCAAGGCAATAGTTGCTCCATCAAACTTCTGCCATCCAATCCTTCCAAAGAAGTGTGGGTTTAGTGCAGCACGATGACGATAGCATAAGCGTGCAATAGCATCATGGACGGCAGTGTTGATGCCCATATCACAGTCACCATTTATGGTTCCGAAGCTGATGTCTGCCGTCTTGGGGTCTTCTTTACGACCAAAAACTTGGGTCTTGACTCCCCACGATCTAGACGTCCTCTTAGTTGCCTTGATCTCAGGTATTGGTAACTTCAGTGACTGACTAGCTCCACAAGGAAGGGGCCTCCAAGAACCTTCTCGTAGTGTTCTCTTTTGTTCAGAATGTAGCTCTCCATCTCTAGTTTGAATTAAGGAAGGTTTAGTAAAAGGAATCAGGTGTTACGAGAGTAGTAACAAAAACAAAGGTCGTTCCCGTTGGGGTCTTCATATTACTAAGTCATTCCTAGGGTCACGTCCTATAGTCAACATGTGCTCCGATACCATTTCTGTAGCGACCCGACCTCAGACGGTCAAGCCTCTGTGTATCTGTGCCATCCCTGGATCAGTATGCTGGCACACACAGTACATCAATGTATATATCAAAGTGCAATCACATGTATAATTAACGTAAAACTGATATATACCTCATAAGTCACAGCGGAAACAAATAGTCAGGTGTGGAGTCCATCAACGCCATCGGCAGGTTGAGTGTAGACCGTAACCCTGCGTACTCTTACTCATCGAGAAATATACGCAACATGATACGTTGCAGCCGTGTAGGTCAGTACATTGAATGTACCGGCAAGATCACAACATGAATAAACAGATGGTAAAACTATACTATATGCAATATGGCTTTGTGGCTCTGTATCTGAGTTTTGTTTGCGTAAAAGCTGATTTATTTTCCCTACATCAAAGGAATAAATGAAGTCTGCACTATGGAGTTTTCTGTCATGACATGGTTCCGCCAACCGATGTCTCATAGCCCAAAATCATCATAAGTTGCCCACAATTAAGTTATCAATCCGGTGTTGAGAGTTCCGAGATAGATCCAAGTCCAGATGCTCAAATTGTCCGTGAATCGGGGACACGGCTAATCGATTAGGTTTAAACCCTCTGCAGAGGTTTGTACACTTTACCCGCAAGATTCGATCCCTCTTTTACGTTCTCGCACTTCGTGGTGTTTGAGAACAAGACGACCAAGCATGGTCATCCGAAGAGTTCCTCGACCCTTTGTCCGGTGCTCATCCAATCCTACCGAAGCTCTACATCTGCTAGCACCGCCCCAGCCAGAGTCACAACTAAGGTCAACCAAGCCAGAGCCCATATTGACTTGCGGTTGCACGTAAGCTTCCGGGCATGAAGTATTCTTCCGTCTCTTTGAGTCTGGGTGAAGCTTTCCGCAAGATGTCATGGCGCTTCTCCATGCATCCCGCCAACCACTGGTTTCTCCAGGTGCCCGTCAAATCCTTCACCCAGTAGTGTGTATTGAATTCTTGTCTCGAGTCTTGAAGTCTTGAGGCCTTGAAGATGCAGTCCTTGCAGGTTCCATCATGGAGTTGTCGTCATTGACATAGAGTCCTCCTTCTTCACGCCACTCTCGAACACTCATACCAAACCCCGTCTACTATAGCGTAGCATTAAAATAAATAGCATCCCGGGCTTGGTAACAGGGTGATGGGTTCCTACCTCATGCATACTACTCAACTACAATAATTCAATATCACTACCGGAGGGGTTGTTGCGAAGATAACACTAGATGCAATAAAACACATAGGTATGAAAAACATGGTCAAAGTGAACTTGCCTTCTTGACGATCTTGAAAACTAGGGACTCGTGGTAGCAAGCTTACGCACTCCGGAAATTCTACCGAGGCAAACAACAATCATAATAAGCATACAACATATGACCACTTAACATAATAGCATGCTAACATAACACACCAAACAAACGAATCAAAACCCAAAGGAAAACTCGAAGAAATCCAACTCAATGCTTTCCTACTTCAAGCAACAACTAAAAATAGTTTTACATAACAAAAATTTCTTAACAGAACCTAAGCATGGGTTTATGCTACCTAACTGAAAAGAAATCATCAAGCAACTAGGAGCAAAAAGAATCACCTTAAAAGCTATTATAAAACTCCTATTAGGCCTAAAGCAAATTCTAGTAAGAAAAATAAAATAAAAGTTTTATTTATTATAAATAAAAGTTCATGCTCTAAAGTTACAGAAACTAACCTAGAATAATCTATTTCTCATGAAAAATAAATTTATTTGCTAATTAAAACAATAGGAAAACAGTAGCTAGTTAAATAATTAAGAATAACATGATTCTGGTTAAAACTATTTTTTTTAATCCTAAAATGCCCAAATAAATTCCTACGGTTTGGCAATGTCAAAACAAAGTTGTGACAAAAAGAATCATTTAAAAATAATATTCCTAACTCATTTTATAGCAGAATTACTATTCTGTCTAAATCTAAAATAAAGTTATTTTAACTAATTTTAACATGACTAATTATATTTTCTATAGAAACTATAAGAAATTTGCAAACCAACAAAAAAGAATCACTTAAAAATATTAAGTAGATTAAAAGATATGAATTTTACAAAACTGAAACTATTACATTAAAACAGAAAACTAAAAATAAAACTAAAACGAAAACTGGGCTAATGGGCCTATATAACGCTTCGGCGTAATATAACTAAACTACGCACGCGGAATAAAACTGAGTCGGCCCGGTCTAATCTAGCCTAACTAAAACCAAACTAAACCGGATCTAAACCGGTTTATTTAAAATAAACCTACCCCTTCGGGGGATCTAATCCTAACCGTTGAGATTAGATCGGACGGTGGGGGTGGACTCCGGCGACTTACCGGTCGTCGACGGCGACGGCGGCTCGGGCGGCGATGGTTCCGGCGGCTCCGGCGGTCGGGGTCAAGGGGACCTCCGTGGGCGCGGGCGAGGAGTCCGGGGTGGGGTCGGCGAGCCTGGGTGGCCGGGGTGGGTCGGGACAGGTGGCAATGGCGGCGGGCGGCGTGCTCGGTCTCCGAAGGCGCGTGGCGAGAGGGAGAGGTCGGCGAGGGGCGAGGGGGAACGAGGTCGGGTGGGGGTTTATAGGGGGGCACCGGCTTGGGCGAGGGCAATCGGGCGAGGATCATGGCGAATCCCGGATCCGGCGGATCCGGCGGCGGCGTGGGGTGGCGTCGTGAGGAAGACGACGGGTGGGGCCACCTGTCGGTGAGAGAGGGGAGCTGGCCGGGCAAGGCGACCGTGCGAAGGGTTTATTGTGGGCTCGGTCGGGCCGGTTGGCGTGGGCTGGCTGCTATCGGGCCGCCTGGGTGTTGGCTGGTTCGATTGGGCTGCCCAGTGGGGTCACAATGGCTGGCTGGCGCCTGGGTATTTTTTTCTATTTTTTTTTTGAATAATTAGAGAGAGAGAAAAATACTTAAATATAAATATTTTATATAGGACATATATATATCAAAATGATCAGAAAAAGATTTCCTACAACGTGAACTATTTTTCAAGTTCAAATAAAATACACAAAAATTCAAATAAAACAAAGAGTGTTTCCGCTCTAATAAAATCCAATAAAAATCATTTTAAAAATACCAAAATGACTTCAAATTTATTTTCTCCTAATTTTCCATTGAAGGGAATCATTTTACCCATATTTCCATTTTTTTAGGAGAAAATAATTTTGAATAAAATCCAAATAATTCCAAATTTGAAGGGGAGTTTCAAAATACCTTCAAATGACTTTCAATTTGATTCTTTTTAACTTCCAACTCATATTTCATATAATTGAAGAAGTCATTTTATCTTCCCTCATGAAAATCATTGAGTTGCATAAAGCTTTGAATTTGAAATATTCTCAAATGAAATTCAAATCTTTTCAAAACCCTTTTCATTTCAAATGGAAGAAGTCACTTCATCTTCACTCTAGGGTTTTGGTGTTGGAATGAAATTGAATTCATTGAGATCCAAAAAAAAGGCAAAGGGGAAAGTTTGGGAAAGTCATTTCATTCCCTCTCATTCAACTTTCAAAAGTTTCAAATTCCACTCCATTTCACTCAATCAACCAAACAAACAATCAGACAACAAGCATAGTTATTTATCTAATATAACATTCCAAAATTTAGAATTTTGGGATGTTACAATGAATAAGGTGTTTATGGATTTCCTGGACAAATTTGTGGTGGTGTTCATCGATGACATCCTCATTTACTCAAAAAGCAAAGACGAACACAAGGACCACCTCCGAGCAGTTTTGCAAAGGCTCCGCGATCATCAGCTTTATGCCAAGTTCAGCAAGTGTGAATTTTGGCTCAAGCAAGTTGGATTTTTAGGGCATGTTCTTTCACCAGAAGGAATAGCTGTGGATCCAAGTAAGGTGAAAGATGTGCTTGATTGGTCCATACCCACAACAGTCTCAGAAATACGGAGTTTCCTTGGACTAGCCAGGTATTATCGCCGTTTTATTGAAGGATTCTCTAAGATTTCCAAGCCAATGATAGAACTCCTAAAGAAGGATAAGAAGTTTGAATGGACTGAGGACTACGAACGGAGCTTCAATGAGTTAAAAATCAGGCTGACGTCAGCACTAGTATTGACTCTTCGCGACATCTACCGCAGTTTTGATGTATACTGAGAAAAGGCCTTGGATGTGTACTTATGCAAGATGGCAAAATTGTGGCTTATGCATCCCGACAACTACGGCCACACGAAGGAAATTACCCCACTCATGATTTGTAATTGGCTGCGGTGGTGCACGCTTTGAAGATTTGGAGACACTATCTGATTGGAAAGAGGTGCCAGATATTTACCGACCTCAAGAGTCTCAAGTATATATTCACTCAACCCGATTTAAACCTTAAATCGTGAAAAATGGCTCGAGTTGGTTAAGGATTACGACCTCGGTATAAATTATCACCTGGGTAAAGCTAATGTGGTTGCTGATGACCTCAGCCGCAAGCCTGCCAACCTGAATGCTCTAATGGATTCTTTGCCTCCTAAGCTTTGCGAAGAAAAAGCTCAATGTGGTAATCGTGGATGCTAGTCTTGCCAGCATATTGGAAGTTACTCCTACCCTCGAGGAGGAAATTCACAGCGCTCAAGCAGATGACAAAACATTGCAATTATATGCCAAGCGCATGCAAGAGCGACAGACACATGATTTCTCTAAAGATCATCAAGGTACGCTAAGGTTTCGAGGAAGGATTTTCGTACCCAACCAAGAAGGTCTGAGAAAGAAGATATTGTCAGAAGAACATGAATCGTCGTACTCAATTCACCCAGGTGGCACAAAAATGTACGAAGACCTTCGTTAGGTATTCTGGTGGAATGGGATGAAGAAAGACATCGCTTACTTTGTGGCTTGTTGTGATATGTCGAACAAGGTAAAGGCGAAACACAAAAAACCCACCGGACTCCTTCAGCCCTTATCCGTATCGCAATGGAAATGGGACGATGTCTACATGGATTTCATCACTGGTTTACCAAGGACTCACTGCGGGAATGATGCAATATGGGTCATAGTGGACACATTAAAGAAGGTAGCCCATTTTCTTCCCATCTAGACCACTGATACGTCTCCAACGTATCTATAATTTTTAATTGTTCCATGCTATTATATTATCTGTTTTGGATGTTTAATGGGCTTTAATATGCTCTTTTATATTATTTTTGGGACTAACCTATTAACCGGAGGCCCAGTGCTAGTTTCTGTTTTTTTTTGCCTATTTCAGTGTTTTGTAGATAAGGAAATCAAACGGAGTCCAAATAGAATGAAACTTTCGCAATGATCTTTCTTGGACCAAAAGGAATCCAGAAGACTTGGAGTTGAAGTCTGGAGCACTGCAAGGCGGCCACGAGGTAGGAGGGCGCGCCCGGGGGGTAGGCGCACCCCCCACCCTCGTGGGCCCCACGAAGCTCCACCAACCTATTTCTTTTGCCTATATATACCCTTATACCCTAAAACCATCATACAGAGCCACGAAACCAATATTCCACTGCCGCAACTCTCTGTACCCGTGAGATCCCATCTTGGGGCCTTTTTCAGCGCTCCGTCGAAGGGGGAATCGATCACAGAGGGCTTCTACAACAACACCATAGCCTCTCTGATGAAGCGTGAGTAGTTTACCTCAGACCTTCGGGTCCATAGTTATTAGCTAGATGGCTTCTTCTCTCTCTTTGATTCTCAATACAAAGTTCTCCTCGATGTTCTTGGAGATCTATTCGATGTAATATTCTTTCGCGGTGTGTTTGTCGAGATCCGATGAATTGTGGATTTATGATCAAGTTTATCTATGAATAATATTTGGTTCTTCTCTGAATTCTTATATGTATGATTTGATATCTTTGCAAGTCTCTGCGAATTATCAGTTTAGTTTGGCCTACTAGATTGATCTTTCTTGCAATGGGAGAAGTGCATGGCTTTGGGTTCAATCTTGCGGTGTCCTTTCCCAAAGGATGAGGGGGCAGCAAGGCATGTATTGTATTGTTGCCATCGAGGATAAAAAGATGGGGTTTATATCATATTGCTTGAGTTTATCCCTCTACATCATGTCATGTTGCCTAATGCGTTACTCTGTTCTTCTTAATACTGTAGATGCAAGCTAGATAGCGGTCCATGTGTGGAGTAATAGTAGTTGATGCAGAATCGTTTCGGTCTACTTGACACAGCCTTGATGCCTAGATATTCTTATAATTATGCACTTTTCTATCAATTGCTCGACAGTAATTTGTTCACCCACCATAATATATGCTATCTTGAGAGAAGCCACTAGTGAAACCTACGGCCCCCCGGTCTATTTTACATCATATAAGTTCCCAATCTACAATTCTAGTTTCCTATTTATTTTATTTTGCAATCTTTACTTTCCAAT